>OY754938.1:19129237-20329237 GCA_963576515.1 Cryptocephalus primarius | reverse complement strand
TAGGTTTTCCATAAGGCATTCCATAATTTACTATTTAAGGGGATAGTAGGTGAAAATTTGAAGGAATTGGATTAGGTGTGATGACGTTTCTAATATATTTTCCTTGGGTATACCAGTATGGAAATAGAGATAACGCAGCTCCTCGCCTTCGTTACATTTCAAACTATCAACCATCCTTTCCATCATTTCGTATTCCCCCATTTTTCGTTATACACAACTTTCTACTTCCATTTTTCGACGTTCTTCGTCCCTAAACTCCCCCTCCTTTATAAACCAGACAATATATTTCCTTATAATTTGGAACAAGGTTCCGCTATAAAAACTTTTCCTTCAGCCCAGACGGAATATACACTTGAAATAACAATGATATTAACGATAATTAATCTGTTGCTTTTTACGTCCTGTGGACATTTCCATTCCCCGGTTATCAATCTTTATTTGCGTTCTTATACAAGGAATTACGATCAATTTATTCAGCGGCGCGTTAAAGGAGGAGTGAGACAAAAGTTTGGTGTCAGAATAATTTGATATTCCAAAATGAAATCGTGGCGAGAAAATGAAATATTTTCGTCTTAAACACCATTAAGTCTTGAAGTTGTTGATGATGTGGACGTTTCGATGGCAGGGGCGCACCAACGAAGTCCTAACGGTGCTTCAACGAATAATCTTAGGCAGTTTTACTGAAATTTGAGTTTCAGCAATTTTTAACAAGGAATTTTAGGCAAGTAATCACGCTAAAAACACTGCTATTAACGTTCAGATTTTCCTCGGCTGGAAGGGGAAAATTCAGTTCCGTCTTTGAAGCAGTACGCCACGGTCAGTGACAGCCTCCTCGAAATATGATTAAAAACTCCCACGTAGCGCCCGTAGCGAAAAACTTTTCCCCTTTTCAAGTGGATAATTCGTGGCGCGATCGTGATACGGATCGGTAAATTCGACAAAGATCGCCAGGTGAATTATTGATGGTCGCAATGAAACGTTTCACTCCTCGAAAGTATAAATAAAGACATAACGAGAGAGGCCGAAGTTTCGGTCACATTTTATCGGACTCTGTACGGAGTTTTAATCGGGCGGGATGCATTATTGATGGTATGACTCTTTTCGAAACTAACGGGCGAGAGATCATGTCGGGCCGTAGGGGGAATTCCCCTGGTAATAACGGGTTTAGGGGGGAAATCGATGGAGCTGAAGGTTGTGAATTCCACGAGGAAAATCGGGTTCTGATAGGGGATTTCTCGACTATACAATACAATATAAGAGGGTTTAATTAATTTCATGCGAGATTCGCCTTTTTACGCCAGGACACGTGTCTTGCTACCCATAGTGTTTGGTTATAGTCCAGTTTACAGAGAGAAAAAGAGCTGTTTTCGAAGATAAAATTTAACAGCCAGCGGACCAAAAAACTTTGTTTAAATTGGATCAGAGATGATAAATTTCCAAAATCTAGACAAATCTGAGCTTTTACGTTTTTTTAAACAGTAAAAATTTATAAAAAATAGGTCGTTTTTCCGTTTTGTCCCCACACCGTGAAAATTATCCATGGAAATGCAATACGTTTTACAGATGATTTGTAGAGAATTAAAAGACCTTCAAAATGAGCGGTTCTAGAAGATGATTGAACTATTTTTTACCGAGAAAACCTGGAAAAACCGTAAAAAATAACCCTTTTTCAAAAATTCACAGGTTTGGCCAGTTCAAAGCTGAAATGCTAATTTTGAGAAAAATGTTGGGTTATTATGTCTACTTTAACCATACAAATGTTAAATGTTGTCGGATGAATTGTTTTGGCACAATTACGGTATTAACAATATACACCGAAATCTTGCAAAATTCGGCGTATTAACTGAGATGGGCAGATTTTAATTTTTCAAACGGTTTTTGAAAGAGAACCTCAAAACCTACAACTTGGCTATCTCCGATTTTCATATAAATTTGTAGAAAAGTGCGAAAAATGGCCTGGAACATTGCGCGAAACGCGCGATTTCGCACTTCGAGCTGCGTGGTGCACGCAAGTATACCCCCCTTGAGTTGTGCAAAAATTATTCATCCTACAGCATCCAACTTTGGCATGCTTAAAGTAGACATAATAACCTAACGTTTCACACAAAATTAGCGCTTCAGCTTTAACTTGGGCGAAGCTGTGAATTTTTGAAAAAGGATCAATTTTTAACGGTTTTTCCAAATTTTCTCGGTGAAAATTGCTCCGATAACCTTTTAGAAACGCTCATTTTGAAGGCCTCATGATTCTCTACAAATCGGCAGTACAACGTATTGCATTTTTGCCAATAATTTTCACGCTGTGGTAAAAAAACGGAAAAACAACCTATTTTCTTAAATTTTTATCGTTTAAAAAAACGCAAAAGCTCAAATTTGTCTAGACTTTCGGTTTTTATCATCTTTGATCCATTTTAAAAAGTTTTTTGGTCCGTCTGCTGTTAACTTCATCTACCAAAACAGCATTTTTTGCTATAAAACCAGGACAATCTAACGAACGTACCAATAGCGTTCACATGCGCGCATATGAAAACCGCTCCGCCACATCTTCATTAACAATTAGTGAGTTTCGGTCTCTTTTTTTTGGCGTGTGCGCCGTTTCGAAAATATTTCCTCATTGTTCGAACAAATATTGGATTTCTGCCGGAGGCCGAAGGCCTAGAAAATAATTGGCGACCGCGGCTTTTATGGAAAAAACTCCCAGGGACGAAGTGGATGCAGCAGTAATGATATTGAAACACTTGTTTGAATGCAACTGGATATACGGACATAAAATAATCAGTATTGAGAGTCGACGATTTTGGAAATATCGGTGCAAGCCTTGCCGGAATGGCGCGTAGCAATGAACAAAGGGTCGTGAATTTTGTTTGATAAGGTTTTCTAACATATTTGTTGCTCTTGTTAGAGGCAAGCATTAGTCAATCATTTGAAGCAACCTGGGCCTTTACAGGTTTGTTGCTCTCTACGAGTTATGTGAATCCTTGTTCGTAGCTCTGAAATCACTAGATATTTACGCAATTTCTTGTAACGGTGTCACAGTGGGACTTTTTAAATTTTCGTTATGATTTTCGAAGCTTACATCGTTAGAGTCGTGCCTTTACGGCTTTACCTGCAGAATATTGCAATTCCCGATTTTACCGCATATCGGAGAACGTAATATGCGTACGTGCCGGTAAGAATATTAAAATTGACGTGAATTACGTCGACAGCAGGAGGCGTTCCTTCTCTCTCTCTTTCTATATAAATTTCGGTTAAATAAATTGACAGGCGAACGTAAGGATTTGACGCCTCCGGGCCCGATAATGAATTTTCCGTAAGGTATAATTCGTGCAGTAATAGAATTTATTCCGACGCTGATGTATTCCGTACGCGTCGGAAATTTTTTCCGCTTCCTTTTCACGAACCGTCGCTCCTCTTTCGACGATTCCAATTCAGTTCCGTTCGATCTGCACCTAACTTCCGATTATTGAGCACCGATAAAATCACGGCAGAGGCATTGTGTGTGTATATTTTGTGTATGTACATCTGTTCTCTCTCTCTCTCTCTCTCACACACACACATATACTCGTTCTATCACAACCGGAAGCTAATCAGTTACGATTTAGGTGCTCGATGAATGGTAACGGCCCTGCTCTGCCTTTTGTCGTGTACATTGGGCGCATCAAAAATCGCTTTAATTAGATCCCGCTGCCAATTATTGGATTGGCAGTTCGATATAATGGCCCCTCACGTTTCAATTTGGGAATTCGTGGATCTGCTCCGATGACGGCTTTGAAGGGGAGGGGGTTTTCGATGCCCTTTCACCGCCACCATCGCCACCACCGTTGCGTTAAGGGAACCCCTTCCGATATCGAAGAATAGACGGGCAATTAGAGGCACAATACAATTTCGAATGGTATAACACGGCTCGGTAAATATTCACTCTTCTCCTTTGGAGAATTGGAGGTTAACCCAGTTGGAATTTAGTGGAGTCGATGTAGATTTTTCCCTTCAAAATTACAATAATGAACATGTCACAAATTGTGTATTAAAATGTTCCCAGTTGTCCCACTTTTTAAATAACTTCTATGAAATACCTATTTATATCATTTAGGTAATCCTCTACGAAATTTTGTCACACAAATTTGACTTTTTTAAAACTTACACCTTAACTTGCCTTAATGACAATTTCCCAAGGTGATAAGAAAAATATCGAAAATCTCATTTCAATAAAATTTGGTAAGGTTGTCCAGAAAAGTATTTTCATTAAGTTAAGTAAGTTTCAACACTTTTTGTAAAGTAGTTTCACAGTTGTAATCACCTTTTTTACTACCTTGCACCTTAACTTGCCTTAATGACAATTTCCAAAGTTGATAAGAGAAATGCTGAACCTCTCATTTCAATAAAAATTGGTAATGTTATTAAGGAAAATATTTTTATCAAGTTATGTAAGTTTGAACCCTTTTTGCAGTGAAGTTTCAAAGTTGTAATCACTTTTGTAACTGTCTTGCACCTTAAATTGCCTTACTAACAACTTCCAAAGCCAATAAGAGAAATGCTGAAACACTCATTTCAATGAAAATTGGTAATGTTGTTTAGGAAAGTATTTTTATGAAGTTTTGTAAGTTTCAACCCTTTTCACCAAGAAGTTTCGAAGTTATGATCACTGTTTTAACTACCTTTCACCATAACTTAGCTTAATGACAACTTCCAAAGCCAATAAGAAACATACTGAAACTCTCATTTCAATATAAACTGGTTCAAGAAAGTATTTTCACGAAGTTGTATAAGTTTCAACTCTTTTTATTAAGCAGTTTCAAAGTTGTGATCACTGTTTTAATTAATTTTCACCATAACTTGCCTTAATGACAACTTCCAAAGCATTTAAGAGAAATACTGAATCTCTCATTTCAATAAAAAATGATAAGGTTGTTCCGGGAAGTATTTTCGTGAAGGCATGTAAGTTTCAACCATTTTTGCAAAGGAGTTTCGAAGTTATAATCACTTTTTTAACTACCCTGCACCATAACTTGCCTTAATGACAATTTCCAAAGTTGATAAGATAAATACTGAATCCTTCATTTCAATAAAAATTGGTAAGGTTGTCCAGGAAAGTATTTTCATAAAGTTTTGTAAGTTTCAACCCTTTTCGCGAAGGAATTTCAAAGTTGTAATCACCTTTTTAACTACCTTACACCTTAACTTGCCTTAATGATAACTTCCAAAGCCATTAAAGAAAATATCGAACCTCTGACTATAATGAAAATTGGTAAGATGGTTAAAGGTAGTATTTTTATGAAGTTGTGTAAGTTTTAACCCTTTTCACAAGTGAGTTTCAAAGTTGTGATCACTGTTATAACTTCCATGCACCATAATTTGCCTTAATGACAACTTCTAAAGCCATTAAGAGAAATGCTGAAACTTTCTTTTCAATAAGATTTGGTAAGGCTATTAAGGAAAGTATTGTTATGAAGTTATGTAAGTTTCAACCCTTTTTGCAAAGGAGTTTCAAAGTTGTAGTCACTTTTTTAACTGTCTTGCACCTTAATTTACCTTAATGACAACTTCCGGAGCCAATAAGAAAAATACTGAAACTCTCATATCAATAAAAATTGGTAATGTTATTAAGGAAAGTATTTTTATCAAGTTATGTAAGTTTCAACCCTTTTTGCAAAGGAGTTTCAAAGTTGTATTCACTTTTTTAACTGTCTTGCACCTTAATTACCTTAATGACAACTTCCGGGGCCAATAGGAAAAATACTGAAACTCTCATATCAATAAAAATTGGTAAGGTTGTCCAGAAAAGCATCTTTATGAAGTTATTGTAGCGAATGCCCCGTATAGGTCGTTGTTATGGGAAAACAAGAGTTGTTTATGAAATTGTGAAATGTAAATACTGACGTCAGTGTAGTACAAAATCTCTGTGTGTAAAGGCCGTTGTAATTATAGAAGAACTAAATCTGTTTGTATAAGAAACCGCTACAAATTTGGGGGCCTGTCCGGGATTTGGTGAACCGAAGTAGCGGAAAAATTTTGGTGGACCTGAGATGGCGTACAGAAGTGATGGCGATGGCACGCGGCGGAGAGGCGAGGAGTGCAGTCTGTGCGGCGTTATGGAGTTGTTGAGCGGCTGGCGCGACTCGAGATTCCACAGGACTTACAGCTAAGTTACATTTAGGATAACACTCGAATGGATTGACTGCGTGCGGCTGGCGCGCGTGGCCCGTTTGAGTGCTACACTCACATTCGTAACTCATATTGGGAGACGGGCGCTGTTCATCTTTAGTACAAGAATTGGTGATGGTTGACCACTGGGTTGTGCGTCTGGAACCATGAAGCAGTTGCTGGGGATTTCAGTAACTGCAGGAGCAGCGAAGGATTTCAAGAGACAGGTCCCTCTTCTACCTGGAGCATTGGATGGGATTGGTCATCCCTGGTGTCTCTGATGGTCAGAAGTAGGATTGGCCTGCTTGGAGGATTTCAAGAGACAGGTCCCTCTTCTACCTGGAGCATTGGATGGGATTGGTCATCCCTGGTGTCTTTCATGGTCAGAAAGAGGATTGGCCTGCTTGGTTTCGATTTGCTGCTGACGAATTTTTGTACAGGATTTGCAGTCCAACCCGCTCAATGGAGTTAATCAAATGGATTTGGCAAGGATCAGGCGGAATCTCTGAAGAAGGGGAGAAGCCGTAGCAGTAACAGCAGTAGCAGCAGTAGCAGTAGCCGTAGCTGTAGCAGTAGCAGTAACCGCAACCGTAGCATTAGCAGTAGCAGTAGCCGTAGCAGTGGCAAAAGCCATAGCTGTAGCAGTAGCAGTAGTAGTAGCCGTAACCATAGCAGTAGCAGCAGTAGCAGTAGCCGTAACAGTAGCGGTAGCCGTAGCCGTAGCAGGAGCAGTAGCAGTTGCAGTAGCAGTAGCTGTAGCAGTAGCAGTAGCAGTAGCAGTAGCAGTAGCAGTAGCAGTAGTAGTTGCAGTAGCAGTAGCTGTAGCAGTAGCCGTAGCAGTAGCAGTAGTAGCAGCAGTAGCAGTAGCCGTAACCGTAGCAGTAGCCGTAGCCGTAGCAGGAACAATAGCAGTTGCAGTAGCAGTAGCTGTAGCAGTACCCGTAGCAGTAGCAGTTCGCTGATATGGACTGCTGTGGAAGTAGATCGTCCGAGGGTCGAGGGCGACCCTGAAGACGGGGAGGGATAGTGTAGCGAATGCCCCGTATAGGTCGTTGTTATGGGAAAACAAGAGTTGTTTATGAAATTGTGAAATGTAAATACTGACGTCAGTGTAGTACAAAATCTCTGTGTGTAAAGACGGTTGTAATTTAAGAAGAGTAAAGCCTCTTTGTACGTAGAAACGCTACAATTTTGGCGGTTTCTTATACAAACAGATTTAGTTCTTCCAAAATTACAACCGTCTTTACACACAGAGATTTTGTACTACACTGACGTCAGTATTTACATTTCACAAATTCATAAACAACTCTTGTTTTCCCATAACAACGACCTATACGGGGCATTCGCTACACTATGTAAGTTTCAACCCTTCTTGCGAAATAGTGTCTAAGTTGTAATCACTCTTTTAACTACCTTCTTTTCCCCGGAATTCGTTCGTTGAAGTGTAAAATCGTAAAAATCGGGAGTTGTGCCGGAGAACAAAAATGTAGAGAATAATTATCCCTACATTATCCTTACATTTGTGATTAGTTGTAGAAATAATTCCCTTCACTCCCTTTTTTACCCCCTAAATCCTTGAGAGTAGAAGTACAAAAAAATTGAGAACGTCTCGTATAAAATTCACTCGAACTTTGCTGGTTATTCAGTCTCTTACGAGAACGCCTCATATTTTAAAACAAAATAAATCGAAGCGCATTTTTTGTCGGCTACGTGACCTCGAGATGCGAGTTTCGACAGGAAAATCCTAATGCGCTCGTGCGCCTTCGAATTACTCCGACACGTACGAGCCTTGTTTACGTACTCTTATCGGTGTTTAGTTTTTCCTGTCCACATCAATGAAACTCGATTCAATTGAAGCTCCTCTCAGTCTGTCGCCGCAAGGTCGCCTAATCGGTCGCGGAAATGTTTTCGGGGGCGTTTCGGTCCGGTTTGATTGGATTTTCGACTATTTTCGAGTGATTTTGTGTTCTCTAATGGTGCCTTTTCGAGGGAAGGAGGGAAGAGGATGAAATTTACACCTGGGATTTATGGAATTTGCTACATGGGCGTCTCAGTGTTCAAGGTTAGTGTTTTTTATGTCTGACGAAACTTTGTACGTTTGTTTTGATTGTAACATGAAGCATTAACAAGTTGTGTGTTTGTTTAAATTGTAAATTTGACAGTTATTGATTTTTATTGTAAAATATCGATTAACGATAACGTGCGTTGCTATAACAACTGTCACTATTGCAACAGTAGTGCCCAATCTGACTGTTACGGTTAATTTGTGAAGAAGTTATTATCAAACGCGCCGTTTTGGGGAATTATATGCATTATTTATGGCAAATCTTTTATAAAGGTGATTTTATGTTGTGATTATAACCAAATGAATATTATTAAGAAAGTTTCCTGTACCTTATACCTTTAAAATGTGCAACATTTGGCAGGAGAAGCTACAAAAATCACATAAAGACGGTATATTGTGTACATTCTCCTGCAATATGTCATAAGCAAGATTTCGATCGATTATGTAGTAATATATTTTGCAATTAGCCTCCCCCCCTTGTTTCATACCTGGAACAATGTAGCAGTCTGCTAGTATAGAAGGTAAATGACGTCAAAGGCGTATTTTAAACAACAAAATTTTAATTTTTTCATTGTCAAGCATACACGTAAACTTAAAAATTATTAAGATTACTCAGGAAAGTATCGTTATAAAGTTATGCAAGTTTCAACCATTTTTGCGGTGGAGTTTAGAAGTTATAACTACTTTTCTAACTTATTTGCACCATAAGTTGACTTCCAAAGTCGATAAAAGTCATATTGAAGCTCTCGTTTCAATAAAATTTGGTAACGTTGTTCAGGCAAGTATTTTTATGAAGCTTTGTAAGTTTCAATTCTTTTTGTAAAGGAATTTCAAGGTTGTGCTTCCTTCTTTAACTATCTTGCACCTTAACTTGCCTTAATGACAACTTCCCAAGCCAATAAGGGAAATGCTGAACCTCTGATTTTAATAAAAATTGGTAAGATGGTTAAGGGAAGTATTTTTGTGAAGTTGCATAAGTTTTAACCCTTTTCGCAAAGGAGTTTCAAAGTTGAGATCACCTTTTTAACATCCTTGCACCATAACTTGCTTTAATGACAACTTCCAAAGCCAATAAGAGAAATACTGAACCTCTGATTTTAATAAAAATTGGTAAGGTTGTTCAGAAAAGTATTTTTATGAAATTGTGCAAGTTTCAACCATTTTCAAAAAAGAGTTTCAAAGTTGTGATGACTGTTTTGACCACCTTTCACCACAACTGGCTTTAATGACAACTTTCATAGCCAATAAGAGAAATAGTGATCCTTTGATTTTCATAAAAATTGGTAGGATGACCCAGGGAAGTATTTTTATGAAATTGTGTAAATTTCAACACTTCTTGCAAAGGCGTTTCAAAGTTGTCATCACTGTTTTAACTTCTTTACACCTTAATGATAACTTCCAAAGCCAATAAGAGAAATGCTGAAGCTCTGATTTTAATAAAAATTAGTAAGGTGGTTCAGGGAAGTATTTTTATGAAGCTATGTAAGTTTCCACCCTTTTAGTAAAGGAGTTTCAAAGTTGTGATCATTGTTTTAACCACCTTTTACCATAATTTGCCATAATGACAACTTCCAAAGCCAATAAGAGAAATACTGAAACTCCTTTTTTAGTAAATATTGGTAGAGATGTTCGGGAAAGTATTTTTTTGAAGTTGTGTAACTTTCAACCTTTTTTATAAAGGAGTTTTAAAGCTGTGATCATTTTTTAATTACCTTGCACCATTACTTGCCTTAATGACAACTTTCAAAGCCAATAAGAGAAATAGTAAACCTCTCAGTTTGAAAAAAATTAGTAAGTTTGTTCAGGAAAAAAATCTTAATGGAGCTGAGTAAATTTCATCCCTTTTTACTAAAGAATTTCGAGGTTGTAATCACTTTTCTATTTGCAGTCTAACTTGCCTTAAAAAGAACTTTAAAAATCGATTGAAGAAATACTGAAACTTTTATTTCAACAAAAATTCGGAAGATTTTTCAGGAAAGTGTCTTTCCTGGAATGAAATGAAGCGAAAAGGTCCTACGTTCATTAGTAGGCGATTGATCTGAAAATTTTCTAAAAAATTATGTGAGAGGATTGAAACTCATTAACGTTCTAAAATGTTTCTTGTCCCTTCGTCTTTCTTTTGCGATCCTTCATATTTTTTCGAGGTGTAGTTTATCTGCGCTCGGTCCCGAATTAACGTCGGTTAGCAACTAATTTTTCCGCACCGTAAATACGATTAAGGGAGACAAAAGATATCTCGGAATGAATATTCATACGTGTCGTACGTGTATCGTTTTGGTCGTCGCGTGTCCCGTTTTATAAATTTTAATTTGCGAATAAAGCAGAGCGAACCGACTCGGGGGATTTCACGGAGACGTCACGGCCAGATCCTCATATTAAAAGCAACTCGAAGAGGAAAATTAGATTGAGTTTCATATGCAAGTTGATGAAAATAAAGCGTCCTAGTTTAATAAGATGCGGTAGTTATTAAAAGGGAAATATTAGCTTTCACAACGGCGGGATTAAACGATTCTCCCTCTCGGCCGCGGAAAAATGTAATTCTTTAGTCGTATCGAATGTCGCGCCCACGGGATCGGACACTGACGCTAAATCCCTCAATCATACACTGCGATTAACTCATTAGGGTGCAAAATTAGGGGCGGATCTGGATTAGCTCACGACCGATTTGCTTCACCGAGGGGCGACAGGAACAATCATACGACAGATTAACGGATTATCTTAGACGGATCTAACTCGATCCCAGGTCGTGGTTTGGGAGAATTTCTGATCTGATGGCTTTGTCCTGTTTTAGATAACGATGGCGTCTTTAGCCGGGAAAAGTACGAGGTTTTATCTATGATGGAGATGCGTTCTTTCTGTTTCTTTGAATTTCCTTATGTTTTATCACCAGGTTTGTTTGAGTCAGATTTCAACTTGCTCTTGCTTGTTGCATTTTTGCTTTTTTAAGGTTTAGACGAAATTGCATTTTTTTAACTGTTTTTTTGACGTTCTTCGATCTTCCCTTATTGAAACTGTCACGGAAAATAAGTGATTTTTTAGCCATAACTTTCTTAAATTTTAGACTATCCAAATGCTTCAAAAACCATTTTGCAGTGAAATTCAAACCCTTTAACTCTTTAAACCCTTAATTTTGAAGACTTTTGTCCATTTTCGTCCTACCATAATAAAAAAAAAACAAATTTACTCCGGCATCTTTTAGACAACTTTTTTAATTTTCCAGTTATAGAAAGAAAAATTTTTTTTAGAAATTTTAAAAAAATTGTAACGTATCTCACGCCCATTTGGAAAATTAAGCTCTCTAAGCCGGTTTACAGAAATAGCTTGGAATAATCCTAGTGGTAAAGAAATTTATAATATCGCCTTGGAACTTTTAATTGTAGCCCATCACTATTGAATTTTTTCGAATACCTTTTAGTCATAGTTTCTAGACAGCAAATTTTGATTCTAAAGTTATTTGATGTGGACGTGTACATTTATTTTTTAGCACATTTGTAATCGTTATGAAAAGTTAGGAACGGTCGGTGAAATGTTCGAAATGTTAACAGTATGGAACGCAAGTAGCAACAATGAGTCCCTCATGCAATTTGCTAACGAAATGTATTCTTCTTGGAATTCGATAGAACAGGCCGTTACTGAGATAATTTGAATTTCTTATCGCGCTCGAAGATATGCGCGCCTTCGCCATTTATTTCAAACGCGTTAGGGTCGTAATATTTTCTTGTCGGGTATAAAACGCATCATTATCGTCAATTACTTGTTTAGTATGACGTAAAAGAATAGTGAGCAATTGTATTTAATACAATTTTATAAATTACTGGACCTCAACCGGCACAGAGGTATTGAAAATGGGATCTTCTCATTTGCTACGATATACCCGTAGGTTATAGTTGCTGCTTTATATTTCTCTATCGAACAGTTACTTTTCTATGAAATTTCCCCGCAAATCCTAATCTCCCGGATGATATAAACAGGGCAATTCCCTCTCCGCGAAGTCGACATCGGTTTTAAACGTTATACTTCAAAGTTTATACGTTAATAATTACCCCGAAAGCCTCCCACCATATACGCACACACAGGTGAAGCTTTTCGGGTTCCTTTCGGGAGCGGCGCGCCGGGGAGTTTCCCCTCTCGCAGGAAGCTCGCTTCACCCCAAGTTTATAACTAAATTAAGATAGTTCCGACGCGGCTGCCGTATTAATATACTCTATCATCTTAAAATTTCTTAGGTGAGTAGTTGATAATCGCCTAACTATATTAATTTTACGATGATAAGGGTTACGGGTACAAGGGTGGCCTCGTTCATGCGCACCCCCCGCGATTTCTCGGAAATTACGCTCGCACCTTCGCCCCGGCGAGCCTGCCAATGAAGTACACCGATGCCCTTGAAATATAACACGATGTACTTTACGTCGAGGCTCTTTCTAACTTCTGTTGGGGAAATATGACCGCTAGAGGGCACTGGGAACGAAATTTTAGGACCACTTTGCCACAGATGGTCGACGAGACCAAGGGCGCAGCTATACCGCGCACGTGTTGTACACACACCCCTCTCTTCTGGTATCCACTTTTCGATCGCACGTACCAGGGCCGTATTAGGAGTTTCACATCGCATTTACTAGATAACACTAGACGACAAAATTACTAAAAATGTTATTACCCTTGACTAATAAGTTCTTTTTCGCAGCACGAAAAATTTTAAATAAATTCCCCCCTACACTACGTACCGTGTTCTTATTTACCAAAGAGTACGCAATGAACGTGCCCCACGTTTACTTTTTTTCACGTGGATCGTTAATTACGACTCGCGAGTTCGCAAAGTCCCCGGCATTTCTCGAAATGGGGCGCGCTCACCCCCTTTCCAGGTGCCGCCCCCTTCGAAATTAATTAACTGCCTCCAAAGAAAATAAACAAACTAATTTACATGTCGGATCACTTACGTATATCTCCTCTATGTGTGTGTGTGTGTGTGTGTGTACTCACGGGGTGGATCCAGGTAGGTTCGTGTACCTAGCGACAAGGTGATGATGGTAATACATAAACATGAGCATAAGCAGACGGAGAAATAAGCATATTTTGGATTTGATATCGCTTTATCAAGCTCCCCCGGTATGGGAGGTCCCGAGGGATTCGCGAGTGGCTCGTTTCTGTATATTACAGTTTGCATTAACTCCCGAGGAAACGATCAATTTGACAGTCTTGATTTATGCTCGATGATGTTATTCGGTACTTGTGTTTTATTAGGGATTACTCGAACTTTGTTGAGGGGAGGTAGCGGGGATTTTAGCAGCTGTCAGAGGGAAATTTTTATTGTCAATTCTTAAGGATGTCAGGAACAATGGATGAAACTCCGCTCAATCATAAAATCTTCGTTCTCATTATCTAATCTTGCAGGAACGCCACCTCGTGCTTAGCAGATGAAAGTAGTAATCTTTAGAGAATGATTAGCAAGAATCAAATCAATCACTTCGTTTTTTGGATCCTTTGAAAGCTTCGAAATCAATTGTCTCAAAATATCTCATTAATTTAATAAATTTAAACTTTACAACCTATTTTGACCAATGAGGAACCTGCTCGATTTTGTCTATTTGGTATCTCCCATAATGGTAATGTTGATGGATATTTAAATCCCTTTTTTCTTAGAGTACATCGATAATAATTTATAACATTAGCATTAACATTAATTCTATATTAGGTGTTGATTTTACTGAAGGACTGAAGGATTTTCGATCATTTGCGTGTCGCTATGAATCTCTACCGTGTGGCTTTATTATTATTACGGTTAAATACGGTCCATGTGGACATTTTTGCTCTTAGATTCCATACGGATTGACTCATTTAGCAACGATTTTATCCCATACCGTCCCTTTAGTATTCTTATCCAATAGATTGACGAATTACAGCCTACGAATGGCCCGGTAAGGTCAACATTCTCGTGGTAACCTGAATAAATCACACAAAACGGTCTTTAATTTCCCAGCATCCCCTTTCGGGTTTTCGTGAGTTTTAAACGGCGGTTAATAATAGAAGTACATTTGCTTTCCCAGGAGTGAATATTAATAACGTCCAAGAACTCTCCTCCTCCTCCTCCTCCTCCTCCTCCTCCTCCTCCTCCTCCTCCTCCTTCGGAATAAATTTCATGGGGGCCGTCGGTTCGCCGCATTACATTATTTACCGAAAACCGTGCAAGTAGTCTCGACCGGCGGCACCCGCCATTCAGGTGAAGTCCCTCGGGAATCCCGCAAGTTAAACAGCGTCGACTACATGTCTATATGAATTATAAATACGGGGACTTTGTTATACGACTGTGTATATACATATCATTACGTAGTCCGAAAAAGAGGGATGAAAAATTCAAAAATGGCGACTGCGCCAGAGCTCACGCACACACGCATCGGGAATGGAAACGTTTAGAGAAAATGTGTGGGTACGAATAGTTTTCTATTGTGTTGAAGGTGGAAAGTTTGAGGGTTGCTTGTGTATCCTCTTGTTAAACCCAATTGGAAGAGTCATTGCATCATCAGATCAGAGTCATCATCAATATCATTGCAATCCACCGTTTTCGTTTGATAATCGTTGTCACTTACTATTAATCATTCGTCAGTTGACACCATTGAATAACTAAGAAAGAAAGAAGAGGCTTCCTTATCCCCTCTTTTGCCGCCGTAAAATTTTAACAACCATAGCAATTTAACTATGATTCAAATTTAGTCTGTGCTCTATTTAGGGCTTAGGGCAGGGTCGTTCCGGGGTTGTCCTTCTCGGGGGGGTTGTAGGATGGGTTGACTATACAGGCATTTCGGTGGTTCTCGAGGAACACGATTGGCTGCAAATTTTTGAACACTTTCTCGGATTCATTTCCAAACAAAATAAATGATCTCCCGTGAGCTGGTAATGGAGACGTTCCGTATCTTCTAAAAATAGGCGCCTACTTTTCATCAAATTAATAAATGAACCCATTTTTCGAGTCAATTATAATGAATGCCCTGGTGTCGTCCGGGAAAGTGGGTGCGCTGGCTAATTGAGGCAAATTGCTGAATTGGCTCAGGACAAATAGGATGAGATCACGATCCGCGTCACCGGCCACATTTAAAGACAATGGACAAGGCTTAACGCACCGTTTAACGCCGGGAAGGTCAGAAAGTTCAAGAGGCCTAATTGCGTCGAGCGCGAGATCCCTACGCCGCGCCGTTCCCATCTTTTATGTACACATAATACATCCAGAAAATCCCCCTCGGCCCCGTCGGATGTTTCTGAAACGTAAACGATCGCTTCCCTCCCGCGGCGGCCTTCTTTCCGGGACGATACATCAAAATCGTTCGACGTATCTTTTGATTTCTGGAATTCCTCTCGAGCTTCCTCGGGAACTCTTCACTTCTCTGCGTTCCGAGGGAACAGGTTAAACAGATAAAGCAGGCAAATTGAAAACGTCATGTGGGCATTTACTCCTCCGGGGATACGGGAATAATAAGATAATTTTTCTTGGGCAGTAGCGGGGAGAAAGGGGGATTTTGCGAGAAATAAATTAGTCCACTTTGTTAAATTTTTGTAAAGGCGAGGGAATTTATCCGACGTGAGGATTTTCGTCGGGGGGAGGATTTTGAATCGAGGCGGTAGTGTATTATACCGTAAGGGGGCGTTTGTTTGAATTACATAGAGGAAGGTTCCCATGTAATATCACGTAATGATGATGAGATATTAAGTTGAGTAGTATTCTGTTTTGTGCCTTGTTCCAATTATTTCGATAAGATACTCTTGATCCAATAGAAGACAACGTAATTATTGCATCATTTCGAGTTTTTCACATTATTCAAATTTAAACATTGTTTTGGGGCCACGGGCGTCAAAAGTAAATCTTCTCATTTCGTTCCATTGGCCCTGGCACGACATCCCAATGCTTTCAACTATTTTACTCCTTTTCCCCGCCACCACTGAAACTGTATCTCCCCTTCCAGTCTTCCTAGCCGAAAGCCAGAACCTTTTTAATTCTGCATTGTCTTATTATGTCGGTATGAAAGCTTCAAGAGATTTAATACTGCACGATGCTACCTAATTTAATTTTAAATGTGCCCGGCGCCGGGCTAGTTGGCTGCGCATGAACACGTCCACTACGGCCTCGTATGAATTAAATATCGCGCGGGAGATTTTTCGTCTTGTCTCGAATTCAAGTAGGATTCCATTTTTAGCTGTCGTGATATGCGCTTGTCGCGACGAAATTAATTTCATGTGTAAAAATCGCCTCGCTTAAATGTCAAGAGGATCTCCACGGGCCAAGGCTTCTCTTATTAGGCCATATATTGAAAGGTGGCAGCTGGAAACTAGCATCTTAAGTAGTGTGATTATGTAATAAATAATGGATTACTATGTTGTACGTTTCGCCTCGGATGCCTCGCATGCTTTTGTTATGTACGCTAACGTACCTGTAATCATAGGCCACCTTGTTTAAATCGTATGGATATTGGAATTATACGAGCGTAACGGTTTTTATTACAAATGTCCCGATCATAGGTAATTCCAAAATGGAAACAAAAACAATTACAATTTATTATCCGATTTGACAGGTCGCCATTTTGGTTACTCTAAGCCGATTTGGCTCATAAACGAACTTAACCGAGAACACGTTCTATTTTTGTGCGCAGTTTTATTGGGATTAGCTAAAAAAAGCACCATGTACCGTGTTTACAAATTTCGTTGTAATACATACGGGGGGTGTTCAAACAGTAAGTCTCCGTATGTCGGGAGGAATAAAAAACAAGGTTTAGGCTTTAAAAATAAATTATTCAAAAACTTAAACTATTTTTCTGTATAGTCGCCTTGGACGGGGGATTATTTTGGCATCTAGGGACCCTAGAATGAAGAACTGCGCTGAAATTTTTCCAAAATTTCGTTATGCTATGCCTCTCCAATAGCCTATGCCAACACGCCATTGGTAGGCGCATTCGCTATTTCTTATAAGTCGATGATAGGTGTGCTAAGTTCTTCAATATTCGGCTGGTAAACTCGACTATAGGTTAAATTGAGGTTTAAAGTTTGTGGAAACGTCTCACAATCACTGCTACTGTTATAAAAATAATTCCATCACCACTAATTTCGTAGTCTTTACTACGAAAATAAATAGTTTAGAATTATTCACTTCGATACTCGATCACGAAGGGAAAATTTGATCTTTAAACTTAGTGTTCAATGTAGTAAATGGGCTATTTCATCATGGCTGCTTGTGTACAACAGTTATGAAGCTGCACACTTTGGGTTTACATATTTCAAGGAGCCACAAGGTTTTATTGAGGACAATTATTCATTTATATATGAATTTTCCTCAATGTATCCGATGCACAACAACTGACGCGCACTATCAATACACATCGTTGCGTGTAATATCAGTTTCCAGGTTTCCCTCCGAGTTCGCATTCGATTTTCCCAATCGAATTCAGCCAAAACGGTCGTGTGCATGTATATTCGCGTAATTAAATTTTGCAATATTGAACAGCCCGTAATGGAATACATTACGACGTATTAGTTTTCTTTTTTCGGCTCGTAAAAACGAAGTTACCACTGGCGGGATGAAGCCGAGGAGCGATTAAGGAATTCCGAGGGAGGTGGAAAGTTTGCGAGCTCAGAAGTTCGCGTTCGGGAAATTGATAACGTTAACTTATTCGGCAGTCATTTAGTTGTGTTTGAGTTTAAACGCCGCGCTCAATAATGTAACGATTTGAGGAAGTTTCGGATGGGGAAAAAAGGGGTCTCGGCGTGATGTTTTATTTAAAACTTTTTTAATCTGTCGCGTGATCTATTACGGTCGATTAGCGTCGCGACGAGGCAGACGTAGCCTTACACGATTTTAAAAATACTGATATTTAGCCCGCGGCCACCTGGTTCGTTCTATTTCGAAGGGTACGTCGTACTCGTGTAGGGGTGAAGAGGACCGAGTGCAACAAGATTTGTGAAAATTTAGTGAAAAATCGTAAGGAGGTTTTTGTTTTGAAAGCCTAATTGTAACGTTTCATCTTGTATATTTACATTATAATGGGTATTTTGCATATTGTACGTCGCATTTTATTTGAAGTGTAAACTTGGCACAAGACACCCTAATAAAAGGTCTTAAATTACACAACCCCACAAAAATATTGTATTCTCATGTATTTTTCACCGCTAATTCTGAATCCGAGCTCAGAAAAGGGCCTGCACCCCTGGAATTGTCCCCAGAGGCCAAAAGTGGCCCCTACAACACAGCCCCACAAAAAAAGTCCGGATCTGTAGATCAGACACGTGTATTTATATGTATTTTTCATCACTAATTCCGAATCCGGGGTCAGAAAACGGCCTGCACCCCTGGAATTAGCCCCAGAGGCCAAAAATGGCCCCTATAACACAGCCCCACAAAAATTTTACATGCAGGTTCTATGTCGTCGACTTCTTCCAATTCTTCCTCACCTAATTCCGGCCCTTCGCCATACTCCATATCTTCATCCATTGCTATTTCTTCATCTGAACCTGCTTCTTGATCTAGTTCAAGTTCTCTATTTAATTATGAAACGAACACTTATTAAGACCAGAGTAAAATGAATTTATTTTAATACACCACTTAAATATATTTTCAGTCCCTATCTTACCCACCGATAAGACAATTTTACCTCGTTATTATATAATTTAAATTTACACCACGATTCCTCAATGAGAATAAGTTTATAAGTTCTTGACAAGTTCTGTTGTTGTCTAAGTACTCTAAGTACGGTCCATTTAACATATGTAAATACCCTGTCACTGCGAGCGAATAACAATTTTTAAGCCTCTGCATCGTCTTCGTTTATAATCTTTTACGATGGGGGTCCGGGTAACGCGTACCACAATTCGAGTCTCGAATTACACAGTTGTGCATTTTTGTACCCGCTGAACTTTTCGTGAGTTGGGCTAGTAACGTTGCAACCGAAACGTTTGATTAAAAACGAAGTATATTTCAGGTCGCAAGTAACGGCGTGTGTAAATTTAACTTTCGTTTTCAATCGGAGGCAAGAGCGATTCGTCGCGATAATTGGAAACGAACCGAGGTGTACATATGATGATGTTTTCATTTACGCTCCATAATGTCTGCCGGTAAATTCGTCGCACCTGTGCTACATTCATCAATTCCGACGGCACTTCCGACAGAGCGGATCCGCTAATTGCTCGCTCGTACCGGTCCCGGCGGATCGAAAAAGATATATTCCGACTCGTAAACGGTAAAAATTAATTCTTCCTGCTACGGCCGCCGTCGCGTCAATAAAGAAAACCCTCCCCTACAATTAGATCCACATCAAACCCTCATAATTAGCGCCTCGCGGCCCGGAACCTTTAATCGCGAACTCCCGATATTGACTTAAGGGTCTGGTTGTGAATTTCGAGTGGATGCTCCTCGGTGTATCTTTGCTGCGGGCCGTTTACTTCCGCAGATTAATAACATCCGAGGAAGGGGAGCGGCGGGACGGAAGGAACGAGTTCGTAATCGAATGTGTCAAGAGGACCGAATGGGAAGTTTTCGAAGAGCTCCGGGAAACGATCGAGATAATAGGGAACTGCTGTAGATCTCTCGGGGTATCCCCGATGATTACCAGGTTTATGCACGGTTCACACGCAAAATGGAACAAACTTCGAGCTTAGCTTAGCGACAGCCCGCCGCCCCGACGTGTTCCCGTTCGCCATCCCGGACAGGTCCCCAAATTGTAACGAACACGCACGTAATGAAGCACAGGCACAGATCTTTGATAATCTGCTGTCATCTGTCTGTTTTTTTTACAAATAACTCTGGCGGCATAGCAACTATCCCGATACAGGGGCGGTCGTTACAATATTACATCAGGGTAGAGTCAGCAGCCACTCTCCAACAGCCAAAATTTGAAAACTAAAAGTCGTTATAGAGACATTTTTACAAAGTTTCCTTCACGAACTGCAATAATCCGGGATAAAAAATGATGATTCACCCCATACATTTATCATCTGTAGTTGCAGTGAGTGAAATCACCTCTATTTAAAAAGATAATCTGGCATCGAAATATCGCCACCATATTTATAGAGTAGAGAATAATGCCTGTCTGCGTCCCAGGCGGATTAAAATTTTATAAATATTAACGTAAGGTAATAATGTGCAAACATTTGGTTGTGATTTATTTCGAAACTTTTTTTGATACTGTGGTTTTTTCCTTTATATTTTGGTGTGGTCTTTTTGCCTTATGCACGAATTTTCCGACTTTCACAGTTTTCGCTGGCGCATTTTCCGACTCCGCAATATTCTCCGTGTTATAATTAATCGATTCCGAGTGTCGCTTAAAAATCGGCGAATTTCGTTATTTGAGATGACGAATTTTACTATCGCGAGTACGTAATTAACCAATTCCGAGCATCGCTGGAAAAAACTCGCGAATTTTCCGACCGTACCATACTCGTGGAAGCGTAATTAGCCGATTTTGGGGATCACTGGGAAAATCCACCTATTTTCAAACTTTCGGAGTTTTAAATCGCGCATTTTCCGACACCAGCATACTCGTGGAAGCGTAATTAGCTGATTTCGGGGATCACTGGGAAAAATCCGCCTATTTTCCGACTTTCCCAATTTCAAATCGCGCATTTTCCGACCCCAGCATACTCGTGAGAGGGTTATTAACCGATATATAACCTTTTAACCATTGACTTCTTCCATAAGAACTGGAATAAACGTTTGGCTCGATTTCTAGAAAGGTATTCCTGGTTGTAGGGGAAGCTCGAGTTGCACGTTTCCCATTCGTTCGATGTTCGCGGCGTTTTGCTTTAATCGTATTATCTTTCGTTTGTAAAAAGGTTAAAAAGTTGTCGAAACGAAAACGTAAACAAAAGTCGGGAACAAAGCTGTCAAAAATAGTGTGACGTCAGGACGGGAGGGAGTTTGTTCAATTTTTTTGTTTCAAAAAGAATGCAACATCCTATTCATCCGGGTAGAAGTTTTAATTAGCCCCACCTCCTCGGTTATTTCACGAAACCGTTTAATGGTGTACTGTGGGACGTGGACGTGGGAGGAAGAGGGGCAGAAAAGCTCCGATGCCGAAACAATAGAGCAACGGTCGTTGAATTGTAATCTATTTCGAAAGTTTTCGCGGTGATTTCTGGCGATCGTCGGCCTCTTTTCCCCGTACGGCGGCGATGATGATGATATTTCGCGTCTAGTCCCCTATCGGTTTTGATACGGGTTCGGCGGCGGTGTTTTGTTCCGATCTTGCCCCGATAATGCCTTTTCGCGTTTGACGTTTATTGATATTCCACTTTCCGGGGGGGCGGCCGTGAGGAGACGCAGCCGTTTTATGCTAATTTATTACCGAACAAAGGGAGCCCCTTACGACGAAAGCAGCGCCTCGCACTAGCGATCCATCTTCGGATTACGTCCTTCTTTGATATCAAAATACCTACTTTATTACGGTGATACAATGGAAATGTTTTCTGCGAACGTTTCTAATCGTTCTCGTTATCGCAGGTCGTAACTACCGATCGAATCGACCTGGGGTTTTTCTATAAACAATTATATTTAAATAACGCCCTCTACATCGATTACATTGTTTGTTCAAATCTGCGTAATGCATTACAATCTTCGAAATAACCCTTTTAAGCTCTATAATTCAATAGAAGAGAGGGAAAGAGAGAAGCCTTAAGTACACTTGGTATACAGTAGCTTATAACCGACTCATGTAAGTGTAAGGGAGAAAGATTCATACTTACACATAATAGCTGCAATTGTAACACTGGTGTAACGAGGCCAAATGGCTCATGCAATAAAAGCTTCGCTTAAAAAATTATAATACAGCGCCCTCTAGTATTCGCCGGTTACCGTACAGATTAAAGCACAGAGTATTTATTTTTTTGAAGGGTACTTTCGAGGCGTCTATTTAGCGACAACAACAGGACGATACACACGATACTTTTCCGTGCTACTTATGTATTTTCCTTGTCACATCGACTGGTTTTACGTAAGGGTAGGTAGATGTTTGCTTAATAGGCAAATATCTACAGGTAACGACTATCTCTCTCTCTCTCTCCTAAATGAAATTCCGACCTGTCCCATTGACAGTTCTAGATTGGATTTACTCGATTCGACGGCGGTTAATTAAAGCGCGTCACACTATGGGGAAGGTGATAATAACCGGGATGTACGTGTGCGGGCGGATGTGTGTGATTACGACGTAGAATTCGCGCGGAAGGGGTGAAATCGGACGTAAAAATAAACTTCAAATCACTAATTAATTCGGTTAACACTGAGGCGTTGCATGTTGTACGTATTGTCACGCCCAGGGATGTGAAGCATCCCTGAACTCGTGAGGATTTAGGGCCTGAAGGTGAGGAGGTTCGTACAAACAAGCAGTGTTTCTACTGATCCACCCGCAGTATTTATTATAGAAAAACCCGTTGATTTGGTGACTGCCAAAGTTATTGTTACATCGGTTGGCCCGACGATGCTGTTATAATGAGTATAACGGCGTGTTTTGATAATTGCAATTAAAATATTGTCGTATATGGTCCTTATTTTTTTATGTGTGGTCCCGTTCGGTACTTTCCCTCCTTTTAAATATTTAAACTCCGCCCGCGCCGAGAATTAAACAATAATTATCGCTGGAAATCTCGATAACGCGTTTCATTAGCGATGCCACGGCGTAATCCCCAGAAATGAGGGCCGGTATAACCCCTGCCGTTCCGGTGTTAACTGGGCATTATGCGAATTTACATATTCCAGGAATGCTCGACCATAATAAATCCAAGAGGTAGTTTTTGAGGGCGCAAATTAGGCGCGAAAATATTCGACGGGGGATTTCAATAACATTTTCGGCGCGAAATTCGCTTGGAAAAATTTGGGTTAAAATGCGCTCATCGTAAAGGTTTAATAGACTGTTACGTTACTGGTTTTAAGAAGGTACCTAAGTGGACGAGGAAATAAACTGTGAATGTATTATTTATATTTTCATTTTCGTAGAAAGTCGAAAACAAACGGGCTATGACTCAGTTAAAGTTTCTTAACGAGTTAGCGGCTAATTTAACCGCTTCTACACTTGCATGATTTACGCGTATGCAGTAAACTACGCACTATTAATTATTTCACGAAAGTAGGTAGTAATATATTAAATAATTTTAGTGTGGTAATTGCCAAGATGCCAAGCTTGTCGTAAATTTCATTGGATAATTTTAGAACAATTTATATTTTAAACGACATCAGTTTGAATATCGTCTTGGGGTAATCTGTATCTCTTGGGGTCTCGTCTGTCATTTCGTTCCTGAACAGGTTGTAAAAGTCCTTACCATATTGAACCAAGCGCTTTTTGGAAAATTTGTTAAACTGTTTGTTGAAATTAGAAAATAATATCTCCCACCTGTGAATGCTGGACACCTAGAAAACCGTCAGCTGGTTCTGTTTTCGCGGGATTAGCTCGCTGAAACTCTTCCCTTTTATTAGAGGTGCTTTGCTCCTGTGGGACTGCCCTGATTATCGGGCCCTAAAAAAAAACTAGAGATCTCAGGTACCTTTTTTAAGGACTTTGTAACGTAATTGTAGTTTGTTGAGTTAAAGTGAGTTTTCAGTTTTTGACTCATTATTTTTGCCTTGAGATTTGATTAATGACCATTGAAATTTATTTACCAATGAAAATATTGCACTGATACGACGTACTGCCCCTCCCCCCCCGGAAATGATTCGAATTATCGACGTTTCACCTGCTTCGATTCGAAAACAATTCCCCCATATGAAAATTGTCGAGGCGCGTATCCCTTTTTAGTCATGCGAGTGGAAAATATTGCAGCTCCAACAATAAACGTCAATTTGTTAAATGTTATTGTTTCGAACGTAATTTCGCTATTGATTAATCAGCGAAATTGTATTTATTTACTTTTATTGTAGCCGCTCTATTGAAATTTATGTCATTTTAATGAATTCATCGGAACACACGGCCGAACGGATCCATTTTTCAGATTAGTTTTATTCCAGCGGAGCAGAAATGATGCGGACCCTCGCCGTTTGTTCATTTTACAGGATTTTGTTCTTTTTATCTTTAATAATTGTGTGAAATCGGAATAGTAGCGGCTTTTATTAAACTTTCGTCCTTCATGATTTAAAAAAAAATAATTAAGATTACCGATATGCGTGCTTGTTTTAAATATTCAAAACAATTAATTTAGTAATTTACAATCACTTGAGTCATTTGTTTTCAAGTTTTATTCATTACGGACAATGAATAGGTACGAAGTAATTACGAAATGAGGAAATATGTGCACAGAGCTCTATTACAGCGATTAAGGTAATAGCGGCCCTCCAGGCAGATTAAAATTATATAAAAAATAACGTAATCTAATATTCTGCAGAACTATGGGTATGATTTATTTCAAAAGAATTTTTTGGATGGTTTTTTCCATAATATTTCGATGTGGTTTGCCTTATACGCGAATTTTCCGACCTTCACAGTTTCCGTTCGCACATTTTCCGACCCCAAAAAACTCGCTGTAATATAATTAAGTGATACCGTATGTCACCTAGAGATCTGCGAATTTCACGATCTCAGATCATGGATTTTACGATCGTGGGATCGTAATTAACCGACTGCGAGGATCGTTGGAAGAAAATACGGGAATTTTTCGACCCTACCATACTAGTGGGGGCACAATTAGCCGATTTCGAGTATCACTTGGAAAAATCTGCCAATTTTCTGACCTTTGCAGTTTCAGATCTCGCATTTTCCGACTCTGCCATACTCGTGGGGGCGTAATCAAGTATCGTTGAGAAAAAAAACCAGGGAATCATATTCGTGGGAGCGTAAATAACCGATTTCGATACTCACTGGGGAAAATCTGCCAATTTTCTCACTTTTTCAGTTTCAAATTGCGCATTTTCCGACCCCAGTATACTTCTGGGAGTTTAATTATTCGATTACGAGTGTCAGTATGAAAAATCTGCTAAGTTTACAACTTTTGCTGCTTCAAATCGAGCATTTTCCGACCCCACCATATCCATGGGAGCTTAATTCCGACCGGCCCCAAGTGTCGCCGAAAAATCCATGTATTTTCCGATTTTCGCGAGTTGTGATCGCGCATTTTCCGATCGTTCCGTACCGATGGAACATTATTGAACAATAAAAATGTTCAGTGAATCACGATTCTAACACTTTTTCGTAGCAGACTTGTCATTCGCATGGAAATGTTTTATATAACATTTTGAGTCAAAGGGAAAAGTGTCTTGCGCATTTAGAACTTCCCTTCTGACATTTAGTTACGTAGCTGTCAAATTGCCATATGAATAACATTTTTAGATAGTGCCGTAGGTCATTAAAGATGGCGACATCTTGCCATTATGTAGTGCTAATATTTTTTACTTTGCGTCTTGTGTCAGAGGGATGTCTATGGATCTAATAAAAGTTTACGGTTAGAAATTCGTACTTAACTCCTAAATTCCGCTTTTAATTACATACCATAAGTATTAAGTAGTTTTTGGCTTTGCTAAAGGTCGAAACCCTTAAAATGGATTGAGCCGTGATTCCGTTAAAGCCCTTAGAGCGGGAAGTAAGGGCGAGAGCGAGCGAAATTAAACGAGGAGAGGGTTGGAAACAAACTGCGTTCACAAGATTATCGAGTGCCTATATGACGTGAGGATAATTGCAAACATAAATATACTTAGTGGTAATTCACAAACTTTTGGAACTTGGGGAAGGGTAACATTCGCCTTATACAACCGGACCGGTGGAGTCTAACTTCTCGATCTTTAATAAGTGTAACTCCTTCTGAGGCAAACAAACGTAGTAAAGTTTTGGCGGTATCCCACAAAAACTGGTAATAATTCGCTCCCGGGGCGGAAAGCCGCCACTCCCGGCGGCGTCTTAATCCGACCCCTTATTTAGTTTTTATCAGGTGAACGCAGGGGTGGAATGACACGACCTTACGCTTCCGTTAATTTAAGACACGAGACACGAGAGTTCGGCTTTGTATCGTGTCGCTCCACGCGCTGCCGACGCTTCTTCCTTTTAAAATTATTATTATCATTACTGTTATATTACAAGGGAGTTTTTGTTTCAGGTAAGGCGTTCCGGCACCCTTTTGCCATATTAATTATGAAATATGAGGTAATTATCATCCACTTTTATTCTCGTATGCATTTTTAATATCGCCTTTGTTTGCTAGTCGCGCTTTGTGCGCTTCGACGCTTAAAACGCTTTGGGGGGCGTTAAAAGGGAATTTTTTTAAGGACAAATTGGCGTCGTGAAAGATTTATAATGGAAGTTATTTTTTCTTCTCTCTTGAAAGAATCGTCGCGGCGGCCTACTCGAGCTTTACATTTTCAAATCGCAGATCTTTTGTAGCAAAATCCGTTTGAGTACGTATCTGAGGATGTTGTGCGTGCCAATTTAATTTTCGTTCGTCTCTAAGTGATGAATAACAATACCACTATTCGCTTTTCCTGGGCTTTCCCCAGATGTCGCTTAAGGCGCTTCCTGATTATCTGGAAACTAAAACGTTGCACGACTAAAAGTTCAATTCCCTGTAAATCCAGGAAAATGCATGTTCTTTTTCGTGGAAATTTTCCAAAAAATACACACGATACGACACCATATATGAATACATAAGAGTATTCACTTTTCCTGGGCTTCCCCCAGATGTCGCTTAAGGATCTTCCTGATTATCGGGAAACTAAAACGTTGCACGTCTATTGTAAGTCCAGGAAAGTGCGACAGCTCTGAATTTTCTTTTTCGAGATAATTTTAAAAAAAATACCCCTTACAGGACTCCATATATGAAAACATAAAGGTATTCGTTTTTCCTGGTTTCCCCTAGATGCCGGTGAAGGCGTTTCCTAATTTCCTGGAAATTGGAACGTTGCACGCCTATAACTTAAAATCCCTGTAAGTATAGGAAAATGCATTTTTTTCTTCGAGGAAATTTTCCAAAAATTGCACACGATACGACACCATATCTGAATTCATAATCATATTTTAATACATCATTTTTACATCGCTTCCTGTTTTTCCGACGTAATTAGTGTCACCACATGAAACCAACCCTTATTTCCTCCCCGTGAACTTCGGAAATTTTCTTGTCCGGGAAATTCTGGATTCCCGAGGAAATTCCCAACCCTCCCGGCGGTTCCACGTACGTAATTAATGTGTATATACACACATCACGACGCACTACTCCCTTTCCTCCTAACTCATTCGTAAGAGCTAATGAATATTTAAAAACTAGTTCCTGGGTGGCGCATTGAGAAAATTTATCGCTAGATCTCTTATCGAACTTCCAGATCTGTTTGTTCCGTCGTTTCCACGATGGGGGCGCAACTATCGCAATGCGGGCACACGCGCGTTAATTATTATTTCAAAAGTGTCCTAATTGTGGACACAAAGGGGGTGCAGGGGGCTTGAGGGGGAGAGCGCGAGGGGAGGTTCTTCCGTTCAATACGTCAAAAATTTTGAGTTTTCATTGGAATAATGCGGACAATTCAGGAGTTTAGAAGTCGTTGAATTGAAAGGGGAAAATTTTATTTAGGATTTTAAGACTCGTGTGTTTTCTTTCTTAATCCGTGCCTTCTCTGTTTTAATGTACCTACTGCAGGTACTTTTATGTATCTGCAGGTGCCTAACGGTCTTGATGAGCAAAATGTTACTACTGTAAATGTGAATTTTCGAAATCTGAAATTCCCTTCGTCCCATTTTGGGGTGCGCTGCAATCGACGAATAAATAAAAGAGGAAAAGAAAAGAGGAACCGAACGCGTCGAGCCATTGTTCGCCGCTCGAAACAAAAGCGACAGTGAGGCCGTCAAATCTCTAAAAGAAGAGGAAAAAAACAATGGCCGCTACTCCCTTGCCATTAATACCCCCTCGCGTCTTCAGCGCACACGACGTGTTGCCGAATTTCGTCGGTGAAAAGGAGGCTTAACGTCAGGCCAGATTAAGCTTTCTGAGCTTTCCGGATGATAAATTGGGGGGGACGGGGGGATCTGATGTGCCTCCCCGGTAATGGACAATCAGATTGAAGGTAGCACTACACGTAAATTTACGTTAGATGTGCTGAAATTGATTACGTATCAAATAATCCTTAGTAGGAGTACAAAAATTGTAAATCAAAAAAATTTGCTAACTCTTCTGCTCCAATGCTTCGTTCCCCCACTATTATTGCTCCGCTTGGCTTTCGCGAGTTTCGATGTTTAATTTTATGAAAAATGCAAGAGTGGCGAATTATAACTTATGATTTATGGTTTTAGGACCCGTTTGAAAAATTAAAATACGTTTACTACAGTTAATACAGTTCATTCTGCAAGATATTGACCGAATTTGTTTATATTGCAATTATGCAAAAACTGTTTAGGCGATCAATTTCATCTTGCGCCTGACTGAAGTACATGTATCAAACTATCATTCCCCACAATATCGTTTCTCAATATTAATGTTTGTCAAGGTTATGATTTTTTTAAAATTAGTCATTTTTTACAGTTTTTCGGGCTTTCCTCTGCTGAAAATGGTCCAATAACAGTTTACGATACGTCGTTTTAAAGGTTTTTCAATTCTCTACAAGTATCCTATTGACAGTAACGCGATTCATTCAATACCTTTCATAATATAAGCAAAAAACCAAATAATAGTCATTTTTTGCCTCATTTTTTTTCGGCATCACTTTTTGGCTGACATTTGGGTGTTGATCATCTACAGGAAATTTATAAAAAGGTTGCGTTAATGGTTTGCTATATAATTGAATTGCAAAAATACACTCTTCTCTATTTTATTTCTTAATTTTTTGAGAAAAATGTAATTTTTTTCGGTTTTTCCGGCGTTGCTCGGCTGAAAATGGTCCAATCACAGTTTACAAAACGTCATTTTAAGTGTTTTTCAATTCTACGCAAATGTCCTATTAACAGTAAGGCGATTCATTCAATACTTTCCATGATGTAAGCAAAAAACCAAATAAAATTCATTTTTTGGCCTCATATTTTTCGTCATCAATTTTTGGCTGACATTTGGGTGTTAATCATCTATAAAATGTTTATAAAAAAGTTGCATTAATGGTTTGCCATACAATTTAATTACAACAATGCACCTGTATTTTCTCTATTGCCTGGCTTATATAAGGAATTTTAATTCTATCCGGGCCGTAAAAGCCTTATCGTAACAATACATAGAATAAACTTCATAGGATCTCTCCTGGAACCTCTAATCATAAAAATTGCCTTAAAATCAAATCTAGAAGATTTATAGACGTTGTCTTTTACCAGATCCAACACTTATCTGTGAGGCACTGAACGATAACAATTTTTGCTTTTATTTCTTTTATCTTGAAATCATTTCGTTGAAGAGCATTTGTATAGTCCCTTTCTTCCTTTTCCAATGCTTCAGGGGTAAATTTACCGCTGACATGCTTCTCCTTTATATTGTACTCTGGGCCCATAACCTGCTATGGTTATGTTTGGATAACGGTGTTTCAATAAAGGTCACAACTTTTATAGTACAAAAATAACGTTTCACTCTTTACACGTCTTTCACCAAACTTTTTGCTTCTATGCCGTTTTGCAAAAATAGATGAGAGAGTAATGCTCCACTTGTGCCACATGAAAACGTTATCGTTGTTTGCGACCGTAAAAGCCCCGCTTATCTTCATTTAGTAAGCCTGTTGCAACACGTGCGATTTATCGAATTTCACCGTATTTCCCTGAAAAGTCTTCCAGACGACAACACTTGGCAGCGGGAGGGACGCCCCTTCCGTTTGGGGTCTTTCGCGGGCCGACCGAGACGATCAACAGGTAAAAGGATTTTTTGTGCGCTCGTCGATATTCGGCGTTTTTCGATACGTTCCGTCCCGTCGTCCTCTCCCGTCCGCGCGCATACTTTACTCAACGTGAACCGACGCGGCTGAGTCGGAATGGCGCGTCGCGCGATGTAAAAACCAAACAAAGTGCTTCGTACGGCGAATTTCTACACACGTCGGAGTATCCCTACGGTTTCGTATGCGTGCGTGTGCGTGTACGGATTTTCTCGTTGGGTTCAGTGCGTACTCGTACGTTTCGTGTACGGAGTGATCCGAGTTCTTTTTTCGAAATAATCCTTCTTGCGTGTGCTGTTGGTGAGGTGGTGTCGACTAAAGGATTCCTCCTTTGGATATACTTAATACGCACACATCTGTCACACCGAAAGACGGTTCCGCAAAGGTATGTTTTCGTCGTGTCCCTTAACCTCAAAAGCCCGCACAGGAAGCGTGGCGGGAAAATTCTTCGTCTCTCTTATGCTTTGTGGTCTTCAATTAATCCGCAGCAATTGACTGAGTGAATGACGATGACGGTTTGGTTTTGTTGGTCGCATGACGTCTTGCGTGAAACGTAATTTGTTAATTTTTTTGTGGGAACGACAAGAAGTGAAGCGTGCAGAATCCCTGAGAACAATTATGATGTATACAATTACAATTTCCTCGTTAACAAACAATCGAAGATTCCACGTTCGTAAGCGACTGACGGTTAGTTTTTCTCGAGAGGCTCTCGATTCAAAAACGATATTCAATTTCTGGTTTGACTGCTCTTCGACTAAACTTTACCGCTTTCCTCGCCCGTTCAACATTATTTCCTGGCACAAAATATTGAAATGACTAGAACGTATATGAAATACCGAGAATCCATTCTACAATGTGAAAAATCGCATCCCCCATAACCTGTCTATAAGAAGGGAATAAAGGTTAAACAGGTAAACCTCATGGGTTTGAAGGCCGTTGCTGGAGATAGGTACCGACCGTTTATGTGATGACTGTTGGGATAATCAGTGGCGGCCGCTTGGTAATTTTTCCTGGGGGTGCTGGGTGAACTAAATATCAGTTCTTTTTCAAAATTCAGAGGAGATGGAATCAGTTATGAAGAAGAATTCAAGTGGCTTTTGTACAAGAAATTGAGAATTTATCTAGACAACTGATTCATACATGGAGTTTTTACAGAAAATTTTCCAGTCAGTTTTCCAGGAATTCATCAATATTGTGATCTGTGAGTCTGTCATTTGAATCAAACTCAACTAATTTTTCAATGATGCAATGAATTCTACTCGACCTGATGTTTTCAGCACTTTTTTAAAGGGCAAATGACACTGAGTCAGTTCCCCAAAAAGATTCAGATGAGTTTTGCCTAAGATACTAATATTGTAACTAATTTCTGAGGATTTGACTAAGCAACTGATATAAGAATTTGGCTTTTAAAGGAAATTCAATAGTTTTCCAAAAACCTGATGAGCTCGGTCAGTTTTCCAGGAATTCATCCAAATTTATTGAGTTAAATACAGATTTGTTCCATAAATCTGGATTTTCAGCGATTCCAGTACTGAATATAAAATAGAGATGAGCCATTTATCGAGGAAGGCGTCTTTATCTTAATCTTTTAGTCAGATTTTGGAATACGAAATCAAACTATGCAACTAATCCATAATTCCAGGTTTTTAAAGGATTTTCTTGGTTTCCTGACACGTTTCAAGAAGTCTACTCAGTTTGTCAGAAATTTTCCTCATTTTTCATCAAAGGTGTTATCCATAATTCTGTCTTTTGAACTAAACTCGACTGATTTCCCAACATTCTGATGGAATCTGGGCGATTTTCCAGATGTCAACCTGGAAGCTGCGCCTTTTGCATCTGATTCAATAGTTTCATGGATTCTAGTCCTTCTTCGAGAAATTCACTTAATTTCTATGCACTAATTTTCCATACATTGACATCATAAACCTGGATTTTTCCAAAATTGAAGTTTCAAAATCGCTTGGTTTGAACAAAATTCCCTCTAATAAAATAACTCATTGATTACCTTACATATAATTCAAATAAGATCCAACGAGTTTCACCAATTGAATTACCAAGCAACCATTGAATTTCACAAATAGTTTCACGGTAGTAAAGTTGGTCCGCTCGGTTCTGCGATTCTTTTAAAGCTATAAAACTTGGTTCTCCTACTTTGCTTCGATTTGATGCCATGGTCCTACCACAGGTCTAAGCCTTAGCCAAATGGTAGTTATTTTTTCGGTATATATGTCGTTTCGTTTTCTGGTATTTCTGAACACTTGATAATATTGCCAGGGATTTGCTCCTTGAAACAGTATGGTGGTACAATGAAACTGTGAAGCACTAGGATTTCTATCCTTTTTCAAGTGGTGTTAACTGTTATCGTTTGCCACGTTAAAGAACTCATCTCTGATTCAACCAGACTATTTTTGTTTCTACCACTCATACAGTGAATAATTTTTGACTCGATTATTTTTGTAAATTATTATTTTTAAGTCGTTTGAAGGTTGAAATATCGAAACATTTGTCACATGAAGCTGGTTATTATTTTATATAAAAAATAAATATGTACGGATTTCGTAGAAGCAATTAATTTGTTTATGGGACCTTGCACATTGAAAATTTCGTCTCGTGACGTCAAACGTTCAAAGGGTATATAAACGAGTGAAATCATCCAAACGTCGATGTAGTGTTGATACCACACAACTTCATATGGAAAACGTAAGATTCGCTTGGGGATTGTATGTGTATAAGCCTTGAGTAGTTCGATTTGCTTGAGCTTGGACCACGAAAAATTACTTCAAGTGCTTCATTGCGTGCTTCAAGGCCGTAGAGATTTAATGCGAATCGAAAATTATTTCATTAAAATTTGCAGTTCACGTTACGTATTGACTAATCAGGCGATCGTCTGGGGGAAAAATCGTTATTACAATGACGCCACGAGCAGTTGTAAAAACGATAATAAAAGCATTAGAAATATAAACTCCGAGTGTAATTGCTCTCGTTGTTATGATATGATGGCTGAAATAAAAGCGAAGGTGACGTTATGTTATTCCATTGCAATCGACTTTCAAACTTCACTATCCGTACGTATGAATACGGTTTTAGTGACGAATGACGGATAAGGTCAACACTACACGTGTAGCATTTTAACGAAACAGCTCCAAATATTCCTCTCAACGGTTTACATCAAACATCTCTAGAAGAGTTTAAAGTATCCCAACGTTCTAATAACAGACGAGTTATTTTTAACGTTCTATTAAAATAATTAAAGTGATTACCCGAGGGATATTCTCTTAGGCACGACTCATAAAGACATACCTCCTTCAATTACACATCGATTAGTAGTTGGAAATTTCCTTTATTACACTGCGATCACTTCGTTATTGGTAATATGATTATTAATAATCGTCCCAAATGACAACTTCAAACGTATTTTAGCTGTAAAATATAACGAGTGATGTTGTGTTATTGATCCATTAAATTTTAATAGTCGAATTCTAAAAATAATACGCACAGATGACGAATGGACGCCAATTGAAGGTTACAATTAGTACTACCGAGTGTTAAACCGAAACGTAATTTATTTCATTTTTAAATATTTACTCTTGCTGTCTACCTACTGATCTGACTCGTATAGAAATGTACTGCAATCACTGCGATCTATTGATGGGTGCTTGGGCAGGTTTTAACGAAGTAGGAAAGAATTGGCCACAAGAGATCTTGACGTTCAAGGCCTATCGATGGCCTTAGTCTCCCTGTTCTTTTCCTAAAAGAAAAACGGTCTCGAGACTATAAAACTGAAATTATTTTCCAGCGCCGTAATTATCACCATAGTATTTACTTGATATTCAACATCGCGGCATCGGCATGCAGCTGTCTTAAGTTCAATGACAACAACTTCGTTAAGGATCCAATCGGTATTCACGATGCCACGTTGATTACCATAAAATTATTATTCAGGAATATCATCATCTCCTAAAATAGCCTTAGCTGCGAGCGCTTTTCAAAATCGCGCGGAAGAGAGGAAAATCCTTGGGCCGTAAATTTAGAAACGGATACCTGATAGTTGTTATGTACAGCGAGTCCCAAAAATAAGTACCTTCTCTTACAATCGCAAGGAATTTTTAAAAGCTGTTCCCTGCTAATCAGGGGCCTTAAAGGGCATAAAAATCATAATTATGACAATTATACGCGTGATAGTGTACAAGGTAATGCAAAAAATTGTAATAACAGGAGACTTTTTTGGCCGCCGTGTATAAAGCTATAACGGATCGATACTAAAAATAGGAAAAAACTGAGGTTTCCATTAAAAACGGTGACAATACCTTTTGTCGGTTTAAACTTGTTTCAGGATTTTCTCCAAATTTTTTCAATTCAAAAATTTTGAAAATTTTATAACGAAATTAACAGACACGATGGAAGGCGCATCTTTTAACTAATCCAATTGAGACTTGATACGAAAATACTTCGGATAAATGTATCGCTTAAATTAATTAACGAACCAAATTGGCCCAGTAAAAACAAAATGGCAGACAGTAGAATTAAATAAAAATTCGTAACTCTTTTGTTTTCGATCTGATGCCGTAATGTCATAAAGCATTTTTGTAGATCTTGAAATGTTCTATAACTTTTGTATACAGCATTTTTTTTTATATAACTTACACAAAGAATAGTTATACAAAAATTGATCTCTTTAGTTGGACAAAGGAATTCAGATCATCTTCACCATATAACCCCTTAGATTGGAGACAATCTTTAATTGACCCTATGACACCGGTAATAAAACACCGTCGATTCGTCCCTATTGGCCGTCGGTCGACTATTTAGCCGAATCAAATTTAATAATTCAAAGCGTCCTTAATCGCTCCCGTGCCTACTTATTCCGATCTTTACGTTTGCTCGCATGCTTAGGGACCATTAATAATTTCCAGGAGAGGTTTCACTTTATGCAATGAATTAGTGGTGTGTTTGTTTTCCCTTCTATACACATATATATAAATTTTGTATTCTTAAAAGCCGTAATAACGGTGTGCCGCTTCCTAATTTATTTATTTAATCCTCCAAAGTTGCCCGTTACTTTGTCTCGCCTAATGCAGATTTATTGGGAGGCGGTTGTTCAATCGGAAAACGCGGAAGGGAGGGGGAGGAGAATGGGGGTGGAGGTGTTTTCCTCCTTTATTTCGTTTAAACGTTGAACCAGGATTTTTTTTAGCTAATAGTTATCCCAGGACGTGCAGTGGGTACTAAGGGAACGACGCTCAAAGCACTACGCCTTACAATACCATTAACTAAAATGCCAAGGAGAGAAAACTAAATAATCTACAGATAGAATAATTCTTGTAAAAGCCTTACGTGTTACGACGTCCTGCTTTTCTATTTCTGATAGTGCTGTCTGTAATAGCGTCGAGGTGTTCGTTTCTGCTATCTTTAGCATGGTTCTTATCTGGTGGGTGTCTGCGATGGTCATGACAAGCCTTACACAGGTTTTACACATTATCATATCGCGAACTGTCAGCAGGCTTATTAATTTGAGCAGTCACTGCTTGTGGACTGATGGAAATTTTCCATCAATGGTTGAAGTGTTGTCATGGCATCTACAGTTTTGTAATGTATTCAGGGACGACGTCCTAATGGGCTTTGGTTAACTTTCGTTTGGTTGATTGTACATCGTCTTCTTTGGCCTTCTGTGTCCATCGTTTCCTCCCATCGACGATTGTTTATTGGCTTCTATTACATCATTCCAGGTATGAAAGCGTTATCGAAACACGCGAAGGCGGATACGATGATGACTATCTTTCTTCCCTTGAAACGTACAATCATCATTGTTGTCTGCACCGTCATCGCCTCTTCCACGACCAAGTGGAAAGTGATACGCAGGCGACGATTAGTTGATGTTATTCGTGTTTACGCTTATGTGCAGAATGTGGATGGACGTTCGTAAAAATCATCAGTATTTAAGAGAAGAGAGTTCGTTCCTCGTAACGAACATTAATTAGTACCGTAATGACTAATTGCCATCGTTGTTATCCGTGGAGCGTTAAAAAATAACTATTGTAATGCAATTCGACTTGTTTTTAATTACATTACCTATCAGGTTGGAAATTTTTTCAGCTCTAGTTGCTTGAATAATTTTCTTGTCTTTGTGGATGTGATGGTTATGAAAAATAGTGTAGAAGAAGGTGTGTTGGAAGAACTCCTTTGAACTCTGCAATTTCACGTTCTAATCACGTGTTTGCTTCAGTTATCATTACCGTCCCCTGATGCAATCTTCAATTTTTAATCCTTAACTATTTACTATTTCCATTAAATTCGTTAACACATCCACGATAATCGACAATGACGTGGTTCCCGGCTTACAAACACTTAAATTTGTGCACGTTTAGTTATGCAAAACCGGTAGTTTAGAACGATTTTTCATTCGCTCGTCCTTTGTCGATTCGAAACTCTGTCACGAGCAGATGTAACGACGTTATCGACGAATGCGATTAGATAAGCGCTTGCATTACACCTTTCGGTCGTAAAAAAAACACAAATCAACCGTTAGATTTGAGGGATTTATCGCGGCGTTATTTATTACACGAAAAGATTTCGTAGAGGTCGCCAGTGGAAATCGGCAGAGTTTCAGGGGCTCGAAACTATCTTAACCGCCGAAAATCGTCGATAATTTTTCCCCCAATTAATTACGTTCAAACGCCGGTAAATAATCGAAGCACACACACCGATATTATCCTCCTTTCTTCGATACTTTCTACGGCGTTAATTTCTTTAACGATTGCATCCTCCACGCGAGATTCTTCATTTAAATGAGGAGAAAATGGCTCGTTATAATGTAAACAAAGGACGGGAAGGATAAAGAAAGGGAGTGTTTAATTAGTTGCTTTAAAGGTTTCGGTTACGGCATTTTACCGAAATTGAATTAGTATTCGAAGTGTTTGTTTTCGTGAAACTTGTGTAAATTTTAGGCGGGATCCAGTGCCGGTTAATGTAACAGGCACTCTACAGGTTGTGTGTTGTTGGCGTAACTGAGAGTATTAAAGGTTAAGAAACCTTATCGATGGCATACCTGAAGTATGCGGCTTTTTTGTTCTAAAACGATCTACTGCGCAAGCTGCAGTAGTCGCTTCGTTTCTGCGCCGTCGCAGTAGAGACGCAGTTACCACGGGCAACACACGCTATTACAGCTTAGTAGCTGCACATGGGTTAAACCGAACTTCACAGGAAACATCCCTTCGCAACCCTTAAATCCTAATTTTAGTCGATTATCATCGTAATGCAGCTTGTCTCCTATCGCTCCTCAGTTAAATTTTTAGGATAAATTGCTTCTTTAGGTACTTCGGATATCGCCATATACTAGATTTAACAAGAAATCTAAAACATGACCCTCTGCCTATTAAATTATTGTTGCAATTGCCATGGAACGAAACGGCTCAGTTCCACATTCCCTTCCACAAACTTCAAGCTTCTAGTGCTTCGTGCTAACAATTGGCTCAATTCATTAACGAGTCTTGATATGGCACTTCAGCTACTGTGATCTCATTTCAACGTTTGGTATATTTTCCATAGACGTTTTTTATGAATTTTTCTTGACTCAGAGTCAAAAAGTCGTATCGAAATTTACTTGAATAATTTATGTACGTTCGTGTTCGCTCAAAGGGAGCACGAAGTAAAGCAAGCGATATTTATGTTAAGTATATTTCGACCCTGTACTGACTTCTCCAATCGTTGGTGGAATACAGGGTGGCTATTGCAGGCCAAGACTTAAGCTGGAACAGCCATACCTTTTCGAAACCGAACTGAGCGGTAAAATTAGAAATTTTCCAACAAATATGGCATTTCATTATTCATCACATGGCTGATACAACATATATAGCCAAGCGAGACACGTGGCATAACAGTAATACTTGTATTATCGTTTTGTTAAGCTTACTAAAGGTAATTCGTCTTTACAGTTTTCAATCATTTTCTCTCAGATTTAATAGAGTTTACTCACTTTACTTTCACAGTATTGTAACGAGGTAATAAAATTGAACGTGAAAATACCCATTCTTTGATAAAATTTAATAGCTTTACCATAAAATTTCCTTTTGTAGCAACCCATTAATTTTTTTCAAGTTTCTAACTATTAATGCGGAGAAATAATGCGAGTGGGTGGACTCGCGTGCTTTGACCCTTGCACCGTGTTATTCTTTAACTCTTGAATGTAGATTATTGATACAGCAGGTGTTTTCGAGCGCTAACGGTTTATGCCAGAATAACAATCTTTCTACGTCTGAAATTAAACCCCAGATCTGTCATTAACGGTTTTGTTTTGACAGGGTGGAATGGTGATACGTGGTTGATCAGCGAAAAAGCTATCGATCGTTCATTGGTCAGGGAAGAGGGAATTGTAGAAAGGTTGCAATACCTGAGCGAAAATCAGTTATTCCCAGGGCTGAGCTCGGGAATTCAGGTGAATAAGGCTTGTAAAGAAGGGTTTTAAGGAATTGTGTTAAATTAGTTAAAGTTAGAAGGGGTAGTCAGGGAAGATTTGAAAGCAAAGGGAGTGTGAAGCGTTTTTATAATCTGAAGGGGTGCCTCTTATTTGTCATGCGGTTAATTGCGCGTAATAATGTTTTTTTGGGGACCATCGAAATGCCTGTAGAGGTGACCTATCCTGAGAAGGACAACCTGGAACGACCTTGCCTTAAGCCTTTAGAAAGGCGATCGCCACCACGATTTAACTTCGTCACTTAAGTGTAATCATTCGAAATGATCGATTGACTATGGCGGTGAACAAATAGAACCATAACAATTTTCGGTATTGAAGATACTCATATGAACCAATAAGTTAGGTTAAGAAATCGTGAAATTACCAAGATTAAAAGATAACCATCGGTCATTTCCACTTAACAGCTGAAATTGTCCATCCCAACATAAATTAAGAACATTTATCCTAATTAGCCTAATTTACGAGGGTTAAAATAAGTGAATTAAACTGAGAGGTACTTGTTTCGTTATATTTTCGTGAAAATACAATAACGGCGTGACGGTTTCCGGAGTGGACGTCCGATCATGTATAATGACAGAACTAATAATAGGCATCCAAGTGACATACGTTCAACGATCTTTTGTAGGATTCCATTACATCCGTCGAAAGCGACCGACGATCGCGTTTTTCAGCGCGAGCATTTTCAAGAGCCGTGGGATTCCGTGTTGTGACACGTACGTCGAGAGTATTGTTTTCTTAACGCCGAAATAAATCGCCGCGGTGATAACCGAGAAGTTTTCGTCATCCTCGAAAATATGTGCGTATGTATGTAAGCCGCGACCTATTCGCGAATCACATTTCCCTTTGATGTACCCCATTCGTGTCCAGATGGCGAGTATTTACTGCCTACCCGACGGAATTAACGACTCGCCTAATATTTTCCTTAATATCTTCGACGATACATAAAATTCCAGCAATAAACTTTCGCTTCGTTCTCTCCCGTATTATTAACTGGAATTTCTGGGCAGAATCCAGTGCGTAACGTAAACATTGTTTCGATAAATGGCACATCTGTTGATACGTGCAGTTAATCATTGTCGATGTCGTGGAATCGAGCTAATTTCGCAGAAGAAAAAATTTGACAATGTGGGCACTGTTCCCTTGCCAGGACGTAATTGGGTGGTCCGGTCCTGCTCGGAATGACACGGCGACGTTTGAGGGCAGCGCTATTGTCACGTGCCAACGGACAGTCGCTAATAAATCTCGTGCGACGGTGTTTTATCGGGGAAACGTCCAGGGAGATCGCCGGGAATACTTTGAATTATCGCGAAATTCCTTGCAGCTTGAAAATCCTGCCAAGATGAGTGGGGTATTAAAGGTGAGGCCAGGTATCGTGGTATCAATACAAGTTTTATGACTGGCCCTAAGAGAATTGGGTATGTAGCACTCTCTACTGTACATCTACTGTTTCTTACGAATCTTCTTGTGCTTATGAAAACTCAGTTAGTTGGGCGTAGCACACACACTCAAGTTGAATTGAAATCCTTTTTAGGGCTACTTGAAACCCCCTTCTTCAATTTAATTCGCAGAAATAATGAAATATCGTCGGCGTGCCAAAATACAAAGAAGTGTACGTCGTAAACAAGATTTATTTCTACCTTAGTTTTAATCGGATTACTGTCAAATTTTCCAAATTAGTCGGTTTTAATGAGAACTATGGGTTGTCAAAATTTGACTAAGCCAAGGAGATCGAGAGTTATAGTAAGTTTACTAATTCGGCAGCGGTAGGCCAAGCAAAAGAAATGTTCATTAAAACTTTTTGATGTCCTGATAACTGTCCACGATCTTCGGTTTCATTGCGCCCTTCGCACCCTATTGAGTAAATTTTCTTCGCGTCTAGTACAGCCCCAGTCGTTTATTTCATTGTGTGGAAACAGCGATCGTTGGTGCAATTAGGTGTTCAAGGGAGGAACTAATGAAGGCTGCTGTAGGAAACCGTTATTAATAACGAAACATTTTTGGGAACGATCGTGCTTTCACGGAAATTCCTAACGAACGCACTTTGTTAATGAATTATTCAACGATATATCGACATTTTTATGTTTCCACCTTTGTAGAAGTCCGACGACCCTCGCTGCCGGTCATTTTAACGCGCACATACGGGACATCAATCTTCCCCCTCTAACGCGTGTCCCTTTCCGCATGATGATAATTCCCACGGAAACAAAATATAATAAAATTTCCCCCCGTTATACGCCGTTCGAATAAATTCGGTTGGCATGAGACGTCGCGTGCGTGTCGCATCAGTATGACCAACTGTTGAGCTCGGAACACAAACACACACACACAACAGGTTGCCTTTCTGATCCGGAAGGCCGATCACGTCACGACGGCGGCGGCGGCGGCGCCCTACACTACCAGCAACAGTTTGTACGCCGTGGGTTGTAAAGCGTACGTACGAACATCCTGTAAGCGGTTTTCGGGAGCGGCACGAACCCGGAAAGCAACAGATTGGGATCCCGATGAGGTTGTTAATCTTTCGGGATTATATTTGTGTTACTTTGGTGGAATCGCTTTGAAAAAAGGTAAAGTGGGAGCTTCCTTAAGAATTCCCAAGCAAAAATGTCATCACGAATAAACTCCTGTTGAGGGGGTGGAAGGAAACGTGTATACATGTTTTATATAACTAAAATAGATAAGAAAAACATGGCGAGAAGTGTTAGTGTAGCGTCATGACGCTGGCTGCATTATAGCTGGTCTCGTACGCTGAAGTTGACCGAACAAAACTAGTTATGATACAAAGCTCGCTATTAGTTCCTACGGATACATTCACTAACTAACAAATACCTCTATCACAACAAAAGAAGGATGGAATAAGGGTCATAAGACCATGGCTATCAGCGCAACGGGTAGCGACAGGCTTCAACTGCAAACTTCAATTTTTTCCAAATCATTGACACTTGGCCACAATCTCTCTCTTAAGAGTGCCCCAGCACTTCTAGCAATCGTCTCTTCTTTCTTCTCTAAACTTGAAACGGCCAGTCGAATCCATTCTTCCCTTTCCTGTTCAAGCAACATGCCACGGGATGTACTACACGCACGGGGAAGATCCCTAGCGATTCCTAAGTTATTTCACGTGTTTATGGACAATATGCGTTGTAGCTACGTACTCGTAGCTACCCTTTTGAGAACACCCCGTGTGTATACCAGTGAGTGATGTAAGAGATAGATTCGATCTATTGTGCGAACGCCCGAAGCTCGTAAACTCCGTCATTCTCGTTTAATCAGCGTAAATAACAAAGCATATTCGTTAAAACTGGAGGAAAATCTGGATATTCCCGCAATAAACGATCTCCGAGCACAATACCTAATGAATCGGAGACGGTTTCTAACATCGCATTTAGATGGCTAATTCTGTTTCGTAGGTATGCCATTAAGATTGAGATATACCGCCCACTTGCTGCAATAAATCCAACTTTAATTAGAATATTTAGCTTAATCGTTCCATGTTTGCCGTTTCGTTTATGATCGGATCCGGGAAGGAACTCGGACGTTATGACGTTACGAATATTGAGGCGAGGTTTATCGATTACGATATCGAAGCTATACAGCACGATCGAGTCTTATTTTCGAAACTCTTACAGTATGACACTTGTAATGCATCGCCATTTAGCATGCCACGTGCATGAACCGACTATTTCTCAATCCACCTTTGTTATGAAAACGTTTCAACTTGCCGTTGGAGATGCGCCAATTTAATACACTATTTGAAATGTTCTTTGAACTAATAAAAAATTGGGAGTAGTGGGCAACAGTTTCCACATGCTTCTTTTGCTTTGAAAACATTAGTAAATTGGTTTAGAAACATTCCAAGATAAACAATACCGAAGTTTCTTAACGAACCAGATTACACTTAACCGTTGAGTTAAGATCATAGCACATTAACGCACTAGATTCTTCTTATGAGTCGATAAACGAATTCGATTAGGCGTAACGGTTGCGTAAGGATGATCCCACATTAACGAACCTGATTAAACGTAACAGTTGCGTAAGCATAATTGCTGTTTAACGACATGGAAGGAAGCACTTTAACGTGCTAGATTATTCCTAACTGCTACGTAAGATGACTAGTGTAACGAGCTGGATTGTACGTAACGCTTGCGTAAGCGTCATTGCGCATTAACGAGTCAGATTAGACGTAATGGTTGAGTAAGGATAGGTTACTACTTAACGAGCTAGATTATACGTAACTATTACAGCACTTTAGCGCGCTAGAATATTTCTAACGGTCGCAGTGACTAATATAACAGTGGTTACGTAAATATGATTGCACATTATCGATATGGATTAGATGTAATGGTCGAGTACGAATGATTCCTATTTGTTTGCCATTTTTGGAATATTATTTTTAATCGTTTCAAAATAGTCATCAAAACTTTAAGTACTGAAAATTAACGTATTTTTTTTGTTTCAGGTATGTACCATAACGTCAGTAGGGCTTAGAACGAACCATATGTACCGTAAGCAGTCGAAATGCAGTAAGTGTTCATGATTCAGTTTGGAAAAACCCGTGGTTAAAATTTATTAAGGGCGGAGGGCACTGCACCCTCGTCATATTTGTGTGAAAAAGTTTTTTAAAAAAATATATATATTCAATCTACTGCTGAATCCATAGAGTCGTTATATTGACCGATCTGTGAAGGGCCCTTTGCCTTAGTGAATTTTCAGTTTCATTTAGTTTTCTCCAAACTGGCTCTACGTATTCTTACTAAATGCATTTAAGTAAACATTTTTACCTAAAATGGTCCTAAAGGGCACTTGTTTTTTGAGAATTTCCGAATTTTTCACGTTGTAAAGGCATTTTCGAACGCTCCTCTTGAACCTGTCGCGCTACCGAGAAAACCCCCGGATGGTTTACGAGGCTCTAAATTTTTCCCTGTTTGACAGGTTTCATCACTAGTTGAAAGTAGTTTCTCATCTGAAAATAGGCCCCCGCCGCATAAAACGTGGGAATCGAGCGATGTGATTATTTCTGGAAACACAAACAAGATATTTTATTGTCCCCCGTTAGTTCGGGAGTTTCATTGTACCAGACCTTATAAGACGTAATAAATCACTCGGGTTAAGGATTGTTTTTAACCGGGTCTGTTTACCGCGTGTGCTCTAATCGAGCCTAATGGGAATACAAATGGTCTTTTAACCGGAGATCAAACAGGGCTATAAAACAAGTTAGAGAAACGGTCGCCCACGCGATCCGTAACCGAAGCATGTTTATATATTAATTTTTAAGATTTACGCCGTCATCGGCCGCCACAATCTGCTACTTGCGTGCATTTTGACGAGTTGACGACTCTTCCCGCGAATGTTCTAAACGTGTCGGGACAATCTCGAAATCCGATAGGCGAATAAAAACGCGGAGACTCCATCAATCTTTGGCTGGGTGGCCGCGTCGTCGGCAGTTTTTAAATAGCATCCGCGGCATTATTTCAAAACGAACCCGACAGTTATTGCCACTAGAAGAGCGAACGATCGAAGCTTGAATTATGGACGATTTTTAGGTTTACTCTTTAAATATGTGTGCGTCTGGTCGGCTTCCAGAGCTTGGCGCTAAATCAAAACGCTGTCAAACGTTCCTAACGCTATCCGAGCTAATAAAAGAAAACTTTAAAAAGAGGGATAAACCGCGGAAACGAACGTACCTTAGTTGTCATACTTTCTTCGCTAGTAGGCGACGGTACTGGGATAATTCCCTCTTCCTGAAGGAAGACGATAACAGGAAGAGAAGCTTCTCATCAAACCAGCGACACGGTGCTGGAACGATCCTTTCTTCCAGGCGAAAGACAGGCTGAAATCAGTTAGAGACGATGATGGAAAGCGCTGACACGTGTACTGCCTTTTCTGTATTTTTCCCTCGTAGGCCAATAAATGTCGTGTAATTAAATTGTAGAGCAAAGCATTAGTGCAACTTTTTTTAAATATCCTGTAGATGATTGAAATCCAAATGCCAGCCAAAAATTCGGAATAATTTATTTGTTATGAACAAATAATGCCCAGAAAGTGTCGGTTTTTTGTTTTTTTGCTTATATCATGGAAAGTTTTGGCTTTTCTCGGTTGAAAATGGTCCAATCAGAGTTTACAAAATGTCATTTTAAGTGTTTTTCAAATCTATACAAATGTACTATTGACTGCAAGGCGATTCATTCAATACTGTACATGATATAAGCAAAAATCCATATAAAAGTCATTTTTAGCCTCGTTTTTGTCGTCATCTTTTTTTGGCTGACATTTGGGTGTTAATCATGTACAGTATATTTACAAAAAAAAGTTGCATTAATGGTTTGCTATACAATTTAATTATAAAAATACACTTTTCTCTATTTTATTCCTGAATTTTTTAAGAAAAAGCCTTTTTTACAGTTTTTCCGGTTTTCTCGGCTAAAAATGGTCCAATCGCAGTTTTCTAAACTCCATTTTAAAGTTTTTCCAATTCTCTACAAATGTCCCAGCGCAAGTACCGCGATCCATTCAATATTTTCTATGATATAACCAAAAAAGTGGCTTTTTGGACGTTTTTTTTGTTTATAGCAATCAAACTATTCCGAATTTTTGACTGGCATTTGAGTTTAAATCATCTTCAGGATTTAAAAAAAAAAGTTGCACTAATCTAATAGTTTGCTACACAATTTAATTACAAAGATACTATTTTAGCCGCCCTGTAATAGGGTCTGCGGTATTTTGCGACCGTTGGGAGTAGTTCCACCCTATTTGAACACCAGGTTTTCTCCTTTAAAAATAGATTGTTACTCCAAATATATTTTGAAAAAAAATTGATCGAACTCTGCTTAAAGTATTTTATCAGGGATGAAAATTCGATCATCGAATTTACACCGTTCCTGAGGATTTGAAAGTTTTACTTTCTGATGAATTTTGAAGCCCTATAAAGCACATAACTCACAACTGTACTTATTTGGATTCGTTTGACTCGACATTTGATGCAGAAATTGTGATGTCAGTCTCCACGAAAATTTATTGAAATATTTTTGGAACGTTCTACCCACATTTAAAAAAAATTCACTTCAGCAGCTGTTTCAGGCAGTGAAATGTTCATTTGTGAAAGATTTTTATATGATAATAATACTGTGGTTCCTTGGACTATATTACATTTACTTGCATTGTATGTCTGGCACGTTTTCACTTTCCAGATAATTTATGACCTGCTATCAAGAAAGCTTCATTGTCGTTCTAACATATTATAGGTGACAGAGCGTCGATTACTCGTGTTTAACACAGACATAAACTGATAAAAATACTACGGAATCCCTTCGGGAAAATTTAACGGTTCTAAGCCATAATTGCCATTAAAAATGACGCGCGTTGTAGACGATTAACACTTCAATTCCTACGAGCTTGTAAGCACCGTATGAAGCGTAACAGGCGACGAATATTTCATGGCATATTTCACGCGCACTAGCAACTCCATCTGCGAGTTATTTAAAAAATGGCGTTACTACAATTCCTCTCCAATTCTCGAAATAGACGCTGCATTCATTTTAATCTCCGACGAGTGATAAAAATACATTTTTTAAGCGTAGACTTATGTCGCCTCATTTGTCTTGAAAGTTATGTACAGATTAATAATAATTCGGGTAAAAATGTGTCGACAACGCTTAAACCAGGTGTCGATTGCGATTTTAATTAACTGCTATAAATTATGTCGTTTATGTAGTTCGGCGTACTAATTGAACAAGTTAGTATTCGGGACAAGGATTCATAACGTCTATTCTGCAGGCGACAGATTTGATGCATGCGTATTATTTCCTCACGATTCATCATTCTAATGAGTACGTAACATCCACGAGGTACAGTTAAATTATTATTGAAGTATTATAATCCTTTGTGATTGAGCGTGCGCGCAGGTCCACAGGACGGGAAAAATGCGTAGAAAATTATACAAAAATTATCCTAAAGCCGAATCAGTGTTACAATGGAGGTAGTGTGATTTATGTGACACATTTATTTATGTGACATGCGATTTATGTGACACGCCTATACAGTAATTTATGTAAGGCTTCTCTTTCCGGATTTAGCGCGCTTAACTGCCGATCACTGAGTTCCTTCGTGTCGCGCCTAACGGGTATTCTGCTGATTTTCCGGAATCCACGAGATGTCACTGTATCCAGAGCACCCTCGAACTTCGAAGAAGAAAGGTACTTTCTTTTTTATTACAACAGAAATTAAAAATGTAACCTCCTTTCTTACCTGATGGAAGTGAATTCTAGGCTCGACTGTATCCATGGATTGTTCCTGGGTTCTGATAGTTACTGTGGTATATTTGCAGGGTTTTTAGTCTCTAGAAATTTTCTTAGGGTGCCTACGACTCTTTTTCTGTCTGTTAAAAATGGGTTCTCTATCAAGTCAGATTGAAACCGTCAAGGTTTTCAGGTTACTAACGTAGAAATTACTAAGGATTGTTCCTTTAAGGTTTTCAAGTTCTAACTCTACCTAGGAGTGAGTAGAAGTTGCTAAAGATTGTTCTTAAGTTCTGAATATTACTGCAGTTTCCACAGGTTTTTTAGGTCCTAAATATTGCCATAGGCTGTTTAGAAATCTCATAGGCTTGACCAATATTGGCTACAGGAAAGACAGCTCCTTTCCTGTTTGATAGAAATGAGTTCTGTACCAAGTGGTATTAAATCACAGTGAGACCTCCAGGGTTTTCAGGTTTCTAACTCTACTAGAAGTGAGTAGAAATTGCTAAGGGTTGTTGCTAAGTGCTAAATACTACTGCAGCTTGTATAGGTCTTCCTGGTTCTAAAAGTTTCTGAAGACTGTGTGCAAATCTTAAAGGTTTAATTGTAATGGAAAAGAAGAGACAACTTCTTTCATGATTGATGAAAATGTGTTCTGGGCTCCATTGTATCAAATCAGATTGAAACCTTTCAATTCAGGCGTTTAGGTTTCAAACCCCGTCTAAGAGTTGCTAGAAATTACCAAGGTGTAGTGCCTTACCTTAGGTTCCCTCGATTATGTCGAAAGTTCCCAAAATTCCAGGCCGCAGAATTAGGTTTCCTAGACCCATATTTTCTTAAGGATTGTTGCCAGGTTCTGAATTTTTCCTTAAGGTTCCTTAAGGTTTTTAAAGTTCTGAAAATTCCAGTCGCTTGAGTTATTGTAGTTACTTTTCCTAGGTTTTCCTGGTCCTAGAAGCCGTCATAGGTTGTGTATAAATAAATTGTATTACAGAAAGGCAGATTCTTTCTTGATGTAAATGAGTTCTGGGCTTAACTGTTTTAATTCAAATTGAAAACTTCATGAGACGCATATTTTCTGTCGTAGAAACTTTCATAAAAATCATTTGGTGGACTTTCGGTTATTAATAGTTTTAATTTTGAAATTTCATTAGAATTGTTGTTTTTGTTGTATACAGCTACGAAGCTTTCAATTTGATAAATATTGTATTTACCCTGGAATTCTCATTTAACAAACTTATTTTGGGTACACATTGGAAAATGAGTAATTAATAATTTCTGGTATTTTTCATGGTAGCAATTGGAAAAAAATTCGCAGCGAACAAACAGACAGATGTATTATTAAAATCGAGGTTATCAATTAAAATTTCAACGAACGCTACGAATTTCGATATCCAGTTATTAGCGAAAGCAATTATCGATAAAAGCGTATCGAATATTTATAACAAAATATATCCATGTGCCCTTTAGCGTTTTAACAGGGCCTGTTAATATACCTCATACCTCATTCATTCAATTTCATTAAATTTAATGAAATTTATTATCAAACAAGTACTGTTTATACAAAGGTATATGATAGCTGTTTCAATTCTACATCGAAATATCGGTCATTTCATCATTTAAAGTTACATAACCGAAAAAAAATATAAGTATCAGTTCCTAAGAAATACCTCATTAAAAGATAATACAGCTAATTACCTTTTTTTTTGTACAGCTCCTAATTAGAAGACCTTCGAATCTTTTTTAATAAACATCCGAGCACTTATTCCTTTTTTCGAATTAATAATCACATCTCCCCTAGTGAGCACAGATACACACGTACCCTCTGATCTCTGCTAATGAATGAAAAGAAAAACTTCTTATTAATTTTTCAAGATGGCGGATCTCCGGGACATTTATCTCTTCCGAGTGATGCCCAGCCTCTCTCTTTCTCTCTCTGTCTCTTTCTGTTTCTCTCGTCTCGATGTTTACCTTTGCGTAATTCGAAAGTTGTCCTCGAGGATTCTCACGATTCACGATAAGATGTTCATTTGAATAAAATTAATGACACGGGGGCCGTTCGGAGCAGTTAAATTTTCCTATGGTAGATCCTATTTGAATCTTGAGCGAAGAATCATAGAAATACCTACAATAGTTTTAAGGTTAGGTTCCCAAATCATAGAGCGAAAAATGATTTCACAGGTCAAAAGACCAGTGGCGGCGGGTAAATTCTTTTATGGTGCTTATTTACCGAAACACTCTCAAGGTCATTTGCGCGAGTCGTTTCGTTTTTCGCTGGATAATTTCACCAGATGATTCAAGCAAGGCTTAAATTCATTGTATCGCATTATCGCCCAATAAACGAATCTGCGATTCTAATGACGTTTAAATCTGGCCAAAATCTAAGCGCGTTTTTAACAGTTTAAACCAGATGATGTTTAAAAGTTAAGTATCGAAACTTCCTCGCTGTTCCCCCGCTCCGGAGTTTAATTAGGGGAGCAAATTTTTACGGTACGGCCCTAAAACGAACGAAGTTTCGTCGGCGGTTATGGTGGTAGGTTTAAAGGGCCTTCACGGCTAATGCATCGCTTTTAATCTTTCGTTCAATAATCTTGTGGGACCTCCGGGATGGGAGGGGGACGAAGGGAATTTTATGTTTCGAGGTGAACTTTCGGATTAATACGGGAGAGATTTGAAGAATGAAGGTCCTAGCCTCGAGTATAAATTAAAGGACCCCTTGGGCTCATGAAACCAATTGACGATTAAATATTCATACGATCTTAGATGTAGACTCGGCACTCTTTCCTCATATCGAGTCTTAAGGACTAAAACAGCGCGTAGCTAAAGGATCCCGCCTCGGCTCCCTTTTTTACCTTTTCCTAATCTAGTCGTCGTCGGTGGAGGTCTTCCGGGGCGTAATTGGCGCCGTAAAAAAGAACACTCGACCAAAGGTGTAAAATCAGGCGGTAATCCTTGGAAACAATGGAGCGCAATCCAATTTTCGCCGCCAAAACTAATTCTAAGCTCCTCATTCACACCCAATTGGTTCCGGATCCAATAAAAGGGGGCTCCGGCGTTCGCCAATCGAGATGGGGCGTCGGGACGTCGCCGTCTAATCAACAAGTGTGTGTATGTGTACGAGTAAACGTGTGTAAAAGAAGGAGAGAGAGAGAGGGAGTGTGTGTGTGTGTGTGTGTGTGTGTGTGTGTGTGTGTAAGAAAAAGTTTGGACGTCTTCCAAGATTGGGGGATCTGATTGCTACTCGACGTTTTTCACCCTGTCGATCCAGACAGAGTTTACAATCCATTTACGTAAAAGTAATTTTAATCTTACGAGAGGTACATTGGGGGAATTTTTTGGTATGTGGAAACGTTAGACGCCTGCATTATTCGCGTTATACTTTCCTATTTGCTTTAATGGGTTCAGTGATTATTTTTCAATTATTGGAAGGCTTGACCAGATGCAACAATATTCCAACAAACTCGTCACTTCATAAAGGAGACGGTAACGGGCTAACTAAGCATGGTAGTTAACTGTGCAAATGTTTTTCCATAAACAGTTTCTATAGCTTGTATTATACATCAAACTGACAAGACTATTTTGCTGAATTAATAAAATTTGTTTTATATGTAGAAGATTGTCCAATACCTTCATACCTAACCCATTCTATAATTAATTCTTGATTTTAGCCCATCAAAACTAGAAAATACTTTAGAATAACGAATCCTAATCTTAGTTCAGTTAAGTAGCTAGTAAGTTAGTGTACAGCACTTTCCATAACTGATAAATGTTCTAGGTTGTACATTACTGCCCTGTCCAAGTGATATTCTATGCCCAAATAATGTATGCTAGCACATACTAGTTACCAGCTAGATTCTACGTGCTTTCACTAGGATATCTTAGAATATAGCATACTACTTGCTAACTCTCGTCTCAACTTTTTCTAGAGTCCACTATTGTACCATCAGAGCTACAGCATTTTAGACACAAATGAATTCTAGATTGTAGCCCACTAAAACTAGATATCTAGTTTAATCTGCTAAAATACTCTAGAATAACGAATCTTAACCCCACTTCAGTTAAGTAGCCAGTACGTTAGCATCTAGCACGTTCCATAATTGATGGATGTTCCAGGTTGTACATTACTGCCCTGTCCAAGTTACATTCTAGTATATTCCATGCCCAAAAGCTAAGAAAATCTGTATGCTAACACATTCTAGTTACCAACTAGATTCTACATGCTTTCACTAGGATATCTTAGTGAATTATGTCTTGATGAATTCACATACGTCTAGTTTCTAAGTCATGTCTAAGCCTTTTCTGGATTGCACTGTTGTACAATCAATGTTTTCAATGTTAGGACGATGGGCATGTAAAAATTTTTCAAGGGAGTTTGTAACAATAGCAACCTTAGATAAGAATAAAATCTTGGCTATGACGTACCTCTTTCATTAATATCCAAAAAAGGGTTCTCAGGAACGCAAGCAGCAAAGCTAAGAAAATCTGGAACGTTTACCATGACTTTTTACATATCTTTTCCTATGCAAAATAGTTTTGTGGTAGTTTCTTGATGGGTTTTCCTGGTTCTCCTTAATCCGAATAGTCGGTGCGTCGATGGTTCCTGCTGTTTTCCATGCATCGCTACCTTCTTCTTCAAAACCAATGATAGCTCCCTCACGTAGTGGGCAAACTGAAATCCAATGACGATCGTCTGTGGAGAAAAGTAATGTTAACTCAATTTAAATGGACGCATTAACCATTTCGCTTTCGCTTTATTGTGGTTAAAGTACCTACACGAAGGGTGGTTATTAAGGGTGTTATTAGAATGCCAACGATCCAGCGATATTAAAGGTGGTACCTGGGATTTCCTGGTTTTGCGATGGAAGCCCTTGGACTTCCCCGGACTGTTAAGAATAATGCGATTTATGGTGTGAAAATTCCATGGAATAATTTAAAGCGAAGGATCTCAAAAACTTGCTGCCAACATTTACCTCGCCTGCCATTGGCTGACATTTTCAATTGAGATTTATGAAAAATCGTTACTAAATAACATCATTCATGACACGAATTATGTCATAACTTTCGATAGGAGGATCCGTATACCTCGTGGCGAAAATGATTTCACCTGTAGCTAACCTTGAACGATTTCGAACGTCCTCAGTATCTAAACGGATACCGCGGAGATCGCACGAGCAACCAAACTCGACTTCTATTACTTATGTATTTATATTTACACGAGGATTAACAGGCGCGAGTTTTTATTACTTCATTGTTTCGAAACGCACGTACACGTACCTTACAGGTAAGGTACCGAGCCGATCAGAAAATCTATCGGAGAGAAACAGAGAGAGGAAACGAAGAGGGGAACGTTTAATTGGATAAATTTTTGTTTCTAGTTCTCGTGGGAACATCGGAACATCATTTTTCTGTATCGGCCGCGGTTTTTTCGGCGACAAGCGAAATTAAAAATTTTCTGCTCGAAATGGGAAAACTACGTACGTAACGAGCGTGCGATAATGAACGAAGGAGGAAAACGCAAAGAATAGGATTTAATAAGTGGAAAACCGGGAACGATATTAAACCTTTTACGTATGTAACGCGTGTTGTATCGACTTGACCTCAATATTTACGCGTATCGAGTTGGTTTTATGTTGCAATAACCCATGCATCGGGAACAGTAGTGGACGAGCAGTAACTACGACTTCCACGAGCTTAAAATAAATTTATGGTTGTTGTTGGATGAAATGGGACACGTCAATTATATTTGGATCATTCAGAAGCACACATTTGAATGGATCGAGGGCGAGGATTAGCCGTTGTTCTTCTTAACGTATTTGAACTATCTTTTCATCGAGTCTTCAAACTTTCAGTGAGTGTTGAGTAATGTAATTAGTATATTTTGGGTGTGTACGGCGAAACGGTGCTGCGTTGACATTTAGGCAGTCGTGTTGAATTTTAAACGTCATTTAGGTGAACATTTCTTCGCTTTACGCGGCCTACATGGGCGTAAAATTTAAGCCCTCTTACCAAATTCATTGCACGTTATTCCCAAATCAGAAAAAATTCGCAGCTTCCGCATGTTAGACCGAATGTGTGTGAAAGTTAAATATTTTATTTTCACATTAGCTCAGTAAATCGTCTACAAAAATTCCAAAAAATTGCCCAATCTCCATGCAGCAGATCGACAGAGCAAGCAGGGCAATAGGCTAGATCGCCATCCTAAATCACCTTAAAAATTCAAACTTCTTCCATACTTTTCCTCTTTATACAAAGAACCGTCATTTAAAACAACGGCATTCAACAGTTATTCGAACCATCTCGAGAGTGTACGTGCCACAACTGCAAACGTTCGCGTCTGCGGGACATTCCGACGCGTCCCTCTTCCTCCCTACGCAGATAGTTTTCCTCTCCCCTTTACCTCCTTCCGTTCTTAGTGTACGTATGTGTGTGTTTTTTTTTCCGGAAAATTTTTCCCGCCGATGGAAATAATTGCAGCCACGTTGACTGAATGCCCTTCCTATACCTTTTTATATAAAACGTGGAATTGAAATTATTTTTGCAGCAGGCAGGCAGACGCAATTCCATTGCAGATTGGGCCGTTCCTGCACGGATACGTGAGGCTCATTTGTAATGGCTGATTACCCACGATGGGATACAGTGGCGTTGTATGCTAACAGGGGAGAGCTTCCCGGAAAATTGCAAGATCTTCCGGGCACTAAAAGTGCTGTTTAATGGCCATGGCAAGCGATTCTTGGGATAAGAGTCGAAGGAATGATCACGAAGTATTTTAACAATCATAACATTAATTTGGCGATGGCAAACAGAGGTTAGTAGAGATATTCAAGAATGTTCTCGTTACAGCATACCACAACCCCACACAATGGGTTACTGAAATGTGTTTTAGGAGTTTGAGAAGCTTCAGCTGTCTAACTAAGGCAGGTTTGGAGTTGTGACTAATTGTGTGACAAATTGACGCATGATGTTAAATGGAAATGTGCTTGTAGAGTTCAGATGTGTAGCTTACGTTGTTTGAGAGTTATGGCTGATTTAACGACAACCTTAAACAATTCTAGCAATTTTCAAAAATTCGTAAAAATATTACTTTAACTTTAATTTATTTGAAATTCCACACAATGGATTACTGGACATTACTTTAGAAGTTTACAAAATTTCATCTCTCTAACTAAAGTAGTTTCAAAGTTATAACTAATTATGTGTTAAACGTACATATGGATTGCAATTTCCTTAAACCACAAATTTCGAAAATTCTTTAAAAAGCGGTTATAACTCCAATTTTGTTGAAACTCCGCAAGATGTTTAATGGAAATGTACTTTAGGAGTTCACAAAGTTTTAGCTCTTTAATTCACGAAGTTCTTGGTGATTCTACAGCAACCTGACGCACTTCTAGTGATTCTCACCAGTCATACATTTTCAATAATCCATAAAAAAATTCGCCCGAGTTTAATTTCATTGAAATTCTACAGGATGGGTTACTGGAATGTGTTGTAGGAGTTTCCGAAGTTTCAACTCCCTACCTAAACCAGTTTTGGAGTTGTGACTGATTATGCGATAAACTTACATGTTTATTGTAATTTCCAACAATTACAGATTTCGAAAATTCCTTAAAAATCGGTTCCAACTCCCATTTTGTTGAAACTCCGCAAGATGTTTAATGGAAATGTACTTTAGGAATTCAGCAAGTTTGAGCTCTTTAATTCACGAAGTTTAAGAGTTATCGGTGATTCTACTGCAACTTGACGCACTTCTAGCGATTCTCGTTAATCACACATTTTCAATAATTCACGAAAAAATTAACTCACATTTATTTGAATTGAAAATTCACATAATGGGTTAATGGAATGTACTATAGGAGTTTCCGAAGTTTCAACTCTCTACGTTAGCCAGTTTCAGAGTTATGATTGATTATGCGACAAATTGACGTGTTTATTGGGATTTCCAACAATCACAGATTTCGAAAATTCGGAGTTCAGTGAGTTTCTGCTCTTTTCACGAAGGAGTTGCAGAGTTGCGACCACTCTACAAGCCATCACTGGTCACTTAGATCAAGTTCAAAAATTCGTTGAAGATACTGAAATTTTAGATAAGCACTATAGTTGTAGTGCGTTTATGAGTCGTAAGAGAGGACTTCAGTGAAAGGCTGCTTAATTGATAATCACATTTAAACAATTGACTGTGATGAGTGAGGGCATCACTTATTTTGCCCCTTCGTCGTGAAGCCCTGTACAGTAATAAGATCATTATCGAACGAAGGGGGGGATTTGTTCTAGCTCGCGTTTAAAACGTGGATAAAAGTAGTTTTCGGGGGAGAGGCCTGCGAATTTCGAGTCGTCGTCCTCCAGGGACGGCCTCTTTGTGGCCTGAAACAATGTCCGGGTTAACCTCGGGATCCGCAAAAATTACTATTGTCGGACCAGCTTTGTCTCGCGACGCGAGCATTGTTTCACTTTAATGAAATTAACACTGTTATCAACTTTATTAAAACATCACATCGCCTTCAGTTTAATTACAGCCTCTTTAACGCTCTAAAAATCCCACGTTTAAATTAATTAATTCGCTGCCAGGGAATAAATTAACTGTTCGGTCGATCCGAAAATTGCAATGCGGGTTTATTTTTGCGATTACCCCGTTGTTAATCGTCGCGCAATAAACTATCATTAAGCAGACGTTTATCGCTGAATTAAATTTGAGGGAAAAGCTTCGTATTGCGCCGACAAAATTTATCGTGGCCGACGTAAATCTCGCATCGGTTGTCGCGTATGCGTTTTGTGAATACGCGCGGATGTTTCCCCAATCAAATCCGACCGTTCCCGCGTTAAGAAGTTCGCAATTGTTTCAGTAAGTAAGAGGGGAGTTCTCGGAAGTTTTACACGAGCTGGATAAAACGCGAGACACGCTACGCTACGTTATTTAATTATTGACGGGGTGTTTGTTAAGGGACGCTTAACTTTCACCGTTAATGGAACCGACAGTGCGCAGGGGTTTATTTTAACATATCCACATCTACGTTCACGTTACCATAAACACGAGCATTAAATACTTTGGTTGAATCCTTCCATGTTTTTCTAATAAATTTATTCCTTATAACTTACCTCGTTAGAGGATACGTTCATTGCTCAAGCGTGTAAAATGGGACGGTTTCTAATATCGTGTTTTGTTAGTATATTCAAACATTACCTAGTGTCTACTCATATATGCTCATACATCGTAATGTCTTAAGGAATGAATATTTTGTTTAAATGCTTCTTAATTAGTGAACTAAAAGTTTACTCCCCAGAAGTTTATTTGGGAGCCCTCGGTATTCATGTCACTCACTGGACCATGAGACTGGCATGTCCTTTAGGAGTTTCGAAAGTTTCTGCTCTCCAAGTAAAGCAGTTTCGGAGTTATGATTGATTATGCGACAAATTGACGTATTCGATTTCGAAAATTCTTTAAAAATCGGGTACAACTCCTATTTTGTTGAAACTTCGCACGATGTTTATTGAAAATGTACTTCAGGTGTTCAGAAAGTTCCAGCTCTCTAATTCACGGAGTTTGAGAGTTCTTGGTGATTCTACAGCAACCTGACGCACTTCTAGCTATTCTCATTGAGCACACATCTTCAATAATTCGCAAAAAAATTAACTTACGTTTATTTTAATCGAAACTCCATATAATGGATTACTGAAATGTACTATAGGAGTTTCCAAAGTTTCAACTCTCTAAGCACAACAGTTTCAGAGTTATGATTGATTATGCGACAAATTGACGTATTAATTGCAATTTCCCACAATTACAGATTTCGAAAATTCTTTAAAAATCTGTTAGAATTCCCTTTTTGTTGAAACTCCCCATGGTGTTTAATGGAAATGTACTTTAGGAGTTCAGAAAGTTTTAGCTCTGTAAATCAAGTAGTTTGAGAATTGTGACTGATTTTATAGCAACGTGACGTGATTTCTATTGATTCTTACCAATCACACATTCATAAAAAATTAGCTCAAGTTTATTTCAGTGGAAATTTCATACAATAGGTTACTGGAATGTACTGTAGAAGTTCCCAAAGTTTCCACTTCCTTAGTAAAACAGTTTCAGAGTTGTTACCGATTATACCACAAATTTACGTATTAATTGGAACATTATTTTCTTAAATTCTTTAAAAATTAGCTACGACTCCTATTTTGTTGAAACTCTGCACAAGGTTTACTGGAAATCTACTTCAGGGATTCAAAGAGTTTCAGCTCTTTAATTCACGTATTTGGAGAGTTGTGGGTGATTCTACAGCAACGTAACGTACTTCCTGCGATTCTCATCAATAACGCATTTCCAATAATTCATAAAAAATTACCTCATGCTTTATTTAATTGAAACTGAACACAATGGGTTACTGAAATGTCCTATAGGAGTTTCCGAAGTTTCAACTCTCCAAGTAAGACAGTTTCAGAGTTGTGACTCATCAGGTGACAAAGTGTGTAGTATTCGTTGGAATTTCCAACAATCACAGATTTCGAAAAAATTTTAAAAATCGGTTACAACTCTTTTTTGGTTGAAACTCCGCAAGGTGTTTAACGGAAATATACTTTAGGAGAGAAAGTTTTAGCTCGTCAATTCCCGAAGTTTCAGAGCTGTTTGTTGATTCTTCAGCAAGGTGACGTAATTTTAGTGAATCTCATCAAACACATTTTCTATAATTCATGAGAAATTTCTTAAGTTGAATTATTGAAACTCTAGTAAATTACAACATATGAAAAGTTTATAAAAGGCTTGTTTTCTTTTCGTCGGTATCGAACGTCCCTCGGTAAAGATCCCCTTATGCTGTCGATCTCCCGATCGGTCCTGCGATGTTTTCCTCGGGAGTTTTCCCCCACGTCAACTCCACGTTTCACCGTTTGACGAATTTCCAAGTGAAGCGTGAGACGTTCCGACGTTTTATCAATTAGCCCCCTCCTCGGGGAGGTATCGCAGTATGCTTGATCCCGGGACGGGACCGATGCGTGTACGTGTGGGGGACGTTTATAAGCCGTTTTCTGGCGCACGGCCAGGATCGCGTGTATACAGATTATAGAAATAGACGGGATGCGACACGGAAAACAGAAAGGAAACTGACACACTGGGTATTTTTTCTCCATGTTCATTGTGGGGCGCCCACGCGAACCGACGCTAATGCAGTCGACGCGATGCTATGGTAATTTGTCGGCGTCGTTTCGGTATTCGCTCCGTCGCGGGGGAGTCGCGGGAAGATACGGGCTGTGCACGCAAACGATGGTAGTTTATACTTTTTTGAGATGTTACTCTCAGGTGCGACTTTTTTATCCGAATCTAAAGCGATTTATAAACGTTGTTACTGAGCTGGTTTGTAAATAAGTGGACTTCGCTTAAAGGTAGCCAGGAGAGTTTCTCAAAAGGATGTAAAATTTTGGCAACTCCTTGTCGACGCGGCAGTTATAACGCCCTCTTGTTTCCGTCTGAGACAAAACGAGGATAAAGGTGTTTTCTCGGGCGCCCGATTTGAAAAGTTTACTCTTTCTAAAACCAAGGGTAGTTAACCCCATGACAGTGCCAGGGGAAAAGTACATTGCGAGCCAAGAGCAAACTTTATCTTTTTAACTGCTGTGAAAACGAATCTGTAATGTATAAATTTTGGAAAATAATTTTTCCTATTAAATAATAGGAATCTTCAGTTAGCAAGTAAAGGCTTAAATTCTATTACAAAAAAATCTCGGTAAATATTTACAACATAATCAAACACTTTAGTATGAGATATGTCACGCTACATAATTTCAAATGAATCTAACGGAAAAACTGAAAGGAAAATTATGATCACTCCAGTTGCGGTGAAAACCTACCGAACTATTTATAGTGGAAAAGCTAATGCAGAAAATTAAGGCGGGGAATAAGGTGCAATCAAAGCGGAGCATCATAGCAGAAAGACCAGTAGTAGTAACTTTATCGGGGGATTCGGAAAACTGCACGGAAAACTCCTATGGAAACGTGGGAAATTCTCATGCAGTTTAAGGAAAAGAAAAACCAGGAAAAATGGTTCGAAATCGTTGAGTTAGTTTGATGTAATGTATTTGGACAAGTGACAATCGAATTACGTTTATAATCTTGCCATTTAAGAAATATTTCTTCTCTTCTTCAATATTAATTTTTTTATTTTTTTTCCAGGTCAGTTGATATTCGGATAACAGCCGAAATTTCCACGGCCGGTAAGAGAACTCCCCTTATTTTTTCTGTTATCTCCCTTTCGCCATTGGAAATAAAACTTGAAAGTATGAAAAAAAAATCGAAGGCAGAGGTAATAAAAGCGAAAAGCCATCTCCCGATAACACGTTGATTTATGCTGAATGCAGACTTGGTGGTTTGCCAACACATCAATATCGCGGGCCGGAGATTCGATATTATTTATGTTTTCATATTTAATTAACGTCTGGCGTTGTACAGGGAACCGTCCATAAATTCTGCGGGAGAACGCAACACGCTTATCAATTTAGAATTTTTTTCGTAATTCGGTTTACCTTAACGGAAACAATACAAAAATACAGAGATGGCTTAAAATGAACCTGGTCTAGTAAGTATAAGTCTGATTAGTACAAAATCGAAACCTGTTCAGTGGTCTAAAGCTGTATACGAAATCTATGCTTAACACAGCATAATCAGCCTCACCATCGTAATTTGAAATGGACTACGCGTATTAGGCACGTACATAATTTTCGTTTTGGCTGTGTCTCAGCTGGCAAAGTACTTCTGCTAAAATTATAAAAAAATATAAAAATTATTATTACTCCAAATCCTTATTTGGAGTAAACTCAGAGTTTTGGGAGATTTCCTTAGCATCCTTCTATGGAACGCAGCAGTACCTTCCATACCTTGCGCCTTCCTCTGTTTAATGGGACGATCTAATGTTCCAGTGATGTATTCTGTTTGCTCCTTTTGAATCAGCTTTCTGGTCATATATTGCACGTCTTCATAACCTTATGCTATTACGACTTGATCATCTGCTAAAATAAGAGTGTATAACTGTGTATTTTTGAAAGGGATGCCGATATTCTCACAATTTTGCTTGCAGTTTTACACAACTGCCAAGAAAAAGGAGTATTATATTAGTATTACATTAGCTGTTTAATGGCTTCACTGATTATGATGCACACTGTTCATTAGAGTTCCTATTGTGCCAGAGGTGCCACGTGCTACTTTAGGATTCAATAGAATTAATTAATTCGGAAATAATTTGGATTTCTTGCCGCGGTGCCGACAGTGGGCGCCTTCGCCATTTCGTATAGTTCGTTGATAGCTGTGATAGGCCTCAATTTGAGGCTAAATTGAGCTTATTTTGCCTAAGCCAATTGCTTAGGTTCTTTCAGTGCTTGTTCGAGGTTACATCTTGAACAAAGTGGTCGAATGCAGCATTCTGTTTGATTGAATCCGTTGGTAATTTTGGTGTCAGTTTCCATTTTAACGTGGCACTCTTTACGTACTCCCAAAACTTTTCCAGTCGTTTTTAAGTTTACACACAAACTCATGCTTCACTATTTGCGTTATATGTTTGTATAGAGTCTGTTGATTGTACTTAGAAACCTCTGTAGATGTCACAATCTTCTGTATTGCTCTTCTGTTGGATAGGAATAAGGATGGTTTCCATTCTTTCAGGGATCCACACGTAATCAGTCCTTAGGGCACGTAGTCAGGTCCTGGTGTCAAAACACCTTTTGCCTATTTTAGCTCGAAGCTGTTTCTCGAATTCGGATCGATAAATTTGGAGTGCGGATCGAATAATAACAGTGATCGAATTACGCCGATAAAATGATTAATCAACGAATTAATCGACGGGAGATGAAAACGTTTATTGCTCAAATGCTATTCTTGTGGCTTCGTTTGTTTGTGTATTTAATTGGCGCGGCGGTGGACGGGATTAATCGCGAATTTTAGACGCGTCTCGCGTTTATTCTGCTTGGAATTAGTGAAGGGAAATAGTGGAAAGCGAAAGGCTTAAGTAAGGTCTTCCAGCGATAAGGCACAGCCTTATTTTTAATACTCCGATATAGGCGTGTCCAGGTTTGTTCATTGCTGCCGTATTGGCTTCAGTGGGATGTTTTGGGTAAAAGTGGTGGATTGTTTCCTTCGCTGAAGTATGAAATTCAAATCATTTCCATTTCAACTTTAATGAAAAATTGCGATTCTAGCTGTAATCCAGGCAATAAAATTTTCCTTTCTCCATTTCCCGAAATTCAATTTTTTCTCCAATCACTTTCTATATTTTGGTAACGTTGTCACGTCCTCTCTGGCCTCATAGACACTGACATCAGTGACGTTTATTAACTTGCCGGTTTCGCCCTCCCCCCCCTCTCTCTCTCTTTCGACATGGGAATACGATAAACATTATATTAATAAGTGATCAGTTGGGTGGGGTCGCCATTAAGCGTCTATGGGAGGCCCGCAGAGAGTGACTCCGAATAACAATGACCAGAGGATATACACAGAAGACATTACGTATTACGGCATAATACGTCATCGGTTCGTATTGTTCGACCGTGTTTACGTAAACAACGTTGATGGAACCATTAAGGCCTATAGAATTGCGCGGATTAATCGAATCGGGCGGCGGAGTATTTTTGGGGCATTTTTAGCGCTCTCGACGCCGCCGGGCCTTGCATATCCTCTGGAAAAACAGGATCGCTTTTTGGTCCCAGAACGTTTTCCGGCAATGGGACGTTTCCGTTTCGATACCACCGAACTGCCTGTTCGTTACAAATATTTTTTCGTAGCAATATATTTTGGATCATTCTAGCTTTTTAGCACCCCTTAGGCAGCGTACGTTTTGTCAGCATTTCTCTTGCAAATATTTTCGAATATTTCCACCTTTCGCCCATGTTAAGTAAATTTTTAATTCGCTGAATTCGTCACATAGCCTAAAATCGATACTGCGTCATTATCCTGTGAAGTCCTTTCCACGTCAATTACTAGTGGGGGGAAGCATAACAAAGGAATTAACACTCGGAGCTTTTTGACGCTCCCGAGAGGCGATTTGACGTCGCTTTTGTTTCATACCAATAAAAAACGGTTGAAAGAAGGAAAATACCTCGCGGCTTGTTTAATTACTGTAGCGTTAATATATGTGGCTGCATGCGATTAAAATTTTTGGCGGGGATATAGTGGGCGCCTTCGCCATATCTCCGAACGTATTGGCACGAGTGAATTTCGCCTTATTTTCTCCTCGATCGGAGTTTTCGCGAAGAAAATCCTTGGTAAAATAGATCATTATTACTTTATGTTCCGAGAATATTTCCCAGGAAGGGAAAGAGGAAAAGCAGGCATGTTTCGTTTTGGACTAATTAGAGCTACATGGAGCTACAGTTTTCATATCCGACGGGCATCTTGTAGTTTGTAGGCGCTGGCGGTTTTCTCTTTGATTACCGTGGAATTTTATTAGAACTTTCCAGCTTCTTTCAGGTACAATTATAATGACGGCGAGGCGTTATCGTCAGGATTTTAAGGTCGGAAGTTTTTGTTTTTGAAAGTTTCCGAAAAGTCGGGCGTGTTTCAACTCTGAGAGAAGTACGTACCAAAAGGCAGGGGATTTTTTCAAGCAACGTATTAATTAAAACCACATTTTCTTAGCCAGAAAATCTGGCAGCTACAAGATCTCTTAAATGTAAAGCAACCAACTGATTTCAATACATAAATATTTTTAAGCCTACTTAACCTTTTTCCCCTTCGATGGAAGGGCTAGGAAAAATACTTCGAGCCAGCCGAAAAAGAAGTCAGAATCATTTTTGTTGATATTTTTGGAAACGTCTGAATTAACTTTCAAAATTTCACTAAAACTTTTTGAGAAATGCACTTACTGTCTGTATGCTTGAACTTTGAGACTTAAAAATGAAAAATCAAAATTTTTGAAAAGGAAACTCCCTCGAAAATACTCGGCCCATCCGTTTACAAGTAAACTATTTAATTAAGCAGAGCAAGGAACGTAGCAGGTATTCGAACAACACGCAATCATCGCCCCTTTCACACCTAAAACTTACAATGTATATCCCGACCCCCTTGTTTGTATATTAGTAATTCTCTTCTATCAAACATTAATCCAATTTCGCAGTTTCTTTTCCTTTTCGCCCCCTCCGGACGAAAATCTCGTCGAGGACTCCTTTATCCTCCTCTCAATCTCTCTCTCTTTCTCTCTCTCTAATTTGTATATAATTACGCGGCCATTGTAACAGGCGGAATTCATTTAAATAAAAGCGCACCCAACAAAAGAACAGAAAAGAGGGAACGGGCGGCCCCGTCGACCGAGAAATATACTTACACACAATATAGAAATATTCGAAGAGAAAAGGACGAATTGAGGTGACAGAGGAGCGCGAGAGTGAGAGAGAGAGAAATAAGGAGAAGTGGAGGACGAAAAAAGGACTCGGAATATGCATTAGGATAATTGAATGTATTTGCAAGAAGACGCGGCGCGCAGGAAATACAACAGCCTTCGGTTAATCTACATGCATTATAAATGCTAATGGAGGATGCACAGGAGGAACTGTGACAAGCGGTCGGTTCGACCGAGGGAAGTTCGCAGGTTTTCAACGGCGGAAATTGGAAAATTATAGACCGCAGAAATGCCATCTTCGATTTCCCGAATTCGAGGGCGACTCTCCTCTTCTCTATTTGTGCTTTGCCGGCCATGAAAAACGTAAAAGCGGACCGTATACGGCCGATTGGGGTCGACCCCCCGAGAAAAATACATATCTGGCGAAAATAGGGAGGAGAACGAGAAAGTGGGAGAGGGACACGCTCGGTTGGAGAGCTCCGAGAGAAAAGATAATACACGAAATGTAATTTATATTTTATTATCTCCGCTACGGACGTTACGCGAGTTTTAACGGTAAGAAAACCGTGCGCGAACGTTGGAATTAACGAAAAATCAAAACAATCCATGGGTTGTGATACCACGAAATATGCCTAATTTAACCGCAGAAATCGTATAGATCGTCCTAGTACCATAAACCACCCTTGAGCGAAGGGTGCTCCACACATTACACGTATTTAATATTCATTTTCAATATTTCTTACTGCTGTCATCTACCCACTTTCAGGTAGTCGGTCTCACATTTCAATTCCTGGACTAACCATTTTCAGAGGATAACGTAACCCCATTATGCAGTTTAAGACATTAAAGGTTAGCATAAGAACAAAGTAAATGAATTAATGGCAGTAAATGAAGGAGAAGTACGTTTTAAGAAAATTCGGTTGTTGTTGAGGCATGCGTGAAGAATTATCCGCCTTACAATCATTTCTACTCGGCTGATGATTGGAGAAATCCTGTGGTACATGCATTGAAAACAGAACATATATGAAAAACCAAGCTATTGCAAATAAACTTTAAAAGAGCCCAAGAAAACTTGGATAAATCTTTGGAGCTCTATAGAAAGCCTTACACTAATCGCTTTGCCCTAAATACATTGCAAGATAAGGTTTTCAGAATTCGAAATTTTAAATTAGGCACCCGGTCGTAAGTACTTCTGTTTTAATTAACCAGATTCGATCGTAACATCCCCGCCGTCTATTGGCAATTATCTTTTGTCTACTTTTATATGTAGTAACATCTGGATTAAATTTTCTGCTAACGTTAACGTTGCTACCTGATTGCCTCACCTAGTGACTCGCCATCAATCCGTTAGTTGGAATGAATCAGAGGGAGGGAGGGAGAGAGAGAGGGAGAGAGTCCTCTTTTTCGGCCGGCGCATCCCCTTTTAATAAGGGTTGAGTTATTTAACGCCGTCGGGGACTCCATTATTTACTTTTAATAGGAATCACGGGGGTTTTATGAGCCAAATAAATCTCCTCCACGCCATCGGAATGCTCCAAGTGGTGGAAATTAAAATGCGTATAAAATATGTTATCGTATTTTGATGCGAACATTTTATTAATATCGTTCGCTTTTATAGGGTCGGTTTTATAGATTTTCGGCGAAAAAAGGCGAAAATGTCCCCTTTCAAGTAGTCGGTCGTTAAAAGTTTGATGGTCAGTGCGGTGGGCGCCATTTTTGTACCGCCAACACTAACGGGGGATGGAGCCTGAATAAAATATACACGTATGCTTGTGGTGGTCTTTATTACTTTAAAACCGTTCCTAGTAACACGTTTTATATGTCCGGGCATTAAAAATTTAGATACTGTTGAAAGTATCGTTCATAACCCGATCATATTGAAGAAAAATTTGCCAAGGTGTCCAGTTGTTGCCACGTTATGATCTTCTCGAGCATTTCAAACAGAAAATCTCTTGTAATTCGCAAGTTCTGGAAACCTCCTAATTAGTTTATGGATCAGTCACACCTTTATCCACGTTTCTTACAAGTGTATTCTATGCATCACCCATTCCCCGAGCAAGTAACCAATTTTTGAAGCAGAAGATTAGGTGATGTGATTTCAGGTTAAACTTTAGTCGTTCAAGGGCAGGAATTGAAGGGAAGGAGCCGATTCCATAAATCTGCACATAAGCAGACTCCACGGTACAACGAAGAAGGCGACCGATCCCATGAAGTCGCCAATACCAAAAGTGGAAACCCACGCTCCCGCGCTTCCTCCTCCGCCTCCCTTTCTCTTTTTTTTCGCACCTGCTCAGCCTTGATCTGCCTCAACGTTTTCGTGGTTTCCGTCTGCGAGGAATTCGGATTTGTGGAACACTTTCCCACTTTTCGTTTTGTCCTCCGCTCGTCGTTCTTCGGGTTTTTACTCTTTCTTCTTCTTCTTCTTCTTCTCCTCGTATCCGCGATGGTATGCGCGCCGCGGTGTCGACGACCTTCTTTCTCCTTCGCCGGGACCGGTTCTGATCGACTGCTTACCTAACCTCCTCTTTCTCGATCTTGACCGACCACCTATCAAGGTTATCCACGGGAGTTATGTGGACGCTGACGACCGGAGATTCCTTCGAGGAGTCGTTTTAAGGGAGAAAAGACGTCTTTTTTGAAAGGGGGAAGTATAAGTGATACATTTCAACGAAGAAGGCCACAGGTCATTATGAAACCGATTAAACGTGACACTCTATAGTGATCACATTTTGATTAATGGACGAAATGCTACATCACTATTTCCTTCCATTTGCCATTATAGTCCTGATGTCGATGAAGACATTGAAGCACATATTTCCAAATTTCATAAGAATGCATGTACATTTGCCCATTCTTTCATTTGTCACCACCGCTTCATTAAATTTAGCAAAGAGGTATCACGAGTTACCAATCATTCATTGTTCATTGCTAATAATGCTTCATTGGCTTTGATATATTACATACAGGAACAATTACATTTGTCTATTAATAACGACGTGTATAAAGCAAGTACAAACGGCGACATGACCACATTTTGCGGTGTTTTGAGATAAATTAATGCAATACGTACGTTCATTTCCTATTATTACGATATTTAAATCAATAATTGCAACTAGTATCAATTAACTTTATTTAACGATAAATAGATTACTTTAATTTGATGTACTTGATGATTTCCAGTACTAAGCAGTAATACATAACTTACAAGAAAAATGTGGCACTAGAAGAAGGCATACTATATGACGTGGTACTATCAAATTTTTTAAGATTACATTGAAACTGGGTGTCTGTCATTGTTTTACATTGATCTGATAAAATGTTATTTACACTTACAATTATAAGCCTTTGGTAGGCAGAATAATGTCACGCCCAGGAACCTGAAGGGTGCCCAGGCGCACAAGGAGTCATAACTCAAAAAAATGAGTAGGAAACGGTCATCGTTATCAAATTTTTGGTAATAGTGATTTTGTGAAGACTTTTCCTGGCGTCATGTGTTTCTGTTTTCTGGTCCCCATTTTGGGTACTTTCTGGTACTCTAATGATATTTTCAGCTCAGGACCATTTTTCTGGTATGGCCAAATTTTTTCTGGTCCTTCTCAAATTTTTCGTTCATCTCCGCCTTCTATTCTGAACCTTTTCTGACTTCCTGAAGGGGTCTTCCTTCATATCTTCTAGGAATAGTTATAGCTAACAGCGATTTGCGCTGGATATATTTGCCCATTATTCTGCTATATGGAGAATGCTTTTGAATTTCCTTGAAATCCCAAAAGTGTACCAGTCTTCTAATGACATTTTCTGGTTAGAGCCACTTTTCTTTCAACCTTCACATATTTTTTTCCTGAATTTTCTCTTACTTTCTGGTGCTTTTTTCAGACTTCTCGTGCTTTCCTTTACCAACTGTCCAAGTACATTTAACTTTTGTTATTTCTTTACCAGGATAAAGCGCCGTTAGAAACTGTAATACGACCTGGAAATATTCATTTCCCACCAAATAATTTCATAAATCTTTTCAAGAGCAACTTCCAGCGTTCCGGTCTTCCCCCTTTAAATCAATTGAATTTTTCAAATCTCCCCCCGGAATCACTTCCTTCCCGAGACGTCCTCGGACGTGTCCAAACTAAATTAACGATTCCATAAATCTAACATTTTTTTGATTCCTGTCGTTCCTGCCCGACCGGAAGATTTATAGGGTCGATACGACGTCACCGACTGCTTCTCATTCCGTGCCCGGAAACATTTCGAACTACTCGAAATGGCCAACTTCCGGGCCTTCGCCTCCTCACGTCCCTTATTCGAGGGTCGAAAACGGACGCGGACGTCCCTACCCCTTGGGCGACTTGTTGCTACGCCACTGTTGATCCTCTCGATGGAAATAAAAGGTAAAAGGTATGTTATCGCTCGACGACTTATAGAAAGGGAGGAAAATTATTGGTTGTGGGGCGGGGGCGCCGAAGGAAATTTTTTAAAAACCCGTATGAGACGACGGGGCTGGTTTGCCAGTAACCCCTGATCTTCCCGGTTTATTTTCGCCGCTGAAATATTAAAGAGACACGGTGATGCCCTTCGGTTAGAAGGAACGGAAAATACCTCATTTGATCAACGAAAGAAGATTACGGGGCGCGGGGGAATTCCGGGATACCGTCGGAACGTTTCGGATCGTTTCCGGGCGATTAAAGCACCGGGAATGGGGATGATGATTCCAGAAGAAATGGATGAGGCATCTCAGCATGTAAACACAACGTAAATTACGTGTTTGCCTTTAAAATATGCCTTTAAAATAGTGCAACAGGGACTTTCGGCCCGGATCGAGTGGCGCCATCCTTGTACCATCCCGGAAAGTTTGGAGGTTGTAAGTTTCTGCCTACAGAGCGGGAAATGTCTAGATTATAACGTTTTCGATTTATTCCCAGATTTCGTACTTCTTTTTTTCCGAGGGGGCGAAATGTATTTAACACTGCTCTAATTAGTTAACGGGGATAGTCGACGTGCCTATTCTCCAAGAGAGTTCAGAAGCATATTATACCTCCCAGTTTTCCTTTTCGTAGGAGTGTGTTTAAAAACCTTGAATATCCCTTATCGCGTGGCTAGCAATAGGGATGAAATTCATTCAATAATGCCCGATAGTCCAAAAACTTTAAACTTCTCACGCTTATAGCATAGGCTCCAGAATGGTCCGGAAAAATGTCCTGGCTTCGAATTTCTCTTTGATATTTATTTTGTAGGTTTCATTCCCAGGTATTTCTTGAATACACCTTATCGCATGGCTAGGAAAAGGGATGAAATTTATTCAATAGCGCTGGATAATCCAGAAACTTTGAACTTCTCATGTTTATAGCTTAGACTCCAGAACGGTCCAGAAAAATGCCTTGGCTGCGAATTTCTCTTTGATGTTTGTTTTATAGCGTTTCAATCTCGGGTACTTTCTGAATATTCCTTATCGCGACTTTAGGAAAAGGGATGAAATTTATTCGGTAGTGCTCGATAATCCAGAAACTTTAAACTTCTCATTGCTTAGGCTGCAAAATGGTCCAGAAAAACGCTGTGGCTTCGAATTTCCCTTTAATACTTGTTTTGTAGGTTTCATTCCCAGATACTTCCCGAATATCCCTTATCCTCTTGTACACTCCACGCTTAAAGCCTAAATGGTTCGAAAAAATCAGGATTCAAGTTCAGAAAAGGTAATATAAAGGAAAATCACCTCATGATCACCAAAATTGCATTTGCCTGTGAGCACGAAAATCGTAGACGAAGTTTCCAACAATTTTCTCGGTTGACGTTCGGATTTTCTTCAAGGTTTAATGCCCAAAGGTCGTATGGCAAATTTTTGAGGTAAAAGCTCCAAAACTCTCCTATTTAACGTTTAATTTTCAGGGATAATTAACTGAGAATTGACAACTAGAAGTGTAACCGTTCTTATTATCCATGTACACACATTACCCAAGTGTCTTTTACTTTTACCAAAGACCGAACTCCCCACATTTGCTCCACAAACAAACTTCCGAGCCGACCCTTCTCTCATTGACCATTAACCACCCCTGTTACATTATGAAATCTTCCGACTGGCTTAGAATGACCAAAATATGAATACACATAATGTTTGAATACGCCCTTTGTGTATGTGTGTGCCTGTATACGTGAAGGGCTTATTTACTGAGGCGGCCTCGAAGCTAATTTGGATCGCTCATTATCGGCAACAGTCCGCGGGTTTTGGATTTTGGTGTGGTATTCGAGTGTGTTTCGTCCGGGTTGTTTTGCTAATTATTTTGATTAATCCACCTGTGTGTATGCGCTGCGGTTATCCTGGAATACCGGGAACTACGCGCCGCGTTTCGATATCGCGACCCTGGGAAATTAGATTTCGGGCGAAAAATAAAAGCTACGCCCGGTTGTTTAAGGGGAAATTGACGTTTTCGTGTTCGAAATGGCGTGCGTAACGGGAATAGTTCGATTTAATACGATTTTCCTGTTGACTTTTCTTCACTGTAGTATTTTCGTAGGTGAGGTGCCTCCAGTCAGAATTGGTCCAGTTAAAAAACAAAAAATTACCGACTTTATACCGAGGGCGCTCCAAAAATACGTTTTCACCCTATACAAAAGCAGAGTATTCATGTAACGTACCGTTTAACCTTCCCCCGTATATAGGAAATGATGTTAGTCGCTACAATACTTGCTTACATATGAAATCCCTATAAGTATCGAAGATTAGATAGTCCACTACAGCCATTAAATTTGAGCGCCGAGCACGTGTTCATTTTCAGTCGTCATTAGAGTTCAGTGATGTGTGTATGCAACTGCAATTATTATTTTAATGTGGCTTTTTGGAAACTTTTCGACATGGACGAAATTATGGATATATACTATGGATCGGCTTTTTGGTCTTTGTGTGTCGGTAGCATGGATACCAAATTTTACTGGTTTTTTTCGACTGGACCAATTCAGACCGGAAGGACCTTACTAAAAATTCACAATCAAAAATTTCAAATATCGTAGTATGGAACGTAGCATTGTCGTAGTAAAGCGTAGCATCAAAAAATTGTTTTACACCTACCACTTTTCATCAGTAATAATGTACTGGGATGACGTAAGAAGCGTTCCAGAATTTTTGTAATCTCCTACGCACTGATCGAAATTTCGGGTGTTTCTCGTTGCAATTTGCGTTGCATCCTTTAGGCGTTCGTCATTTAACATCCCTCCTCTCTTCAGTAATCGTGAAATATCGAACATCAAGTGAAAGACTCGCCCCCTGATCCGATACGTATCGGTGCGGGACTTTCCGGCGGGCGAACATCGGAAAATGCTTTTATAATTAACTCTACGGACGTCGGAGTCCTCCGGAGCGATCGTATCGAAGTTTCGCAAACTTCGATGAATTTTGACCGACGACAAAAGGGTTTTTAAGTCCGGCGGAAGTACAAAGGGGGGCGACACCATATAATCGAGAGATACGGCTTAGGAGGAACGCGTGGCTTAGCACGAGGGCGAAGTGTTGTGCCCGTCGAGTTTTATTTGTAGATGGAGTCGAAACAACGGGCGTCTTCGACGGTAACGAGTTCGACGATTGTACTTCATTTAATAAATACGGTTTTGCAGGGGAATTCGTTTCGAAATTTATTTCGCTGAAGTATCGTCCTATTCAGTAAATCGAGGGTTCGGACGCCCATAGTCAGTCGAAAGTTGGTTTTTAATCCGTCCAAATTGTGTTTTCGATTGGTGAATATACTGAACTTCAAAAATTATCCTCTCGTCCGAGTCGGCCCTATTCACTGCTGTCTACTCCAGAGCGTTTAAACCTGGAGTAATGGCGATTTTCTACAAATCAGCATATTTATTTCACGTGCACTTTAGGGCATTTCATGTGATCGAACAGCTTATTAAAAAACTACCAATTGCTTGAAGCCACCCAAGAATTAAAATTAGATCTTCGGTTCTAATGAGTTCTTAGGTATTTCCACCACATCGGTGCAAAGTGCAGATGCAAAAGTTTTCCTATATGCTTCAAAATGGCGTTGTTTTGAAAAATTCAGCACCCGAAATAGCCCAGGAATCCAAATTTCTTCAAAAGTGCCTCAAAATTCTTCATCTCCGCATAGTAACAGGTCGGTTCCTGATCAGACTAATGACATTATGAAGCATTTACGATGCAACAGTCATAAACAGAAGAAGAATACTTTTCCTGTTATCGTCTTCCCTCTGAGGAAAAAAATCTCTCCAGTACCATCTCTTGTTTGAGCAGAAGGATTCTTTTCCTGTTATCGTCTTTCCTTTGAGAGATCGTTCCGGTACCATCCCTCGTTTGAGCAGGAAAATCCTTTTCCTTTTATTACCATGTTTTCTTTAAGCAAAAGAATCCTTCTTATTATCTTCCTTCTGAGAGCAAGGATCGTTCCAGTACCGCTTCCTGTTTGATCAGAAAAATCCTCTCGTTATCGTCTTCCAAGGTCTTGTACAAGCAATTATGTCATTTTCGTTCCCATATTTGTTGCTCGTCGCAAACGTTTGACGTTTCCGGAGATTTTCCTCGCGATCTCCTTGTTTCTTTAGAGTTTATTTTTGATATCAATTTATGCTCCGGTGGAACCCGGAGTCCGACCGTTCCCATCCTTCGCAATATTAACTGGCAATTTTTTTTCTCATTCCCAAATTGACGAAAGCATCTCCCCTCGTTATCATCAGCCGCTGGTATGGAATCCAAACACGTCGTATTTACTTACTATCTCCCTCGAGTATTGATCCGTTACGTTAAAATTTTATTTTTCCTGCGCCCGGGCGGAATATTTTTTCCTCCGTGCAGGTGTGAAGCCGTAAGTAAATGTAAATGTACAAAAAAAGGCGGAGAAATTTCCGACGCGACGTCGTTAATTCCACTTTTGACAGCAGCTCAGTTTCAATCAAAGTTTGCGCCCCAATTTTCGCGAAGCAATTCTTGCCGTATTAACGGGCGCGCGCAGGAAGGGCTATACGCTCTGAACAACTTTTAAAATTTATAATTACCGGTACATTATTACGCCCTGCCGTGTCGTCAGAGACGGGAATCCTCTCCCCCTTTCCGTCCCCGTCTCGCCCTCTCTCGTCGTTTTCCCAGAGAGATAAGATCCAGAAAATCCAGATGGAAATGTAATTGGGAACGTGGGCCGGAATGCCTGCCGCGATTTATGTACATCGGGTTGCGATAAAAACTACCTATGCGGTTTAAAAAGAATTAATGTGATCAGATTGATTTTATCTACTAGTAGTGTAGCTGGTACTGCTAGCTGGTGATTGAGGAGAAGGACCGCGGTCTTTCTAATACGGTGACGGTACCGTGCTAGCTGTAATACTATCACTACTAAAATTTACCGAATGTTTTTGGAAAGTTCAAAGTGTTCAGTTATAAGTACGATTGTCGGAGAGCAATTATAAATGGCAGTTAATGTTTTGCACGATTCACAGAATATCATTAAATTGATACGTGGAGGTAAGGAAGTGTGAGTGAAATGAAGTTTTTGAAAATGTTGCGTGTGCGAACAACATACATTTGACTGCCTGTTTTCCAATTCCCCGCAGGTAGCTTTGCTGCAGCTCTAAGTATTAGAGTATTAGATTATATTACATCATTGTATCCGTAGCGACCTGTTACTTTAAATATTTCCGAACGCATCGAACGTAAATCCATCGTTGTTTTTCAATTTCCCAATTTCGTGACGTCAAGAGTGGGAAACGGGGTAGCGAAAAAAAGCAGAATGAAAATTTCAACGATTAATAAGTCCGTCGGCGAGCGGGGCGTACCGCCTAATTCCCCGCAGGAACGAAAACCAATCTGACTAGCGACTACATTTTGCGAGCGTTTCGTATTGATGTATCGCTTTTTTATTCGCGGATATGTACAGAAATAAAAAAATTTATTTCAATAAACGCCGGCGTCGCGTGACGCCTCATCGCTCATCCGCGTCGGGGCACGGCGCACGCGCGGCCGTGTGACAGATCGGGATTCACAAGTGGACAATAAACCGGAAATGATAAACGATTCAAGAGGTAATTTTAGCGATATGTTTTGATGTCCCTCTATTAAAGGGGATTAAATGGTTGCTCGGGCGCTGTGTCATATCTGCAATCCGATGCTGATGTCATTTTGTTCAGAAAAAGATCAAAATTTAGAACGACTAGTTTCTATTACTTCGCTAGTTAAAGGAAGTATTCAACGAGTTAAACTAGTAGCGTAGATACGCTTATCTTGCTTAAACCTGACAACATTTGCTTTCTCAACAGTTGAGGAATGACAAATAAAAAAGTGAAATTCATCATAAACTGAAGTCAAACGAAGCTTTCTGTATCGTTTTTGCAACACTTGGGAAGTTTTTAATGTCATTCTTGGAATTTTAAATTTTTTTTACATTTTGGGACTATGTTCGGCGCCCAACCTTCCTTTGAGCAGCTTCATTAATACCATAAACTAACTAGTTTAGTTACTACTGACTAGCTAAGTTAGCTTAGTGACTAGTTTAGCTACAGCAACTAACTGACTAGTTTATATCAACTAGATATTTATTAACTAAGGAACACATTAACTTGCAACTGACTAGATTCTTCTTACTGACGTATCGAACTGATTTACTAACTAACCTAGGGACTGACTAATTTAGCTTCACTAACTATCAGACTAGATTACGACAAGCAAGTATTTAGTCTATAACTGAAATCACTTTAAATTCCAACTGATCAGATCCTCCTTAGTGACTCGTCGAAACATTGCTGAGTAGGTTTCTTAGTTAAATGATGTAGCGTAGAGGGACATGAATGTGACATAGTAACTAGATTAATTAGCTATTCAACTTGGACACCAAGTAATTTAGCTTCACTTGCTTACTTACTGACTAGCTTTTCCAACTGACTAACAATCTGACACTGACTAGTTAGTCTTCAATTTCTAACAGGCTAGCTCTTAAAAATCAGTTATTGCGTGCTCAGCAAATGTTGCAAACTGAATTGCAACGGATCAGATAGATCAGACTTCTAACTGTTTAACTGATGGGTAGAAATGACTGCTAAGTAAGTCTTCTGTTTCGCTACTAAGTATAGAGGGACGTTAAAGTGATGCAATAACTAGACCGATTAACTAACAAACCTCGTGAATAACTGGTTTAGCTACAGTTACTGACTGACTAGTTTATGCCAACCAGTTACTTAAGTAATGTTTCTTACCAATTTGCAACTGATTACGTGCTTCTTACTTAGGTATCGAAGTGATCGCAAAGTACCTTCCTGTTGGAGCTGAGATTGTTCCTGAGTATCTTCCCATTGTTGCTGTTCTGGATATTTCTGAATATATTCGGAAACGGTGCTATAAGCACGCAAAGTATTAAACTTCCAGGTAATCTGGAAACCTATTGAAAGAATATACAGAAATTGTAATGGCCATTACAACAAAGTAATTTTCCGAATCTAACTGATCCCACCTTTTAATTAATACGGCAACACGCCAAAAATCTGGGAATTTCCATGAGACCACTTTTCGCTTGTCGATTGTCTCGGTTCGAAAATGCCCGGAATAAATTCCTCCCTCCGGAATTTAAATACACAATGGATCCTCAGGAAACATACGGTTTAACATATCAAAGCGATCCTCCCGTATGGAGGAAGATCCGAGAGAAAAATGCAACTCGATTCGGTTTTTTAGTGCTCGCAGGAAAAAATTCCATTTTCGATCTGACAGATACGTTCGTTAAATCCGGCATATCGAGTGTTTACAAAAAGAAAAAAACAGGAGAGAAAAGTAAGAGACTCTTGAAGAAAATCATATTTCTGTAGGGATTCGGAACGTTCAAGATGGATGCTAGCTTTTCGAAGGAACGAACTAGTCGTTATCCGTCGGGGTAGAAATGGATTTATTATTGTTTTTGATACGTTTTGCCTGTTATACGCCGTGATTACCGGGGAGCGCTGAGACGCAGGGAAAAGTATTTCCTGATCGGGACTTTGACGTTTCCTCTTGCGGGGATTGTCAGAACTAATGGAGCCAGCTTTAAAAATAACGTATGCATGCGTTGTGAAAGAAAATCTATTGAAAAACCCCAATACAAATACAAGCGATAATCCATTGACTAGTTATTTGTATTAAAAAGCTGGAGCATGGGTATGGGGTTTTGACGCCGCCGTTAATTTATAACATCCGTCAGGTTGCATCACGTTAATTATTAGCGTACTCTTTGACACGTTCAAGAAAAAAGTTTCCCTACCCTTTTCTTCATCCCTTAACCACTAAATTAACTTCTGCCCCTACGTAGCCACATTGTTTTGATTTAATTAAGATACTACCCCGGGTTAACTTTGTTAATGGGCGGTCTTGCTTTCGTTGTTAAGAAAAGGTGAGCCTTTTGATATTTTCTTTATCTCGATAGGTAACGGAGGAACGAACAATAAGTCCTGGGGGTGCTCCAGGCGGTAAGACGTAGGGGAGCTACGTTATATATATTTTTTGAGGAAAAAATCACTTGGGTAGAGCGCAAGAGGCTTTGTTAATCAGGGGGGAATGCAGTGCGATTTTTAGCGGGACCATGTAGCTTAAGGGTGGATAATCTTGTAAGTTAGGGAGAAATTATGAAAGCGGTCGAAAGGTATCGTAAAATGCAAGGGAGGTTCTGGTACTTGTAGAAAACTTTATCGTTTCGATTAATTACTTGCATTTCTAATATGGAACAGTTTGTGAGCTGAGAAAAATGAAGGGGCAAAAATTATTTAAACAATTTTCCCAATTTTTCAACTGTTGTACAGGAGTACCTTCGGTTCGCAACGTACTTCTGAAGGTCTTCCCACAGGAAAATGACTTAACATTTTTTCCCAACACCTTCGGGAGTAGAAGAGGGACAAAAAGAGGGAATCAACAATAGATCGTTATATAAAGTGTGTGAGTATTCCCGTTATTCGTCGATACCAATCCGGGATCAAATTTGTCGGAAACACCAAAGGAATACGGAACGAAATGTTTAGCGTATTAACACGTCGCTGTCAAAACGGGCGCGCTTATTATTAATGCAAAGCGATCGATCGCGTTTGATTAAACAAAATAAATTATGCATGCACGCTTCGAATTAAAATCGTTAGCGCGCGAAGAGTGTGGGGGACGACTTTCATTCGCGCCTGCAGGGAGAAATAATTTTCGAAAAACCCGGATCCAATCCAGCGCGGGAATTAGCTTACAAAAACATCTAATTTTGTTCTTCCCGGCCGATCCGCGAGCCGAGTAGTTTATAGGATGATACTGAACGCCTCATTTTCAAAAGAACTCGCTCTCTCCTTTCTTCCCTTTTGCCGGCAGCTGTCGATGTAATTTAATCCCCCCCGATAGAAAAAAGTGTGCGAGAGATATAGAAAGACATTTTCCCTTTTCGGAACGTGTATGTGTGTGTGCGTCGAATATGATTGATATCGTACGTCCCAGAGAAATATTTTTCGTCGTTCGCACTCGGCGGTACTGAATAAATTACATCTTCACCTGGAGAGAGGCGGCCCTTTGTGCGGGTTCGCGTGAAAGCCGAGATGGAGGTGGCCCATCCGAGCTGATGTATGCTGATTTTAGATAATCGTCCGAGTGTGTGTATGGGGGAGTGCTTTTTACTTGATTTGTCTCGTTTCCTATCCGCGTTTCGCGCATTCAATCCGACCACCTACGTACACACGTGCACGCGCTCCTGCCGTGCCCTGGAAGACGAATTTCTCTGTATGAAATTATGCTTCTCAGGGGCCGCGTGGAATACTACTTTCAGATCCTTCCATGTTGACTTGGTTATGAAATATGGCTGCAAAGTTGTGAGGCTAGTCAGCAAATCAGTCTATTTATTGTATTACGTTCACCGTAAGATACCCTTTCTCTCTCGTACGACAAAATGGCCCGGGAGAACGTGCCACCACAGGCGCTGCCTTCCAAAACATTTTGAATAATTGTGATACATCGACATCTCTCAATAAACGTATTTTATATTATGATTATCGCAGACTCACAACACTTCGATATTTGGAAAAGGAAGTAATATAAATATGGAAGGCAAAATTACTGAATTTCACAGATTTTCTATAAATCTGTAAGATATTAGAGATGGTGAAAAGAGAGGAAATGGTGAAGGGGATGGAGATGGTGGAAAGGGTGTTCAAACATCTCGTCCGTTTGAAAACTGGAATGAAAAGCTTGTTACAGCGAGAATGTTTTTCTATTTCCTCTTATAATGATCTTATTCCAGGAATATATCCAGAAATAGTCAAAACAGCACCAACGAGAAGATACTTGGGAACAGTCTTAACTTCAACAGGAAGATATTCATGAACAATCTCAGCTCCGACAGGAAGATACTCAGAAACAGTCGCAATTTTAACGGACCATACTCAGGAATAATTTCAACTCCATAGGGAAGATATTCAGGGGCAATCTCCAAGGAGAAGATACTCAGGAACAATCGCAACGCCAAGGAGAAAATTATCATGAACAATCTGAGCTCCAACGGGAAAATCCTGAGGAACAATCTTAGCCCCAATATGAAGATACTTAGGGTCAATCTCAGCTCCAGTCGGAAGATACTCTCTCTTTCGTACGGCAAAATGTCCCGGAATGCACGTACCAGCAGCATTTTGAATAATTATTTCTGATAGTAGGCATTTCTGGAAAATTTTGATCTTTGAAAGGGGAAATAATATAATTATGTAAGGCAAAATGACTTTTTAATGATTGCCATTAAACTTAATTCATGGATTTTCTATTAATCCATCGAATGTCAGAGATGATGTAGATGGCGGAAAGGAAGGAAGTGGTGAAGAGGGTAGAGATGGTGGAAAGGGCGTTCAAGCTTCTCGCCCGTTTGAAAATTGGAATGGAAAAGCTCGTTGAAGCTAGAATGGTTTATTTATTTTCTCTTAGGATGATCTAATTGGTCGTAATTATGAATCGGCTTTCTTTGTAAAGACGTACTTGGGAAATTTATTAATTAAATGAAATGAAAGACCAGTTAATTAATCCGTTATGAAAAATGAGCTAATAAATTTAGGAGGGTCATTAGAGGCGTTTGGCAATCAATCTCCTAACGGATAATTACGTAATTAGCTTAATAGCACGAATTGTTATGGGATAGAAATATTATTTAAAAAAATGAGGAAAAATTAATTGAAAGGTTTTTATAGCTTGGCGTATAATGGGAGTAAGTGGCGCTCAATATTACTGAGTATTGATATAAAAATCGTTGGGTTTATACGAGTTTTTATATAGAATAACCGAATTGTAATGCCTAAAGCAATTTTGTTCTCTCCTCAACATAGTCAAAACTAACACTCTTACGCCCGTTCTAAATTCCTCAAAGTGTTATTATCTCGAGTCGTAGGTATTCCGCCATAAACTCTCTAACCTCATAAAATTTGGAAATCTTCCCTGCGCGTCCTCCGCCTTACCCGAGACGTTTTCATCGTCAACTAACCCCATATAATTCCCAGACGAAATCAGCCAGTTAATTAGACGTGTGTACGTATATGTGTGTGTGTATGTGTAGATGAAACGTAGACGTAGAGCCTGACGTTAGTTAATTATAAACCATTATATCAAAGATATCGCCGTGCCGAACTAGACAATGTGTTACTATGTAAATTGCTGACTCCCACCTCGCCCCGGATAATACGTTAATGTCGGTGGATGTTTGGTGCAGCCCCGATAGTAATTAAGAGCGCCGTTTTAACTGTTACGATTCATAGGAACTGATCTGATCTCGAGGCTGTTCGGATGCAGGCCGATGGAAAATCCGATCGCAGCTATTATATCTACTGTTGCGCTCACGTTTTGCTGGAAATCAGATTTTCCTCGGATGGTTTTTCGTGTGAACGGTTCGACTCTTCAACATTCATAATAGTTTTAAAGCGCGTTTCGACTGAGAAATTTCCAGAAATGGGAAATTACTGCTGCCACTTTTTTATCCGGTGCGGTTAGGTATCTACTAAAGTATGTTTTGGGCAAAAACTGACCCGACCGTTCGAAAATTCACAAAAATTTTACGTAAGAAAGCGTATGTAGTTTTTTCTGAAAGGAAATTGGGGACTAGGAAAATTTTTTAGTGACTTTTCAAGTAGAGATGCCTAAATAATAACGTTTCAATTTGTTTTTTTAAAAATTCAACGTGAAAAATAGTCTCGAAAGGTAGAAACATTTAAAAAAATTCTGAGAAGTTATAGTGTTGGTATTTTAAGTTAGTTTTTGATGTGTTCAGAAGTTTCTATCCAACCAGATCATCTAATGATTTTCCTTTGACAGTGGAAGAAAATGATTACGACACAACAGTTTTCTATAGCAGCTTCAACCACCAATAAAGCAAAGGAGGCGAGATATTTTCCATTTCTAATCTCTATTTTACTCAGAATACTAAATTTTTCATTACTCCAACGATACGAAACCCCACAAATTCACCTCCCTAGCCCTCAATAGGTGCTCAGTCGATATTCAGATTCGAACCGAAACCCCTCTTCTCGGCCTCGTACGTATACCCCCTATTCTATAACAATCACCCTTTAGCACACTATCTAAATTATTCCGTGCTGGGTGGATATAAGGGGGGCGTCCGATCCCTTACCTCTTACCTCGGAGTCGGGCCACCCTTATGTAGTCCTTCTGCAGACGCGGTTAGTTGCCCGACTGGCCCTTAAAGTGACAGAGGGTGCCCTCCGTTAGTTTCCCATCATCGGGGTGCTTTCTATCGATTTTAGGTAGCGGCGGTGGTGGTGGTGTGGTGTGGTGGTGTAGATGTGTGTGCGTGCGACATTTTTAGCGACTGCAGCTGTTCCAACGGGCAACAGGTAAAACGGGAAAGGTTAGGGTACCGGGTGTGCTTAGCGTCGGGGAGTTTTACCTGGGTGCTTTTCGGGTATGCCATATACGAAAATTACTTCATGGGAAGGGAATATTTCGTTCGAATGTTGGGAATAACTTATTACTGACACCTACACCCTATGAAAATTCAATAGTATACGCAAGGTATAAATAAAATTTGTTTCTGTCTGTATACGTTGGGCGCCAAACGCGAAACCCCCTTAATATCGCCAGTTGCTAGGTTTCTTTTTTCCTTAGGGATATCAAAATAAGTTGGATGCTCTTGAACGTGAACCTGTCTCGGACCGGTCTTGACGCGACTCTTATTTTTAAATTCCTCTAAAATATCCAAACCTGGAGTGTTTCTTTCATCAGCGAATAAACAGTCTCGGATGTCTCGGGTCTTATTCGATAGTCCGCTGCTCCCGTTTCAAACGATACTCGATAGGGGCGTAAATTTTTCAGTTACGGCCGCGTGCGGGGGTATAAAATTTTTTTACGCGTCGCTAAATTAATTAACTAATAAAATACATGATTTTATGGGGGATTGTGCGGCTTTTTTGTGAAAGGATCGCCCACATTTTACCGCAACGGCCCGAGGCATTACTTCTCTTTAATTTTGGTTACGGAATTGAATGTGGAGATGATGTGTGTGCGTTAAACCCTCGAATGACCTCTTTCGGAGGGAAACGGGATCAGCCGCAATGGCACGAACATGAGTTAATATCGAAGGGCTCGTAAGCTCCCGGAACAGCTCGATTTTACTTGCTAAGCTTTGGGTTTTTGTGAGATAAAATTAGTCGTACAACCCATTCGGAAAGTGCCGTATAAATCGTGCAGGGAAATCGTCCCGACGCTTCAAAATGTTATCCACATGTCTCGCTCCGTTTTCTACGTTTTAAAATTTATTTTTTACATTTACAGAATTCGCAGAAGTTGCTTAGTATGATGATATTCATAGTGTATGTTCAAAATTCGAAATACTTGTGGGTAGTTCGGCTCAAAAACAACATCTAAAATAGTCCTTTCTTGAAATCCTATTGAACAAGGCATTTGTGCTATTGTGCTATTGTGATCGTGTAACGTGGATGTTAAGTAGGGCCCAAATTTGCTGATCGGTTGTAGAGGTGAAGCAGAGGATAACAGAGGGTGTTGGTAAAATTACAATTTGAGCAATTAACGGATTTTTTAATTACACAATGGAAAGTAAAGAGAAATAGACAAATTAAAAGTTCGTAAATTAGATAAGTACCGAATTGAAGTAGAGGAGATTTTAGGAAATGATTTAAAATAGCCGTCTTGCCCGTTGAATGTACAAAATATTTTTCGAAATTTAAATGCAATGCACGAAACCGAAATTTTCCAAAAATCCATGCTCTACCTATGAGATGTACTTCGAACTTTTTTGGTTCGCCTTCTCCTCGACTGATCGTTCGAGTGAAACATTTTTCAACAGGTTTTCCGAAAGACGTTTAAAGAGTGAAATCGGTCCGTAGTGGATAAAACGAAAGTTCCTAATTCCCGATAACACCGAGAAGGCTTAACCTCATTCAGACTTTAATTCCGTATCGGAATCCCCTTTCCGTTTGAATTATTCGGTCGGCTCGTCCCGATGGTCCCCGCATAAAAATTGTTTCAATTTGCTCTGAGGGGGCGTTTAATCAAGTTGTAAACGACACTTTCTGTGAACTCATTTGTCGTAAAAATTTTATACACGACGCGACCCTCCCGATACAACCCTCGGAGAGATAATACTTTTATAGTGGTAATTTTTTCGGAATTTACGCGCATGAACCCCGGGCCGTTAAGTGATCGATCACCGCATTTTTCGCGGTTATTACCGTATCGAAGAAGAGGGAAAAATACGCGACATTGTATTAAAATAGGCGTGGATTTCGGGGTCGTGGCGTGGACGCCCGTCTGGTAAACGAATTAGCTTTTAATTAAATTTACGGGATTACCTGGTGTTTCGGTAATTGGCAAAAAATTACAAGACGTACACATAACAGACCCACGCTGTGACTGGCCTGTCATGTTCCACTCCGTGTGTGTTCGCCTAGAAAATTAAAGCACTTTGTGCATTCGCCCTCTAACAGTATTTTCATAAATTTAATCACGACGCAACCGGCTGCATTAATTAACTGCTTGGCAGCGAGGAAAAGGGAGAGGATGTAAAAATTGCAACCGAAGCGCACTACGTGCGGATCTACCTTTTGCCGGCGTAGGACAAAGCAGAAATTGAAGGGTGTCGCAGTAAGACATTGAAGGGTTTTTGTTAAAACCTTTGCTAATTGCTAAGAGTGTTAATTAATTCGTATCTACACGCGAACCTTCGTCGACGGCAGATATTCACATTTCATTGAAACGAAAAGATGGTTAACGGAATTTTCAAAATAAAACATGTTTGTCAACATATAATATAATGAAGCACAGTCATACCATACGGCACCAAAAGTGTGTATTGAGAGGATGACGCAGAATCGCCGTTACGTTGATAATTACTAATGGACTGTCTTTTTAAATTGTTTCAACAGTTTCTTTTGAAGCCTCGGTTATAGCAAACATTTTTTTCTTAGAAACAGTAAGAATACCTTTGGGTCGATTGAAGGAGGAATAAAATACTCCCAAACCTCTCGAAAGGCAGTTAATAGTATATGCAATACTCTAGCACCGAGCGTGCAATGGTGCCAAGGGAACGAATGAAGTTTACATTACAAGAACATCACACGTGTAAAACACATTCCTGTTAAAACGAAAAAATATTCTGGAACGCCATCGAGCTTTCCATGTTCGTCCTAAACCCACGAAACCCGACTGCACCTAATTTATTTTTGTAGGGAAGTCGAGGGAGGGCGAAAGGGAGACGCGTCCCAGTTATCTCGCAGCGGACTTAATCTCTTTCTGATTGCCTCGACTTTGACGTATATATTAGGTCCCGTGCCGGTAATACAGGAATTCTAACTCACGGAGGTTAAAGGGCGTCACGCGCCGCTTGACCCTAATATTTTAGTTCCGAATCGTTGACGTTTCGGGGATGGATGAGAGATGCCGGATTAAAAGGGGCCCCGGAGAGGCTCCGCGACCGGGTTACGTATATAACGTGGGGGCGGGGATTCGCCTCTTACATCTCCTCGGCGATTATTCATATTTTTTGACGATAACTGATTGGCCGCGACGGCGAATGGGAGAGCGGATCCAATGGGAGATCACCGACGTAATGAATCAGAAAAAACGTTTTTAGAATGGATAATTTAATCAGCGCCACAGGCTTGATAGGTTAAAGTACGTTTTAAGTGACTAATAGTGTGTCTCCTTAACTGATAAGACCGGGTTCACTCCTCGCCCTCGTCCAGTGCTCGTGAAGCATCTACGAGCATCTTTCGTCTTCGAACACCACACTTAGGACCTCCATTTTCTTCCCGTACGTGCTCATTACTATTTCTAATTGATATCTTCATCATTACGAGGGTGACAAAGTCGAGAAATGCCTGGATCGAAAGGGGTTAGTTTATAAAACAGCCCGTCGAGCAATCTGCTGATGGCGATCGTTGGAGGGGAATTCATCCCGTACACAATTCAAATACTACAGGGAAAGTCGTGAATATTTGTTGAAACAACTCCTGCGACTTATTACACGGAATCCTCTCCGTAATCAGCATGCAAATAAGTCGAGATGCAACCGAGATTAGCGAAGGTAAGGCAATTCGAGGATTAATTTTTATTCGAAAAACTTAATTTCGAAGTCTCGCGACGGGGAGGGGAGGGTGTGCGGAACGGCGGGACGCTGCGATAGGAGCAGCGTTCTCAGATGAAATTATTAACTTTTTAAAACAATATTCTTGACGGGAGAGAAGGGGAGAGAGGAGCCAGTTCGCGATTAAAACGGGGAAACTTTAGCAATTTCAAAGTTGTTGTTGTGCCAATAAGAATGTCCTTTCCTAGTCGAGTCGCAGGGCGACGCTGCGTTGACGAAAATTGAAACGTGCGAAAGTAAAAGAAAAATTCGCTTAGCTACTTACTCCCTTAGCTACTGTATTAAGTAGTGTATTAAATTCCTAAATATTCCTGTTTAAATTTTAGGTTCCATTGGGAATTTCGTTAGAAGTTGTCATTCCAAAGGTCAGAAACATGAAACACTTTGCTTCGCCGTTTCAACGGCCTTCCATAGGTCACAGTTTCATAGTAACAAATTGCCTTTCGTTCACCTGTTAAGAGATTAGCGACATGTTATCTGAAGTGTTAAGATTTTTTCGAAATACTTCGATTTGCCCAGTTCCAATGACGAGGTTTCGAGACCGCTCCGTTCCTGTGACGTCAGACGCAATCCAGGAATCGGCGCGTCTTCGTGCCAACGTAGTTTCCTTCTCCTGTGTCGATTCTTCCCGAAACCTCCAAATTCCTCGAGCCTCATTGAAGTCGTTAGTAAAAATAATACCGCGAAGCTGAGCAAGCGTACCTGTCTATCCGTGCGCCTCGTGGCCCGGTGCCAACTTTTCCATGGGGTCGAGGCGGTCGAAAAGTTCTCCTTTTCCTCATTTCCCGCACGCCAAATCAGAAGGACGACCTGTTGTTGCTTTCCAGACGTAATACGTACACGTTTCCGGCGTCGTTCCGTGGCACGCACATACCTCGTTTCGGATAATTTACCATCTCATCGGGATCGTTTCTCCCGGTTGTTTATTAAAACGGGAGGAGGATTTAAAGTGAAAATCGTGGGGAACGCGAACCGCGCGAAAAGGGAATTTAATGAGTCCGCAGTTCTTAATTTTTCGCGTGATCGTTTTCCTAGGCGACGTTGTGTAAACGTCCGCTTGTTATTTTCCAGCAATTTGGTGAATAGAATCTGTTTATTTACATCCCCTAAAGTAAATCGTACTTCTTTACTATTGAAATACTTTGATTACCTTGATTTTATAGGTAACAGTTCCTGAGAGAAATGTGTACACACTGTTATTCGCAAAAGATTCAGGAAATAATTTTTATGCCCTCACTCACAAATCTGACGACGTGACGATCTGCCTTTTCCGTTGTGTAAAGTCCAATTTCCAATTTCTAAATTGCGAAAGAAAAAGACTCTTGTTTTAATACACCATGTAACGCCCATATACTACAATAATTTATGTAACAATTTGTCGCTGTTCTCGTTCGGGATTTAATTCACTGAATTACCGATCACTGAATTCCTGAGATGTCACTAGATCGGAAACATTGAAATTGTTGCTCGAGCGTTGGACCGACGTCCACCTACTGGACGTAAGGTGGCGTTACTAGCGATAATTTCGTTGCAGCGTAAAAATGCACTCTACTTGCGAGTTATGGTGCCCATTATCTTCTCGTGAAATTTCCGCGGATTGAAATCGCCGGGAGCGGAAAAAATCTCGCCCGAAAACTTTCCCCGCCGCCGTCGCCCCTCGACTCGCCCCTCTCTCCAACCTACCGCAACTAACCGCTTTATTATCGTCTGTGGCAGGGCCGTCCTGCCGGTGAAATATCGTCCTTTTCGCAATAATGCCGTTGTTAATTGCGGTGGAAAGAGGGACGACGGCGTGCCCTGTAATTTAGGGCTTCCTTGAAGGGCCCACTTGAGCGACTCGGGCCCCTTTCGAGGGGCCCATCGACGAATAAAAATCCCCTTGTTTTCGGGCCGAAAGAAATAATACGAAATGCGCCGTCAGATAAAATGACGTGAATGGAACGGCTCAGAAATGGAAACGGATGGGATTTTTTCATTAGGGCTCGCGGAGAATCGCCGAACTTCAGATTAATTTCTAACTAACGTACCACGGATTCGTATTAACGATGTCTTCGGTGGCGACTGTTTCTCACGTCCTTAGCTTGGAAGAAATTCGTGTTGAAGTTAAATACCACATAACCTGCAGTAAATGCAGAGATTTATGCCAACAGGAGGTGTTTTAAGGGCAAAATATATCATTTACTGCGTGGAAAACCAAATTTGGGTCGTAATTCACGTTGAAAATTAATTGTAACATCCTAAGAGGTGGAACGCTGTTGACTTGCACATCAAATTTTCCAGACGCTTTCCATCCATCCACTGATAACATAATATTGCAATAATTATGCATTGTACTTGAAACATAAATCTTTCTCCTTCCCCGGCTTTACAATTAACATCTGGTTAGTCACCGCGACCCAATCCTCTAATCCTATTTACCCCTTTACGTCACTTTTAACGATGAGAGGGAGTCATTTTTAGCTTAGATTCGCTGAAATCGGAACATTAAAACGTAATTAAGGAGGGTTACGTGGATCAGGAAATTTTCGCGGGGCGGTTCACTTCTTTTATCGACGACCTGTCTCGTTTATTTCCCTCGCAACCCCATCTCGTAGAGTGGGGGCAGAGAAACACACGAAATAAAATCGCGAGGGGTGGAAGAGAGAGAGAGAGAGAGAGAGACAGAAAGGCGTCTTTCCCATTTAGAAACCGGAGGAATTAGCGGGGGTGCTACTAATGATCGCAGTACGACTGCCAAACACACAATTCGTCTTTTGTTCATCGACGAGCAGGCAAGTCCTCATTTGTTAACGATGGATCTGCTCGGAGATTTTTTCTGACGGGCGAGAATAGGGGATCAGAGTAATTGGGGGATTGTTAATCAGTCGCTGCAATTCCGTTAATAATGAGAGGCAGGCAGGTTTAACGCCCGGAATTATTTTGTAAGTATTATTTTGTTCAAATGATTCGATTTTACGTGTCACTAGCAAAAGTTTTTGTGGGAAACACAATTTTTCCTGAAAATATCAAAATCCACACCTCCACACTGACACATCCACACATTTTAATCTTAGATGATTTTTGTAGAAATATTATTTTTCTCTAGATTGCATTCATTACGATATCAGTTTTATTATTGTTATTTTTCTAACATATTTCTAGTTGCTATGAAATATGGCAGTTTTTCCGGTGACATTGATATGCTATGGACACAGTGCGGTCGGAAAATGTGCGATCAGAAACCTCCAAGGTCGGAAAATTCGCGATTTTTCCGGCGACGCTTGTAATCGGTTCGTGCCGTCGGAAAATCTGTAATAACGAAGGTCGGGAAATTGCCATTTTTTCCCCGACACACTTGGTGACGTGCTCCTGCGGGTACAGGGGGGTAAGAAAATGCATTTTTAGAACCCAAGATGGTCGGTAAAGTCGTAAATATTGAGTCAAAACATTAAAATGGCGTACGTTACTGTACCCTATTATCTAGTAACTATCTATAGGCTGAATTTACGACAGATAGAATTAGTCCAATTTTTATAACTTTGTGTAGCTATAGCGTGGTTGGGCAAATATTACAGTAATCTCTGATTTGCTTAACTTACCAATAATCGGTAATGAGAGTCTATTAAAAACTTCGTGAATTGTCAAAAATGCATTTTTGACGGAATTTACATTTAACGGAGCAATACCTACAATGAAGTAATTTTTCTTCCTATTAAATTTAACGACGGGTGCGTAAAGCTGCATGAATCGCAATTCATCGCTTGCATTAGATCGTAAAGGTCCGTGGATAATCTACAGATTTCAAATAAAATTCCATATCAAATAATTCTCGTTTAATGTAATATAAAGGGCGAAAAAATATTACCGAAGTGTTATTATTTTTAGCGGTTCGCGGAATAATGTGACAGTTACTACCTGTCCCGTTTATTTATCACGAGAATAAAATTGTTTTGGTCGAAGTCCCGACAGTTACAAAAGTCGACGGTGTAAATAACGGCCTGCGAGTGTATGTGTAACCAGAAAAAGTGATTTTCCTCCGGAAGGAAAGTTTCCATCTCCCTAGAGATAGAAACTCGAAAAACACCTGTTGTAGCCCCTAAAAAATTATTAAGCCTTTACCCGCTCCGGTTTATTCCCGATTTATGGAAATTTAGTGGCACTTTTCCTGAGATAATTGCATGCCGGCAAGGCGGGCAATAAAAAGGAATACGCTCATTATTTAATAATCCGGGGGACGGCTCGTCAGGATACGGCCGTTGAAAAATTCAGGGATGAACAAATTAAGTGGCACCTCCCTAGTAATGCTCTGTAATTTCCTGTGTGTTCTCCTTTATGGCTTAACTTTCGCCATCCCGTTTTCGTCCTTTTTGATATTTTCGGGGGTAATTCCGGACCGGGATCTCGTTACACGCATACACTCATCCTTGTAAAATCGTTTGACGTTCCGTTCATGACGATTTATTATGTACGCGGGACGGTCGGTGATCGTAGTGGTTTAAACTTTCTTTACTCTTTCTTAACTCTCTACACGGCTCTGAGGGATATTTTAGGACTATCGTTGCTCTCGAATATTTATATCATTAATAAAACCAGGATATACTACTGTTCTACTTCGCGATTTTTCCTAAAGAATTATACACCTGCGAGTACGATTGGGTCGGAAAATGCGCGGTCTGTAGCAGCAAAGGTCGGAAAATTCGCGAGTTTTTCAAAGCTATTATACACTTGCGGGTACGATAAGGTCGGAAAATGCGCGATCTGTAGCAGCAAAGGTCGGAAAATTCACGAATTTTCCAAAGTTATTATACACTTGCGGGTACGACGGGGTCGGAAAATGCGCAATCTGTCGCAGAGAAGGTCGGAAAATTGGCAGATGTTCTCGGAATCAAGTAATTATACTTCCCGAGAGCGATGAGGGTCAAGAATGGGTGTTTTCAGCTGTTAAGTTCGGAAAATTCTGTAATTCTGTAGGTTAAATCCGTTGCATTCTCTAGGCGATGCGACTTTTCCTTTCTATTGGTTCAAAATTTCCTAACCTGCTTGTTATTGGTCGTTCTTTGATTGTATTGGTGCAATCGCGAATTTTCCAACCTCGGGGTGTAGTTGGCGTTGTATCGTAACTTTTTTCAATGCACATCCATCATCAGTGGAAAGAGGAGAAAATAGTTTGGGCGTTAATTCAATGACAGTACTTCCATCATCTCGGTTGACCATTTCCCATCGCTCATCCCACGTAAAAGTCCATCTCTCGCGGCTTCTCCATCGCCGGCGTCCTTTTCCTGCGGAAGTTCCGCGACCATCAACTTTTCCGCGCCGGCCTTTTCACCATCCGTAGAAATTCGAGAACGAGAGGCCAACGAACTATGCAAATAAAGCGCCTCTCCCCCCCCGCACGCCACCGAACCTGTCCTCCACGATAATTAAATTATACCAGTAGTGTGACATCGCGTGGCGGAAAAAATTTATTCAGCGATTCGTACGTTACCTGTACACCTGTTGAAGGTTGCGACCTGTTTCGGTCCTCCCGTGTATGCGTGCGTATGTGTGTGTGCGTGCGCGCGTGTTTTCGGCGGTGTACATTCCTTGCGGAAGGTGAGATGCCTTTTTTACGGCTTGCGAGGTAATTTCAATTTAATACGTTTACAGTTTCTAATCAAAGTTAATTGTTGCGCGACGCGCGATGTGCACACGCTCCATGAACACGTGTGATGTGAAAACCGACCAGATTTTATTTCAATGTAAAATGGCGAATTCGCCCATATGTATTATTGATTTACTTATTTACAAAACTTATGTCAAGTTTGTTGCACTTACTAACTAACTAACTAAAATTACTATACTTATGCTCGGCTTCGAATAATTTGTAGAAAAACTATTGAAACATTCAGTACTAAGTACTAAGCAAAGGTACTAAGCTTGTTCGTTTCAATATTTTGGTCATAGGTTTTTAATTCTAGTGAAACTACATTTGTAAGTTAATTGTTATATTAGAAAGTCTTGAAATATGACTTTCAGACGTTTTTTCAATAATTGCTAAGTGTCAGTTTCTTGGAAATTAATTACATGACTCAAATGCGTTTCTAGTACTTACTTTCTCTTTTATGTACTCTGTACTACTTACTTCTTGTGTCTTTTCTCCTGACCTGCGTCCTGCAATACGCTGATTTTATACTGTCGTCACATGTTATCAGGGCTTATTGCGGCCCTTTACACGGTGTCACCAAATTATCGCAGACTTTCCATTAGCAATGGCAACCGCTCTCTCGGTAGGAGTAGGAGTAATAGACATAAATTAAGGTCATATTGTTTATTAGCATAAGGCACTAGCTAACTATTTCTTTTAAAAATTGTGATACCTCCACGTTATTTTATTGTACTGAAATTTTTTTGGCGGGAATTTTTCTCGAATTCCCAAAATCACCCCCAAAATGTTATCCTTCCCTAAATACAGCCTGGGCTATTTATTGCTATTTAATTGCTCAATTTTTAAGCAGAGTACGATTTTATTGCTCCACCCTTAAGGGACAGAAAAATCTGTCTTAAGACTTCAGCCATATTATAGATGACGTTCTTATCATTAGCCATAAATGAGCAATAAAATATCTCGTCTGGGGTCATTTTGGTGTCATGATATTAAAACCTTTAAATTTTTTGAAACTCTTTAAATTTTGTTGAGAAGTTTTACTAAACATGAAAAGGTCTTCTTGGTGTTAATTCACATTAAAATGGAAAAATACCGGTAAATGACTTGCCTAAAAGAAATTTTGTAGAGTGCACTAATCACAAAAGTGATTAGACTGTTATGATTCACTCAGTTAAGTAATTTTGTATCTCCATTGAATCATAATCCCAAGTGATTATCAATACACTGTCGTTAAATCATCGTTAACAAATCGAGAGTCTGTCGAACTGTAGTATTTTTTTCTATTAAATTAATTGCAGTTTACATAACTTGACATTACTTATTCAAATAGAAGGTATATTTCTTTGGTTGTTTAAGTGTTTAACACCATGCTTTCGTAAAGGTGATCAGGGGACAAAAATAGATTTTTGTGTTATAAATTTTCACTAACGTTAATTCACATAACGGAAGCTGTAAAAGAAATCCCGATAACAAATTTTATTTCGCGGAGAGCGGACGCATCGGGAATTTATTATTTAACGGCTCCAGCCTGGGGTTAATTGCACGTTTCGATGGTAGATGTGCTCTTAAAATAATCAACGGTTACCGTTAAAGAAACGCCATGTTTGCGTCAAGTGTCTTCGCCGGCTGCTTAACGGTGGAACGGCTCCGGGGACATTTCTAGTCCGAACCCACATCAAACGCAATAATTAAATGCGCGTTTTAAAGCGGAAGGCCGGAATACCCCGGAGACGAACGGAAAAGCGAATGCTCTCCGGTTGTCATTTGAACGTCGATGCCTAAAACCGTTCGACCACAAATAACATGAGTACTGCGAAACTCACACCGGCGTTTCATGAAATTTTTCCTAAGGAAAAGTTATTAAAGGGTCGGGAAATGAAAAGGCGCATTTTCCGAGCCATGGCAAAGATTCAATAAAATAGTCCCTAACATTTTTGCATTATTTGCCCGATGAGTGAAAACTGCACTCTAGTTTCAGGTTTAGCAAAAGTCTCTACACTTTCGAAATTTCCCCTCGTAGAGCCTAATGCGCGCATGCGCTGCTACTCAGCGTCGCCTCCCTGCGGACATTTCAAGAGTCTCCCACGAAATAAAATAGAAATATTCCCAACAAAATTGTCAAAAACGACCCAAAATACTAATTATTTATCCCTTCCAGGTTGACAAAATGATGTCCTGTTCCCTGCCGATCGTCCCAGTGTTGCCATCGCTCCCGTCGCTGAACGCAACCCAGGATTACCCGATCCACATAGGAATTAAGGTGAGCAGTGATTTTTCGTACTCATTATGAATTATTAATCCCCTACACCTCCCCCCCCGCCATCGCCGCACGAAAAGAACCTCTTTCAACGGAACTCCGGAGGAAACTTTTTAATTAGTCGATGGAAGATTGCTATCGAATTACCACCTCATCCTGTTGTTTCGTATTAATTAACGGTAACATAATAATTAAAACTAAAACTTAAGTAGTTGCGCTAAGACGGGTGCCCGCGGGAGGGGTTTCTCGTAATGGATGTTTGAGGGGATTCGTCGAAACGGTAAAAATTTACGATGCCGAGTAAAAGTTGTGCGGGAAATAGGGAGTGTTTTACAGGGAAGCAATATGAACGTTGCATACTTTTCGAGTTTATAGATATATTGTACTACAATGACGAAGACATAACATGAGCATTTTTTAATATAAACTCTCCTACGGGATACGGTACCTCGGATTCCCTTCAGGATCCTTCAGGTATATTTTAGAAGGTCTGACATGTTTCAGAGGTTTAAATTTAAAAGATTTCGTCACTACTTCGATTGGTAGAAATTTGACACGTGCAATTAATTTCATGCGATTCGGTCTATTGTTGAGCTCTTTAACTCACAGGGTTTTGGAGTTGCGACTGATTAGGTGACAACTTTTGACTATTTGCCTTCAGAAATCGATAAAAAAGGTACTGAAACTGTCAGTTTGATATAACTTGGTAAGGTTGTTCGGCAAACTGTCTTTAAGAAGTGCGATAAGTTTCAACTTTTTCTGTAAAGGAGTTTCAGGGTTGTCATCTCTTTTGTAACGACCTTAGACCGTACAAAATTCTATTAGCAATACGTAACATTTTCATTCAGTGTCAATTTACTTGCCGGAGTTATTGGCGCAGGTAACACCCCTAGCAAATCTGGACAGGATGCAGGATTAGTCGGCTCTGAGTCTGGAACTTTTAATAAAGGGAGAAAACGTGTGTCGGATGATTTGTAACGTTTGATGGGCGAAATTAAATATCCCCAATATCGTTAATCCCGTTTTTCTGCCGGGACAGCTTTCGGGAAGGAGGAAGCGAGAGTACAGTCGAACCTGGAAACACACGTGGTGTTTTAAAAAATTTTTATTTCCCGTGCTTCACCGGCGACTTAAAAGTCGTCCCCCAATCCGGCTAAGTGGACGGGTTTTTCCCATCGGAAAGTAAAGAAAATCCTTAACTAAATACCGGTAATGCGAGGGATTAAGATCGAGGCGGGAGGCTTTAACGTTTTATTCCCCAAAGATAAACCTCCGGGGGGGATTGGAACTTTCGGATTATTTTCCATCTGTCGATACCCAAATTTCAACTAGAGATCTGCACCGGTTCATGGCTGATCTGCTTGCAGAAACTGCCGTCTAATGCAGTAGTAAGCAGTTATTTTCACTACTGAATACGAATTAATTAACGAAAACTAAGCCGTTGTCTGCTCGGAGGAGAGTTCTGATTCGTCCTCGTTCTGTTTACTTCATCGAGGTTTTCACGTTTCAAAACACAACACAAACTTGCCCAAAAACAAAGTTAAAAGCTGTTCCGAGTTTGCACTAATTAACGCAGCGTACCCACATATTGTTAAACTTTTTGTAGTATTCACTCGGTAGTGGATCAGATAACGTTAGTCCTTTTTTCAGTTCGGAACAGTTAAATTTAATAATATTGTGCTGAAACGAATGTGCTAGAAGTTCTCGACTAATTGTAATAGGATTCGTTCGGCCAGAACTGATGAAACGTAAGTGCTGAATCGTTATGAACATGTTCTGTTCAATTGCAATTATAATATATTTAAAATTCGGGTTCTCACTGCTTTAACTGAAAATTGAAGTTTTCTTCGACCGTGTACATCAGGATCCATCTTAAATTCTCGTCAAAACTCTTAATTCGTCTCTGTAATTACTACGAGTGAAAATGTGTGTTTCTCTTGTGGCAACACCCCTCTCCTCTTTCATACGTGTCCATCTTGACGGGCTGCTCAAACAGATAGGAAAGGTATCTGGAAAAGCCGCGTGCAACTGCAAGGGCGGGGTATCTCATCTTGCTATACTAGTTAAAACGGGCGAGAGATATTTTTCTCGGCAATTTCGACCCCATTATACATATTTCTCCGGAAAAAATGCAATGAAATAGTATAGAAAACATTGCATATCGTTCGTTTTTGTTGATTTCGCTGGCTGTCGTTTTCTGAAAATATTCCCCTTCCCGTTCGAGTATCGTGACTCCGCCGGTGTTAATATCAATTACGGGATTAACGATCGCCGAGGATATCGAAGGTAATTCGTGGGATTTTTTCCGAAATTCCCGCGCCCCGCTTTTGTTCCCCCACGGCCGCCTTTTCGCGCTTTCATTAATTTTTCCTTTGATTAGTGCCGTGAAAGCGACGAGTAAAGGTTTTTGGGGAAATTTGCGGGGCCGAGCCGGGGAGGCCCATTACCCGTTGCCGGGATAAATTATTAAATTTAATAATGACGCGGTTCGGTGCGCGTACAAAATGCGGTTATTTAACCTTTGCTCGTGTTTCGGGACGAACTCCCTCTCTTCCCTCTCCGACCGCTGAGGAGAAACTTCGCTTCGACTTTGAGCCTCGGATCGGCGCCCAGAGGGGGGCCGCGGGGGCCGCAAGGGGGGCGGCTCGATAACGTTCCCGGGAAACTCTAATGTCTAATTAGCGGTATAGATTATTATCGATTTCGTTATCTTCTTCTGCTCCACGACAAATTATCTGCATGGAAACTATAGGGAGATACTCCGGAGTTACAGCGGCGCAACTAACGATTGAAACGGACGAGAAAAGATTCAAAAGCTACCGCTTTATGTTTGGATCAGTGAAAAAATAATAAAACTTCAGTGGATTAAGATCGCTAACGAGCTTCAACCAAGGCTCAACCGCCATATTTGAGAAATAAACTTTTAGAAATGACTTAACTTAAGTCGACTTGCTTCATTCGAGACGTTTAGGAAGTACGTATCTTCTAACATGTCCTTCTGGTATAATACCTAGGGGCCTGAAGGGTCCCGAAGCGTGCGCTAGTGGTTGTAATTGTGAGATAGGGCTTCGGCGATTACAGGAACGGATATTTTTAGATTCCTCGATGAGAACTGCCTAATTATGACAACAAACACCTTTTCAGCTTATGGAAAGAGCCCGGGCTCCTCGAATTTCGATCTTCCCGATCCTCTCCCGTTTCCTCGACGATTACGCCATGGCTGGCAGGGGGCGTCCTCGTCGGCTTCGTCTTATTCGTTCCCGGACGCTAATCCCGCCGTGGAACGCAATTAAAGCGATTGTTTGTTTTTGTTTCGCGGGTAGGAGCGTGAGATTTTCCGTTCCGGACTTGGTCGGCCGTCGATAATTGGGCCACTTCGGTGCTAATGTGTATTGGCTCGTGCGTAAAGATAATTTGAAGTCGCGAGACTGTACGGCGACGGGGGCGCCATTAATTAACCAAATTACGCTTAATCGGGCGCGAAAGTAAGAACACTTTTAGGGAGTCGTACTGGGTTCGTGACTTCATCCCGGGTAACTTCGAGAAATTTTACCGAAATTGGGAAAAAACGATTTTCCTGGGAATTTTTAAAATTCGCGGTTTGAAATTTTGACAGCAGTTTTTCCCCTAAAAAGCGCTGCTCGTTAGTCGCCCAGGTCGATAAAGTATAGGACGAGCGCGGGGAAAAGTGAAAGCTTACCGAGGACGAAGAGGGGTGGAGGTTTCTTCCCCATTTCGAGCCCCTTCAGGCTGACGCTGCAAAAATAAATGGGACGCGACTGCTGTCGAGTAGGTAAGGGCGGCAACACGTGATTTTTCCCGGCGGAGGAAATGCACCGGGTCAACCGAGACCGAATCGAGTGACGTTTTGGCATAGTGGAAGGGAAAACCTATGGGATCTTTCTCCAAAGTTCTTGAAGTTTATTAACGTTTGAAATCTCCATAAACCTTGTAGATTCAGCTTCGAACCCTTTTTGACGTTCCAAAATTTTAAAGGATCCAATAGAATTTTCTTCACGATGATCGCTTGAAATTGTTACGAAAAAGCTTCCATTCTGATTTTGAACGCCTTTTCCCATTTCGGAACTGTTCTGGACCTCCTCCTGAAACATTTTCTATCGAATATCCTCCATCGAAGAAAATATAGAGAATAAATGTTTGATCATATGACCAGTCGTTCTTACATTTTCACGGTTACGGCGACGGGCTTTCCCTGTTCAATTTCCACCTCGGCACCAACGGCGAGTTGAACGTTCCGCCATTTTTCATCCGCACGTGGTGTACGTGTCCCTCTCGCCTTTCGCTCGTCCACATCGGCGGCGATTTCCTTATGCCGGTGACTTGTTGCGGAAAATTCTTCCTTTCGTGGAAAAGCGGCCGTGAAACGGGCGCGCCTTGCATTACGCGGAAGCCCCCGCTATTGAACGGGAGAAAGGAGAAAGAGGATTACCGACGGCGGATTAATTTAGCGGAAAAAGTCGAATGATATCAAAGGATGGGCGGCGGTCAGCGGTTGATGCGGCGCCAGAGATTTGCGGCGGGATCAATCCCCCGGACGGAAAAGACGTGTGCACGCCGAGATGGATTTTGTTATATGGATGTTGGTAGAGAAAAGGGTGTATTGGAGGGGCGTTACGCCCCCCTCCCGCAGTCCCCGTCTGGATTTTCGTCTGGAGAGAAATGGGTTTTCCGGGTTCGGTTATCCAGGGGGATTTTATAATAACTGGGGATTTGTCGGTGTTTTGTTACTCAATAACAAAAGTTATAGAGCGTTGTTCATGGAATAGGAAACGTGGACACGATTTCAGTTAGATGTTGTTTTGCAACAAAGGACGAAAACCCTCATTAATCCTACTGAACAGTTCTTATCCCTCTGCAATCGGATATCGGACTTTCTATCCAATTATTCCTCACAATCACTACCTATTTCCTCTATATTATTAACATTTTTGATTATAATTTATTTTTCCCTCCAAAAATTTGTTGAAACTGCTAAGGGATCGATTGTAAGCGTGCAAAGTAAGATGCATGGTAGACCCTTGTAAAAATCTTTTCATATCTCCTAATTTTAATCTTCCCTTAACCTTCCTTCCCACTTAAATATTTTCGATGGTTTTACCCTGTCGCTACGTTTTTACCCCAAAGCCCCTTCGATACTCGCTAGACTTCGCTTCCAGGCTTCGAGAACTTGCAGCGGTTGTGGAGCAACGAGGAAGTAAAAACGGAAACCGCCGTACTGTCTTTGATCAAAGGTAAAAATAGACTTAATGGAAGCAATTATACGTGTACATCTGTAACGAGATACACGGGTTTGCTTAACTGCTCCGAACGTAATAACGACATTATAATCGTTTCGGAAATGGGATATTTAAGTGGTGTTCGTTTGAAGCCGGGAAATCAATTGCGACAAAGGGAAGGCATGTGTTTTCCCTTCTTTTGTTTCTTGATTTGGATTTCACCCGTTTCCGTCGGGTTCGTGAGTATCACGTACCTGATTTATGATGAGGTATTCCATCGGCTCCGAGCGTTGTTTTCCCGTATCCACCCATTAGCGATTTGTTACCCCGGATATTTTTTGGTTTATTTAAATTTTAAAGTAAGTCTGCCGTAGTTGCGTGTGGCACGTTTAATATCGGGCGGAGTATCAAAGCGATACACAACGTCGACGTTCAACAAGTATTATTGGATGGGGATTAAAAGCGGGAATTGCCGAGAACGCATTTTTCGATCGCCCTAAACATTGCTTTTTAAAATCTCGGTTTGTTTTCCCCCCGCCGGAGAGGCCTAAAAAAGCTTTCACCTGTAAATCTTCCGATATTACGAATTCTGGATCGGGATTAAAAGCGGGGGTATAATATACATTTTTATAATAGCGTTGCTTGTTCGAGCAATTACTACATTATTACGCAAATTGAGCGAAACGGGGGTTCATTTCGATTTTTCGGCTACGAAAATCCTCCCGATCGCCGGTTAATGAACAGCAATTTTCATTCACCTCTCATCGTTATTCATTTCCGAGTTTAATTCCAATTACACTTGAAATTATAATTAATGTTGTTGCACGGCCATTGCAAACATTTCTGCCCAACTATTGCGGTACGTCGCTAATTTATTTAAAACAACGTACGTCCGCATACGTTAATCGTTATTGTAAAATGTGCTAGAATTTCTTTATCGCAACAATTTTTGAAAAGTACCCTCGAGAAAAGTTTCCAGTGTGTCTCTCACTTTAATTAGTTTGAATCGTAGCAGGTAGGAGAGGTGTTTTCGAAAAGCGCACCGGATAAGATGTTGATTTATATTGTTTTTGATGCGGATTGATGACGGGTTCGGGCCCGGCGACGGCGATGAATTAATTAACGGGGATGCGGAAGGAGGAAAATCCGATCTTTTGCATTTGCAGGACGGCGAGGCGAAAGCGTAATTCAGCTCGAAATTTCAATCACTGCGAGCGATGTTTTAATAAGTTACGAATTCTTTTTATCTAATGGGAGCTTGTCTATTCAGAGCAGCAGCACATTTGAACGGTTTTTATTGATAATTCGCGATTTTTCCTCATGGGGCGTAATGTTTTTGATATCGATTTTTTTCGTTTAAGTCTTTTTGGTTGTCATTTAAATGTTTTTGATTGATTGATTGAGTTATTGATTGCTAGAGCAAAAATACTTTCCGTACACATGGTCTATTGAATCACATGTTATTTCACACATTCTATGAGTTGAGGAAAAGATATTGATGCTATAAGGCATGAATAATTGTACTAATTTCTCTTATCACCCTGGCTTAAAATAGATGATACATTACTGGCACCCTAATTTTATTGATATTTTTGGGTTCTTTAACTTTCTTATAGGTTAGGTTAGGATAGATTTTGTCTTTAAATTTTGTACAATTATATTAAATTTTGTGAGTCGAAGTTTTGAAAATTCTTATTTCTCTATTGCAATAATTCCCTTGTCAGCACTTCGAAAAGGCTTCAATATACAACGTATAAGTGGAAATTTTAATATGATAGCTGTTCAAATAAAACTATTCCTTAATAGGTTACATGGGTTTTGAAATTTCAAAAGGTCTTCTTATGAATTGTTTGTTTAAGTGTAGTATTTCAAAAATCTTTTTCAAAATTTTGAAATTCAATGATTTCAAACGTCACTATGCCTTCTAGATCTTTGTGCAATTTTATCTTAAATGGTTTACTCATCTTTTAAACTATACCTCTATTTACTTATGAATTTCCTTTAATTGTACTTATACATTTAGTCTTTATTACTTATATTTATATGCAGTCGAACTTCCATAACACTAAGTACCGTTTGTTACTGGAAAATTTTATTTATAGAGACTTTTACCTTTGGAATAATTCACAATCACTGTTGTCTTTAAATGGACGATAATAAGGAAGTAGTGATTGAGGTTTACCTAAATTATTTTTGAAGTACAAGTAAAAAATGCTTGGTTTTGAAGGCAGGTTTTGAAAGAGGATGGAGGAAAGGGGTATTTTCCATACAAGCGCATAATAGTCCAGTCGTTATCCGTTTTTGGTTGGTTATAAAACGTATTCTCGCTAATTTTTATGTAAATGTCTTCCAAAAGACCTCAATTTCGAAATGTGTAACTTTGAAAAGCTGTGCTAAACAAAAGGAAAATCAAAATATGAAAATTAGGGGAGAAACACCGTTTTTTTTCCTTTTTTTGCTCATAACTTCTTAAATAGTCATTCTAGAAGGAAAGTGTATGCAAGTGAAGAGTTTCGTAATGAAATTATCTGAAAGATGGCGTTTCTTTAGTAATATTAAAATACAAAAGTTTAGTTGCAAAACAACAAAAATTAACTGCTGAAAAATTCTTGGACCTTGGGTTGTTTGGACCTTCATATTCGACCAAGAAAAGCTTCACGATATAAATGAACGACACACCAAATTTTGTTAAAATCAATTTGGTGGTTTTCCCACAATAATTTTTCAATTAAGCCTCTATTAAAAGAATCAATTTTTTTTTTTGTAAACAATGTGGGGTCTTAACAATTTGCTCAAATTGGTCGTTGCTTTTTCTACGCATAAAAGGCCATTTCAGCTTTCGAATGCCACCGGAATTTCTTAAATCGGTTCATTTGGAGAGCCCCAGGATTTTTTAAAAGCAATGAAACAAATATTTGAGTTTTAAACAAGTTGAATAACGTCGCTGTTTTTTCGTAAAATCTAATGCAATTAACTCCTTCGAAGGTACTCAAAATAACGCTTCTTTAAAAAAAAAAAACAGTGAACGTCATTAATTTGCTTCCATGCATTTTTTGGTATGAATCGTTTTATTTTTCCGATCACTCTCGTGTTAAAATTTAAATTTATCGCCACGATCGCCGTTACCACAGAAGTCCCGCCCATTCCCGCGACCGTAACCCTTCCCTTCTGCCGTCAAAAATTCGTGTTGTTAAACTACCAATATAATCACCATTCTTTACACTTCCCTCGATCGATTTTCCGCCTCGACGTCAAAAGATTATGCAAATTAAGTATAACATTGCCGGAACTCCCCTGGAGAGTATTAAACACTCATTTTTTCCGCGTCAAACTCCGAATTTCCTATTGTGTAAACGCGAACGATGTGATTGGTATTTCGGCGTTGTGATTGATTATATTTGCGAGGCCTCTTCCTCCTTTTCCTCTCCCTCGTCTAAGCGTTGTTAATATTGAACAAAAAAGACACTAGAGGAAAGACAATCGGTTCCTTTAGTCGTTCGGTGGGAAAAGGGGAGATTTTTGATTGGTAGGTAGGTAGGTGGGCGTTATTTCCCTAATTCACGCTGCATCTCCTGCGTTTGATCCCGGTGTTAACTTCGTATACATCTCATTAATTAGTCGCTTTAATATTTCAACAAATTCGAGTTTGCTAATCAACTTACGCCTGTGCATTTGCTTAATGAAATGCACACACATACACACACACGCGCATACGTCACTCGGAATATTTAATAGAGTTATAAGTTGGAGTTTGGGGGGGCAACGCTTCGACATTAAAATAAGCCGAAAGGGTCGCGTAATTTTTCATGAAGTTCGGAGTTTGTTCGGAATCCGGCCGGTCTTAACCGTGGAAGGTTGCCTTCTAGTTCGCAGTTTGAGTTTATAATTTATCGCTAGGATTGTGTTTATTTTCATTCCGGGGGAAAGTTTTTGGCTGCTCGCTTCTCTGCTAATCAAACGTGCAAGTTTCCAACGCCCTTTAAACTGTCGAACTTGTCGGTATGTTAAGGTCGCATGTATGCTTTTCAGTTAGTTAAAAAATTCGATTCAATCCTTCAAGTCTCTATAAATGAAGTTTAAGGGAATATTTTTCAATTTGAGGGTTTAACACGATACTTTTTCTGACGTAAGTAGTTTCAAAATTGCTGCCAGTCTTTACCAAACAAACTGGACTTAAGTCTATAAACAGATTTAGAACACTCGTTAGGCTAAAGGACTGTTGGAAGTTGTTTAAGGTCAGATTAACTAGAAATTGCACCTACACAAGTCTCTATAACACAAGTCTCTATAAATCTAACTATAAGTCTAATAATCTAACTCTCTATAATCTAGCTATAAATCTATAATAACATAAGTCTATAACCTATACAAGTGTCTATAAATGGAATTTAAGCGAATATTTTTCAATTTGTGGGTTTAACACGGTACTTTTTCTGACTTAAGTCGTTTCAAAATTGCTGTCAGTTTTTGCCATGTAAACCGGCCTTAAGTCTATAAACAAGTTTGAAACACTCGTTTAGGCTAAAGGACTGTTGGAAGTTGTTTAAGGGCAGATCAACTAGAAATTGCTACGTACACAAGTCTCTATAACGCAATTCTCTATAAATCTTACTATAAGTCTAGTAATCTAACTCTCTATAATATAACTATAAATCTATAATGACATAAGTCTCTATAACCTACACAAGTCTCTATAAATGGAGTTTAAGGGAACATTTTTCAATTTGAGGGTTTAACGCGGTACTTTTCCTGACTTTTTCGTCGTTTCAAAATTGCTGTCAGTCTTTGCCAAGCATAGGCCATAAGTCTATATACAGGTTTGAAACACTCGTTTAGGCTAAAGGACAGTTGGAAGTTGTTTAAGGGCAGATTAACTAGAAATTGCTACCTACCGTATCAAAAGTGATCAATGCAAGTTTTCAGAATTTTTAAAATTTTTCTGAACGTAATTCCACTCCTTCAAGTCCTGTTGGCGAATAGTAAACGCTAAACGTCTGAACGTTTTTAAATTTTATACAGTGTTCCGTTATCTCTACAGTATTGTTATCGCACTTTGAATACCTTGAAACATTTAATGCGTATAACATTTTTTGCCCGATTTTTTGCCTGTACGTCCTAAGGTAAACAACACTTACTCATCAGTCCGAATATTCGCTATGAATGTCATTTACACAGTGAAAACGTTCGTAGACTGATCGGTTTTATTTTACGGAGGTGTCTTATGGGAAGTTTCTGGAAAATTGGTGGAATTTTCCGGAAAACAAGTGTCGTTGGTGCCGGTTTTTCAGATGATCGCGTCTCTCGATTGGCCAGTAATGATTCTTTGGTGAGTTTTTAATTTTCATACTTGTATCCTCCTATTGGTACAGTCAATCTGTCGTCAAGAAAATGACGAGAGACGGCAAGATTTTCCACAGTATATTCTATGGGTCATTCTAACACTAAAACCGAGTTTTCGGTACTCTAAGAGGCTAGGATAACTTTTGGGGGATGAAGGGAAATGATGCGTGGATTGGGGGTGGAACGCAACTCCTACGCTTTCGCAGTCGTGAGAATTTTTACTCCCAAGGGTCTTAGCTTCATTTTTGTTTAACACTTGTTTCGCGTGGCGGTTCACTTAGGGGGTGAAAAAGGGCGAATTTCGCTAAAATCATTTTTTTCGGAACCTCTTCAGGAAAAAGAGTGAAATTTTAAAGTCACATAAAAAATTGTTGATCTCAAAGAGGCGTGTGCCTAACCAATACGAATTAGCGAAAAATTAGGCAAGTTTGAAGGGACACTTTGTTGTTATTATTAGATCCAATAGATATTTCACATCCAATTGAATCGAATCAAGTCTCGAACAAAGCTAATAAAAGAAATTAACCCGAAACGGAGTTCAAGGGTTGAACCCCCATGGGGGAGTCATTTACATAAATTATTCATGATTCGGCTTCCTTATCGCTTTCTACGAGACCACATGGAAAAGTTCTTAACTTTTCCTCGGGTCTCGCCTTTTGTCTTCCGGTTATTCTTACCTAATTTAGAACGTCTAGCCGTTTCGCCGGGAAATAATCCGCTTTCTGATTTTCCTCGTAGGCGAAAATGTTCGAATCCAGCGGAACTTTCCGCCGGCGGCCCCGTCGGAAATTTTCTATCGGTCGCCGATCGGAATTAAACATGACCCCCCCTGTACCGGACCGTTCAAGTAGAAAATGCAATTACCGGCAGCATAAGCGAACCAATAGCGGATGATATTATATTAATACCGGTTAGATTGGAAATTCCTGTCGGACAATACGCATGGAACGATTGATTTTGCCGGTGCTTCTAGTGATAGTTGTTGTCGTTGTTGCAAATTAACGGAATAGATATAAAGTATGCGCGTAATTAGGAATCCCTGTGTGTTGTACCCGAGAGTGGAGGGACCCTCTTCAATAGATGGCCCACTAGAGGGAAGTGCCTTTGCACACAGGGATGAACGATCATCGATCGACCCTTTGTACATCGACCGTCCGTAATTACTTTACTCTTTCGCTTCGCCCGGTACGTAACCGCTTCGATATTTTTACGACGCTCGTTAGTAGTACAGGGTGATACACTTGGAGAGTTACCACGATGAATTTTCTCCACGCTCCTCGAGTAGAAATTTTTGTCGAACCGTCTAGAATCTTTTTAAGAGAAACCCACAGATATTTTTGGAAAAAAAATTCAATTAGGCACTAGCCGATCGACAGGAGTTCACTGGATATCCTTCAATTTTAAAAATTGTTCAACGTTTCCTCGTGACTTGCTGATTAATTGGAGCAGAAGCCCATGAAAGAAGAAGAAAAGTAGTAACTTGTAATGACAGTTGTCAATACGCATGCGCTCAAGGGTTTAGGGTTCTTTCCCCATTCAAATCTGACACATCTTAGGCTTTCCTTTACGTTCAACACTTTTTTACCTTCAATGAAGGTCCGAAAATCATCTAGTACTGTTATTCCTCTTCAAAAAGATGGCGGTTCCAAGATTTCGGACGGGATTTGCGCAATTAATTCGCCCCAAATCTGGTTCGGGGGTTTTTGAGGTCTCTGATTACGAATCTGAGTTCGGACTTCCAAAATTCAAGATGACGGATCCAAGATGACTAATGGTTTTTAAAAAATCGAGCTATTTATTCATTTGGACTGGTTCTCAGATGTTTTAGGTGACATCTCCATTTCTAATAGTTTTTTTAGTATTTCACCAATTAAAAGCTAAAAATTTGGAGATTTTTACAGAAACCTTTATTTTAACTCCGAAATAACAGCGACCTGAAAAGCCCCCGTAGATACACCAGATTTGACTTGAGTAATAGAACGGTTTCGCGGAAATTTCATTCGCAATCTTGGATGTGCTATCTTTGATTTGGTATATCTAACCTTGTATACGTCATTTAATAACAAAATATGGCTTTATGAAGGTTTGAAAATGAAAGGTTTATTCAATATAGCATATGCTTTTCATCGAATCACGTGATTTTCAAATGGCGATTACTCGTGACAGCGACATCGTATGGCAGCATTCAAAAGCGCATCTTGAACGGGAAGAACAGTGCTAGATGCTGGAATGAGTAGAAAAAATCGTAAAAATTTTTAACAACCTGTATCTAACCTTTAAAATATCAGGTATCAAATCATTTTTCGTATTATTTTCGTGAAGTGCTTTTTGTCGAGGAGCTATCGATGAATGTATATGGCGAATGCCATTTTGTCGCACGTTCTTTCGTCCATCCGATCTTCCCCTTTTTCCCAATAGAAAAGGAACGATGACGGGATACCTTCGATCGCTCGTTTCGGGAAATAATAATGGGATTTTTATTTTTCCGCCTTGTCCAAAGGAAAATCCTCGGATGCGAGTGAAGGGACTCTCGCGGAGATGTTTTTGAAGGTTTCTATTCGGAAAATTGGTAAAAACGCGTTCAGTTTTTCGCTCATACATAATCTACCGTTTCTGGAAGTGACGCGTACTCGATGAAAACCACCGTTTGATCCACTCTGAATACAAGAAATCCAATAATTTATTAAAATACGTAAGTAAGTTTTTCAATGCAGTGACGTTTATAGTATATTAATCGACTAGTCAGATGAGGAAAATTGCGTTATAAGTTAGTGTTGTCGCGGTTGTAACCTCATTTTTCCAGTACGACCCTTCGGAAATTGCCCTCTGGTGTTTCGTCTCGTCTCGTAAAATGACTTTCTTTTATGCTCCTCATACTTAGGGGGCCCGACCCGGAGTTAATACGGTCGCCATGCAGCCGGCAGGTGGGTGTAATGGCGCCATCTGAATTCCATTATACGCAAATCCTGTCATTTTTAACGTTCGTCACCCCGAACGCTCGTATTTCTTGACGGAAACAGGCCGTTTATATTTTTGAGAGAACTTACGGCAATTTTCCGCTTTACGATGCTGTCGGTGGTTTTTTCCTCTCTCTCTCTCTCTCTCTCTCTAATGTTCTACCTGCGTAATACTGGGTCATTTATTACTCTATAGGTCGTGTTAGCGGAGAAATAAATAATACAGATTGCCGGGCTCTTTAGCGTGATGTAATAAAGGTTGATGGATAGGACGAAGGATGTTGTGCCACTGGTAGCAATACAGGGCGGTTCTTTACTTATACTAGGGAAACAGACCGACCAAAATCAAGTTGGCGCTTTTATTTTGTTACTTACAGATTTATGTACTTACTGCAAATGGATCGTTTTCCTGTCCCTCACTTCTAAAAACAGTTACCAAAGTATGAAGTGTAGAATCGTTAATTTGGGTAAAAATCAAAAAGATTTCGATTTTATCTTCACTTTCTCCTCTGTAGACACAGTAGATAGAGTTAGATACAAAATACCTGAAACTAGAGCGAGTCCCTTCTCCTCGAAAATTGAGGGGATGGCGCCTAACACTACCCGAAAAATGCTATGAAAATCCCTGAAAACGTAATACCAACATTAGTTGTTATACCGTGGTAACCGTTTGTTTCATAAATTTAAGGCAAAATTGAGAGATTTTCCAACTTGCTTCTTACAGTTAGGAATTCTTCTGGACCCATCGCACGGTTTACCTACATTAATTGTATACTCGTAATAACAAATTAACTACATTCTCGCCCAAAACGCGAATGCCACTCGCGCGCTTTCCCATCCCATTATTTTACTATTTAATATATTCCAGGGCGTTTGTTGCGTATTTGCCCGCGTGATTACCTGCTTCCTGTTTATTCGAAATTCGCCCCAATTATGGCGGGTAATGCGACCCTTTTAACTTTAATCGCCTACAAACCTCAGGTTTACGATTGCAATCTACTATTTTATTCCCTTCGACGGACGCATTATTTTCGCCAAATTTACACTTAACCCCCACAATAGCTCTCCTTAAGGATGTTTCAGTCTAACACGACTTAATGCCGAAAATACGAGGACTGTTTAATTAAAAGGGCGTTAACGACCCATATGAATTTTCTGGTAGATTCAGAAGGCCTAACTCGAGGTATAAGGGGGAGAGTTCATCGTTTTTTCGAAATTAACATGGGGTCTTATGGGGGGAATCGGCAGGAAAATTGCTACATTAGTAATAAAATATTTCCTCTTTCGATTGATTCATTAAAAATAATCTTTGAATGTCTGAATAACAAATGGTTTGTATTTGAGAGATCACCTGGATAAACTTGGCAACGTCGCACACTTTGTGCGCGCGTATTAGTGAAGAGGCGAATGTGTACTACTTACACGTATCGTTATTCGCGACGTTGCCAAATGTAGAAGAAGCCTACATGCCTCAAAGTAGCTATGCTTCTCAGCTATAGGTGAATTCCATGTAGTTGTCTTAAAAAAATTAATAATATCAAAGGCAATATGGGCAATATACAAAAAGTATTTTTGCGTTATTACGTTATACGTACGTATTTTTTCTTCTTTCTACTTTTCTTCTTCCTCCGCTCGTGAAGGCGATCGTATAGGTACATTTCCGAGATGACAAATCGAAGGTATCGCCCGATAGATGGCGCTTCCCATTGTAGGTACATATAAATTTAAGTGTGACAGAAACACGTTGCATTTACGCGACATTAATGCCTCCTAATTCGTCTCCGCCGGTTGCTCGATAGACAGGTGTTGTCCCAAGGCAAAAAGCGTATCCCGAGGGAGGAAGGGAAGGGGACGCCGGCGAGATTGATCCCTCCGAGAGATCGACTTTACGTACGTGACGGCGGATTCGCCCAAATTCAGATATTAGTTAACGGAGGATATCGATCCTGTTCCCGCCGAAGTCCCGGAGAACGCCTCTCATAAACTTCCTTCCTCGCGAAGTTTTTCACTTTCGGGAGATTAAAGGGGACCGGACGGTGCGGCAAATCGAATCATTTCCGAGTCAAGTGACGTGAGGTTTCCTATTTTCCTATTTTTGGTACGTTTCGTATCGACGCTCTGGGCGTCGTTGTCGTCGTTTTGAATATTTCGATTGCGACTCATCGGCCGTGCGGATCCGGATTGTTTTTATTTTTTCCTCGTTTTATATATTCACAAAAAAAAAATTCTGTTAAACGAACAATTGCCGAGGTTCCAGGTCGATACGGGTTATTTTATTCATTCGCTTTTATACTAATAAATTCTGCGTGAGAGCTTCCATCCTGTTTCGGCATTCGTCTAAAACAAGCCATACGAGTGTCGATTGAAAAATATTCTGTCAATTTATTTTTGTCTAATTGCATTGGTTGCAGTTCGTAATGTAAAATTTCGGACAGTGTCTTGACACCCCTGATTCATTAAAGTTTCTTAAGGAATAAGCAGTACGTTTAATTTGGAACGGGTCCACCTTTTCACCTTATGGAAAAGTTTATCTTTTCGATTTTTTAATGGAAGTGCCTGTAATTTTTGTGACACTCCACGTTTCATTTCCATTTGAACCATGCATTTTCGTATTTCGACGCCCCAGGCGGCGGCGTACCATTAAACGCTTCAATTTACACTCGCTCGCATTATTGTTGTTTTTACATACGTTTCAATAAACATTCGTGTTAATTATACAATATATATTGAAAAGGGTAGATAAATATAAAATTAATAACGCATTTGAGCTTCCATTTGCTACATTAAATACTTTCATTGAACGTTTTGTATGCATGACCAAGCGGTCCATGCAGTAATGATTATTTTTTTTAAAGAGGTATCTTGTACCGTATCAAAAAATTCTTTATGTAATCAAGTCGTTTTCGGAAGGCGAAGTTGTCAGAAAATTATCTGCTCCCTCAGACGGATTCCCGAAATTCTTTCCTATCTATTTTAGCAGCCTGTCAAAATGAATCAAAAGAAACGTGGGGGGGGGGGGCATTGACAGAACAGTTAGTAATCTTGTTCCTCATGCGGTTTTACAAAAATCAAATCTATTTGGAGGGTTGGAAATCGGCGGAAAAAATATGAAATTGCACCTTTTCCTAATAAATTTCTCCGTCTTCTTTCTTTCTTCTGCCTTTGAGATTCCAACGTTTGTTTAGAATTGAAATCGAAACATTTGACATTTCCATACCGCTACCAACTTTCTAAAACTCTAAAAGTACTTTTTGAATACAATTCAGGCTTTTAAATTTCAAATCAAGGTTTCTACGACCTATTTGGGCCCTTGGGACACGTCTGGTAACCTAAATTTCTTTGAAACCGTTTTATTAAATTCGCTCTACTGTTTAAAAATTTTCCCGCTTGTATATGGGAAGCTCTGTATTATTTTTCGATCGATATTTCTGTTAAAATAAAAATTTCCAATTAAGCATCGCCTGTCAATCCCCCGGGTCCTTTGTTAGTAAAATCCCTTTCCGTTTTCATCGAGGTACTTCTGAGGAGCAGAGAGAAATCTCTTATTATTTTTACCTCGAAGCTTACTCGAGACCGTTCGAAAAATATTCAGTTTGTAACTCCTTAAGAGATTTCGGGATAACATCAAAAGGACCCCCTTAAAAGGCAGGATCAAGATGTCCGAAAATATCGGATGAGAAGGTCCTAAGGAAATGACTACTTAAGTACAGCCTTTTGTTTTTTTTATCCTTTAGTTCACTCCTTTCCCGGTCGTTGTATTTATTTTAAGCGGGGAAAGGGTCTCGGGACGTCCCTTTGTGCCCGAAAAGGATTTCCCGGGTTAGATAAAAAGCCGCCGCGTGTAATTTAAAGCTAGCCGAAATGTTTTTGATCTATTTTGGTTTAATTATAAAATGCCGAAGGGTGAGGGCGGGAATGACCGTCGTAGTCCGAGGACTACAAACGGGACAGTTAATTAATAAACTAATGGGTCAGTTTTCGGTACAACCCTTTGATATATACATATATGTAATTGAAAATGGATTAAAACAAATAGCTATAGCGTAATAATCACTTGTAGAATACAAATGATGTTCACTTTTCATTCGGGCAATCAATCAAGTGATGTAGAAAACGGTGGTGATCCCACGGGGTTTTAATAAAACTAATGGACGCGCTGCGATTAATACGAAAAGCGGTAGTCACTGCTAACGGAATTAAAAATATTCGTCCGAGAGGGCTTTTACGTCAAATAACAACACAACAATGAAATAAAATATTTACTGCGCCGTTTTCAAACAATTTTATATTTTTGCCACGTTCCAATAGGAACGGGGACTCGCCATCCCTTCTCATGAATGTAATTGCTCACTTACGCCACCTAGAATTTAAAATGGTAACCAGTCAGATCCTCCTCTCTTCTTAGTCACGACGTCTCGTGTGATTGGGCTAGGTTAGGTTAGGTGAAGAAGAGTTTTAGAAGTTCCCATGGACTTCGCCTTTGGACCGTGCCTAAGAGACACACTCCTATACTTTAGAGAAATATCTCGGCTCTCACTCCTTCTTTAATTAGACGCTATTTGTATTATTCCATAGTGCACACAGAGCTTTCCATAAACAATCCACTGGCTCGTTCTGATCCCTTTCATCATATGCATTAAGGGTGTGTATGTGTATGTGTAGGTGTTGTTGTGTATGTATATATATATACGACATATCTGTGAAGTATAGGGGGTTGTTGCACGTCGAGCTCTAATTGATGGATGGACCTCTAAGGGTATTCCGTAGCTAGGTCGGCTGCCCATCTCTTCCCGGTCCCGGAAAATATGGCGCGCGGTAGACGAGAGACCCGGGTAAAAAATTTAAGATGTCCGACGCTTTTAACCCCGAAGGTTGAAATATGGTTTCTCGAATCGGATATAATGGGGAAGTTATAATGAAACGTATAAGTGATGCAGAGTTGATTAATCGCGTTGAATTTCATTGTAACGAACTGTTCAAGTACGTTTGAGTCGTTAGATAATTTGAGGAGGTGACAAAAGGAATATTCATAAGGAGAGTTGCTGTGTTTAAGTCGGCAATAAATAAAACGCTCGTCTTGGACCAAAAACGCTTAATATGCTCAGTGAAAAACAATGGAGAGAAGCGCCAAGCGGCGTAAAAACTCTCAATTATAAGAATTTTTTTTAAGTCAGGACTGAATTATGTAAATGAACGTATGATCGTCGCCGACTCAGGACTGCTTTCGTTTTGTACGCGCATTGACGTAAGGCTTTCCTTAAAACCATAAGTTACTTTTCTTTGTAAAAAAATATCTTACTCAGTATATGAAAGAAACATAAGTTTCTTAAACCAAATGAAGGACAAATCGATGAATTCTCTATGAATGAATCAGTTTGGTATTGATTTCAATTGGAATATGCGCAGATAAAAAGTGACAACCGGTTCGAGATTTGTCTGAAACAATGATATTGGCTTAGTAGCATCATCCGCGCCATCTTCTGAGAACATTCCAAGCTTTACCGTGGAGGTCTACTTATGGCGCTATTGTTGCACTTATGAAACGTTAGAGCGTTCCACCCTTACGCCCAGAATTGTGTTTATAGAGATACACCGCGTTTAACATAAGGTCCTTCCAGTCTGAATTCGTCCAGGTGAAAAAAAAGCAGTAGAATTGAATAGCCATGTTACCGACACACAAAGGATGAGAAACCGACCCATAGGCGTGCCATATTTAAAGAAATATAAATGATTGTTACTCACTTTGTCATTTTATGACTAAATTCCAAATTTGTGCCTCATTTGTTTCTGTAGCATTATTTATATTGGGTACAATGTCTATATCATTGCCATTATTAATTTGGTCCACATCGAAAGGTCTCCAAAAAGTCATTTTAAAATAATTGCAATTGCATATAAACACCACTGAACTCTAATGACGACTGAAAATGAACACGTGCTCGGCGCTCAAATTTAATGGCTTGTCTAATGACTTGTCTAATTCTCGGTACTAATAAGCGTTTCATATATAGACATGTATTGTAGCGACTAACGAGATTTGATATCGACTGGGAAGCATACAAGGAGGACATAGGGAGAACGCGGCGCACAGGACCCCTGGACACCGAAGACCAAATCGAGAAGGAAGCGAAGGAGATCACGAAGGACATCGACGAAGCCGCAAGAAGGAGCACCAAGATGACAGTCGAACCGACGAGAAGAGGGGACATACCGAGGATCATCAAGGAGAAAATCAGGGAACGGAATAGGCCGAACCGAATATACAGAATTAACTACGACCCTGATATCAAGAGGGCCATCAACAGGAAAAACAAGGAGATCAAAGAAGAGCTGGCGGAATACAGGAGCAACAAATGGGACGCATATTTGGAGGGTCTGGACGATGAAAACGGAGCGCAATGGAGGATCATGAGGAGGCTGAAAAGCAACACTACATCGACTAATAACACGGCAATATACGGCAAGCATGGTTTATGTTTTAGGGACGAGGACAAGGCTGAAGCATTCGCAGACACCATGGAGGACCAATTCAGGAACAACACAGACCCGAAGGACGACATCGAGTTTGAAGAGGACATGGACAGGAGGACGGACGAGATTAGGAGGAGACCCTGCGAACAAGGACTAGAACCCACCACAATGGAGGAGATGGAGGAAATCATTAGCACGCTATCAACGAAGAAGGCGTCAGGAAGGATACAAAACCAAGCGATGAGGAGGATTACGGATGCACCATGGTACATGAGGAATATACAACTACGACAAGACCCGAGGATAGAAGAGCTGAAGAAGACCATCAAGGAAAGGACGAAGAAGACGATCATGAAGACAATGGAGCACACTCTTCAGAAAGGCAGTGGACTACGACGAGGACGCACCATCGAGAAAGAAGAGACCCAAGATGGCACTGACCGAGGACGACTAACCCGCATGGAAGGACCAGAGAGGAAGGAAGAAATAAGAGGACGACCAGGACAACCAGGACAAAGACGGAAGGAATCTAGGAACCCGGAGAAGCACCAAGGAACATAGAGGGAGGAGTAAGGAGCAATGAAGCTCAACTCTAGTAGAAAAATAGGACAACAATGTCGACTAACAAGATTTCTCCGCGCCAAATGTACGAGGGAAGGTCAAACGGTACGTTACATGAATAGTCTGCTTTTGTATAGGGTGAAATCGTACTTTTTGAATGCGCTCGGTATAAAGTCGGTAATTTTTTTGTTTTTTAACTGGACCAATTCTGAGTGGATGGACCTTAGAGTCCGTCAGGCCGTCAACCGTTCGTTATTTCGTCCGTTGACCGTTTCCATTTCCGCAACGAATTAAAATCATAAAGCGGCCGAATTACGATTTAACAAGCGGTCTGTAATTGTACGTACGTTAATTTTTCGCCTTGAATAATGGATCGAGGCAAAAGTGATGACAAACGGCGGGTCGAACGAGCCGAGATCGCCGAAAAGCGCGGTCCCCCTGAATAATTCAGGTGCGTGTCCATTTGGTGCGGTCGGACACACGTCGAAAACGGTTTGTCGGAGCTCCGCAGTCATAAAGCCCGAAAAGGATTCGCCCACCTGAGTACATAATTCAGGGGGGGCATTACGAGCGAGTGGCACTCGCGGAAGGTCCGCGTTAACGTTTACCGGCGACGACGTCGCAAATCCTGAAGGATTTCGCCGCCCCGGACCGTAGGCGAAATAATTGCCTGCGAATGGGCTACGCTGAGCGATGAGCCATTACAAATTCGTTTTCTACTTTCGATTAACGGCGTCCCGACGGGCCGGATTAGCCCCCTCATACGCGAGCACGGTCGTCATCAAAGAATTTCCAAAGTCTTCTAATACGCGAGTCGCTCTAATGCCTTTTTCTCCATATTAACTCCACGTAATTGACTAACAAAATGTAGAGAGTTTTCTTTTATATATCATGACTAAGGATACTGAAATGTTATGGTTTTGCTTCGTTAATTTGGTGGATTTTCGACATTTTCGGCGCAGGATGTGGGAAAATCATTTTATTCGGAATCGATCGATACATATGGCATTCACATTGAGAATTTGAACAAGAATATCACCCCTTAATCCCGTGGAAACGGTGAAATATGAAGTAAAAACCAATTTTACTACTAACCCCGTTTTTAGAGCAAAAAAAAATTGATAGATAAGATATACCAGCAGTCTAACCACAAAACTTCGTTTAAAATTGATCAAAGATAATGGAAACGTAAAATCTAGACAAATATGAGCTTTTGCGTTTTTTTTAAACAACAGACATTTAAAAAAATAGGTCGTTTTTCAGTTTTTCCACGATAGCGTGAAAATTATTGACGGGAATCCAATAGGTTGTACAGACGATTTGCAAAGATTTGAAAGACTTTCAAAATGAGCCTCTCTTAAAGATGATCGGAGTAGTTTTTACCGAGAAAACTTCTACAACCCGTTAAAATGGACCCTTTTTCAAAAATTCACATTTTAAACAAAGTTTTTTTGGTCCGTCTGCTATTAAATTTCATCCACCGAGACAGCATTTTTTTTTGCTTTATAAACTGGACTATCCGTCGATTTCTTCAATTAATAATAAGCTCTCACTATACAATTCCCTAAATCGTATACCTCCCGAGGGATAATAATCGGACGGGAGGGGAAAAAAATTATTGATATTCGTTCCATAATTGGCCGGTCCGAGATTTGCCTATTTCCCTTTCCATTATATTCCCCCCGATTTATCCCTCGTAAATTGTTTTCCCCGGTCTCGGAAGCCGTAGATCCTGTTAGAGGCTGGATTTGTTGATGTAGTTCGGGCCGGTCCGTCCGCCGTCCAGACGAATGTGTCCACGGCCCAAATTGATTTCGCCCCTTCGAGATTTATGGCTTTTATTGAGATAAATTTCCACTCGGCGCCATACCCAGCGTTTCTGACCGTTTTATTCTTCTTTATTTCTCGCGCCGCAGTACTCAAGGGTTATATTTATTTCAACAGATGAGCGGCGGCGGCGGCGGCGGTCCACGTTGCCTTTCTAACTGAAATATACGCCCGTCGCGATATTTCTTCCCGATGCTCGTGCCCTATGCAGTCCCATTTTTACAACAGGAATCGCGAAGGAATACCTACCCCCTCCCCCATCTAAACGTTACTCGCTAACCCTAAACCGGGTGACGGAGTCCCGTTGCGCGCGCGCGCGCTCCTGCTCGTACGTGTTAAACTCGTGGGATTTCGCCAAATTACCAACGATTTAATGCCCTCCGACCGGCACCGGCAGGGATACGGGCCCTACGAGACCGATAGTTCTCCCAAAAACTCGCTACCACATGGAGCGCGGCCCCGTCACTCCACTTTTCTTTGATTTATTCACGGCCCGAATTCGTCGGACGACCGCCCGGCCCACGTCTTCCCGACGCCAATTTGGGAAGGTAATCCCAGGTGTGGTCATCTAAAATCTGCAAATTATATTTGACGTATAGGGCCGCCCGAGGAGGCGGGGACCGTTTCGGGACGAACGTTTGACGTAATGGAAAAGCACTAGGGCGAAAAGTAGATTGAATCCTCGCCCTAGTTTGTGCCGAACGCTTTATTTATCCCCCTGATTCCTGTCGTTCTAGGCGAAGTGTATTTTGATTTTGGTCATAGTTTTAAAGGGGGAAAATATTTTATAAACACCAGATGGTATAAAAGGCACTTCATAAGTTCCATCTTCGAGGTGGACCGTTCGTCACATCTTGTTTCGAATTTTCCTTTACATATGAATACTTACTTATTACCTACTTAATTAGAACCTACATTGAATCCCAGCAAAAAATACGTTCCCCAAGAAAATTAATCATACCTGGCCAGGATTTGTAAGAAACACCGCTGCACCCCGGTTTCCTACAGGAACTTTCCCGTAACGAGGGCATAACTCACGAGCACAACTCCTATAGTCTTCCTGAAAGGATTCAAATTCCTTTCAAGGCTCAACCTGCTTTTATACGTAGTTTCGAACAAATCCCATCAAATTAAGTCCCAAAAATATTTAAGGTATATAAGGAACTCTAATGACTTGAATCACTCACTAATCAATAGTTACTCAATAGTCACTGTGCCGCCGCGTGAAGAGGGTGCAGCTGGTGGCATGAACAAAGCGGCGACAGGCTATTCGCATTTTGTGCAAGAAGTTTAAGTTTCATGGCTTTATTTCATTGAGTTTTTGGTATGCAATATTCAAAATTCAATTTCGCAATTTCTTAAGGCGTTGATCGAGTAAAATGATTTTCGCTCGTTTCTAATTTTTAACGATGAAAAGGAGGTAGTGGTAAAATTTTATTTGGAGAAATATACAGGAGGCGTTCCATCCCTCTCCCGATTTTTTTATGGAGCAGGAATCCGCTACATCATCTCGCCCTGCCATTTTTTAATGCACTTCCAAACTCACTTCGCCTTCGCCCCGGCGATAGTAAATATCCACCGGAGTGAATATCTTTTTCTAAGGTAGGGAGCGTTTTTTCCGCGTACGAATTGGGGGAAAAATAGACAGAGGGAGGGAAGGAGTGGATGTGGGTTATTTTTCCTTTTTAAATTTATTACCCGAAAACATTCCCGGTTTAATAGTTTCGAAGGTGAAGAAACCGGGAAGGGGTCGGGAAGAAAAACGTTATTACATTTATCGCACATTTTTCTTACACTAATCGATCAGACGAATCAAAATCCGGCGCGTGTATGTAGTTAATAATCCCGTTGAAATTTAGAACGGGGACGATATTTCTCGAAGTGGATGTCAAAAGGATTCATTATCCTGAAAAGGATTAACGACCGAAGCTTTATTCCAACATCTGGCGCACAACTCGACCAACTTTAGACTTGAGTAGATTTTAGCGTTTCTGAAGTAATTATAACGACGGAATTTTCGCTAGTAAACAGAAGGGGACAGTGGGCGCTCGCCGCGCGGGGATCTACCCCACCCCCACCCCTAGGTCGAGACCTTAAAACTGTAAATACGACCCATGCAAAATGGAAGCTGTTGAACCGATGGGTTCGTACATTTTGGTTGCTGTGGAAAATCGTACCTGCAAACGTGTAATCTAGTAGGGATGCATAAGTGGGAAATTTATAAATAGTCCAGTCATCAGCGGTAAAAAACCTTAAAACTGTGGAAATTTGGGAATCAGTGTCGATTTTCATGAAAATTTGGACTCTACTTACCCTCTGCTTCAATGTTGGACATGTGCCGATGTGCGCTTTTACTTTTTAGCGGTGAAAACTACCACTTACTGCAACATATTAAGAAATCGTAGATTTTACCATGCATTTGGTTAATATAAAGTATGAATGAATTATTTGTAGATTTCTTGACATTCTCGAACAAGTTTATGATTAATAAAACAAATGTAACCTTTTTAAATCTTCCCCTGAGGCTCGCAATTTTCAAAACTAGTTTTGAATATAACTTTTGTAATTTGAAATGTTTGAAAATTGCGTTATATTAAATTGGAATCATTGTACTTCATGTATTGTTCGCCGAGACACTTCAGCCCTTATATATCATCCCCTAAGGGTATAAATTATTCTTTTTTCGACGATAATTCCCTTATTTTCCAAGCTAGAAACTGTTTAAGATCAAATTAGTTAACAGTTTTTACAACCCGTAGTTTTGAAAAGGGTCGCGTTCTATCGATTTCTACCCGGTTTCTATCTATCGATTTCCGTGTTTATTTTGATTAAAAATTATTTTACCCCCTAGAAGGTATTGCTTCCATCCCTAGGGAAAAAACACACTTCGGCACAAGTCTAACCTTGAAGAAGGTTATAAATACTACCTTAATCCTAATTTTCAAAGAAATCGACTTTCTGATTCTCAAAATTCCACGCGAAAATGGCTAATGACTGGACTAAAAGGAAATGTGACAGTTTTCCAAACGTCAGGACATTTTTCGTTGTATATATCATGGGTTCACACGTGTTTCTTACTGGTTTATCACGTTTTTAACTGTGGAATTATCCGATTCTGGATTAACAGACCTCTGGGGTAATTTATGGGCGGACCACCCCTCTTTCTCCGTCTCTCCCTCTAGCGCTCTCTTCCATTCCATTCCCGTTCTCTCCCTCTTTCATTATTTCGTTCCACGTTTGAAGCTACAACGGCGTGCCGGTTAAACTAATCACAAGTTAAATAATACGTTGATGATTATATGATGGTAACGTTTCCGACAATTAATCCGACCGGGGAACAACAGTTCAGGGGTTGAATCGATATAATGGCGGTCGTGTCGGCGGTTGTTGTTGTTGTTGTTGTTGTTACTGTGCACATCTTGTTGTTGCGGCGGCTTTGATCGAAGTCGCGGAATCGATGGTTTTGGGGTATTTTCTTCGATAAGTGACATGGGTTGTTTTCGTCAACTTTCGATTTGTAGGGACGTCGGGAGGAGAAAGGGTGAGGACGTAAAAGTACTCCCTTTACGATATGAAGCATTCGTTTCTAAAAAGTTCATAAACTGCGCACGACCGGCGCATCCCGCCGTTCCAGCGTGTTCCCGTCGCGGTCACCTCGTGCCTTCTGCATTATTTTTACACGTGACGATACTTCGTGAGTAAGGGAAGGATACTCCCTCCTATTGAAATTAGAGGGTCAACGGTACATACCACTAAATTGGTAATTCAAGGTCCTAATCGGTGGATTGGCTTTGCACTTTTGCCCCCCAGCTTTTCAAAGCTTTAACAGTTAGTAGTACAAGTAGTTACTTTATTTAATAGGCCGTTCTTTTGATGGGACGCCTTTTTAAAACAAGCGTGGGTATCGATTTATCCGTGAAAGTCTAGCGTTGATACCCTAAGCGAAACTTATCCAGCGCTGCCGGGGAAACAATCCGGGACGATCCAAAACGACCGTCTACGTTCGAAAAGTCACAATCCCCGCGAGACGCCTCGCCTTTCATGATTTATACCGAGGGATTCGCAGAGGAGATGCATTCTCCCTCCTGTGAGCAAACACGGGTAAACAAAGCGTCACCAGGTGCGAATATTCCGGCCTTTATTGTCGCCCCCGTCACATGTCCACACACAAACGTACGCGCGTATAGAAAATCAGCGGGACGCCCTTTCGTCCATTGTCCGCGACAAAGTCAAACGAAGTCGCCCTGCTTCATTTCGGGATCCACTTCCGGATTGTTTCCTCGGGACGCGTCGCGGTTGGATTAGTCCGGGAACTTCGTGGAATTCCCAATATTGGAATAAACGCGCCCGCAAAGGGGTCGCCGTGGGGGAATGGGAGGGATTTTCCTACTAAAAGTACCTACAGCGACATTTCGTTTCTACTGGAGACCGATAACATTATAAACGGGTGACAAGGCGAATCGACGTGCTGTATAACCCGAAGGATATGATGATCCTACAGGATGGTTCCTCAGAAAAATATCTAGGATAGCTAAACCGAACCCTCTACTTATTATGCTGAATGTAATGATGGTGCTACGTACATTTCTCTTCCAGAAATTTAAAAATAGATACATTTTTTTACACTCACAAAATCTTCCTTCTAGGTAAATCCTAATGCTAACTAGGAGCTTCTGTACTTCTTCATGGACCTCAGAGATACATCCCAAATTTCCAAACCCTTTTTGGGTATTTCATTATATAGAAATGGACTTTTATGATTTCGGAACAATTTTTAACATCCTTCTAGAGCTATTCAGTTCAGAAGATCTTCTAGAAATGGCTTTCTAGATCCTTCACACTTTTTTTCTTGTCAAAATTATGAGAAGGTGTATTGTTTTCTTCTGTATTGTTTTATACCTTAAATAGATCGTTCGGCATTTACAAAAATAGAGGAGAGTGTCATAAATGTTTGTGTTTTTTTTTTGGTTAACGTCCTGGCACTTCGGTCGAATCGTTTTTTATAGCTAGCGAGAGGGGTCACCGTTTCTTTAATTAATTCAGACCGGCAATTAATCTCGTCTTAATTCTCGTAACGTCGGAAAAATATAATTTTTAATAAAACACTACTACCAGATTATTAACTACTCCCATTCTTATTGTTCCAGGTGAGCGACTTAGAACAGAGACTTCCCCGTCTGGTAGGTAAGATAAATCTCGAATTAATGCGATAGCGTGAGGAAATAATGATAAATCAAGAGCTAATTAGCAATTCCGATGATATTATTAACGCGAAGAACCGTGGTGGATTATGCAAGCGAAGCAACAATTAAGATCGGTTACGTGTAACGCACTCGTAGGTCGACAGACCAAAAATGGGAAAATCCTGAACGTTCCTGTGGGAAATTGTTCGATATCGTGGTTAGAAGTAGTTGTACAGGTTCGTTGTGGGGATGGGGAACAAATTGTGGGAGTGTTGCATTGTGAAGTTTCTCGGCGAAATATTTCCCATGCTCCTCTCTTTCAGAAGGAAATTTCAAAAGTGCCAAAATCGAGGAGAAATGAATTCACGTTCTGTCTTCAGTGAAGTAGGAGAATTTTAAAAATTTCCAATTTTCCCCCTTCATTATCTGTCTGATCGTCCTAAGAATCTTTGAAAATTTTGAGCGTTCGTACTCAACGTTTCTACCCCTGCCTTAATATCGAATTACCATCCCTTCTCTTCCATCACAACCCCGATTCCGGGTTATTATCACGTCCCCAATTCGATATTGATAGAAAAGCGTTGTGTGTGTGTTTTTCCGTTCCGTCGGGGTGGCCCAGTGAACGAAATCCTTCCTCGGCGCGTGTCCACGTCCCGAATCAGGGGCGGTGCCTGCAGGTTCGCCCCCTCCACTCCCGCGACGGGAACGGTACACCTGGAGCGTGCCCGACGTTCGGCGGCCCGTCCTCTTCTCGCCGTACCCGCATTCCTGCCACCTTGTCTACCTGTGCAAGAGCGCGAGCGGCGGTGCCGGCTCTACTTCCGGGGAATCCTGGACTCTGTCCCTCGGGATACTTATTAATCGCGTTCGTGGGGGAACCGGAATGTGGGACTTGGACAAAACGATTTCTTTTTCACCCCATCCAGGATTATGTTTTGGTACAGCACGGTTTTCTTCATTGACGAGGTAGTTGGAATCTTTTTACTATTGTGATTATGGTGAATTCAAAAAATCATATGGCCTGGTACTGCATAAATAAGTACAAGTAACAAGTATGTTATATTTTAAAAAAATAGGAAAATGACAACTTCTTACTCAATTGCGTTATAAGACTATCCTTGAATTATTCAGTTGTTAGTTCAAATTTTACAGGAGAATTTCTCAAAGTATAAAGTAGCAAAATGTTCTTAAGGATGTTTAGGTAAGCAAGTACCATAAAAGAATTTATCTGCTTCCGACAGTCGCAGGTAATCCTGACCTGACCCTGAGTTCTGACCTGATCATCCTTTTTGAGCTGAAGAGTCCTTTCATTTTTTACTAGAGAAGCTATACATGAAAAGTTTTCCGTGGTGTCGAATACTTTTTCTTTTAAAATCTTGAAAAACCGTTACCGTATTTCAATTTATTTAGTAAAAAGTTTCAAAATACTCCAAGAAACTATGGTAATTTGGTGACATCCTATTAGAATTTTCTTAAGATTTTTGAACTTTTCTTTACGTTATTAGATATGAATTTCTCCATCTTTTCGTTCCATTCGTAATTTGTCACGCTACATTCCAGGCGTATTCGTTCCTATCATTGGAATTAGGTACGAGGCGTGTATAAATTGGCGAATAACTTCACGTGGAAAACTGCCATTAGAAACGACGTGCATGTGGCAACACCATCAACTAAGAAAGTGCAGAAAACTTCTCTGAAAAATGTACAAATCACAGATTTTACGAAATTTCAAAGCCAGGAAAAACTCAATTAGCAAACACAATAGCTTCACAATTTTCCTTTGAAATTTTCCATATAAAATTAAAAAATATAATGTTCCTTTTAAAACTCTGAACAATGTTGGTTATTACTGAGTAAAAGTCTAAAATCCCTTACTGGTTACTTATAAATCAGGTAGCTATAAAATCTCTTCCCAGTTTTGTGACGCCTTTTATATTTACTTAGTTACTTAGTCCACTCCTTTACATTTCTATAATCAATCCAGAATTTTCAATTTGTTCCCAATTTTAGAAAAAATTACTCCATTCCATTGTAGAAAGTTTTCTTAATTACCAAAAAATGTATGTGCTGCTCATGTTCGTTCTTTTGCTTCATGGCAATTGATAAAAGAATTATTTCGTAGGGATAATTGAACTTTAAAGGGCACTTTCGTAGTTTTATCGACCCCTCGTATTACGAGAAAAATAAGGAAAAAATTCTATGAGGCCTAATTAAAAAAATACCGCCTAAGTATTAGAAATCGAGAATGGGTCTATTTCGAAAGATCGATTTTTCAAAACTTCCTCTAATTAAACTTTAAAGGGCACTTTCGTAGTTTTATCGACCCCTCTTATTACGGGAAAACTAAGGAAAAAATTCCATGAGGCCTAATTAAAAAAATACCGCCAAAGTATTTGAAATCGAGAATGGGTCTATTTCGAAAGATCGATTTTTCAAAACTTCCTCTAATTGAACTTTAAAGGGCACTTTCGTAGTTTTATCGACCCCTCTTATTACGAGAAAAATAAGGAAAAAATTCCATGAGGCTTAATTAAAAAAATACCGCCTAAGTATTTGAAATCGAGAATGGGTTTATTTCGAAAGATCGATTTTTCAAAACTTCCTCTAATTGAACTTTAAAGGGCACTTTCGTAGTTTTATCGACCCCTCTTATTGCGAGAAAAATAAGGAAAAAATTCCATGAGGCCTAATTAAAAAAATACCGGCTATATATTTGAAATCGAGAATGGGTCTATGTCGAGAGATCAAATTTTCAAAACTTCCTCTAATTGAACTTTAAAGGGCACTTTCGTAGTTTTATCGACCCCTCTTATTACGAGAAAAATAAGGAAAAAATTCCATGAGGCCTAATTAAAAAAATACCGCCTAACTATTTGAAATCGAGAATGGGTCTATGTCGAGAGATCAAATTTTCAAAACTTCCTCTAATTGAACATTAAAGGGCACTTTCGTAGTTTTATCGACCCCTCTTATTACGAGAAAAATAAGGAAAAAATTCCATGAGGCCGAATTAAAAAAATACCGCCTAAGTATTAGAAATCGAGAATGGGTTTATTTCGAAAGATCGATTTTTCAAAACTTCCTCTAATTGAACTTTAAAGGGCACTTTCGTAGTTTTATCGACCCCTCTTATTACGAGAAAAATAAGGAAAAAATTCCATGAGGCCTAATTAAAAAAATACCGCCTAACTATTTGAAATCGAGAATGGGTCTATGTCGAGAGATCAAATTTTCAAAACTTCCTCTAATTGAACATTAAAGGGCACTTTCGTAGTTTTATCGACCCCTCTTATTACGAGAAAAATAAGGAAAAAATTCCATGAGGCCTAATTAAAAAAATATCGCCTAAGTATTAGAAATCGAGAATGGGTCTATTTGGAAAGATCGATTTTTCAAAACTTCCTCTAATTGAACTTTAAAGGGCACTTTCATAGTTTTATCGACCCCTCTTATTACGAGAAAAATAAGGAAAAAATTCCATGAGGCCTAATTAAAAAAATACCGCCTAACTATTTGAAATCGAGAATGGGTCTATGTCGAGAGATCAAATTTTCAAAACTTCCTCTAATTGAACATTAAAGGGCACTTTCGTAGTTTTATCGACCCCTCTTATTACGAGAAAAATAAGGAAAAAATTCCATGAGGCCTAATTAAAAAAATATCGCCTAAGTATTAGAAATCGAGAATGGGTCTATTTGGAAAGATCGATTTTTCAAAACTTCCTCTAATTGAACTTTAAAGGGCACTTTCATAGTTTTATCGACCCCTCTTATTACGAGAAAAATAAGGAAAAAATTCCATGAGGCCTAATTAAAAAAATATCGCCTAAGTATTAGAAATCGAAATGGGTCTATGTCGAAAGATCGATTTTTCAAAACTTCCTCTAATTGAACTTCAAAGGGCACTTTCGTAGATTTTATTAATGAGGTATATTATATTGTATAATCGTTGATTGTGCAGTCCTCGGGTAATTTTCCCTTCGGTTTCGGTTATTTTACCAAATTTTGTTATTATGAGGGTTGTTTTAAGAAATCTTGTTTCTGGATATCCTGGAAATTTGGCAGCAATTAACTAGCAATAAAATTTAACACTTGAATTATGCCGATACGAGTTATTCAGTGTTATATAATTTCAGCGTTAGGACATGATAGTTCGGGGATGGTTACCGTGCGGATATTCAGTAAAAGCTAATACAAATTACTAATTTTTGTGGCTCCGATGGTAGTCTTCAGAACGATAGTTTACTATTATATACGGATCGTTTCTAATACGACTTACTTATGTAGTTTCCGGAAAACACGTTTTTCACTACAAACAGGTAAAGGGATGTACAAAAACTTTATTCTTATCAAGCGTTTGTGATAGACGGTGTTATCATGAGCTCTATTATTTTTTTTCATAACAAAACTGCTGGCATAGAAACTATCCCGATACAGGGGCGGTCGTTACAGTATCAAAAACATCCTTTTTGCGTTTGTATTACCTGGGGGTAAGAGGGAACGACTGCTGGAACAAACGAAACGCATGGAAGAATGCGAAAATGGAAATAATGGTGGACGAGTTGAATGCATAATAGTTAGGAAGTAGGATCTCGAGATTCGGCTCGATCCGGCAACGCCGCGTCCCGCATGCATCAGGTTGTATCGACGGGGCGCGCTGCCGTCGCGGCGCCGGGCGTCGCGCGGGGTTGGGATCCGTCCGTGTTGGGGGGAGTGGGGGGCCGGAGCGAGGAGGCGCGCATGCTCGCGCGATTCCCCGCGCCTTTGCCGGAACGGATCCTCGGTACGTTCGCGAGTGCGGTCCGCACAGTCCGGGCGATACTCGCTTACAGTGCGGCGGTCTATCTCTACAGTCTAACACTTCCTACGAAACTACTCAATCCACACACCAGTCCACCTCCATAACTCAACCGGGCCACCCTCTCTCCCGGCGCCGCTCACCCCTAACACCTCGAACAATCCGCTCTCGTGTCTCTCGTCTCGCGTCGTCTTTTGCCTATCGCAACGCAACTAACGTCTTTTTAACACCTATCGGTTTTTCGCTCTTTTTTAAGTAACACCACCGCAAAAAAATCCAAAAAAAAATACCAACAAACGACAAGTAATTCAAAATAATAACACCCGCACCGATCTCCCCCCATCTATTTCTCACTCTCTATTTGTGTGTGCGTGTTTGTGTGAAACGTTCCTTTTTCGAGTACAAAATATTTTTTTGGTTTTGACGTTATTCAGGCAAAGACTTATCCGAGAGTCTTGTCCAAGAATTTCAAGACAATCATCGTAAGCGTAAGTTTAAATTAAGTGTTTAGACTATAGGTTGTCGAAACTGACGTTTTAGACCGTCCTGAGTATTAAGGGCCCAGTGCAATATATACATATATATACGTTCTTTCGCCCAAGTCAATATTAACTGTAGTTGAATTGAAAAAGAAATTTAGACAATCATCGTGTAAATAAATCTCCCCGGGATTAACAATCAATCAATCAATCAATCAATACACACTTACTTATATTATTGACCTACGTGTTTCAATTATACACTTATATATATATATATGACATATCTCGACAATCCTCGTTTTTAATCCTGTTCGTTGACCAAGACGGTTGTGCGCAAAGTTTTTCAGTATTAGCAGAGAAGAAAGAAGAAATAATATTTATTGAGACTTATTTATTTTGAAACTGTAACGTTTAAGCTTAGGATAATTCGTGTGAGACACATATCCCTAGGATAATAAACCGTAAGTTAAATCGTGCATAGTTAAAATATATATATTTTATTGTAAAAAAAAATAAATAAATAAATCAAAAAGTTTATATTAAAGATATTATACATATATCGCTCAGTTGCTAAATATATATTAAAAGGTTTGAAATCAATCAAAACTTAGCGAGTACTTTTAAGTAAGACGTTCATCTCACACACACTATAGACTTAAATCTTGACAATCGTGCAATATATTTACCAAAAAAAACAAAAAAGATAAAAATTAAAAAGACAATCTCGCTAAAGACAATCGTAGCGTGTAAATCACTACGGCGATATTAATCGTATGAAAGATTCGCGTGTCCCCTTAGGATCTCCCCATTAGCAATCACGACGTACTTCTTCAATTCACCCGGCCAATATCCCTACGTAGTACCCCTGTGTCCCGTCGTCCCTTGTCCCGAGATCCAGCCGACGACATACGCCCCAGCACCGGTGCCCTGTCCCTGCGGCCAATGCGCCCCTCACATGTACACTAATCACCACCTGACCGCGCCGAGTACATTGATCGTCAATCGATTCACCGAGATCAACTACTTCGACAACCCGCCGATCTCCAGCTCGCCCGAGAAGTTCGCCTACGATATGGTAAGTCCCCTTGGAAAATACGATTTTGGTGGATAATCTGGCTCAGGACTTTGAGCCAAATCATCCACGTCTCCGGGAGAAATGGAAGGATCGACTTGTCTTGTTGATGATTTATTGCTGACTATACGCACCTGTAGCAGATCCCCAAAAATCATCCCTTCGACCCCTAGCGCAGTTCTCACGCCCGTAATTTTTTCCCAATTAATGAAGGATGTAGTAATATTTCAGCTCAATTTACCCCCGTCCTCAAAAGTCATTTCGCTTCTTATGTGCGCTTTTTACTTTAGGGGATGAAAACTGTCATATAAATCGATACTTCAATTGAATTCATGTTTAAATATGTAAAAAACATACCCTCTCGTGTTTTGAATTAGAATCTGTTGTTGCATAGCATTGCCTCAACCCCTAGCTCAGTTCACCCCCAAAATTTTGGAAAAAGTTTTAATTTGTTTCCCATTAACGAATGATGTGGTAGTAATTAAGCTCATTTTACACCATTCTTCAAAAGTTATTTGCTTCTTATGTGCGCTTTTTACTGTAGGGGATGAAAACTATCCCTTATGAAAAGAGTTATGAGCTGTAAAATAAATTTCTTTCGTGTTCTGAGTTAAAAACTGTGTTATTGCATAGCATTGCTTCAACCCCTAGCGCAATTCTCACCCCTCCCCCCCGGAGTTTCGAAAAAAGTCGTTATTTTTTTCCAAATAATGAAGGACGCAGTAGTAATTTAGCTCATTTGATTTTGTTTTTATAGCATTTTCTTACAGAACTCTTCTAGTTTCTGTATAAAGGCGTTTCGAATCTCCAAAAAAGTGCCACATGCATTCATGCACTAATGCATCATAAAACATTTCTATAGATTTTCTGAGAACAATTAGAAGTGTAGTTAAGTAAGTAAAAGAATTTCTAAAATTTGGTTCAAATTTTTTGGCCCTGACAACCGTGGGGTATGAGCGATTTTTAAATTTCCATAATACTTCTAGATTTTATTATAAAACAACTTTAGTTATTGAAGGTATCGGATAAGCCGCTGGAATTTTTCTTATAGACCTCTTCTAGGTTCAATATAAAACCATTTCTCATCTCTAATTAAGTACCTCTAGATTATTTCTTCCAGATTCTTCGCGCTTTTTAATGGTTGAAGCTGAATCCAATATGTTTCGAATCTATAAATTTTCCAGATACAAATTCGTAGCTATTTTGGTTGTTTCCGTTTCCAGAAGAGACCATAGAATCTTCCTTCTGTATTCCTCAGATTTATTCTGCTGTTTGAAATTGAGAGAGAAGTTTTATAGATCGTGCATGGAGAGGTTTAATACCAACTATATTTTTTCTGGAGTACTTTACAAGACTATACATTTTGAGTCGGCGTTTAACAATAAAATTCAAAATTTTGGAACCTCCATGCTTCTGGTGGTGTCTATTTTTCATTGGAAAATTTTGAAAAAAGGAGAGGAAGAAATATTCTCTAAGATTTCCTAAAAAAGAAATATGCTAGAGGAAAGAAAATGAAAAGAATTTTGTTTTGTATTAGTGTGATGCGTTTGTCCAATTTTATTTTATTTTATTTTGGAATATATTCTCATTATTTTAGAGAAATAAAATATTTCCATTAACAAATTGGGCATGAATATTTGAAAATTATATGGGCTCATATTTTTTCAACATTTTGAATGAATACACATTTAGTAGAGTCCAACATGAAGTATCAAGAAAAATGATAAACCACAAGGATTATTGAGGATTTACGTTTGGTCTAAGCTGAAATCAATACACCTCATGAATAATTTGCGTCTAATGACTTTTATGGATAACGGAATAACAGGTTTAAGAGGTGGTATCGCCGCAGCATTTTTAGAACGTGTTATTTCCCCTGTCGCAATTATTAGATTTTTCAATCACTCAACCAGCGGCAGAGCGACGCTTCGATGAATCGATGATTCTGGGTTCCCGCCTCGACTCCAACATTCAAATTATCTCTTAGATCCGCGTTCACTTTCCATTCCCCAGGCGCGCGAGCGGAAAATTCATCACGGCGCCTTATTTTTCCGTTTCGAATTGGTGGCCCGTGATCCCGCCCTGCCAGCCGAAGAAACGGCTGACAATTATTCAGGTGGTGGTTGCCCGTGATTTGTTACATTCAATTAGCAGCCGTTGGATTTATTAGCTCTTCATGAGACGTTTCCACAAGTATTTGTTCTCGCCGAGAGGCATGTCGCTTATCAGGGGGGGGAGAAAGGTGGGCCCGTCGGGGGGAGATTCATGGCGAGGGGCGCAAAATTGAGAATTAGGGCCGAGGGGGAATTTCGAGGGTGGGAGCTGCGAGTATTTCTGTTTTCCTCCGGAAGGGGAATAAAAAATTTAGCAGGATGTTTTTCCTCGGCCGAAGGTAGCGCTCGTAAATTAGGGGGCGGGGGGTGCAACGCGGGGAGGGGACGCGCCGAAGGATAATTAACTATTAGCAGTCCGCAATGCTATTAACAGCACATAATTTAGTCAGGCGTTTTGTAGGTATGTAAAATTGAACGCTTCAAATGTTCATGCGTCATTTAGATTCAATTTCAAGCACGTTCACTCGACGAAAAATCCTAAAAACACCCCTAAAAATGTTCTTAAGCGTGATTCATACTCCCCAGTGTTCAAAATTATCAGCAGATACCTTCAATAGCCCATTTAAGACGATCTAGATTTCTCCCATGGTCCTCGTAGAGTGAACCAATTTTAAATTTCAATAAACCCCATAGATTCGATTTTAAAGCACTTTCGGTACTTCGAAACTCTTGAAGAACGCCTGGAATTTTTATTTCAGATTCGTTCCTACGTTCATAACTAAAATGAAATCATGTAAGACTTACCTATGCGTCTAGATTTCCCTTGAATGTCAAAAGCTTCAAAAGAAAGCTTCAGATCTGTGTCAAAACTGAAACGCTTGAAGAATCTTCTAGATTCTAATTTGGAATCCATTTTGGCCTTCCAGAAATTTCAGATTTCCCTTTACGTCGGTCCCGAATTGACCTAATCGTTATAAGTTCTGTAACGTTCCATTAAAATACATTTTCCACGTTCCCAACTTATTTAAGGCGTTCTTTGTAACCTCCCGACAATGATTTATCAGCCATTAAAGTCTTTATCGATTCACTGAAATGTTTCTCAGGTGTAATTAGGACTTTACAGCGGCGTATTTCTTTCATTACTTACTCCGCAACGAAGCACCGTAAACTACCATCAATATCAATTAATTAATAACGGCATTAATTAATAATAAAATATCGGCGAGAAACTATTTCGACGCTTAATTAATCCGAGTTAGAACCCTCCTACGGCGCGAATTTCGAGAAAGGCAACGTAACGTATACGATCGTGAAGCCTGAAAAGTTTCAGCGGTCGCGCATTAAAACTTCTCTCCCCCGCTATGGGTATTGTTTTATTTTTATGGCGTTTCCGTTATTTAGTTACCGCTGCCATCGATCGGCGTTATCGTTAAATAAAAATTGATAGGATAATAAATGCGGTACACGTCGACCGATACAGGGCATGAAACGCAACAGTTTGTGGAAATTGTTGCAAACGTCGACGTACAGTGGGATAGGATCGCTCGAGGGCTTTTGCCCTTTAAAGTTTTTGGAAAAGTGTGGAAAACTAGTGGGGCTCGTAGGGAATTTTTGGGAAAAATTGTGGAAACGAGACAGGTCGATTTGTGGTTAATTAAGGGTCGTCGAAAAATTAGGAAGCGTTTTTTCTATGGGGATTTTTTGAAATTCATCTTTAATTAAAAGGTAATGGAACTCAAAAACTCACTGCTCTTTAAAAAAATGTAAATTAAAAATTTAGACAATAAATATCTATCATTCGATATTTCAATATAATTCAAAAATTGTATGTGCATACATATTTATATAAGGTGTCGATTTCAAAACTGTAATAACCATAAAGATCAATTTTTCTTAGAACATTCGAAAACTGTTTGAGCAGAATGAAGGGGCGAATACCATAACAATGGTAGCAAGTTTCTGCGTGTATTCCCAAATAGGGGAGCAAAATTTTAGGTTACAACCCTCATCATGTTATTGACAATACCTCATTTCAACGGTTTTTGCAAGCTGGGAACGGGAAAAATAATTTAAACATCATTTTGCTATCATTTAGCTCTTGATTGTGATTCAAGCACGGTTTTTCTTTCATTACTCCTTTTGTTCAAATTAGCTTGACGTACACTTCCGTGTTAAACGTAAACATATGCACCTTTTATGTTGTTTTGACTTTTATCTTTAACTTCACCCTACCTCTGAGTTACATCCTTTAACGCACACCTTGGAACCCATCAGGTCCCTCGGACGTCACAACGTCATATGTTAGACGTGTCGCTTTCCCATATTTTCCCAAAAGTTTTCAGACTTCAGGATGGAGTGGATTTTTTTCAAAATTCTCCTGAATTTGACAAGTTTAAGGCTTCAGGCAGGTAGCATGATGCAAGAACATATTCTGATCGTAAGTACCATACAGCGAGAAGACGATGATGACTAAAATCATAGGCCTTAACAATTTGCTTCTACACATTCTTCCCCTGATGCCCTCAGCCTTAAAACGTAATATCAGACGCACCGCGGCGGAATGAAACAAATAATCATTCAGATTAGATTTAAGGATCAATATTCGAGCAGGGGAAAAATTACCATCAAAAAGGCCGTTTGATACGACTGCTTAAAATTCCAAAAAAATAAGCCTGCTCGACATTTCACTCAGATTTTCATCAAATTATCTCTTAACGTATCTCTTAAGAGCAAATCTCCATCGAGGGGAGAGCGGGGCAAAGAAGTAGCCGTCTCATTATATCAAAAAAATAAATAAAAGAAAACAGTGTAGTTTGGAGAACATCATCTCGACGAATCGACGTTAATTATATCTCGAGTGATCTTATTAAAGCAAAGAGAGATAATTTACGATAATAACGGTCACTCGAATCGATAGCAGGGAGCAATTAAATCTCTCGCCGTGGGATGAAATCTCCCTAACGGTCATTCCCGAGGAGAGGATTTAAATCCTGCGGAAGAGGACCCCCGCGTAATCTTATAGTACGTAGGGACGGGCGCTCGCCCCACCTCCTCCCCTTCCGAATCCAGGATACGTTTTCGATTTCGCCCCCTCTCGTTCTCCCCATCCACCAGATCTTAATTAAGATCTCGACAAAGGGGTTATTATCGATGCTCGCCTCCCTTATAGGTAAGAAAATGCAGGTACTCCGCCGCTTTGAAACGCTATACTTTCTTATTATTTACTTCGCATGAAGTTGACACTACCTCGGGCCCCTTATCGAAGTATACGAGGAATTATTTTAAGCCCCGGGGAAGTCGTTTGATGGACTTAGAGGGACGCGACAAAAATTTCGATATGAGATTCCGGGGGTGTCGACGATAAATTGTTAAAGAAGAATCACCGCCGAATCACTAATCGGCGGTGGAAAGAAAAGAGTTCTCGTGTGTGAACGAATTTCCCGTGTTTAGAAGAGGGTGAATGATTTAAATTTCCATCCCCTCAGTTATGAAAGTACTTATGTTTCGAGCCCTTAACTGCAGTTATGAACAGATAATGTTTTTCAAGTAGACGATTAATAATTTCGAAATTATTAATTTATTGAAGCTTTAAATTTGTCAAATTCGAGAAAATTTTGAAAAAATATTTCAATTCAGGTGGCGGTAGTATTGCCTGAAAAATCTAGAATGTTATGAAATGGGAACTCCGTGCATAAGTATCGTGGTTGTACTATTATTGTTTTTCCTATCCTGCTATCCTTCAATTTTCGTCTTAAACATTTTCTAAGGAGTGTTTAGTGTTCCCTTTTTGTGTCTGCCTATGGGTTACTTACTAGAAGTAAAGCTGTTTCAAGTGTGCTGGAAATGAAGTGCTCTACGTAAGGAAGTGAAGAAGTGCTTGGTAAATTTTCGCTGTGCAGCGAGGAAGAGGATATTGAGATGTTTAATATCAGATAATTATTTAAGTAAAGTATTGGGTTTTCAAGAAAATCCACAGAAATATCACCTCTTACGTTATCGTTGAAAATCTAAGCACCAAATATTTTCCAAAGTTTTCCAGTTTTTGTGAATAAGTCTCAAAAATGAATCTCAACATGCCATCACTTTTGGAATGCGAATTTCAGTTTCAGCTCGTAGGAAATCCCCGCACCTTTAATAAAATCCGACATCCCCTCTGCGGAACACTAACTTCCCCCTCTCGAGTTTCCCGGGCAGTTTAGCCTAGTGCTGCTATTAATAGCGCGAAAACTTTTTCCCGTAAAACGAAGTCGGGACCAGTCAGGAGCGTCCCCGTCCCGGATTTATATCGAGGGGGGCGATTCCTTTTGAATAATTAAAATTAATTGAGAAGCGAAAAAACTCTGCGGGCAAGACGAAAATTAAAATTTCAGATTAGCCGGTAGCATCGGATTTAATTCATCAAGCGCCCGCGGGTCGCGACCGCGATCATCCGGATCGCCCGGCGATCATTACGAGACGAAAGGGAGTCGCGAGCGATTATTAAATCCCCCGGAGAAGTTGCGGCGAAACAATTCCGCCGCCGCCGCCCTCAGACACTAAGTTTTTACCCCGTGGTTGTTTAATATCGCATGCGTTCGAGATATTCTAATGCAAACTTTTCATTTTCCAACTTTCCTATGAGGTTTATTTGATCTCTTTCTCCCTTCGCGTTCCGTCCTTCTTTCTCTCATCGGCTTATATTTAATTACATTAGCTAGTAAGACAAACTTTTCTTCATCTCGGCGCCTTATTGAAGTTCTTTGTCGAACGCCGCCACGGCCCCCGACCCCTGCGCGTACATACATACACACACACACACACACACACACACACACACACACACACACACAAGTCCCTTTCCCCGGTTCTTGAGCATCGTTTGCTTGTTAAATAATGGAATATGTCTCGGAGAATTCTCATTAGGAAATGGGTCGGTAGAAACGATGAACTTGCATCCCTTCATGCAAAAGGGCAGAAGCGCACGTATAATTTGTTTCACGTCATGGACGGTGAAGAAGTTTTAGTGTTTATTGCACGATTTATTCCCCTGTTGAGATGATTTCGCCCATTTGCAAGTGTACTGGAAACAAGTGTATCACATCAGATAATCACGACTCGTATATTCTCCGCATCCCTCCGCCATCTAATAGCAATTATTGTGTTAAGCTAAAGTTAAAGAGGGGTCGCCTAGCAAAAACCACGGTTTGTTTATATTTGACCGTACTCATAACCTTTCTTCCACTTTGACAGGTCGACGACGTCAAAGCGCCGGCGCTGTGGCTGACGTATCAAAATGCCCGTCGTTCATTGGCCGGCCGTCTGTTCCCCGAGAAAACATGCAGCAAAATAAGCACACGCTCTATTCACGGAAATGCGCGGCGATTTCGCCCTTGTGGCGTCATTTTCCCCACCGTCTCGCCCACCAATAACTGCATCGTGTCCGGCGGGCTTTAGTGATGGAGAGGTACATCAAAGATCTATTCTTAAAGGCCACCTTATCAAGCAATCTTTAAATTGTAACATCGATTAACTTCATTAATTCGTGTTATATGACTTATTAATCGCGAGCTCGGAGCTGTGTGAAGAGAGCATTTGTTGTAGGGGTGATCAGGGTGGAGGCGTTCGAAGTCTTCACACGATTACATTGATTATTTGCCCCGAAGGGAAAAACGACGACCTAATAAGATAAACCTCTTAAGCTTTCCCCGACGTAACCCGTTCATGGATTCCGCTCAATTTAACCCCTTCTGAGAACGTCGAGCGGTCCTTTCTTATCGTCTTATCCCGCGCATACACACCTGCTAACCGAAAACCCATTGATATTCGCCGGTTATTTCCCGGCGTCGTCGTCGTCACCAAAGTCAATATAGGGAGGGCTTCGCGTATAGGCGAGCGGAAGAGGGATCGTGTCGGTGTGGCTGCCGCCTGCGAGAAGACGAAATCGACAGATTGATTTCGCGAATCAAACTGAATACCCGCACGCTGCGGGAAAGACACCACCGTTCGCGCCAATTTGGCCGGATATCGCTAGTCGATGTCAAAACGGGAGACGTGACAGGCATGATTGAGGAGCAGAAAGATTCTCTCGAGTTATTTCTCGGGGAAATTCGACTGCCACGAGGAATTACTTACGGACTTTAAGGAAAAAATGAAGTTGTTTTGTTTGAGTTCCGCGGCAGGAAGATGATCTGATGAAATCTCTCGATTGGGAAATCACTTGCCGCCACAGTTCGGCTGGCTCGGCGAAATGAGGCGAAACCGGGAGGAAACGGCGGAATTGATATTTCAATCAATAACTGCTATCCTCGAGGAAGACCCATTTTGCCGTTTCAAGTTGCTCTGCTTAAACGTGGATACCAACATTAATAGGCTACTACTGCCATTACCATTGCCGGCACATCTTCCTCGGAAGATTAAGTCCAGAACTCTTCCCATCGTTTTGACGATCCTTTTTTATATGTTTGTTTCAGAATCTTCGTTTCTTATTGTCATGTAGAGTGTTACCTGGTATTCTGTCTTATCATTTGTAGGGTTCTGCGTGCCTCTGATGCTGCGTATGTTATGATGGATCTTATCGCAGTCTTGTATATCTTGATTTTGCTTTCGGTATTAAGGTGTTTGTTCTTCCAAACAATTTCTCTCGTTGCTTGCGCACTGCAACTTCTGGTTCTTATCCGGGTCCCGTAAGATGCTAAGCAGGAAGACTAATCTCCCAACTATCGCCACTTCTGTATATCCTTGAAATTCCCTTGTAAATTCTTTTGTAATAACGTTCATGTGTCCAAAGCATCGTTTCCCTGATTAATTGTATGAATATCGCGAGAGCTGTCCTTATTTGGCGCTCCTGCTCTTACGAAACCCATCTGACGACTCGCTCTGCACGTGATTCCTCGACTAAAACCGTGGATTAAGCGGAGCGACAGGGAGGCGAAGATCGATCCTCTGTATTGTCTCGCGAGGTGTATTCAGGTGTTGCTGGTGATACATTTTCTCTTCGCGATTCCCCCCTCCCACGCTTCTGCTCCTCTTTTTCGGTCCCGTTGTTTACGTACACGTACATTCGCTTTGTTCGGAGGAGGCGAACAGGTGGTTTCCGGCTCGAAACCAATTTAATGCTTCCATTAAAGCTCGAATGCTAAAAATATAATTTTAATTAAAATTCGTCGTGTGGACGCTTCGAGCTCCGATGAAATTGAGACGTGGCGTGAATCGAATGGCTTAGACGGTGCAACGACGTGTTATTAACGTTTCGCAGCTTTAATCTGCGCTTTGTGCGGTACGCAAGGGAGGTTTTGGGGCGATTTTGGGATTTTTATATTCAAATTTGACTGGGCACAGCGCACCTGTGAGTGATCAGCGAATAAATCTGATAGTACGTACACTGGTTAGGTAGAAGTCACTAGAGTCGATCAATGAGGTGTCCTCTAGTACGCCAGGGTGGGAAATAGCACGATCATGCTTAGCGAAAGTCGGAAAATTCGCAGATTTTCCGGTAACGCTTGAAATCTATTGATTAATCTCCCAGGGATCGATCTCCGGGGTACGATCGGAAACCACGAAGGTCGGAAAATCCACGGATTTTCCTAAAACATTCTGGACTGATTATATTTCTCTCTCACATCTACCGAGAGGTCGGAAAATGCGTTATCGAAGACTGCGCAAGTCGAGAAATTCGAGGATATTTCTAGGACACTCGGAATCCATGATTCTACTTCTTCGAAGATGCCAAAGAGCTGAAAACGGAGATCATTTCAAAGCAAAGTATTCATCTCGGCCAGTAAAATCAGAAGAGAGGAGGCATGAAATGGGTTAGCAGATAAATCTAATAATGGGTACAATGTATATATAAAGTCACCTGAGTCGATCATTGAGGTGTTCTCTACTACAGTAAGATCGGAGAAGATATGATTAGGCTTTGCGAAGGTCAGAAAATTCCCAGATTTTCCAGGGCCGCCTGCAGTTGGTCAGTTAGGCTTGTAATAATACGGTACGGTCGGAAAATGCGCGATCTGTAACCGCGAAAGTCGGAAAATTCGCGGATTTTCCGGTGACACATGAAATCTAGTGATTAATCTCCCAGGGATCGATCTCCGGAGTACGATCAGACACCACACAGGTCGGGAAATTCACGGATTTTTCTAAAACACCATGGACTCATTATATTTCACTCTCCCATCTACCGAGGGGTCGGAAAATGCGGTATCGGAAACGGCGCAGGTCGGGAAATTCACGGATTTTCCTGAAACACTCCGGCCTGATTATATTTCACTCCCACATGTACCGTGGGGAATCGAATAACCTGGACGGTGCAACGACGTGTTATTAACGCTTCGGAGTTTTAATATGCGCTTTATGTGGTACGTAAGGGAGGTTTTGGGGGCGATTTTGGGATTTTAAATTCAAATTTAACCGTTCACAGCAGACCCGTGAGTGAATTGATGTACTTGAGATCGTAACTCCTTGCGTTAGTGCTCTCATTCCGAATTTCATCTAAGCCACGTAGTTTTTTACCCCAATTTAATCACCTCCATTGCTGTTTCATAGGACAGCTGATCCTCCCTCCCAGTGTACGAGTGCATCGGAAATAAACCGTTCCACTTTTGATAAATAATACCAGGTGTACGTGGCGTACGCTTTTACTGTTTCTTTCCGTTTCCCGGCATTTCTGCAGGCATTTTTAGACAAGGTGCTCAAATATTGATTGACTCCATCGCAGCGAGCGGGAACGCTCGCCGGAACAGCACGCCGTATGAATGGCATTGAATAATACACGTCCGTGAGATAGAGAAAAGGGATAAAAGGAGGAACGGGCCCGACGGTTAGGCCGTAACAAGGTGGACGCGGGAAACGGGCGTGGGGGAGCCGAGGGCGCGTCGCAGGTTATCGCGATGTGGTGATAACGATGGTCAAGAGATTCCGGGAGACGATAAAGTACGTGAGGGAGTTCGATATTAATGTTGCACCGGCGAAGGCAGAACGAGAGAAATGGTTAACTGCATAATTTTTCCTGTGGCTCGTATCGGTTGAATACGTTTTCTTTTACGACACAACGAAGGGATTTTTTGATGAATATTATGAGGGTGGATGAATTTGAGCAAGAATAAAATGCCCTTCAAGCGAATCGATAAGAATTTAGTTGATAACTGATGATATGTCCCCATTTTAGGTCACCATGTTTACTGAATGTTTATTGATGTTATCCTTTTTTTACGTCTCGTGCGCTTTTTTGCGATCCTCGTTGTCTTTATGTCGACGTGGTCGTTTCAGGATTTTCTCTTCCTGCGTCTCCCTTTCACTACATATCCGCGATATTTATATTCGTTCCTTATTGCCGTTCTGCCTCATAGGATGTATCAGTTGGTCGTAAAATGGATTTGGTGTTTTCATTCGATGTCACGTATAAGATGCGTCGTTGTGGACCTGCTACACGTTACGTAAATTTTATTTTTGTTTTTCTGCGTACAAATCTTCGCTCCGCACGACGTTTGGCAGGACATCAGAGATTTGGATTGCGCTCGAATTGGCTTCTCAGTAGGTTTGTTTGTTTAAAAGTTTCTTAGTAATTTGGGGTCTTTTTAGTTTTAATTGGAAACCAATTTCACGAATATTATTAATATTTATAGATTTCTCAACAATTTGCACTTGGTGAGGCAATATGGGCAATAGGTGTCATTAGTATTCAGTCATCATTCTTTAATCTTCAGGAAATCACCGAAGCATTTTCAGAAAAATGAAGAATTTTGGCAGTGCTACTCATTTTATGAGAAACAAGTTATATCCTATATTTTCTTTACCTGCTGAGTGCGAATACGTCATTGGTATTTAGCGATCACCCTTTAATCTGTAGCAAGTCACTGAAGACTCTTCAGAAAAATGAAGAATTTCGTTGGTGGTACTTATTTTTTGTTGTTTTCTAATGAAGAACACTTTCCATCGTATATTTTTGTGTGCTGTACAAGAATCTGCGATTAGAATTGCTCCATCATCTTTCAGTTTTCCTGTAAAAAAATTGACAATTTTCTAAAAATCATCATCTTCAGCAAGATACAGTCTTCAGCAAGAAAAGTAAAAATTTCGATAACACCTTCTTATATTTCTTGCATATTTGTTAGTTTTTGCATACGTGCAGCGAAAAAGTGCATAACTGAGATAAATTAAAGAATACTATCTGTAGAGTAGATTCACTAACTTGCTTTTGTAACAGTGAAACACCAACATTAAGGAACAACTAAAGTATGGTGAAATATCCTGAGTCCTAAAGCTGTTAGGCGGTAGATGGGGCTACTAAGTAAAATTTTAATGGTCTGGGATTTTGGGTGCACCCCACACTAACGAGGGGTTGGAAAGTATCATGTTGCTGTAAGTGTCAAGGCATAAGGATGGTTGCTGTGATATTTTAGATTTATTGATCTCTTTCTCTGGCAAAACCAATGTGTATCTCGCATACGCAGGTGGAATTTGAGGGTTTTTTCCAAAATCTTCAAGACCCGAATCACACATTTACCAAGATTCAGGCTCCTGGCTCTCCTAATACTCACGTGTTCAGTTTTATGGATCGGATGCGTTTTGCACCAAACAAGAGCCTTTCTTGTTACGGTCGAACGAGTCAAAATTTTCCCATGCGTTGCGCAATGCCATCGATGTACGTAAAGTTTTAATTTTTCATTTAATGAGGCCATTTATGACGAATTTAAATATGGAGGAAGTACGAAATCGGTAGGAAACCGCCATCCTCGTTCCCCTTCTTTTCCTTGTCTTCGTTCATCAACCGAGCCGAGTTTAGCGACCGATTACTTTCCGGCCGAGGATATGGATTCGAGTTTTCGCCGTTAAGTCGAATACTAATTCGAATATTTGTATTCATGAGGTCGAGATTAACCTCGGTGGTGGTGGTGGTGGTGTGTGTGTGTGTGCGTTCGTTCCGTCTGCCGACCTCTTTCTCTCTCTCTCTCTCCCGTCTAAATTATTTACGAAAATCCGAAATGGATCACGAAAGCCCCGAATTGCTTCGCGAAGCTTAAGCGCCCGTGCCGGAGACCGAGGAAACCGTGGGATTCACCGACGGAACCCGTTTTAAGGGTCCAAAGAACGTAGTTCAACTTAAGACTTGATTTTCTTAAAATGCGCAGATCCTCGAATAATTTTTTAATCGATAACCGTACGATAATAGTTCCAATAAATATGCTACTCTTGATATCCTAAAAACACTCATTTCATATCAAATTCCAATCAATTCCATCAGCGAACAGATCGATTCACATTTTACCCGTGATGGAAATCTTCCATTATCGTTAAACGTTACGTGAGTGATAACTTTAGCAACCTGTTGGGCAGAGGAAACAAAATTTTGACAGAAATATTTATGTATGTAATGTACAATTATCAGTATATTGTCACTAGTATACCACTATTTTATACTAGTTTAAAAGATCATGAATAAAATGAAATGTATTCAAGTCGCCTATAATGACTCTTACTCACAGATAGTTCATGTAGTAAAATATCAGGGATATTTAGGGATATTTACTTACTTGTAAAAATAACTAAGCGACCTACCTACCTTTTTCCACATTTTTCTAGTGAATTTAGCCTCCTCTACATTTACACATATAAGAAGAATAATTATAGTAATAATCCATTCCACGTAAGTCACCATGGGTGACTTACATACAGGTAATTTAAATGACGTCACGTTACCTCGACAGTCATTGTTCCTACAAGAAGTCGCGCAACACCAAGGCCCTTTAAGGTGCAATTTAAAGCAAAATCCACCACATGCTATGTTTTTAATTAAGTAGTACCGTGCCTTTGAGTGTTGTTATCTTCGGTCACAATGGTAAAATATAATTGAAACACATGGTACTAACATGGTACTAGGACTAGCTGACTGTCATGTGCTTGGCGGGGATTTGAAATGATCGAATTTTCCTGTTTTCCCGGAAAATGCGCGATCTGCAACCGCGAAAGTCGGAAAATTCGCGGATTTCGCTGTTACACTTGAAATCGATTTATTCCGTAAACTGCGGTACGGTCGGAGGCCGCGAGGGTCGGAAAATTCTCGGTTTTTCCTGAGACACTCAGGACTGAGTAATTGTACTACCGCATGTACAGTAGGGTCGGAAAATGCGTTATCATAAATCGCGACGGTCGGGAAATTCCCGGTCTTTCTGGGACACTCGGAATCGAATGATTCTACTCTTTCGAGTGTGGTAAAAGGAAGGATAGGTAGGAAGGAAGGAAGGGTGGGAGAAGGCGCGATGATGCTTCACGAAGATTAATGTCATTTACGCTTTCATTAATATAGAGCGCTCGGAAAATACGGGATTTGCAACCGCGAAAATCGAGAAATCAGCTGATTTTTGAGAGACACTTGGAATCCATTGATTAATCTCCTAGAAATAGGGTACGATCGGAAAGTGCGAAGGTCGGAAAATTCAGGGATTTTCGTGAAACACTCGGGAAAGGTTATATTTCACTCCCACATCTACCGTGGGGTCGGAAAATGCCCAATTTCATTGGTAGCAGATATATTTGGTCACAAGAAGCGGCAAACACTTAAGACATGAGTTGAAACAAACGGGGTAACTCATGGAAAATGTGTTGTTCCAAATTTCTTATTGCTGCTTGAGTTTCCTGTCATTTTCCGTCTGGTTATTGATGAGACCGATTTCTGAGTGGTGTTTTCTGATGCAATTACTCCGTCTAATACGTTACGTGTACTTCTATCTATCGTAATCTCATCGTAACGCCGTTAATTCGTAATCCTCCCCGTTCGAACTAAGAAATACGCGTATAAATTCCCCCTATTGTTTCCACCCGTCCGAGCCATTAAATTCCCAATCCAATGTTCCGAGTCGGTTTTAGTACCTGCCCCGTATCCACCGGAGTATGAAAGAAAGGAGAACGAGCTCGTTTCCTCCAAATAAATTACCCGACTTTCAGGAAATTAAAGTTAATTGTAGCATGTCCAGCAATTAAAACTCGTTTTTTTAATGGCACCGTGGGTAAGTCCGACGATCGTAATAATATGTAATAACGAGCGTGTTCTTTCTGTTACGCATGTATATTTAAAGGGGTACGTCGAGCCTATCGGAGGCACGGATCTCCTCGAGGAAAATATAAAGTCAACGATCTTCGTGCATCTCTCCTCTCGTCCGGGCTTTGACGTGCCCCCCTTTCGGCTCCGACTACGGGGATACGTCTAAGCTTTATTGAATTCGTTACAAATGAGACCTTTTTACTACGAACAAAAAGCCGTCGTTCTGTTCTCGTTCCCCCGCCCGCCGATTTTCCCAAGGATCTATTATGCTGACTTGCATCAAATTTAATCAGAAAATTGGTTTGATTCCAGGCGAACGGGGTGAACTGAGTGCCTACGAGCTATCGAAAGCGGCGACTCTTTGAAAAGTCGACACCGAAGATGTTAAGCTTCGTAAGAAAGTAAAATTTCTCGTTTTGCGGTCTTCGTGAATGGATGTGCCACGCAAACCTAATTGAATGGTAATTTGTTAGATGATCGTGCGTTTTCCACTGTCGATATGGGGAAATAACTAACAGTGACTTAACCTCAAATAGGAGTAGGCCTAACGTACTTCAGCAAGAAAATAGATTTGTATAGACGAAATAAAAGTGAAGAGCACCGATCGATAAAGCAGTGAATTAAAGTGCAGAATTCACGAAGGGATGAGGAAAAGATCAAAGGAAACTTGAAACGATGATGTAGCGTTGAGTGCTGGGAAATGACAGAATTGACAGAAAGAAAGGACAAAATTGATACACTTGAGGTAATTATGAGTTGCAAATAACGCCGTTACTGGGGCTTTCATCTCTATTGATTCGGGATTCGCCCCAAGTCCGTACAGCAGGGACGGCCTTTGAAACATTTGTCATCACGAAAAATTTCGGTGGAATTTGTTTCTGGTTTATTCTCATGTACTCTTCGAGCAGTTAAAACTTTGAAGGTTATATCTTGAGGTCCTAGTTGCTCTAAAAAATTTAAAAATCCCGAAATTTCCTTCCTGAAGTCTTGAAAAATGGCGGTTGAATCATGTTTAAATATGTCAAAGTATGTTTGGTGACTCTTAGATTGATGATCAACAAGCTGGTACTCATAGTGCTCATACTGCATACTGCATTCTTCATTCTTGTTTTTCGACAAATTCAGTAGAAATAGTATTGTCTATCCAGGCACACTTGGGATAGCTAAAAAATTCCTTGGTATCCCTTTGAGCTCATAAGTCTGCGTATTCAAAGCAAAACGGTACTAAAATTATAATGACCATAGTGTTCACATTGTAACGCTCGATACACTATGTGCAACTCCTATTTCTTATGCTCCATCTGGACGACTCGAGTCGGCTGCGTTTGTTGCATCGAGATTTCCGCACATGCGTCAATTTTGAACAACGGTAAAATCTTTAATCACCTGACTAAATCTTCAATTTATAGTTTGATAAAGTTTTTAGACAAACATTTTGTAATGTTGTTTTGTAAATGTTCCAAATTTTTGAGTGCAATATTATTTTGCTATGTTTTGTGCTATACAAATATTTTGGAAATGGGTCCTGGAAGGGGCTATGGATTTTGAATCAGCAGATCCTAAAAAACGTCTATAACATATAAAATTGCTGTAGAAACTGTTATGTCGCCTGAATTTCCTATAACAATTATCACAATTTCCTCTTGTAAATCTGAAACACTAACTGAAATCTATCCACGTTGTTTATTTCTGTTTCTTTCTGTTTTAGGTAAGTGTGATCAAGCTAGACGACTGACGTTCATCTTTGACTAAACATCAAAATACGTAAGTAAGTCTCGGATATACCGTAGGCCACATTTTTAAGTGTCTTGAATCTACCACCCCCGAAAAATTTTACGTTTTGCGCCATAGCCTCGCTGAAATAAACCTAGAATTAACTAATTTAAAATAAATAACAGTGGAACGGTTTATTTTTCGAGCACAGAAAGAGGAATCGTTTATTATTCCAACACAGTAAGAGGATTGGTGAAATTGTTGTGTAGTAATTTGAGGGAAGTCATAAATTTACTTTTACTAGTCCTTGTGATACTGGAATAAAACAAGTCATATCGTTTGATAAAAGTTACATAACGTACTGCATTATCTTTGGGGAGAAAAGTGTTTTTATCGTGGTAATAGCCAATTAACGTGTTTTGGAGTAACGCAGCATATCAGCATTAACCATCCCTGTTATATTTTAGGTAAAATTGTTATTTCGACCTAGGAAAATGGCGTTCCAAAAATTATTTCCTCGCGAGTCGATGGACTGTGGTTGTTTCGATAGTAGTATGAGTTTATCGCAAAATTGTCTTATAACTTTTGATGGAAACAGGGGGTTGACGAGTTAAATTTCCAATCTTAAATAAAATGTATTGTCGCACGCCTCGATTGTTCAACCGTCGAAAGTTCAGACTGTCTTGCTTCGTTGAACCGATCATTTGGTCTCCACTTGCAGTCTAAAGGGCGAATTAAACGTCGCGAATCGCGAATTTTTAGTGGTAAAATCGTAACTCTCGCTAACTTCGTTTCACGTCGTCGCCGTAATACAGAACGGGTTAAATGATGCATCGCCGTACTAACAAAATTACCCGGAGAATCGGCGGAGCTCTCGAGGGTGCAACACAATGTGTTACATTTTGCGGGGTAAATGATTTGTCTCGATTCGAGATCCCTGATTGATGAAGGGGGCCTTGTGTTAAGGAGCGATTCACTTTCGGTCGCGTTCCTCATAAACAAAGTCGTGTATACATCGAGGTAAACGAACCCGACATCCTTCGAGTTTACGCTCATTTCGACTTAATTAAAATTCGATCTGAGACGCGCGGAATATTGCGTGTTTGAAGAGTCGCGATCGTGGAGAGCTCAAGGACGACGCTACTTCGACTCGGTCATTATCACACGGCGGATATTTTGAAAAATATTGGACAAAACGTGGGAAGCATCGATCGAAATTCGTCGAAACTAATGGCGGATTAGGTTAGTATTTCGACGACGCCCGAAGGAATGCCGAGAACGGCATAATGATACAATGTACATTCTCTACGGCTAGACCAGTTGAACCTTAGTTATCCATATTAAGACGGTTATGTAAGAAGGTATATAGTGTTACGTCATAAAGGCCAAAATGGAATATTTTAGTATTGACACGTTGTTCTCCTAGTGTCTAAAAACGTTGGGAAGATATTTGTCAGATATTGAAGTAAAATTTTTTTACTGTAACACCTTCACATAAATTAGAGTGTTCTGTACTTTTCTTTGCGTATTTAAACGCCCCCCAAACCCCATCTAAACAAAATTAAGGCATCAGCAATACTTCAGTAGTGTATACTTATATGTTGTAATATAATATTTCAATAACAATGGTATTAATAGGAAAAACATAAGTAATAATAACAAAATTATCAAATATAATGATAAAGCTGTCGATGAAGCACTACAGTAATTTGAATTCAGCAGCGTGCGTACCTTCCTCGAGCTCATGTCGTTACCTCCTTCCGTCTGGGCATATTATTGATCAAATTTTGAATGGTTCCCTATGGATCCTTCTTCCATTAAACAAGGACGACTTGTTAAAGTTCCCGAAGGTTCATAAAAGAGGTTTGTGATGACTAAATGATCCTCCCTTAGCCCATGTCCTTGTCTTCTTTCATCTTGGCACGTTATTGATGAAATTTTCAATAGTTCCGTAAGGAACCTTCTTCCATTGAAGAGTAACGAATTGGTAGTCCCCTAAGCTTCATAAAAGCAGGTATGTGATGGCTAATTGTTCCTCCTCTATTATTCTCCATTATTCCGGGCATTTTATTGATCAAATTCTAAATGGTACCCTATGGATCCTGCTTCCGTTAAACAAGAACGACTTGTTAAAGTTCCCAAAGGTTCATAAAACAGATATAGGACGAACCTGGACCCGGAAATCAAAAAGAGGATTAACAAGATGAACAAGGAAATCCAAGATGAACTGGCGGAACACAGAAGCGATAGATGGAACACATTCCTAGAAGAACTGGACCAAGACACAGGAGCTCATTGGAAAATTATGAAAAGGCTAAAGAAAGGAAATAGTTTCAACTCAGGGCCGCTTTACGGCAAAAATGGATTATGTTACAGGGACGAAGATAAGGCGGAAGCGTACGCGGACACGATGGAAGAGCAGCTCAAGATCAATGAAGACCCGGAAGATGACATCGATTTCGAAGAAGAAACGGACAGGAGAGTGGCAACGATCAGAAGAAAGAAGACCGAAGAAGAACTCGAGCCCACCACGAAGGAAGAAATGGAAGAAATCATAAGAAGGCAACCGACGAAGAAGGCGCCAGGACCAGACGGAATTACGAACAGGATGATCAAGGAGCTACCCGAAGAAGCGAAGGAAAGGATCCAAGAAATCTACAGCGCGGCCATGAAGGAGAGGATATACCCAAGGATATGGAAGACGGCAGATATAATCATGTTCCCAAAACAGGAAAAGGACAGGAAGTTCCCTCAGAACTACCGGCCGATAAGCTTATTGAATAATTTAGGTAAACTATTTGAAAGAATTCTCTTACAGCGCATCAAGAAAGAAGAGGACAGACTGAAGATCATACCGGACGAACAATGCGGATTTAAGGAAGTACACTCGACGGAGCGACTGGCATTGAGGATGACTGAGGAGGCAATCAAGGACATTAACGAGAAGAGGACGACCTCCATAGTATTATTCGACGTGGAAAAGGCATTCGACAGGATTTGGCACAACGGATTTATAGCGAAGATGGAAGAACTAGGATTCAGGACAGCGACGACACAGATGATTCAGGACTACCTTCAGGACAGGGACTTCAGGATTAGGCACCAGGACAAGAGATCGACGACCAGGAGGATAGAGGCTGGAGCTCTTATAGAAAGCTGGAGCACTTATAAGGAAGGCAGTAGGGTACGGAGAGGACGAACCATCGAGGGTGAAGAGACCGAGAAGGGCACTAATATAGGACTAGGAAGAAGAGGAAACACAAAGAAGAGGACGACCAACATGAAAAAGGAAACAACTTAGGAGAAGAGGATACAGAGGACAACCACTAAGAAGAGGACACAACCGCATCATAACACGGAGGAGGAAGAACAAACACAGAGGGGGAAGCAAGAAGCCGTTAGCTCAGCTTTATAAATATTTAAGGAGGTTCATAAAACAAGTATGTGATGGCTATTTGATGCTCTCTTAGCTCATGTCCTTACTTCAATTCGTTTTGGCACGTTATTGATGAAATTTTCAATAATTCCCTAAGGAATCTTCTCCCATTGAAGAGGATTGACTTATTAAACTTCCCCAAGTTTCATAACAGCAGGTATGTGATAGCTAATTGATCCTCCCTTAGCCCATCTCTTAGCCTTCTTTCATCTTGGCACGTTATTGACGGAATTTTCAATGGTTCCTTAGGGAATTTTCTTCCATTGAACAAGGACGACTTATTAAAGCTTTAGGAGGAACATTCTGGAGGTTCTTCTGGAACTTTTTACCACATCCACAACTGCTTTTAACGTCGCGCTGACGATTTCCTCATCGACCGAGTTCCCTTTTCGCTTTTCGCTCGTCCCTGTATTACCGAGTCGTCGATTTACATCGTTACGCCGCTCATAACGCGTCGTTCTCCTCGACGGCTGCTTCTTCTGTTTCTTTCAAACGGGAAAGGTCTTTGGCCGCTTCTAATTCAAGGCTAACGCGTCACGTTGAACGCAAGTTCAACAACAACAACAACAACTACAACCGACGAATAGACCAACAAGTACACTTACACTACGAAAGTGTGTGTGTGTGCCTACTTTGTGTCTATAGAGCTTGTTTTTCACTTGTTATATAAATACTATAAATAGCTCTCTCGCCCGGTTTGATATTGACGCTTTCATCCTTTTAGGACGTATCGTGGATGGGAAAGAAGGGAAAGTACGATACTGGGAAAGAGATGAGGAGTTACGACGAACAATGGCCGTAGGGGGGTGAAGGGGTCCCAGGGGTGGGATAGATGGAAGTGAATTAAATTGTACTGGGCATTAAGGGCCGTTGAAACTATTTTTAGGGGCTTTGCATTTTAGGACGATGTGCTGCAACAATTTTATCTCTCTGATTGTATCATTTCTTATCTTCTAAACGGGGCAAAATCGAATATAGGGGAAGATCTAAATAAAAATACATGTTCATCATGTGGCACATGTTTTGCTGAAAGTATCGATTCTGCCGGCAGATGCGACATTAAACACGAAACAAACATGTCGGTACGTGTCCGTTAAATATGCGATTTAATCCTTCCGCGCGGGGAGCTTTCGACGGGTTAATCGAAAATAAATCCCGAATATTCGGCGGCGGAGGGAGGGAAATATTATGCGATACACGAGGCGAGCGGGTTTCTCCCGGAGGCGAGGCGATATTCAATAGACAACGTCCCCCAATGCTCTCCTACATCAAATTTGATGAGTTTTTAATGGATATAAATTACTCCGGTGCGAGGGAACCTTTTCCATTCCCGTCGGTGGCGGCTTTATCGTGCGTTGTCAAAAAATCTTTTTTAAGGTTTGACTCCGTCCGAGGCGTGATGTTTATTTATCGAGGGGGGCGGCCCGGGAATCGGGTTAACGGGTCAAACACACATACACGCCGCACAGAAAACAGGAACGTACACATCACAGGAAACGTGAAACCCAAAGACACCCTCTGTTAACGTTTTTATCAATACTTCGTGTGACTATAACGACTATCATGGCTGGTCTGTAAGTAAAGCGTGCTTGTTATGATTGATACGTATCAATCACGTGCACGTATTTAAACGTACGTGTTGGAATGCTTTTAAAACGTCTGCCATCTTGATTTTTTTGTTACTTCATGTTACTATGTAATCACCAGAGATGGACCCGCATTTACTCAAAGTGCATATTTTATGTCGTTTTAAAATTATTTGCATATTTCCTCATAAACCGCCATGAAATAGGAATGACAATATTCACTTTTATCTCTACTTTTAAAATTATTAAGGAAAATCTCTGGATATTCATTAATTACCACAATAAATCCTTTCATTTAGAGGATTCGAGTGATGAGGAGTAGTATTTTCTAACTGGGTTGGAAGTTGCCATCTATGCAAGCAATTTTTGACAATAAGATATTTAATTTCAAAATTGTCTGAATTATTTCAAATAATCGAATTATTAAGATTAAAATAACAATTAAATCTTTTGAAAATTTCGTTTTTTAATACATTTCATCTTTGATTCCTTGCATATTTGCAAAATTTCCCTTGCATATACATAGCGAAAATAGTGTTTATCTATGCACACGTTTCTTGCAGTTTTGTATGCACATTTGACCTTCTCCATTAGAAGCTATTAGGAGACAAATAGGGAAAAGAAGACAAACCATTGGCATACGCACTTGTATTGAATAAAATAATGATAGACACCGAACTGACTGCTAAACATATTCAGTTTTATAATTATTAATAATTGTACAAACAACATGGCGGAAACTTTTCCCAAACAAGAATTTTTCTTAAATTAATCATTGAATATAAGGGTTTACGAGATCGAAAAGTGAATGCCAAAACCAAGCGAACACCCCACTCTATACCTTCTTTGAACTAGTTAGAGAAATTGCCGAGAGAGTTGGCGTGTGTGTATACAATATGTGCGCCGTAGGGCTGCGCATTCGGTCTCGTATGTTAAACAGAGGATTAACAATTGTTATAAATCATTGGCCCAAACATGTTGAAACGGTTACTTGTATGGAGATGACTTAATTTTCTCGAAAATTGACGATAAGAAAATCTTTTTTGGTACTGATGAGTAGTTGAATGAAAAAGTGCTGAAGCAAATATTTCAGGACCTGTTTATATTCGATTTTCCCCCCTAAGCAAAACAGCCTCGTTTCCAACGAAATTCAGCCCATTTCAATTCGATTGATATGGAAGCACTTACACGGTACGATCATTGTTGCAGTATAATTTTTCTCATGTCTTATCTTCCCCTGTGGATAAAGCATCACTTATGTGCTTACTCCACTGGCACCTCTTTGGGCTATTTATGCAATACGTGTACCTTAAGTGTTTTGAAGAGCCGTAGGGGTCAACACGTTATAGTTTGAGGGTTCAAGGGTTTAATTAAGGATAATACGGTTTAAAGGGTTCGCTGCGTTTAAACGTTGATACGGATCTATTAGGCTGGTTTGATATTCAACAGTTTTAATGGTGGAAAGTGATGACCTTGATAAAATAATTTTAATTGCGCCTTGAAATCATATTAGCAATAATTCGTTAATCCATCGAATGTCGTTATTGAAATTCCAATTGATAAGCATAATTACCGCCTAACTAGAATAAGATTGGATGTTGTGCGATTTGCAAAACAATAGCTAATATGGAAATAATTAAACGCTCGAGATATAAACGTTTCCAAGTTTACTCTACTGCATGATTAAGTTAGTGGGAGTAATTTCCTATGCTTGATTTATCTGCGTGCTAAAATTGAGTCGGTGATGAACTACCATTTTGATCCAGTGGGGCGAAATAAAAGGCTGTTTTAATCACAGACAAAACATTTTTGATTTAAATCAGTTACAACGAGATAAAGTTGATAGGTAGCAAAATTATCACCTCTCCTATCCGCCGAGCGTTCCTACCACTCAAGGTGATTAGTATGAGTAATTTTGTCCGATTATAGCGGCGTTAATGACTGACGGTGGAGATTGCGCTTACATTCTAATTAAAAAGTGTTAATTTTCATTAGTGGCGATGTTTCGCTCGCGTGACATTCTTCTATAACCGAGTTTTTTGTTGCGTGCGCACACACACAAAAATATACACATTCCACTCGAGCCGATCTAATTATTTTTGATTCGTGAATCGTGACTGGAACATTTTTTAGGTAAACATGCAGGTGAAAATGCGTCGGTTAACGTTTTCAGCGAGAATTTTCCGATGAACTGTTGCAACTCCAGTTTTACACTTTTTAGAATATTTTCGCGGTGACATTTTTCCAGGATCCCCCAATTGAATTATACTTTTCCCTTTTGTAATTTAAGGCCCATCTTAAAGCACTATTTCTTATCTCATACAATTTTATAACCGAACTCGTACCTTTCTTAACAAGTAAAACTTGCTTAATTAAAAATTCTTGCGTAGCTTCCATCGTATTGCATTTTTGTGTTTTCCTTTAATTTAACTCGACTAAAAATTTGATATCGAACGTCCCTTATTCCCCCAATTAGTAATTTTCCGTAAACAAATGTTTCTCTTTAAATTTCCCCGGCTTTATTCTTCAGGTTTCCGCCGTACCGGTAATATTTATAACGGGAGGTGCAATCCTCCCAGGTGCGGTCCCTTCGGGAGGCAACTTTCCGTCCTCTGCACTTCGAAACGTCCCGGAACTAAACAAACTTCGAAACGTCGGAGGTAATTATTGTTTGAACTAGGAATTGAATATGAATAACAAACTGCATCGCTAAGTTACCCCGTAATTGAGGGAACGTTTAACTTCAGGCGGGTTAAATCTTCCCGATTTCGATTACGGTCTGATTGAATGTTTCTGGATGTGAATGCCACAAATTATCGTCGGTCTGTCCCGGTGTGTTTACTTTATTTCTGTCGTGTGTGTGTGTGTGTGTCGTTGATTCGGTGATTTCCGTAAGATGCTGTACACCCCGTGGTCTTCATGTGTAGAAGAGGCGATCAGTTATTTTTTACCTGTTGTACAGTTCTCCATAGGTTACTGACTGCATTTCTAATTACATACTTTATGTTCTGCTCTCGAACCTTCGATAGGCCGCAAGATGGCACGAGAGAAGCTTTCAGACTTCCTGTTTGGGTGTTGCCTCTACTAGACAAAAGATGACGGTAGAGACAATTTCATTTCATTATGTCATAACCTCGCTTATAAGCTTGAGCTTAAAGGGCAACTTGAACTTGTTAGTTATAATCCAAAAATAATAAGTATTAAGGTTTTCTAGTCATTTTTTCCAAAAGGTGCTCATATTAAACGTGATCCATGCATGTATGTTTTTCTAAGGGCAAAATAGGCTACTGTTTTAGGCGAAAAAACTTTGCATTTGGGTTTGGTCCCATGAAAACTCAAATCCGTGCAATTTTGAGTAAGAACGGTTAAGGACAAAGGGCCTCTTCACTTTTCCTCGTTTTTTTTAATAATGGCTTTACAAATTCTTACTAAACTTTATATTTGAACTACCATATTAAATGCCTATAAATGTTGTTCGAACCAAGTTTTTCTAAACTAGTCCCAAAAGGTACTTTACTCTTGAGAATTTTCAGTTTTTGTTAATTTCTTCAAAACGGCTTTCGTGGTTTATTGCAGACTTTGCAATTCGACTTTACTTACTTACTATCTATAACATTTATATAAAACCGTTTTCTCTAAATACGTCCTAAAGGGCACTTTGCTTTTGAGAATTTTCAGCTTTCCTTAATTTTCTTAAAAACCACATTAATGATTTATTTCATAATTTGTAATTTGAATCACCTATGTAACACCTACGATTTTCGTTAGAAACATTTTTGTCTAAAACTGCCCTAAAGGGCACTTTCCCCTTATGAATTTTCAGTTTTCCCTATTTTTCTCCAAAACGGCTTTACATATATTTACTAAACTTTAGATCGAAACTATTACATTAAATAGTTACAATTTGTGTTCAGACATTTTTCTCTAAATGCGCCCTAAAAGGTAATTTGCTCTTGAGCATTATCAGTTTTTCCTAATTTTCTTAAAAACTAAATTTGTTTCAAATTTCGTAATTTCACTTATCTAGCTAATGCCTATAATTTTCACTTGAACCTTTTTTCTAAAACCATCCTTGAGGGCACTGTGGTGTTGAGCATTTTCACTTGCTGCCACGAGGAAATCCTTTCCTTCCATTTTCGATCCAAATTTTAAAAATTCACGTCAAATACATCCGAAACTTCAATATTGATCGAGTCGATTATAACTGAATATTTCATTATCGATTTCCATGTTCTAATTCTTTCTGGAAAAAAAAGTAATTATAACCGGTGTTCATTATGTGCGAGGTCAATATTACTCTACAACCTTAAAATAAATTTCATTTCGGTGGTGTGTTTTGGTAGACACAGTTTTTCCTCCTTCATTTATATCACTGAATTTCATTATAATCGAACCATATTTAGTGTAATTAAATTACAAATTAATTTTTTAATGTAGATTATCGTAATTAATTATTTAGCTTAACTTGTTTGCGTTTTATTCTGAAGTATTTGACAAGAACATGGCAAAAGTTACCAATTTTTTGATTTCTTGCTACGCATTATGGCGTACTGTATTTTGTTTACTCTTTTCTGTCAGGGAAATGGCAAATTCCCCCATGCTGTAAATCGTTGTTAGTTCCCTATTTTTCCTTCTTCTCATCAGGCTTCCCACTTGCTTTTCTAGACTGTAGTTCCTTTCTTGAAACTTTTAGTGCATGTTGCATTTAAAAATGAAATTACTCATAGAATTAAAGCGGTAAATTGCTCCACGATACCATCCAGACATTTAATATGAGCATGATTCTTGATCGGAAACTAATACACACGCGCTTAAGTAGTCTTAGAGAAGTTATTACCTACGTAGTAACACCATGTAATGGCAATCTGCGATCTAGAAACAAAATAAACTCGTTCAAGTACTTCGGCTTCAAATAGATGTAATTTCAAGATAACATATTCACGCGCAACATAAAATTTTAATGTATTCTTGGAAAAGTGTTGGAGCTGTTCCAGTTATTATTCCGTTTGCATTTGCATTTCAGGTTAGTGCCGATGATATTCTTACGACGCTTGAAGCGCCGTCGATATTGGACGTCTTACGTCCGCATTGTTATCGCGTTGTTTCATACATCGGAAAATATTCCTCGCGGAAATAATAAACCCTCCAAGTAGGAATCGTCGAATCCGAAAACACTTACTTTCGTTTACATAAAATATGGAAAATCGACGTCTCGACGACGGATTTCCGAGCGGTTCCACAGGTGAAAGGCACGGCTTTCATCCCCGAACGGACTTATTTACACAGTTTTATTAGTTCTCTCGGAGTTATTAACATGCGCCCGCAGCGCCGCGACGCCGCCTTCTGATCCAGCCAAAAAGGTTTTCCATTAGACGTAGTCGGATCGAAGTGGATCCCCTTTCGGCGGGTGGCGTATCGGTTATATGATTCTGTGAAACTAACGATGTTATAATGCAAATAATATTCACAGCCATGAGGCATTCGTTACAACTTTGAGATCACTGTGCATGGAATATGTTTATGACTATTTCGTAATGTGAAAAGTTATATATGTCCTGTAGCTTGTGCTGCATCCCGTATTTCGATCGACATTTCTTCCTATTCTTCCACTTCGATTGCTCGATCTCTTGCATTTCCTCCTCTTCCTCTTTTTGGCCATCTCGTCTCCTCCTCCTCCTTACATGTTAATAACTGCCAGGATTCTACTGTTTTTGCTGTCGTAAATATACGAATTTTTATTTAACTTGACACGTCGCCATTTTGTTTTTAGTGGGCCGATTTAGCTAGTTAACGAAATTAACTGAGACATTTACCCAAACTCTTTTTGTACCAAGTTTCCTGTAGATTAGTTAAAAAATGTGTCTTCTATCGCGTTTAAATATATTACATAGATATATATATTTTCGAAAGATGGGTTGTTTTGGGATTTATGGACCCCAAGAGGAGAAATTTCATTGAAATTTTTCCAAAATCCCGGTCATGCTACTCTCCGCAATAGCCTTTGTTTCTAAGCCTAATAAAGTTTGTACTAATTATTTTTTAATTCATTTATCAGTGGCATTACTTAAATTTAATGGTCAGGCCCTAGTTAGCACATAAGTTTCAAAGCTGTGTTTAAAATTTCAGTCAAAAATGTCACCTAGTTTTTGAATTATTTTGGAACTACTAAAATTATGTATAAGTGTATCGCATTTGGCGAATTCGCCAAAATATGGCCGAGGCTTTCAGGCACCTTTTTAGGTTAGAAACGTGATACTTTTTATCAGCGTTAAATTTAAAACGTACAATTGACTGTTTTTGGCTTTTAAGGCTAATAATCACAATTCTAATGAGTAAATTCAGAATCCAAGAACTTTCTTAAAAATTAATTTTGAAAAATTTCTAAAAATTTAGTGCGTAATGCAATTACTGCTAAACGAATCAACTGCTAACTGCTTCAGTGATTTTTATTGAATTTTCTGCACGTGCATCCATTTTATTAACCGATAAACAAAGCGGCTTTCTATTATACCACGAAATAAGATTGGCGGTTGAGATTAGAGTATCTCTAGAGCAGAGAGAGAGCACAACACGGTAACGTAGAACAACACAATTTTCCTTAAAAACACACGAGGACCAATGTTTGCTATTGTACGAAAAATCAGACTTTCCGTCCTTACGCTTTTGTTTTTTCATAAAAAAAATTGGCACAATTTCAACGATAAAAGGATAGAAGCTTTTTTTACAAGATACATTGAAAGAAACCTTCGTACATGCAATGCCAAGAAAAATATTTTCTCATTTAATGAAATAAATTTAAAATACATATTTAAATCGGGGAAAATAGAAGGCACAACACTGAGAGAAGCAAGAACATTACAAATTGTTATGCAAACTTGCCCTGCCTTAAATCTCGGTATTGCCAATACACACATATGAATCTCTCGGTGCGGTGCCTATCTACTGTGTACTTAAATAATTTTACTGTCAACCTCTTCAAAACCTAAGTGAAGTCTCCTTCGTCCTCCCGTTTCGACATCGATGGAAACCGCACTTTCGCGGATCCTTCAAAAGAGCGATTTTTTCTACTCGAGCGGATGGCATCATGAAGGCCTTCGTTGCTCGTTTTCCGTGTAATTGCGAAACCAGACCAGAAGAATGCAGAAACGGTCGCCATCCGCGTTCGTACCAGAGGAACTTTTCTTCTTTTCCTCTCTCGTTCGCGGAGGCACGCCGGACACCTGTTCCGTAGACGCGAGAACATATTGCAAATGGACGCGGGGAGTTTACTAACTTTGCAGGAAATATCAGGAACTCTTTTATCTCCGAGGTGTTAGCGCGTGAAAAATTTATATCTTTACTTAATTTTTGTATTTTCTGAGTGCGTTTTAGTAATTATCTCTTCAACAAAATATCGATTTCGCTGGTACCCCCGTCATCAAAATTTGATAAGAAATTGGAAGGTAGCCTTAACTTCCTGGACCCAACACTTAAATTGCTCTAAGTTTATTTTTAGTTTCGAGATTCTATCTTTGATCTCTGAGGTCGATATCTCTGATTGCCGCTTTATAACCTTGGGAAACGCTTCCCCCGGTTCCTGTTTGTGTTCCTTTCTTCCCCTTTCTCATTTGCAGTGCGGAGGACTTGCTGGGGAAGCCCTGGACATCCTCCTGACATCTCGTCCATAGGCACTCCCTTTCCCTTTTCCTCATTCAATCCCTCGGGTTCGCCGACGGACTGTATCATTTGAAGCCCGACTAACTTTGATCTCAGAGGTCGATAGGCGCGTTCATCGTGTATGGCCCACGTCGTATCTTTATCTATATTTCTAATTGTCGCTTTCTAACCTTGGGAAACGCTTCCCCCGGTTCCTGTTTGTGTTTCTTTCTTCCCCTTTCCCGTCTGCAGTGCGGAGAACCTGCGGGAGGCGCCCTGGACATTCCCCTTCGCTTTTCTCCATTCAAACCGTCGGGTTCGCCGACGAATTGTATCGTTTGAATCCCGACTTTACTTGCAATAAATTTTATTTTATACGGTGGTTAACAGGGGGGGCGATCGCGTTGTTAGGAACCTCGCCGTAGGCCTTCGGCCTAGTTGTAAACACGAGATTTTTCATAGCGACATTTATTGCATTTTTTATGTACTCTTTTTCCGAAATTTCGAGCCGATGCTCTTGAAAGTTTAATATAAATATATGGCGGCGTTTAAGGCCCCTCGAATTTGCACGCCTGCTCCGCCCTCCCTTTTCGTAAAAGATGAAAAATTCACCGTTCGCTTCACCCTTTCGATCCGAAATTCACACGGTCGGCTATCTATCGGGACATTATTGTTTCACGAGACGGCCAGGAGACGGGTCCCATATTTTACGGTCACCGCCTTTTCCCTCTTCCGGAGCCTTCCACGCCTTAGCATATATATTTCTCCGGGGCCGGACACGGCTCTTATTCCGGAATTACGTTTACACCTTTTGTACCCCTCGGATACATCCTAACGACGGACGCGATTTGAATCGAAAAGAGAATCGATTCGGGGGATGGGATTGCGACGGCGACGGTACGGAAGGATTGAAAAAAGGCTTTGTTTCGTCTTCTCCCAGAATTCCCCGGTCTTGGGGGATTTATCGAATTCCGGCCTGCCTTCAAAGTTAACGTTAATTCTTCGTCCTGTAATCTTATCGGCCGGGATGTGCTCACACAGTTTTATCCTCCCATAAGGACTCGGGGGAATCCAAGGATCAACAGAAGATATCGTCACAGACGAACTACTTATGAAGTTTCTTAATTTAGCTAACCAGGTTCTTCATACCGACTGCGCCACGCAGTGTTGTAAGAAAGGTATTTAATGTGCTTGAATCTCCCACTGTACGAACACACGGCGGAGTATTTTTTATGCACAGGAGGGGGGTAATTTCACAGTTACCGTAAACAGCCGCTGCATTTTCACCAGTTTTTCAATAATTGCTTAGCGGCCACCCGGTATAGCGGTGTCAGACCAAACCTTCCGATGACGTAGAAGAAGAAATCCGGAGCTTAGGCGATCGGATACCGAAATGTCACTGGCGTTTCGCGTTTTCCAGTTTGATTGATTGCACACCTGTGAGTTTGACGGGCACCTCTTTATAATTACTTTGCTTTGAAGCGAAATCCGGTATAGTAAAAGGGAAACACGTGTCGGTGATTACCGTTTCCTACAGTTCGAAGGGCTATTTCTTGTTAAACATTTAAACCATCACTATTTATCTCACTTCTGGTTTCGATTTCTTGTCGTAGTCGTAAGCACCTTGTTCCTTATAAACGAAATTACGATTATCATGAAGGTATCGCCGCTGTAGCGTAATACGCGAATTGAAAAAGTGTCGCTCGGTGTTTTCGACTAGAAATCCGAACGGACCAACTAGCGAAGAGCCTCGGAACACCGCCGGGCACAATGGGGCGAATTAACGCCCGGCGAGGCGACAATGGGGCGCATTCGCATCCCGCGCCTTTCGCCGCACAACAACATGTTTAAACAAGCGTGCCTCGAAAACAGTTTTCGATTCAGCGCCCATTTGTCGTCACAAAGTTCCCTAATGACATACGAGTTGCTCGCTCCCTTCCTCCGTCTCCCGTTTTGTCTCCTTCCTCCCGATGATTAACTGGGAAACTTTTAACGCTCTCGAGTTTTCTTTTCTTGCGGGACATATTTTATTTTTGTTAATTTATCCGGGCGAGGCCCCGCTCTTCCCCCGTTTAATGGGAAAGCATTCATCACGTGTGCGTCTGGGGAACGGGGTGGAGGGGGGGTGGGTCGAAAGTGATGATGATACCGGGCGAGGTCGTTTTTTACGCACTCCTCATAAGTCCGACGGTCCTTGCGATCCACTCCCCCCTCTTCCTACGAAGTTATCAAAGATATATTAAACTTATAAAATGGTCCAATATGAACGTGTCAAGGGGGAGATTTGAGGGTAACGTATTGAACTATGAATCACACTAAACGTCTAAGTAATTTATTTACCCTCCTAACTAATCAAAGTACAGTAATTTATATGCTCGTGGTTGGACTTGTGCGTTTTTAGTTCGTTATAATTCCGATTTGAGGGATGGCGTCCTTACATGTGCCGCGCTCCCCTGCTAGATGACTCGAGGCTTTTCTACGGAATCGCCTGTCGCCTTAACGATACGTTCGTCATATTATTTTATGAAATAAGCTTGAATTTCCAATGGTGATTTCAAAATTTGGGCCCATTCAAACATTTTTCTTTTTTTTTTTTTTTGGTAGCGAGGAGGAAACCTTCAAAAGGCGAAAGGCCCGGTAGGTGCGCCGGGGCCAACAGTGTGGGATTTTTACCTCACTAAGACCCCCTCTCCAGGTTTAAAGGGACGAGTGCATCCGCCCCGGGGCTCGCACTCGATCGAGGAAGGTTTGGACTTGGCGCCGTGAGGCAGGACGAGCCCATTCCAACAGAGATGATAGGTCATTTATGTACCAATATTCCTTCTCGCCGACGTGTGGAGTAATACGTATAGGGAAAAGGCGTGAGGCGGGGGTCGTTGCATTAGGAGTTCCATCTGCTATCGCCATCATGTCGTTTGCCCCTTTTATCCACTGGGACAGTTCACACTACAACTTAACCAGAAGCAGTTAGTGACGATTCATATACAATATCTGTCGTCGAATTTACCTAAACGAAACCCTTCGGCTGAACCCTCCCCATTACCGACAATAAAACCCGACGTCCCTTTTCCCTCTTGTGCCTGCCCCATATCCGTGTATAGAAAAAATCGCCCTTCTATACGTTCGCGTGGTAATTCAGAGCCGGTATTGGGAAAGATTTCCTTTTAAAACTCGAAATAGATTGTGTGCGTGTGTACGTACGGGCGATTGCCGGGTTCCGCCGCCGACGACTTTTGTGTTTCAATTTCTGCAAATCCTTCCGGGGGAAGAGAGGGAGAGGGAGAGAGAGAGAGAGAGAGAGAGAGAGAGAGAGAGAGAGAGAGAGAGAGAGAGAGAGAGAGTGAGAGTGGAAAACGCCGCTATCCTGAATCGCAATTACGGCACACGAAAATCTCCGGAAACGTGACCTCCGGTGTTTTAGGGCCATTAGTTGGAAATTGATATATAAAAGGTCGTGGGGTGTGAGCCCAGATGATGCATCCCCTGTTTCCGATCGTACTTTAACGGACACGCACGGGGTGATGTGCGACGACTTTATTCTTGCGAAGTGTGTGATCAATCCTCGATGATCTGCCGTCATCAACTGTCTATTTTCGCGGACATCCCGCCGTTCCAGCGCGTTCCCGGCTCCGTAACTCCCGAGCTCCCAATGTTGAAACTATGATTTCTCAAGAGTGTGCTTTTTAGAAATCTATTGGTCGCCTCAAAAACAAAACTAAAGTAATCTAGTTTCCGATAACACGCCTACTTCCTTCGTTGCAGGAATTTAAACATAAAATTAGGAGGAGACGACCAGGAGGGACGTTCAATCTGACAGCAGAAAAGACTGTCGGTTTAGTTCGGCTAATATTACATGTGTACATGTTTATAAGCAAGTAATTTCACACTAGACCACGGTGAACCTTAAGGAACCCCGAGGACAATTCCGCCACCGCTACTACGTGCATCGTCGCTGTTAACGACGCGTTTAACCGATCCACTTGCAATTGAATACCTGATTCACGTTGTCGTGTCTCTTGTGTGTACGTGCCAATCGAGCGACGTCCACAATGTTATCTTCCGTTTTCAGTCCTTCCATTCCTCTTCCATATCGAATTTATATTTACGGCTGGAGATTCGGCGATACTGTTCCGTCAGCAAGATTTAAGAAGATTACCAAATTAATATCGCTCGATTTTGTGTGTGTGGAAAAAGGATCTTCGTGGAATTTGCATTTTCGGTCGATTAACGGAAAAAAGGGAGGGAAACCGAAGAGGAGCAGGAGAACGCAATCAAGCTTTAATAATTCGTTTCTAATTTGATGACCTGATGGGCTTTTTCCTTTTAGATGCTTTTAGTCCACATCGAAATACACTCATTAGATTTTCAGTGCGCTATTGCATTCCATGGGAGTCATTTTACAGTGAAAGTTATCATTAACTTTATGAAAAATCGATTTTAATGCACTTCCCTCCGTATCGGTAGCTCGTTCCCCTCGGTCCGCGTTATTAAAAATAATAACCTGATAAAAATAATGCCGGGCTTCGATTTTCAATACGACCGACACGCGCTTAAAACCTACTACAAACAAACCTTCGATTCATGTAGAAAGCCGTTTCGGCTTTGTTAATTAGCTCGTAAAAATTAAGGGGTTATTAACACCATTACAGATGGAGCTGCAATTATACGCTGCAACTGCGAGAAATGGCAATTATGACCGCTAATTAGAGGTTTTCCGGGGCTGGCTTGATAACTGATTTTTATTTAATCGTTAGCGTACCAGAATGAGTGAGAACTCTTTAGAAACTCGATTTTAAAATGCCGCTCTCTATGCTTGTTATCATTAAAATGTATTAATATTAAGGCTTTGTTTAAGCTTCCATTAATGCTATTGGAGGGATTGATTTTATACATTTCTGGAAAGGAAAGTTTTGTTGAATTCTTGTTTCTAACCCCTACACCAAAACGAAGTTAGTATCGTCATGCTCAGGTGCCTGAAGGGAGCCCGGGGTGCGCTATAGAAATTGGGTAGCGTGAAAATACATTAATTCTGTAGGGGCTAATTCCCTTAAGGAGAGAAAAGATCACACCATGATGCGACGAAAATGGTAGTCAGTGGCTTAAGACCATCGTACAAAATGGAGAAAAATTGCTCTTTACACATTATTTCTGGTAGGGTGACAGAAATTTGCCATAGCTCAGCCATTTGTAACTTGATTTAGAGTTATCAGCTATGATTAGTTTCAGTAATGATCTCAGGATGTTTTTGAGATATTCTGAGCAGTTTTGGATTTAGTTTCAAACTTGACGAAAGTATTCTTTTACATGAAAATTTAAATTTGTTTGAATCTATAATATCCTGTTTACTATTGTAACAATATATTATAACTATTGTGTTTGCAGTAAAATTTAAGTGTAGAATTATTCCCATTATACGTATTTTAAACACTATTTTCCAAAAATTCCCTCTGGATTATATTAATCCTGTTTCTTTTTTTTTAGGTAAGTGCGACAGGTTAGACCACCGAGGTAACATCAAAATACGTAAGTCCCCGATATTCCTTTAAGCATTTCCGCTGACCCCCGTCCGGAAAATTTTAATTGAAACCTTCTAGCATCCTCGCAAATCATCATCCCCCTCTTAAGCGAGAAAGTTCGAGCCGGCTTTTTTGCCTAGATTACCGGACCGGAGGATCTGGTTTTATAAAATTCCATTAAAATTAGCTGGAGGTTGTTTAGGGTAAGACCGGAAAAGCACCAATTATAATTGGGATATACTTAATAATTCTGCACGGGTATATTTTAATCCCGGCAGAAGACAGGGAGAACAAGGCGAGCGCGCGCGAGGGGGCGGCGAAGAGGGCGAGAGGGACGGAGGAGGAGAAGAGTTGTTGAGTTAATTTAGAGCAACAGTTGAGAGCGACCGGTGGTGCTTTTTCGTTAAGCGCTCATTAGAATATGCTTCGTCGAGATTTCGTCGGAGGAAAAAACCGATGAGAAAATTGTTAAGAAAATTCACGACCGCAATTTCACTCGCCTTGTTGAAATTAAATGGGATCGTGCTGTCGCTAGATCTCTTGGACTCTTATAAATTAGGATACCAAGGGACCCGTTGGTTGAACTGCCTCAAAAGGTACACAAGTACGTATTTAAACAAATTTTCTAGGCAACATTCTTTTTCCTCTCTCCTGTCTCTTTGTCCTCTAGTCCTGGACGTGGGGAGTCCCGTCCCCGTGGGGTCCTTGGGGCTGGCTCGCCCTAGTCGTAGGACTTGTGTGTGGGCCGTGGACGGTATCGCTATCGCTGGGACATCCTCCGTTTGATGTTACTTAGACCTTTTGCAAGTCTTACTTTGATTTTACCTGTGAATGGACTTGGTTGCAGTAAAATTAGGATTTTAGTTACCAAATTTCTCTAGCTCGTCGTGGTCCTCAGTTTCCATTTTGATAGTATCAACACTCATTACCATCACTGGTCTGAAACCGACATGCTAGCGTTATTAAAGTCTACACAATTAGGATTTACGTAAATCTTCATAATTCTTTTCATTAAAGGCTAATCTTGTATTAGAGAGACTTACAAAATGGCGCTTGTTTTGGGCTTCAAGCGCTGGTTATGAAATTTCGACGCAATGAAGCAGTCTGGGTTTCCTACCGACGAAGTAGTAAGTCGGATCGAAGTTACCTGTCGTATAAGTGCCGTCATCAGTTTCGCCAATTTAATACATTCCCATCGACCATCATCATTATCCCTGTCGTTACTTCCGAGCGGTCCAAAAACAAACAGCGCCCGATTTTAACGGCGGGGCGACGCGGACTCCGCCAGTTGAACAAACTAATTAACCTGATTTAGAAGAAAAATATTTGTGAAACTAAATCGGCAAAAAAAGGAGTAGCCCGACGCAAACAGGCGGGGAGCGCGCGTGTCTCATAAAAGCGGCGCTTGTGTAAATTTGAATAGCCGAGGCTTTTAGTTGACTTTATGCGTGGAAATTGCTGGAAAAAATCTACGGGGGCCGATACCGGGTAAACACCGGCGGCCAAAGTGGAGGCTAACGGTAATGGCGGCCGCGGGAGTCGCAGAAACGACGTAACGACTATCGTTCCGTTATTTTTCCCTCATCGGCTAATTACAGCGACGACTTCACTTTGCGGGACACTTCGAGCGAGCCCGTTTAGGGTACATCAGCCGCTGGTTAATTATTTACGCCCCCTGCCGCCCGGGCAGAAAGAGGAAGCACTTTCCCGCCGCCACTTCAACGGCCCCGTCTTAAATTTCATGTAAATTCGCCGCAACTCCAGGATTTCTAATCGGGGCGGGATCTGCGAAGGGTACGTTCCAGGGATCCCCGACGTGCCTTTTAATATCGCTAATTGCCTCGGGTAAATGGTACGTACTTCGACACACTCGAGACCGACGAAAACAAATTCTGAGAAATCGGGAAATTATTGCGCCAAAAATATGTCTCGATGCCAGGTTTCTATTGGTGCAGCAAAACCCCCTACGTGTACTATTTCACTCTATTGATTATATTGAAATCGTTTTTCCGTTAGAGTTCCTTTGGGATTCTCCTGTCTCGTTCTTTGATTGAAATTCTCTTGCTACGAGTCCACACATTTTTCGCTCCATCTTTTTTGTTTATTCGTTGTCCTTCGCTATCCTGTCGTAGCCTAAAGGAGGAAGATAACTGACCTCCAACGAACTACTAGGATTCCTGGCTTTCTTAAGGGACCTTCAGCTGCTCTATTATTGGGCCCGCTACTTTTCCTTCTTGTTTCCCTTGCTAATGATTTAATGTGAGGTGAAGCCGCAGTTTCTTTTGTAGAGCCACTGTCTTTTTCTTGAGATGGAACCTCCTTCCCCTTGTCCGTATTTTCTAGGTGAAGTCTTCTTGTGCCCCCCTACGTGGCTTCCCTGCCCCCCCTTATGGTCTTTCTTTTGACCGGGGAGCTTCTACCAGGGTTTGACACCTGACTAAAGCTATTCCTTAGTCCTCTTCGCCTTCTTCCCAGCGTTCGCCAAGGAGGACGGCTCCTACAGAGGGGTCGTCTTTGCTATGATGTTTCCTTGACAATCTCCTTGGATCGTACCTTCTTGTCTTTCAGTTAATACACGACTGTCTCTATCTTCGTTGAACTTTTCATTTCTCCTTCCACCATGTGTTGTATACACCCAGAATCCAAAATGAAGTCCTCCGTGGTTCTTTCTACGTTGGTTTTGTTGCCGCTATCTCTTCTGCACTGTTCGTCGCACATGAATGAATCCCCATGGGGTTTGGAATACAACAGACGAAAACCTCAATGCCTTAATGTTTCCTCGATGAATTTTACCATATGTACCAGAAAAAAGTTCTCGTTAATATTAAAAACAAAGAAATTTTTAGTAATTCTTCAGAGGAAAGCTTGTGTAAAGCCTTAATTTCACTAATATTACGGTACAGTTCCATTTGAATTTTTTCGTTTTCCCTCTTTTATTATCCCATTTTTTCCCGGGACAGCTTCATTCTTATGTCCTAATTGTCCCGTTCGCCGGATAAAAAAATACGAATTTCCTTGTCGCGTTGTTCCAAAACATCCCGCCCATCGCTAATTGCTTCAAAAGACGTTTAATTAAGGAAAAATTACCGAGTATAACACGTAGCCGGAGGCTGTATTTATATCATTTTCGTGTCATTTTCCGCATGGAGGCCGGGGCAAGCCATGCCGTAAGAAAAACACGCCGGAATCCAATTAAGGAGGATCCTCTTCCTGAACGAATGCAAACCGTTATTTAAAAGTTTCTCCAACCCGGTCTATTTAAATGCACCGCGCACCGCCTCATCATCTAATAAAAACATAATTTTGCGATGGGATGAGATGAGAAAACGACGTTTTTCTGGAGAATTTCGACTGTATTCAAGCCGGTCCCTTAGGTAGAGGACCCGAGATAGAGGGGACGTTTGCTATTTAGAATTTCTCAAAGCCTGACGTGCATACTTTCCTGTGTGATTCAGATATCTACAGATAAATCCGGAATTTAATCTCGAGAAAGGCGGATTTTCTGACTCAAAGTCTGAGAAATGAGTTTCGAAACTAAGAAATGTTTTTGCTTTTAAATACGCCTCGAACCGAACGAAAAGGGGTTTCGTAAAACTTTAATTTCTCATAAAAGGGGGTGGCGGTGCAGAAAAGGCAAATAGGTTCTATTTTACAGGACCGCGAAAATCTATGTAGTAATAAATCCTTATATACCCCTAAAATCAGCGCATATCGTCAAAGTAGTGGAGCAGTTAAGATGAACGAGCGCGAAACGCACTTTAAAACGGACGTAACTTCTTTTTACTCATCAAGCAGTTTAATAGAGGAAGATGCGAAGGAGAAGAGGCACACACTTCTTGAGCATACTGTAATTATTTTTTTATTACATCTTCTGTTGTCGGTTGATGGTTGATTCTTTTTCCTTTCAAAGTTGGAATCAGAATTTTTTAGGAGCATTTTTCGTGGCGTAATGAGGTTCTTCTTTATTATCTACAAAGCCTTTTGTAGTAGTTTTAGCGAAAGGTATACTCAAAGGTTGCTTTTTTTTGCTAAGAACATCAAAAATCTCTACAAGTGGATTCCTAAACCTGTTTTACAAAGCGGAATGGGCTAAACACTCTTTATCCCTTAAATATTTGAAGTTTAAAGGTTCTGGGCTTCTATAAAGATATTTCAAAGGCGTGGAAGCTCACAATTTGCTATGGAAGTAAAATATAGGGCTAATATGATATAAATCGCCTCTGAAATCGCCTCACTGCCCTTGTATGAGTTAAAATATTCACTGATTTGTACATGCATTACCATGAGTGTATAAGTTGAAGTAGCTTGGAGCACTTCGTGGACCTAATATTTCCAAAAATGCCCGGAAAATGTCAAAAATCGCTAAAGACGGTTTTTCCAGGAAAAAATTCAGGGAAACTTTTCTACAAAACACCAAAAACCATGAAAATTAGCCCTGTGCCAATCTGTAAAAATTAAGACAAAATATTTTTACCAAAAGGAAATTTTTTAAGGCACCTTGGGGTCGTCCAATAATTTTGAAAATTTTCCACATATTTTGGTAGGCAGTCAACAGCTCTCGTGAATTTTTTCATCATTTTTATTCGAACAGATTTCCTTAAAGCCCCTGAAAATGTTCCAAAGACACAACGTTGGGAATACACAAAGATGGCATAAGGGAAATTGTGTTTTCTTTTTTATTGTTACATATGTATAATTAGAAATAGAGCGACAGTAATAAACCTGCTGATTAATTTTTTTTAGTGATGTTTTAATTATTTCAAAACAAGCAACAAAACTAAATTTTCATTTTGGTTTTCACTCAAAAAAAAAATTCAGTGAGCTTCCACCACTTTGCCCGTTTTTAAGCATATGCAAGACAGATAACGTGGGTGGTTGTCTTCCACGCCCCTACAACTGGAATAAAAACTGCCACGCCGCACCTCAAGACTAGAACGCGCTATTTAGTGAGACAACAATATGGTTCATTTAATATGACAGGTGATACAAACGGTTTTGTTCCTTATTTGTCAAGAGGGGAAACGCTCCTCGCGACTCCCGCTCCCCGCCGGCCCCCCGTTTCTTCAGCTTCTTTAGGGAATCACAAAGGCGTTGCGTTCCTTCATTACCTAATAAAGGGTACTTCTTTACTTCTAATGATGGCTCTGTAGCCGAAACCGATAACCTGCGATTGTAGTATTGGAAATTTTCTTTACCGCCGCTGAAGATTCATTTTCCTTCCTTCTTAAGCCCAATCTAACCTATTCCGTTGAGGGTCTTATATTTTACAATATATTGTGACGACCTACAGTCCTGAGGGGTACTTAGCGTATGCTGTTTAGGGTGTAGATCAGGTGGTGGTGTCTATAACTCTTCATTCAAGGGGTTCTTATAGAAGGGTTGTTTATGTTGGGTTTCTTTCGACCCTATTAAAGGTGCTGTGCTTCATTTGAAATTACTTGGCGTTAGGTCGTTGTGACAGTGACACAAAAATTTAAAATTCACAGATCAAGCCCTTATTGTAGCCAGTAATGAACTGTGTAATGAAGATAATTGTCCGAAAAGTTGTTTATTGTTGATACAAAAGGGCAATTACTTTTGAAAAATACTTAAGTATTGTATCGCTCGCGATGGATGTAAATCGAATTGTAATGACATTATAATGTATTGAAGAGGTATGGAACACCCTTGGGAACAGCACCGCAGCGTATCGATTGAATACAATTAAAATATAATCAGGATGTTCAGAGGTATTTCGAGCGGTATTCAAAAAGGAAACTTTTCAAGAGTACCAACCTTTTTAAAATGGAAATGGTATAACCGTGTTATTATACATTAGCTGAATGCAACAGCTTGTTAAGTGCATTACCGATTAGAAATTTGCCTGATATCAAATTCAAATTCCCTCCATTGAAGAGAATCAAAAACTGTCCTCTCCGCTACACTCGGGGAGCGTCGATGTACGGCACGAGCCGGGAAAATCTCCGGGAAGCCTTCGAGATCCTCAATGATCGTCCCATTATAATTATAATCTTTTCGGCCCCGCGTAACATAAATCACAGATTCGTTTAATTCCTCCCTCTGTCCTTACATTATTAATTTTCATTTTGCGCGAAGACGCCCTGGGAAGTCGTTCCGGGGTGGCGGAACAGCCCCCCCGAACAAACATAAACCAGTAATAATGTGAATTATTTACGTCTGTATGGTCATATATCAAACGGCCTATTTTAATGCGGTCGGTATACGTACGATATGTGTATGTGTATGTGTGTTTGTTTGTGTACGAAGAAATTAGGATATTCGTGTAATATCCGGGGAGAAGGGAGATAAAGAAATGAATAAATTAGGTTGGCGCTGAAAGGGGTTCATGGTGAAATTAAATTCAGGAGTGTGTAGGTAGATTATTCATGGAGCTATATTTGGAGCGCTATTTACTTAGGTAATTAAATACGATGGAAAAGTCGGAAACGTTAGGGTAGTGATGCCTTTCTGTACTTAACCTATTAAGCTAATACATTACTTATTCAATATACTCGATGCATGCGTGAAAAAATGTTGATGTTAGAAAATTCGTTCCTGTCATGGTAACGGACGCTAATAATTTATGAATTTTATGCCATTTATATTCTGTACAACAAATATGCACGGATAGAGTGATATGTTAATCCCCTTGCTTTATAGAGCGACAACAAAGCTGTTTTGGTAAATAAAATTTAACAGCAGACGGACCAAAAAGCTTGTTTGAAATGGATCAAAGATGATAAAAATCCGAAATCTGGACAAATCAGGGCTGTTGCGCTTTTTTTAAACGATAAAAATTTACAAAAATAGGTAGTTTTTCCGTTTGTTCACCATAGCGTGGAAATTATTGAAGAAAATGCAATACGCTGTACAGATGATTTGTGGAGGTTTCGGTTTTTCACCGAAAGAAAACTTGAAAAAGGCGTTAAAATGGAACATTTTTGATGAATAGGTTTTGCACGATTAAGTTATTAACAATAAACACCGAAATCTTGCAAAATTCGGCGTATTAACTGAGATAGGCCGATTTTAATTTTTCAAACTGTTTTTGAAAGAAGACATCAAAACCTACAACTTGGCTATCTTCGATTTTCACATAAATTTGGAGAAAAGCGCGAAAAATGGCCTGGAACATTTCGCATTTCGAGCTGAGTAAGGGACGCAAGTACGTCTGCTCTTACATTTAAATTTTAAACTCTATAAACTGGGCTCTTGCTTGTAGAGTGACGGAAATAGTGGTAAAACCGTTTCCAAATCCAAAGAACTAACACTAAGCAATGTATGAATAAAAATCGATAAACGATGAAATAAATATTTTCCGCGTTATTGACATTACCTTCCTATATTGCATTTATTGATTATTTCATTAATAATTCATTATTATGCTTACACCCATCACTTCTCACACTTTGAAAAGGGTACTATAAAATAAATTTATTTATAAATATTGTAAATAGCACGATTAAAATGTTGTGACGTGGATTTGTAATTATGAATCGCACGATAGAAGCGTAAGCGGTCATGTTAGCATAAACTTTTACTGAAGAAGGTCAAAATAGTATTGACTTAGATTCTAAATTCCAAAGGGGAAATTGTAGACAATTTTTCATCCCTCTGAAGGATTTCGCCCATATTTCGGTAAGTGAAATTCAAAAATATTTCCATGCCACTTTTCTACGAGCTCCACTAGCTCAGGTGTAAAAATAAATTGTCCTCTACGGCAAGGGACGTTCAATCATCGTCGTTTCCAATGAATTTTATACTGTGATTAATCAGTTTTGTGCAGTTTTATGATTACTTGTAATCGCCCTTTTTAAGTCCTTAAAATTCCACTTTAACAACTTTTCCTGACAAAATCCGTGGTCATTCTCGAGATAAAGGTCTTTTCTACGTCAATGAAGTCCTAAGTTGGCTACGAAGGAACCTCTTTGTGGGGAGCCCAAAACAACATCGTACGAAAAAGCATAGAAACGCAATCAGATGATTGAAACACATACAGAGATTGGAAAATAATAGAATAAAAAAGGTGGTAATCAACGGGAAACTGGAAGCAAAGGAATACCTCGAATGAGATGATGTAAAATGATGGAATATAGGATTGGAGAAAGAAAATAACCAAAAGAGGAAGGAATGGAATGGATTCGAGGAATGAAATGTAGCACGCGCTTATAAGCCTTAAGATAGTTACGTACTCCATTAGTAACGTTTAATTCCGTATTGTCCGGCTTGTCTGACGCATTTTCTCTGGAATCCTCCCGTCGCGCTCCCGCCTGGAGTCGTTCCGCACCTCTCACGTCCAGATTAATATCCAATTAGTACGAAAGCATTCGAACGCGCCCGTAATTTCTGGAGGAGAGCCCGTGGAGTTTGAAAATCCGGATTCTCGCCGCATAACTTATGCGGCTTAATCGCCATTGTCCTTGGACGTTTTCGTCCTAATTTCCGGAAATACGGTCGTTTTCCGGGACAAAAAGGATCACGTAATACGCCATTTACGCCAATCAAGGATCGTTACTGCGAGACAAAAGGGAACGACGCGGACGCGACGCGCGCCCTGAAAGAAACAAAAAAGGCGGGAATCGTATTTGGGAAAACGGACTATATTTAACTTGACGGGGTTTATGTGTGTGTGTATGTGTGTGTACGTCGCACATGGTGGGCATGTGCGACGTACAACGTCGGAATTAGTGTATTGTTTATAAATGTGACAAATTTAGAAGTCGGCGATGTGCGTGCTGTAATAATTCAAGTATGGTATATTCCTCCCCGGTAATCTTTCAAAATCGAAGGGAGCAAATAATTCCGTGCCCAAAGCCCCCCCATATAACTATCCCCGGATCGATCGAAATGATCCCCCCTACGGCAGTCTATAAACGGGGATCAATTAATTTGTCTCTAGCCACACATAAATTGGCTTAATGTGTTTTGCGCGCCCGCCTTTGTTAAGGCCTTTGTTTTACAGCACTCGTTGGGATCAAATCCTGTCGCATGTACTTTGCTGCTTTCCGTTTTAATGAATTTTTCGCCGTGCCTCGGAGATCGAGGGAGCATTAGGTAGAAAAAAGGGCTTCGCGCTTTGATCAAGGAATCGGCCCTCCATTACGAGATTAAAATAGTCCGAAAGGACGAAATTTCGCCTTCGGCACAATCGGATGACGGGCACATGAAAGACATCGAGCACTTCATTTGCGTGCCTCGACAAATCTAGCCGATATTTATTTTATTTTCCGTTCTGCCAAAGAAATTTCATGCAGCTCCGCCATCGATAAATAACATCGTTAGATTAGTACAATAAGTCGACGATGGGGCATGTGCGAGTTCGAATGGCTAACAGTCATTTAACCTGCCAGAAGTGATTATGTGAGCGATTAATGATCGAGACAACGTGGTAATTGTCGAGATTATTAATGGCTGATAAGCGCCCGAGACGGTTCCGCGCTCAATCTGGGACGTACAAAGATTATATTTACCTTTTCGCGTACGAATCCACATTAAATATCGTCAAATGCACAAATTAGGAGTTACTTCATTCCCTTGTCCTATTCCCGTTCCAACGCGATTGAGGGATTTCCAGCTTTTGCATTCCAGGTGGTAGCCTGATGGGGATCCTCGATCCTCCTTCCCTTTGTCCATCGTATCTTCTAGGTGAAGCCTTATTGTGCCCATCTCCCCCTCCCTTTCTTATTATCTTTCTTTGGGTCAGGGAATTTCCACAGGGGTTTGATACCTGACCAAAGCTGTCCTTCGTCCTCGTCACTCTCATCCTAACTGCCCCTAAGGAGAGCTGCAATTGAGCCCCTCGACCGACGAGAGGGTCTCGCAGTTCCTACAGGGTACCTCCACAGCTCGAATGTTTCCTCCTCGAAAGTTGTCCTAATGATATGGTCTTCATGCAGCCAGTCATGGCTTTGGTTGTTTTTCGAGTATTGGAGAGATTTCCCTGGGGCTTAAAAGAAATGCTGCATATCACTGTGGCTAGGTTGATCATTGGTGTGCATGTTGAACTGCTTTAAAGACAGGACGCTTTCCTGGGCGAGACCATTCTGTTGTATCCCTGTTTCATACCAGGGACTCAGGTTGTATCTGTTATTGGCTTCGTGAAGGTACGTGGGGATGTTCAAAAATCGTTGTACATGTTATACCAAGTCGTCGCACAACTAGGGTGCGGAATCCTAACTTGTTTGGTCATTCCGAGAGAAATTAGGTAGCTTCAATAATCTTCCATACAATCTTTGTAACTCTGACTCAACCAAGTGCAAAAGGAATTTTAAAAAATTTACTACTGCATTACGTAATGCAAATACATAATCAACTAATCCCATTACTCGCTTTAAGCTATTAATTCACAGTCGATGTTTTACGTATATATCGATGACATATACACGGATCATTAACGTGATTGCCCTGGAGAATCTTTTTGAAATCGAAAAAGGTTCAATCGTCGAACTCTCGCGTTGCAGATTGCGTGAATTGAAACATGGATTTCCATTTTTTTTAATGGCGTCTAGATACGTTCAAAGCGGGAAAGTATTCAACGTTTCCCGTGTAATTCGAGAAATGGACAAATTTTCCGCATAAACGCAACGCCCAATGCAGAATTGCGCCGGTCAGTCGGAACTTTTTTTTCTTTTTCTCCATATACGACTCTTATCATTTCCGCTATAAACTGGTGTGTGTGTTCTATCATTCTTCGTTTATTGTTGTTGCCTTAACCCTCTACAAGAGAGCGGACCAAACATATCATTTGACGATCCTGAGATTCAAAATCTTGTCTACAACAAATTTTGCCTTCTGTTTGAGCCACTCGTCCTAATAAAGTTGAGCCTGATCTGATTCTTTCCATGAATTATGTGATGCCATAACCACCAGCAATGTTGCATTATTGGAAACCGTAATCGTCTTATATGCACCGACGCCTTGTTTATTAATGGATACGTAATCACCGTTGCCATTGCCGCCTTGAAGGTACCCCAATGGCGAGATTTGATCCGCACTTTTCTCCTCCACCTCCCGTTATGGCGCCGGGACCGTATTATCCGGATTAAATTAACGCCTACGTTTTCGTTATACGTGTACCGCATTAATCGGAGCTCGTACCTACACGTGGTGTAAAAAATTAAGGGAGCAAAAGCGAAGGCGAGACGGAGCGACGTCCGCCCAGAAAATCAACCAGTTGCTATATCGATTCCAACCCCTAGCCAAATGCGATTAGCGAGGACGGATCGGGCAGAGTCTGAGAGTTCGAAACTGTGTACCTGCTTAATTTGTTTTCGAGGAAAACTCGACGGTTTTCTATTTGGAGGGTGGTGGGAGGGTGTAGCCGATGTTGCGAGCAAGGAAGACTCGTCGCTTTGAGTAACAGGTTATTCTCATCAGCGTCTGTGTATGTGAAATCTGTTATGTAGGTTAAGGGATCTGGGGTGTCGTGGAAAAATTTGGGAAAACGTGCGAGCTACACTTTTGGTGCATCTATCTGATGGACAAGATTTGATTCGTGAACTCGAAATTGGACCTCGTCTTCCACATAAAAAGGGGTATAGGATATTTTCCCCAATCGCTTTGGTGAAAGCTTTAATAGATTTAAACTGTCTCTACTTTGACTTTCCATTGTGTTTTATGATTCCTATCGTTTTAAACATCGGTTGCATATCGAAAACCCAACACGAACTTTGGAGAATACCTCCAATACTCTATAATCGATGTTATCCAACCCTGGACGTTCACCCTCCGTTGAAATCTTTCGAGGCATCCTACGGTTTTAGAAACCTATCCTCTGCAGTCCCTCAGGATAAAATATTCACACTTAATGACGTATAAACCGCCGGGTTTTCTTCCCATCAGCGAGACACAAATATGTGCATTAATGTTGCGAATCGATATGCAATAACGGTGTTTACATGTAACGAATATAAATGCCTAGCAGAGCCAATATCCCCTCCCGCATCTGTGTCGTTACTTTGAGGGGAAAAGTTCGCCTCCATGAACCGAATTAATTGAAACCGACCTTATTATGACGTAAAGTTTTCTCGTTTGCCCTCATTTTTCCAAGTAATTGACAGCCAACAGGTTCCTACCCCAAGGTAATTCGGATCTTTTTTTAGTTTCACTCGTGCAATTTTCTTCACCACCGGAGAAATTGACGCTTGTCACGCCTCTGGTATCGCCGGTGTGATTGTGAATCATTGCAAAAACGCCGAGGACGATTCCATCATTCAGTCTTTTCCGTTCATTCGTACGCAGAACAACGTAGCCGTGTAACTTTCACCACTATTATTATGCCTTCGAAGGAGTGCCTTCCATCATCCATCTTAGACTTACTTTGGACATCGCGATCGAGGTAAGACGAGGGTTTTCATTTTGTCCATGAACACCAATCAGTTGCTCGAGATTTTCTCGTTTTCTCACTAAATTTAAAGTGAAATCTAATTCGTACCACTTTGTATGTTTCATTTTTTACTAGTTAGAAGTGGAAGCTTCCTTTAGGAACACTGAATTTACTGTTGGTTTCTTTCTAGGAAGTACTGGCTTTGTTGATGGTTCAAGTAATGTCTCCTCGACAGATCTTCAAGTTGAAGCTTCTGAGCTAACGAAAATTCCTAATAGGACTATTCTTATTGGTTGGTTTAGGAGGCGTTCCTTTTACTGTAGACGTTTCCTCTAAACAGTCTCTTCATGACAGTGTCATGGAGGCTTTCTGCAGGCCAAAAGTATGTCTTCTTATAGACCAAAGCGTCAGCAGGCCACACACCATTACATTTAAATCTTTGGGCAGAATTCTCAATCGTTGCAGCTTTATCACTAGCGTTGAAATGCTTGAAAAAGGATCTTTCCAATGGTTGGAGTCGTGCATCTCGAACCATTTCCATCAAGAAGGAGAAGAATTTGTGTCTCCTTTGTAGGCTTAACTGCATCAATGGAGCCATTCTATAAACAATTTTGAGTTTATGCATCTGCTTTCTGAGGTAATACCTGCACTTCCAGGTGGAGCTCCAAACCTTCAATTCAGTAGTTTCCTCTTTTGAGCTACGACGTTCTGACATTTGTTTTGCACTGTATTTACACCTGTTTCATCTATATTACAGCTACTTGTAGTATCGATTTAGTAGACAGTAGACATTTTCTTTACAGTACTCTTTGGTCCTAGCAAAGGATGTTGCTTAAGGCTCATAAAATCCATGAAACTATAGTACCATTTCTTTCCAGCGATTTTTTTCTGTATATGGAATGTGTGGGGGTTTCCATTTCTATCCAAATAGACACTCGTCTATTTCTTTAATACGGTCAGCTAGCTGTAGCAACGCAGCATGACGCCTTATTGCTTTTGTGCCTTCGTTAGCTTTTACATTTTTGTCATCGAAGTGACGTATAAGAGTCATTTTTGGTATTTCAGCGACTTTGTTTACTTGACTACAGTGGCGTGCTCTGGTGTTCGACTACTCCAACCGTTTTCTAACTCCATGCCAGCTTTTCCAATTTGTAACTCTTACTGAACACGACCAGCGCCGAAAGATTTCTGGATAGCACGAACGGAAACGCATTTATATTTCTCTCCTCCGAACTGCGCGTATATACGCAGTGCGTTCACCGTCTATTGTTAGTCCGTGGCGTAATTCTAAATAATAAAGTTATTTTCAAAACCGATCGGATCGTAAAGTCGGATCTATGCATGTAAATTGTGAACGGGGTCACGTAGCGAGCACCACTGGTGAGAGGTTTCCGGTATTACGTTTCAGGCGATATTTACGTACAGAGCGTAATGCCAACGCAAGCGACTAGGCGTAGATGAGAGAGTGAATTAACCACTACACCTAATCGTGAATCACTTTATTAAACGTTTCTACATAACCTCTCAAAGGGTAATTTTTTGACTGTTTTGTCCAACCAACGTTTTTCAGTAGTACGATCTAAAGGTCGTCAGAGAGCCAATCAAAATGATAGTCCTAATTCGGGAACCCAAGGCGAAAGTCAAATAAATTTTAAGGAATTATTAGGGGTTATGTTACGTTAGTTAGGTAGCACCTGCGCGCTCGATAGTAGTGCTGCGGCTGCGCATTCGGTTGATGTCATCGCCAGTAAATCACGCGTGTAATTGTACAGCACATTTTGGTTTATAATATCTGTGGATTTCAATGGTAATACCCTTAAAATTAAATTTCTACAAACATCACTTTTATAGTCATTTTCGGCCAATTTTCCATTCGACCGCTTGCAGTTAAAAATCTAACAGTAGTTCAGTAGTAAAATTTTGTAAACGCATGATACACCATCGATATACGTTTTTTACCAAATATTTTGCCCCGTCGTTTCTGCGTTAAAGTGCCTTAAACTCGGGGATCGATACATTTGAAGCGGATATTAAATGACGCTTCTCCGCCTGTTGGCTTTCCGTTCGCTGCTTCCTAATCAAACTATTGTAGGCTGTAAAACGTTTTCAGTAGATTCGTTTCATCTTAGAGGCGATTGGGAACGAGGGGCAAACCTACAACGAAACCATTGTCGGTGCCCCATCGAGCTTGGAAGTGAAGTTAGTTACGAGGAATGAGTGGCTTATGACAAAGGTATGAGAGGGAGTTTTGAAGTCTCGTGGGCATTTTAGTGGGATCCTTATTGGCTCATTTGCTTAAAATTGGTTAGAAAACGTTATTTCACTCGAATTTTTAACTTGTAATTGATTGTATAAGTGAGTATGAGGCGTGAGTTTCAATTTTTTCCATTTTCCTAGCTCCGTGGAAAATCTGGATGTTTATAACCAGCCTCGAATAGAATCTAGAAGCCTTTTCTAGGAGAAAATTTTCAATTGACCTCTTAGTCAACACATTTTGGTATGCTTTGCGACAAAATAATAAAGATTTTAATAAAACTTTCGTTGCTCTACCTGTTGAATGAAAAACGCGGTCATTTTCAGCAGTTTCTTCCATGCATGCATGACTGTCAATCTAGTGATTACACCACTCTCGCGCTTCAACCCCTACATGCATGTAATCTGAAATATCGGAAATAACAGTCAGAATCATTTATTTTTCATGTCCCTATTTACCGAGGGCGAAGTTTTCCTCTACCTGTAGCGTTTCCTTTGAGAAACACAACTCGTAGCAGAATTAAGAATTGCATTTATTATAGGAATAGAGGTAGAAACCTCTCTAGGTTCCGTTGTCGCTCTACAAATCGAATTTCTTTGCACGAGGTAAATGCGCGATGCCGTCGTACCTACTTCGTGTTTTTATTATACATATTTAATATAGTAGGTACATATTACCGTTTCCGAGATCGAGTTTACTCGAAATCCGTTCCGTGCAGAATTTTCCTGCAAATACCTCGAGGCTCGTGCGGCGTCTGGTTTGTTTACGCGAGCATTTCGACTTACAACGAAATGCACAAAAGTAAAATGGCAGAACAATAAAGCGATTAGTAGAGTGGAAGGGAACGAGTAAATAATGAAAATTTCGTTCCCCGGCGATGCGGATATGACAAATGGCGCAGATTAAAAACGTAACGCGACGTGGAGATAACTAACTCCACTTTCTTCTTTCCTGTTTGACGCGAAACTACGTGAGATATTGAAATTTTAATAAAACCGGATTCTGCTGGCTCCGCGGGGAAGTTTCACGGGATTGAAAAACAATATTTCTGTTTGAATAAGGAACTGTTTACTTGCTTTTCGGGCATTTGTGTACGCACTCAGCTACAAGAGAATCGAGGGTATGAAACGTTGAATTATGACCGTTGTTTGTACTTAGAAGTTATTCTGCGTGTATTCGAGACGAAATATAATACTTTCGTATACCTGGTACTCCAGGTTTTCTTTCAGAATCCTTCAACACCCCTCACCTCACACCTTTACAACAGTTACCTCCTAAATTCTATAAATTTCATGTTCTGTAGGTGACGGAATCCATGCTTATGTATTGATATTCTGTGGTCGTCTCTAAACGGCTACGTGTTCCATGCCTTCACCATGTTTTGTTTACGTCGCCCGGTTACTACGTTAGTGAATTGTTATTGTTTACTCCGTATGCATTTCGCCATTATTTCATGTCAGTACGTTCGGGATCGTTCTCTTCAAAGATGTCGAAACGCCCTAGAGAGTTTGGCGCCTATTGGGAAGAGTGGGTGAGTAAAACGCTAAACTAACCTATCTTTACAGAAAACCGTTTGATTCGATTCCATAAACGTAAGAAATGTGTATGAGGAATATGACTGTAGAATTAATGTAAGAGACCCTTTAGTTTAAGTAGTACGTGACTAGTTGGCCGTTTGATTTTCATAACGTAAGGGTCGCTGGTTTAATTTTACCGTTCGCCTGAGCGGTTCATGTGTTTGGAGGTTAAGAGTTCTGGTTAAGACAGCGCCCTCTGCCGCGGGAAACTTCGACCCGTTTTACACACGACGTTGCCGGTTCCTACGTTACCGACCTTTATCAGGGAATTTGTATTTGGCGTTAATTTTTATAATAGGCCATGAGGGTTTCTGCTAAAAGGAGTTTTATTCGTTAGCGGTATGCCCTTTGAGCAAAAATACTGTCTGCCTGGCTGAATTCTGTTTATATTAATTTTCTCAGTGTAATTGAAAATTTGGTATTGTTTATTGAAATACGCCTTGGAATTGTATTTTTATTATTAATATTATTATATAAGTTTTTAGGTAAACATTTTTGTTAGTAAAGTCCGATCTCAAGAATGGCAATTTTGTTACTAAAAGAAGACCGTATTAGGGTACTGAAAAAAATAATTTAACTTTAGGAAACCAATAGTGTTGAGAAAAAAAGCAATTTCCATTCATTTATCTTGAATAAAACAATTAGTTAATAAAAGAAAACGCAGCATAACGATATTTATAAAATAATATACACGTTTAATCTCTTACTAGCTTTATTACTTAATTTCAGTAGGCTATTATTAGTTAATTGTTTCCACATGAATGCCAAGAAAGTTTAAAATGAGAAATGGCATTATTTTTCGCTCAGAGGGTTTCGACGGATTGACCTCCATTTAACGGACACCCTATATGTGCGTTTTTGGCGAAAATAACATTGAAACTTCGGTCTCAAATGAGAAATATGCTCAAGAAAAGAATTCTAAAAGCAATGAAAGCTGCTCGCAGTGTTTTCGCTCGTTCTGCATAACGGCAAACGTTCTGAGCAGGAAATTTTCTCGTTATATTCGCGTTTCCCATTTCCAGCGCGGCTGGCTTTCGCTTGAAAATCCTGCCGATCTTTACGGCCTTCATCTTAACTAACGGGACGCCATATGCGCGCTCCCACAGCCGCCCTCTCGACAGTACCAGAAACAATAATCTTCGAGCCGTTCCGCGTTTCGAAGAACCTATAAAAGTCTCGCACATGCATTGTTATAAGCACGATTCGAATCGGTACCGATGAAACCATTAAAATTACATTAGAGGCTGCGCCATGGACGGGCACGTTCCGTCTGCTGCGTAAAACCGTCGAACGCTTTGTGGGCAATCGAAATGTCCTGGCGTGTTTTATAAGTTCAGTTACCCCGCGCTGCCATCATTATTATTATTATTATATAAAAGTCGTAAGAGGAAAGAAAAGAACCACTCACGACTAGACTGAAGGAGCCCGTTTCCGATTGGCGCGCTCTTGCTCCTCACCAAGGCTCTGAGTTCTTAGATAACGACAAAGGTAAATGTACCCAGACCCGGGCGTTGTATTGTACTTCGTACCATTAGGAAGGCGAACGTTTAAAAAGCGTCGATGCTTTTATATTCGGCTTCTAACGCACCAGGTGGAAGCAATTCGGTAACAATCTTGCGTACCCGTTGGAAATGAATCATCAAAAATTTATCTGCGCATGCGCCTTAATTTACGTGTATGAGTTAGACTCATAAAAATTGTTGCGATCCTATCAGCCCGTATACGGCGTGTTTCGTTTTTTAGGGTCATGTCATTAAACGGTAATAGTGCGAGAAGTTCCTTTTTACTACCAAGGCGTGTTGATTTTGCTGGGTTCAATGCAAATACCAATACGCAAACACAGGATGACCAACATAAAGCTGAGCTGTTCGGTAAGCAGGCTTACTAGAAGAGTTATGTGAGTATGCTCACTGTATTTCATCGGATTTACCTCTCCTGTTTAATGTGCAAAAATAATGAAAAATATTTTCTGTCTCTAAAAGGGAGGCCTGTTATTTTAAGAAGTTAAAGATGAGGGGTGAATCCCATGAGGAGGCGTACTAAGTAAATGAAGAACTTAAAAGCTTCTTATAACGGCCCTTTAAACTTTAAGCTTATTATACACCATGATACTGGTTATTGTCGCGATGAAATATGTTTAAACCCTTGATTTTCTTTAGAACTTCATCATAGTACCTGTATTACGTGTTTTATCGTCTTATTCTCCAATGACGAGACTATTTCGTGCCTGACTAGAAGAAGATCGCCGTTTCGCTCCTCGCGCGACCCGTTTTGAATAAGTCCACAGAGTTCTTTAACCCAAATGGGCCTATTCATACGCTAATGCATAGCACGAACTCGAAAACACACTTTCACCTTTGCGGCCCACTTAGGAAAAACTCCAACTTTACGAGGCGACGGAGCGGGGAGGCGCGCCTCATTCATTTACCCGCCGTGGGTGTCGTGTGTGTGTGTGTGTGTGTTCCGTACACGGGGAAAATCTTATTTTAAAATCCGGCCTATTTCTTGTATCAAGTGGGAAAGGGTGGAACTTTTGCCCCGCGTTTGCATATCGCTCGGGAGTCGGCGGATCCGGAAAAATTCCGAAACTTTCGGTAAACAAACACTCTTTAGTGAAGAATGGAATTGCGAGAAACTTTTGCCGCGACGACGGTTCTCCTCGAGATTGTTTTAATGTAAATGGCATTACTAGAAAATGCAGGAGAGCGGAGAGAAAAAGTGGCGTGGAGGGAAAAAGTTTACGTAAAAGTTTTATCACTTCCACCGGGTAAACTTTATTATCATCGCGAAATTATTTATAGAGACTTTCTCGAGTTTTTGAAATGTATTTGGGAAGGTGACAGCGGGAGTTATTGGCGAGAGGGTGCATAGGGGATGGAGGCTCTAAATAAGGAAATACTGGGAAATATCGGGGAGTCCCGGGATGTTCCCCTATTAAAACTTGTCAAACGGAAGGCGTAAACGTTGTTAATCCACTCGCGCCTGGAATAATGTTTTGACTCGAAAATTGCTGAACGAAGGGGTATAATGGGTTATTTTACGTAAAAAGTTTCCCAAGAAATGAGGCATTTTAGAAATCCCGCAACAAGTAAAGTCATTCGAGGAAATGGCGAACGAGCCGCCATCTCTTTATTATCCGCATACTTTCTACCAAGATAAGCTCATAGCAATTTCTGGTTTCCTTCCGCCTATTACTTCAAATGAAATGTCAGAAGCCGCCTAAATTTCTAATCTTAAAACCATTTAGAGGTATTAGGAAATTTAATTTTTTCTGTGCTTGAAAGGCAGTGTAAATACCGAAATGTGTCATTCGCAGAGTAGTCACTTGCAACTTTGTACTTTGTAGAGTAGAAAAAATTACAGAATTAGACAAAGTTTCTATGCTAGTAAATTATGGGATATTCATTTTACAATAGGTGCAAGTCAAAAACATAAATTTAGTTTCACCATTTTTCATTGTTTTCAGGACACTTCCTATTCTTCTTAGCTTTTTCGAAATCTTTAAGGTACTCTATAAGGGCCTGAATTGTAGACGCCTGGTTAGAGATTTGGAGACTGTTACAATGAGATTTTAATATTAATTCTATCGCGCAATCCACCTTACGTATTTTACACCGTACGCGACGGTCGGAACGCGGAACACACGATCGTTCTGTCTTTAGGCTAGTTCCATTGTACATCTTTTTGGTTGTTGTAGGTTCTCTTCAAATCTGAGAAGGGCGTTCCATGGTTCCTAGCTGTACCGTACAGTTGCAGGGGTGCTCCTGTCGTTTTTCAGATTTAGAAATGAAATTTAATGATATCGTTCATTTCTTTGAATCTCCATGGCATTTTGACGATGATAATAGGCACTACACGCATTTTTTAAGTCATATTTAGGGGAAAAAATCTTCACTGAAACCGCCCGCTCCTGGACGGCATACCGATTTCCCTACGAACTTGTTGACTTTTTTATATATCACCTCGATCGAATTAATATCGTGTCGAACGCTAAGAAATTGAAATTTCCCATCAATTTATCTCCCCTCCCCCTATTTTTCCTGGAGATTTCCCCCCGAACGGAACGATAAAGTACGTACCCCCCAGCGCCTCCCGGTCCTCGGCCCCACGATCCGATCCTCCCGATCGTTAGGAATACATCGCGCCTAGGAGAGTGACAAATACGCTGTCAAAATCAGGCATCGGGGATCGAATTGGAAACAGGTGTTTTCCGCGGCGGCGGCGGCGGGGCCGCGCTAAAACTTTCCCCGAAGAAGCCGGGAGAGGGAACGGGAGGAGGGGCGGGAGCGTTCCCGTCCGCTGCACCCTCATTTACATCCGTTCCATTTTTCGAGTTACGGGATTTACACGAGCGCGGCGATACGTTTCGGCACGTACGTACTTACGATGCCGCCGCTCCTGTCGATTCCCGCGGGAAGAAATGAAGAGGCACTTTAAAATTTGTGTCGCGGGTTACTGGAGCCTCGCGGGTTGACGTTTCATCAAATGTACTGAAAGTGTAAAAATGTTTTGTCACCTTGGAACTAGAAGTGGGTCGTAAGCGTTCCCCTGCTGTCCTGTTATCTCCCACTTGTATTGTAGTCTTCCCAGAAATCGACACAGATCATCCAGGGAAAAGTGTAATGACCATTTCCATGACCAACTTAAATGAGTTACTGTTACTCTGCTCGAAGAGATGCTATAATTACAGTTAGCGTTAGAAAATATTCCTAGAAGCTCTGAGCAATACTTTAGAGAGGGCAGCAATCCATCCGGACTCACCTGCATCCATTAGTACTTTACTTGCGACACCTCGTAAATCCCAAAAATTTTAGAACGTCACAAGGTGACAAATCAAACGTCGTTACAATTCCTCGCTACGATACCGCTTATTGAATCGGCCCCCTCCGGCCGTTCTGTGTGCATCCAGAGTGTTTCCTGGCGGGAGTTATTTTTCTCAAACATATATTTTTTGTCAAAAACCACACACACACACACACACACACACACACCGTGCGGGCGTGAGTGCTGCACCTCCCCGTGTCATTTGTTAGCGTCAGCTGAAATATACGGTGATATTAGGGCTCTAAAAATGATCGTGCTCGACGGTGGTTTTGTGGAAACCTCTGAGAAATGGGCGTTCGTTAACACTCGTACGTGGCTAATGGCGCACTATAGAGTATCTTTTACTCTTTCCGGCGGCTCCGGAGCCAGCCTCGGCAGGCGGCAGGGGCGCATTAGGGAAATTGAGGGGATTCGTAGCGCCCGACACTTTGATTACAACGTATGAGGACGATTGTCTGACTTAACCGATGCTATATCTTCTCTAGTGAAAATATAAATGACCTCTCACGTCAAAAAGGATTAGTGAGCATTGTCGACATGAACCATCCCAGGTAAATTCTTTTATGGTACTTACTCACCCAAACGTCCTCAAGACGATTTACATGTACGAGTGTCATTACTGAACGTCACAACTCCAACAAAATTTCTTAACAAGTTAAAATGGATTATTGGTTATTGCCTACGTAAAGGATCCTAGGTAAATTCTTTTATGGTGCTGACTTACCCAAACATCCTTAAGAATATTTACATGTACGAGTGTGGGTATAAAATAGTATAAACTTCACTCATGTTTTCCGTCATTATTTAACGTCACAACTGCAACAAAAATTCTTAACAAGTTAAAATGCCCAGGTAAATTCTTTTGTGGTGCTTACTTACCCAAATTTACTTATGAATATGTACGTGTACGAGTGTGGGTATAAAATAGTAGAAACTCCACTCATTTTCCGTCTGTATGGGTAAATGTTGAATTATCGAGGGTGTCTCCTTACCCCCGATAGTTTTTGAAAATCCCTTCCACTCTCATTAATCCGGATCTGATGCGTTTCCCCGATTTTCGTTACATAGGCCTATCCCGCGTGCCGACTTTCTGAGGGCGCCTCATGTATAAGTAATCCGGGATGCCCGGGAGGCGTGAAAATTTGAATAAATTTCCTTGTAGGAATAGGCGCCGCGACGCCTTCGACGTTCCGGATGTGCGACCGAAGACGTCTTACGACCTACCTACGGGCGTCGACACTTTTGACTCAGGTCGGTGTGGCTGTTCGCCGTGAAAATAATGGCTCGTTGAATTTTTATATGCCATTTGAATTCCTTTTTCGCAATTTTACGAGCGATCCCCGATTCCATGCTTAACACGCGTCGCCTCGCTCGAAAAGGGACGGGGAGATGAGGGATTCGCTTAACGGTCGAGTGTCTGGTAAGTGGAAATTGTCGAGCGAGAACTTTTTTTGGAGGGGACGTGACTTTCGCGTTGTTGTTGTTGTTCTATTTCGAATGTTTTCGGGGGCGCGGGACCGTTCAGGTGAAAATGTCTTTTCTGGAATCGGGGCCGGCCGTAGGACAGTTTAGCCATGGGGAAATTTAATGAGCACGTTCCAGAGACACATGCGTGATCTCTAAAAGTCGAAAGGTTTTTAAATTTAACAAGCGCTCGTATTATGCCCAGGCTTTCATTCGCGACGAGCGAATAAGCGGAAGAAAATAATTGCACAAGTGATAAATGCCAACCAATTTTCATTAGAAACGTCATAATAAGTGTATCGTCGAAACCTCTTCAAGTTTAAATGAAATTATGAATCTGACAGAACGGTTAGGCTGAGAAATAACAATACTACTTTCGGGGCTAATAAACTAATAGGAAAACGACTAAAGTTTCGTTATCACACACGGCCCCGGCATATGGAATCGAAAAGTGGATACCGCAAGCAAGCGAACATGAACAACGAACATCCCCACTCTTCACCAACGCCTAAAGCAATGAGAGAGGGAGGGGCACGAGAAGCGTCACTGCGTTAATCAAATTTGCGTTACTGCGCAGCGTTAAATAAACAATTCCAGCTGAGAGTCGCTACTTGTGCATTTCCCGTCTCAACAAACGTTTTTCCTTCCTGGCTCACTTGAATAGTAAATGCTTTTAGAGACGAGGTCCTCCAGAGGGCGTAGCATTTTTGTAACGTCCATAACGATTGTATTTAAGTTAGAAGTCAGATTTACACATGCAATTTTAAATTGTAACACAACGACTTAATAACTCTCTTCGGCCCATCCGCACGTGCAGCCTTCGCTCTATCCGCATTGACAACTCCATTCATTTTATTATCCCTCATGAATAAGTAAGCAAAAAGTTAAGCCCCCATACGCAGCTTTATACACACGTGATATACGTATGTATATATGTATGTATGTATGTTGCTCCTTAAAGCCGAGCTGCATAAATTTACCGGAGCTTTGCTCTGAAAGGTAACTAAAAACTGCTATCTCGTATGCATGGAGAGGGAAAGAGCGAGAGAGCCGAGAGGAAGGGAGTGCAAGCGGAATCGACGGCGGCGCAGCGAGGAAATGGAAAATGTGAGGCCCCGTTTTTGTATCTTTATGTAAACTTATTATAATCGCGGGGCTTAGCTCGGGGGATGTTTTCGATCGCGAGGGACGGAGGGGGGACGGTATATCGCGATAAAGCGGAGTTATTGCCGGGAACTTTGGAATCGTAATTTCGCTATTACTTACTTAATCCCCTAAGCCTATTTACTCTCGCGGCGGAGTTGAGTGCTCTTTGGGCTTTTCGCTGTTTTGTAGCGCCTTATCCGCTCCGGACGTCGGCGATTAGCATGGCCGTCCTCGGTTGCGGCCTCGCCGCAAACGTCGAACCGGTCTCGGTTCTTCGACTCTGAATTATACGTCATATTTTCGTTGCCGGCGCGTAATCCCACGGGATTATCCCGTGAATTGTTAGCGGCAGTCGCAGACTTACGTTTGGTTTGTAACGGCAATTACAAACAGCTTAAAGCAAACAACTGCTTTCACAGTAAAAACGATTGATGGACCGGTTGAAATTTAACCCAACTCTAGGATCTCCTCGTCTTCTCCATTCGGTCCCACAAAGATGCCGTAAGTCGTTCATGCGCAGTAGCAATAGTGCGTCGATCGGTATATGGTTGACGCAGACCATGGATGCAGTAGAAATGTTTGGGATATACACCAATCGGAGATGGACCGCTGCTGCGCATGAACCATTTCGCTTGAGATTATCGCATGCTTCTAATACGCACCCACGAACTGACACGCTTGCCAATTTTTAGTTCCTGGCAACGCCGTTTCCTGCGCTGCGTCAGCCGGGCTTCGATGACTCAGTCTATTTTAATCAGGCGGCCGGTCGGTTCGGGGGCAGATTACACGCAGCCGCAGAGGAAGTCGCTCGAAAAATGTCGGAGGGGAAGTTTAACAATGGGGAGGGTGAAAGTTTGTTGGAAAAAACCCCCAAAATTTCGTTGTTTTCGCGCGTCTTTGCCGATATACAAGGGTGAGTCTGAAATAGTGTGTCTTTTTCGGCCATTTTTCGAAAATATAATGTTTCTTGGTCGCTAATTTCTTCCTAACGTTAAGTGATTGAAAATATTTGGCGTTGGTGGTATTAAAATATGTGCGTCCGTTGTTGGAACGTTTGTGGTTACATTTTGAGGGTGGATTTGACCCCCTGAAAGTTTTTCTCCTGTGAAGAATAAGCGTTTCTTACTTTTCCAAGGAAGAGGAACCAGGAAAAGTTGGCAAAACCGTTAATATTAAGGCTTCCATAGCTTGAGAGTTGATTCATAATTGCACCTATTACTTGCCGTGTATATTACACAAGGGGTTTTATATCAGTACCATAAAACTTTGGCGAACTCGTCATTTTAGCCGTAAACGGTGAGTAGTTACTTAAGCCCTAGACTTCGCTGGGGTAGTTATTTAACATAGACACTAGTGTACTGCGCTCGTGTTTTACGTTGGGAAAACACTCCCCATATTGCATAAACGCGTCGTACGTTCCTTTATATAGTCGATTAATAGTCGAAAGTGCACTAAAGGATATTACGTTAATTGCCCTTTTACCTGTTTCAGAGAGGAAGTGACGAGCTCCTTTCGCAGTCTAACGTCTCAGTCATGGCTCCTTCGGCTCCCCACGCAGACAACAATAACCAAGAAAATGCCAAAAAAGTGAGTATGCAGCAGCTTTGATACTATTAATAAACGCGCTTGTCTCTGTAGCCGCATGAAGGGTCCATTATTCCGTGAATTCTAAAGGATAACGCTAAACGTTGTGTATATCCTGTGAAAGCGTCGGGAACAAAGGCCATCGCAGCTTCCAACACACATACACACACACACGCATACGAGAACATCTCGTCCAACCCGCCCCATAGCAACCCTGGAAAGTTTTATTACACAGATCAACTGGTGTCCGTCTGGCCGAAAGGGATGCGCTATATGGGGCGAGTCCACGCGCCATATCGTGCACGGATTCAATTTTAGTTTAATTATCCTCGCACTTTTATCGCCGAAGAAGAATAACCATTCCGACGTGTGTTGTGTACGTGACGGCGGAAAATTTAAAACTTTCACAATGGCCGTCGCGTAAACTTCTCATATTTCATTTAACAACAACAACAACAACAACAACAACAACAACGGCGGCGGTAGCATCGGGGTAAGTCGGACGAGATGGACTCGATAAAAATCTCCGCTTTCGCCTCTCGGACAATACGAAGGGTTTGTCGTATGACGGGCGGGTTTCGATACGGGAAAAATTAACATGATGAAACGGGGATCCGAACCCTCGGCGGGTCCGTAATTAACACGGAATTGCAACGACGTATTTTCTTCATTGTTCGAAAGATGAACGGAAGGAAACAAGCGCACGAGCGTACGTTCAAAGGGACTGAACGCCGCACACGCGCGATTTTATTACGCTCCGGGGACAAAGAGAGGAGAACGCCCGATGAAAATTGCGTTGCATAAAATCTAATGTAGCGTCGTTATCCGGGGAGGAATCCTCCTCGAGACAATTAGCGTTAGCCATCGAACCTTTCGTCTTCGAGCGATTAGCTAAATTACCCAGTAGCATTCAATTCGAAGGAAGGCCACGGGACATCCGTTGAATGTCATTGTTTGGCGATGAATCGGACTTGACTATCTCCAGGACTTAAACGGAGGTATTTGGATTGCGGCTCCTTCGTTTTTAAGACGCCATCCAGAACATACCTGCATGGCTTTGCTTGGGATTGGGATAATTCAGAAAAGACGAGCACTGCAGAGTTGTCGTTTCAAAAATGCCAATTTCCCCCGAAAAGTCCTGGGAAAACTCAAATTCCCCCCATTAACTGTTTATCACTCGATTCTGTAATAAACCTGTCTCTTAACTGTCGGAGAATGGCGGTGAATTAGCATTATGTGCAACGTAGAGAAGAAAACGCGCACGTGCGCAGTATGTGGGAAGACACAGAACCATAGAACATTAAAATCTCTGAACCGAACACATTCTGATTAAGTAATCTGTGATTCTGAAGCAAGGAAGATTCCAGAAGCCTAGATTCGTTTCAAACATCCAGTGTTTATCACAGTGTGGCGTTAGAGGCGATTCCATTAGGTTTTTCATATTGAAAGCATTGAAGCAAAAACTGATCCATGTAGCAGACCCCTATTTAGCCTGTAGAAACGGACTCATTTCTCCCCGAAAGTGTATTACAATTCTGCTTGATAACCTGTTCTATTGACCAGCACCAGAAACCGGCTTTCTATGTCCATCACTTGATCGCAGCAGCCTCTTTCGTGTCTGAAACCAGCTTACTCCACTGGAACATGTTGGAATATCTCTGGAATCTTTTAGCAGTGTATAGGTTATTCTTAACAGAATAATGGGCCTGTAGTTATCAGCCTTGTTGGTCTTCTTTTCTTTCATATGGCAGTAATTTTCGAATTTTTGGAAGCATCAGCTGCTTGCCTACTCGCACTTTCTGCGACGCCTTCACCGAGTCTTCTGGTATAAAAGGTGCGGAGAACCCGTTGGGTTCTTTTGTGCAATTCAAGTTTTTGGAGTTATCTTTGTCATAATCCTTGGTTCCGTCGGTTAAGCCCACTATTCTGCTAGCAACATGTTTTGCCTTAACTTGCCTGCCCCCTGGGATCTTCTGGAGTGTGGAACGACAAATTCCTCAACAGACCCTATGCTATCTATCTACTAAAGTGTTAAAAAGTTAAGTACCAATTTTTCTTCCCCTCAGTGTCTAAATCTCAAGTAAATGTGTACTGCTCAGAAAATTTTTGACATGTTGGGCTTCATACCTGAACGTCATTTTTTTTGACTTTGCTCAAGACGAATTCAGTCAACCAATGATAATTGTGGGGCTCGGAGAAGGTCCATTTGTTCCACTCAGGTTTTTTGAAAGTTCCTACATAGTTTGAGGATCGATCTGCTTTTGGGCGCCAAAGTCTTCACTGGAAACTCATGAAGACGTTGTTCCCTTTATATTACCTGTTTCTAATTTCTGGAAGCTTAGGATCCTTGGAATTACAGAAAATCTTTTCCCTGGACCGAATCTCTGCCTTTTTAATAGGCATTCGAAAGATTTCTTTGAAGGTGTTGTCCTTTAAACGAGGTCCATTTGCCTTGTATTTTCTGCACCGCCCCTCCTTTTTCAAAGGGAATCTGGTGAATCATAAAAAAGTACGTTTCGGTACACGTTTGATTCATTCGTTATAGTGGCGTGGTCGAGTGCGTTTGTGTATGTTTTGACCAAGGGAGATACGGCGATATGGCGAACACTAGGATGTAGTGGTGAAACATGGCAAGGATAAAAGAGTGTAGCATTCACTAGAATAGTGAAATGTTTTTTTTATCACGTCGATACGGCGACCAATAACGGCGTAAGTTTGTGCTACTTAAACATAATTTTCAGAATCTGAGTGTGCCAAATGAGTCGATATTTATCGATCGTAGTGTGTGTGATAAAAGCGGATTGTTCGTTGTTAAAAACAATAGACGAGGAAATAATTTGGGAGCGGAATAAAAATTATGTTGTTTTACTAACGGTACTCAATACAATCGGTAATAACGAGCAAATTTATACGGTAAACTCATTAGTAGAATTAAGCGGTAAAGCTTTTATTATGCAAATATTGATTCGATTGCTCCAACATGCGGCAGATCGTTATCTGAGACGTATTCGAGTGGTAAACCGCTGCATAGCCTAAGGCTGTATCTTAATTTACATCTATTGCAGGTATGTGTAAACTACGTTGTTGGCTAAGAAAAGTATCCAAGGGATAAACCGCCCCGTGTAGTCCACGTCTCTCGAATTTAATAAGGTTTTGTGTCGACCTCTGAGGTAAAATACTGTTTCCTTTCTGATCGAAAAAGTAACTTCGAAGCGAATAGGGTTCGATGAAAATACGCCCACGACCTCGGTAAACAGATGAAAAACGTCCATTTTTTCACGAAATATACTTGTAGGAAACACATATTTGATATCCATGGATAGTTTAGGGGTATTTTCGATGAATTCCTCCGTACGTACCATTCGCCGAACTCGAAAATAGACGATACAATTTATAATCCGCAGAGATCGGGACGTTATTGTCCGCGGAATTCGGCGTGTGTTATCGAATTCCCACAGGGGAAGAACCGAAATTCCGACCGTTACTACTGGCAAAACTTTTTTTCAATAAACCCGTAATAGCACAAACGTTAATCAGGACGAGACCACACGTCCGGCGCCCCCGGTTCGGGGATAACTTTAAAACGAGAGTCAAATCCAATAGATGTTTCGGGGAAAGTTTTTCGATATTATCTCATAATAGTAGGTAGAAATGACAGTTAATATTTGAGTCATGAATGATGAAGGGGTTTAACGTACCAGCCTAAAAAATGTTGCAGGTCTTTGGAAATGTGTCATATTTCTAGTCGATCGTGTGGATCCTATTGGTTCATTAATTTAATGCGGCTTTTTGACACTTCCTTGCAACACACTAAGTAGCCTCTCATGACTAACGCTGCAAAAAGATTGGTTCAGGTTCTGTCGTAGTCGAGTGAAATTTCCTATGGCTTTTTGAGTGGAAATATGACACCAGTAATTATTTTTACGTTTTAATTTTTAATTTGAGAACAAGCAGTGGCGTATCACTTCTCTCTTTAAAACTGTCCAGTGCAAATCCATCACGAACGCCACTGACACGAATAAAAAATTATGTAGTAGAGCAGAAAATACATTTCGATGCATGGAAGATACGTACTGCGTCTTTTTTTCTTAAATTCCTTAGCACCCTGTAGATCAAATGTTAACGCCTTTAGGACATGTTCATATGAAGTCTCTTTTCTCAAAATAGATTCACAAGTAAACTTAAATATTGGCATGTTATTAAGAAACACCCTGTATACTTGCAAAGATTACCTTTTCATTCATAATAAAATTACGGAAATATACATTTCAGTACTTTCAAGTGCTTGGAATTATTTCCTGATGCATAAATTTTGAAGTCATGTAATAGTCATACTATAGAAAAAATTGTATTCGAAATAAATACCACTACTTTGTTGGTGGACGTCTAAACCATTTTGAGGTTATGTTATGGCATTCCTGCATTGTGTGCGCTTTAATTTAAGAAAACAATATGGGGATACCTCAATTCCTCGTCGGGATCAATACTTTTGAAAAAAAAAGTGCTCGATTCCCTATAGTGCGTCGTCTTCAGCCTTCATTTCTACCATTCGTAAACATGAAAGTGCAAGTGCTAAGGCAATACTTACTTAGGCAAGTGCTAAGGTGCAAGTGCTAAGGCAATACTTGTCGTAGTATGATGAAAAAATACCCCAACCCTTAATTTTTGAGCAATTACTCACTCAAAATTTTCACTCACTACTCCAAAACCGTTCATTCGAATAGATTTTTGACAGCAAGTGTAAATATTTTCGATCACACTGTAACTTGCTAATTTATTCACGTAGCTGGATTAATTAACTAAACAGAACGGAGCGATAGCGCATTATCAGTCGTGCCGGCAATTAGCCTCTAGTCATAAGCGTTTTATCTGCGTTACGTCTTGTTTGCCGTAAGAATTTATATTAAACGTATAAATTATTTTAACTCGACGCCGGAACGGCATTGCAGATTCGAAAGACGTTTCGTTTTTACGACGTCAAATATCGATTGGGCGATTTCTTGGCGGAGGATCGAGAGAGGTTCGTAAAATTGACGGCGGCATCGGTTCAAATAGTTTATTTGTTTAGAAATTACGGTTATTACGTTATTGTCAAGCGTCGCAATGGCCTTAAGACGGCGGTCGTGAGGTGAGGAGTTCGATACGTTTTCAGGCTTACGACTTGATAGATTTTTTTTCCGAGCGCTCTCCTCCTCTTCTCCTGCGAATCTATCTGTAGGTAATCTAATGCGAGACGTTTTCTATTGTGCGAGGAATCGTTTTTCCCGTATATTTTTCCTTTTCCGGGAGTGACGTGTTTCGTGGATTAAACATAAAAAATCTTCTTAGCATAGAAGGGCGGACGATTAATTAAATGGGAGGAGGTGTAACGAGGAGTTGAGGGCTCTGCGGATCGATTTAGGAGCGGGAGTGGTTTCCTAGGTAATTTTGTGCCCTCGGTCCGTATCCCACTACAGAATTCACCTGGTAACATTAACTCTTAAATGAATGGAGTTGGAGCGATTAGTACGGAAAACCGCCTTTTTATAAACGAGGGCATTGCAATAGAGGGAATTTCTCGAAGTGGCGAAGTTGTGCGCTGTTTGTATTGCTTTATTTGGGGAGGAAATGTGAAGGAAGTTTTGAAATGTAATTTCCTTTCCAAAGCGGTGCTTTGGAGGAATCTCCCAAACGAGAACCCTTGGTTAGTGCTAGTATTTTCCAGCATCTTGGGTCCAAATTTCCAAAACTTCCTCCACGATCCCTTGCAGACTTTTCCCCGTTCTAACTTCCGCGTGTTCCAGGTGAAGCTGGAACAGAACGTCGGCAAGCCCTCGAGGGTGATCCACATCCGCAACATCCCGAGCGACGTGTCCGAAGCGGAGATAATCCACCTCGGGCTGCCCTTCGGCAGGGTGACCAACGTGCTCGTGCTGAAGGGCAAGAACCAGGCCTTCCTCGAGATGGGCGACGAGGCGTCCGCCACCTCCATGGTCAACTACTTCTCGAGCTGCATGGCCCAGCTGCGGGGCAGAGCGGTCTACGTCCAGTACTCCAATCACAAGGAGCTGAAGACCGACCAGACGCATTCGAATGCGGTGAGTGGAACAGGGTGAATGTTTTGGCGAATTCCCATACCGTCGCTAGGATTTGGTGAAGGAGCCAATGCAAGTCGGTGATAAAGGGCGCAAAGCCCGTCACGAATCTTCTTATTTCACAGGGCGTTTGGTGCTTACCGATTGACCCTCTCGGTGTGGTTGGTCAACATTGTTTCCATCTTTTTGGTGGTCGTCCTTGTGACCCTTTTTATATGAAGTGCAGGTCTTTGCTATCCTTTGCTTTTTTAGTGAATCTACTGTCTTTAATCCCATCTACAAATCTTGAAAATTTCCTCATTTCTCCAGTAGATTCACTCTTTTCTTTTCAGTTCTCTGGGGAAATTTTTGTCGTGTCATGTCATAAAGTTTTGTTTTCAAGGGCAGTTGGCTCTTTAGCTTAAGTTTAGGTACACATTGACTCTATTTTCGGTAATAATCTGTTTGTTCAGGGGGGATAAGTGCCTCGTATACGAGGGTTCAAGGCACTTTTGAAGTGTTTGTTTAATCATTTACGAAACTGTTTCGGGGCTCTTGTGAACGATAGGAAGTTCGGCAAGCAGGAAGTGAGGAACTTTCGATTTACCATCTTGTATCCTCGTGGAATAATTGATAGCACCTACCATAAGGTCATCATACCGCTAGAAGGGAGTCGTGCTGATAATCAAAGGGCAGAAAAACGCGCAGTAGAAGCTATGAGAATTTCCACATTTTTTTAACTCATTAACCCTATGTATCTCATTATTAAGCGAGACGTACGTACTCGAATCGTAAACGCTCGATCCCACTTTAATGCACCGAAATGCCGATGCCATTATGTGTGCTAACAAGCCGGAAAAGCTCGTGAATGCGGTGCCTTTTCTTCGAAACGTTTCGGTCCTTCCCCCTTATTTCCTTCTCTTTTGCTTTCTGGACGGGCTACGTCGTAAGGGGAGTATCAAGTTTTCGCCCTGATTTATCAGCGATCGCGTACGTATCGTCGAATAATTGGCGAATGCGACGTGAGTATTCGCACAATAACCGTCATGAACGTTAATGAAGCGGTCGATGCGGTTATCATCAATAATAAATAGACTCCATCGGTAATGTTCGTCCTACTGATTTAAATATTTATCGTGCATGTAGATTTACAACGTACGTAGGCGTATGGTGACCAGTTGATGAGATAAGTAATATTTAATGTTTCCTCCGAGTCATGGTTGTGTATAAGTCGAGTACATAACTCTAATAAGTTTGCTTTTACATCCAGTTACCGTTAAAAAATTAATCACTGAAGCTATTGTTTCCGTGGAAACAGTTGAGTTCACGTGTGAACCCAGTTAATCACTGGGTTTGTATCAACAGGCACAAAAGTCGTTACAAGACGATTATTTTCAGTTAGTCAAATGAAATCACCATTCTGTCGCGGTGCACGTTGGAACAGATCTGTTGTAACGCAGGAATGGAACAACGATTCGCATTTTAGGCGCGTTTCCTAAACAAAATCGACACAGTTTCTGCATAATTAATTTCGATTTTAGCGGGTATTTCTGCTCTTTTTTGCGTCCGGTCGTATTTCGGTATATGGGGTGGACGGGGGCGACCGCCATCCGCCTGACCATTAGAGTCGCTGTTAAACCAAACAAAAGCGTATTATGGTTTAATTTACTTCAATTCGCGAATTAATTTACCGTCCGTACTCTCTCACATTATTAACCTCATTAATAATATTTATTTCATCAAAATATCACCGTAGGGAAATCCGTGACAATTGTTTTTAATGTATCGCATCGCTTTGAGGTTTCGTGCACATTCGACGATGATAAAATGTTTTACGGGAAATGTTTTGACCCGGTAACGGACATCGGAACGTTTTTGGTTAAATAATAGTCGGATTATGCAGCGTGTTGCGCGCTCGCGAATTCCGTTCCAAATTTCATGGAATTAATTTTCGAAATGTGCCTTTGGCTCGTATTTTTTCATCGTTTGGCTATTGATGACGTCGTTTTTTTACTGTTGAGGGAAAAACGAAAATCTGTATATTGGATAAAAACTGAAAATTCGCCATTTTCACAACTCCACAATGAATAGAAGTCAAAACAGTTAACGGAATATTTTTGGTTCTATTTAGAAACACCTCCACGCAGTGATAGGGATTACCTTCAAACCGTTGTGCATTCTGCAGAACCTGCGGTGTCACTTCGCGACGTACGTCAACGCGCAGATACGTCCGCGCAGATCTTCCAATGTATCACGTGGAAAAACTATGCTTTTTACGTGTCACCATAAAAATAAGTCCAAAGGATTTAAATCGGGTGACCGAAGAGTCCACTCAATTGTTCTTTAGAAACGTTGGATTTAAGTAAGCCCACACATCCGTGCGTTGAGTGAAATCCGTAGGTATGAAAGAGAAAAGAAAAGTTTTTATGCCTGTGTCTTTTGTGAATTTAGGAGATTTGTGGTGTTCAATAATAATTTACGATACAACAAGCAATAAGTGCTAAGACGTGTAAATGTAGACTCAGAACTAGTTCAAAGCGGAAAGTACTTAAATAACTTTTTAATGGCTCCATTAAAATGAGGGGAATGCGGATCATGTTATTGTCGTTCACTAATTTTATTTTTCTATTTATATACGAGGAATAGATTATTGAAAGTGTTTGCCTTCGTAATGAAAATAATCGAACACCGATAGGATGACAACTGGTCAATTCTGTCTCTCCTTTTGTGGTTTTATTTGTTTTTAGCAAGCCATGTTTCCACTAGTTTTGTTAGATAATTTCAGACTGCCACTAATGAATCATTCATTTTTCAACAGCCAACTGGTAGTTACCGTCACTCCCATATAATGACGTCGTCAGCAAAGAACCTTAATTGGTCACAGTTTTGATATTTATACTGTAACGACCTTATCAGTACTAATGCTAATTTATCAAGTTCTTCTTGAAGTTAATTACTCACTGAGCGACTAGTTGTGTCTTAGAAACTCTTATGTAGTTCAATTTCTTCGTACGGCAAAATCGCCCGGGAGAACGTCACCGGTCGCATCTCTCCGTCCTCGTACTTGACCATTCTCTTCTCGTTTCCCGACAGTCTTATCGACAATAATCAATTTTTAACACTACACTAAACAATAATCTGAGTTGCGTCAGTTTTAAACACTGTACAGTAGTTTTCAGTTGATCGATATTCGCCAAAAGAACGCTTTTAAGATGTAAACAAACCTCCGATCGAAAGATCGTCGATCGCGCCCCCCAAAGACTGTAAATTAACCTGTTATCGGATATGTGTAAGTGATTCCCGAGGATGAAGTCACGTAAAGTCGTTTTCGGCGCGAAAAACCGCCGCCGCCGCCGCCAGCGCCCCCTTCTCGAAGCGTAGCGACTCATTCGCAACTTCATTTGACAAAATCGTCGCCTAAAAATTTCATTAACTTCCGGCGTAGGTGCGGAGGGGCAAATACTTTGAATAATTCAATCCGGGAGAAAAATAAGAGCTACCGGCGGGGGGTGCGTAACGGATTCGTCGCCGGGGGGAACGGAAAAAGGGGAGAGATTGCGAGAGTTTCGCGGTTCTCCGGCACCTCTTAAATCTCCACCAGGAACAAAATGCCTCTTTCCTTAATCTTGGCCGTGGAGAGTCGGGGTTTCCTCCGCCGTAGGTGTATCGATTCGGGGGGCGGGCGGGGGTCGGTTTCCCGGTTTTCGTCCCGCGGAAATGGCGTTCGGGCGGATTTTGCGGTCGAACAGGGACAAATGCAGATGCCACATTAATTACGTGGACTAATAATGTGGCGGGAGGGGGTTGCTGATGTTTAACCGTCGATTCGGGTTTTTACAGGCCGATAGGCCGCCCTGACCGAACCTTTAATGCGATTAATCTTGTGCAATAACGACAGTTGAAAAGCGGTTTATAGGGGGGGTGCTTTAGGGAAATTATTCGACGTTTGAGTGTAGTTCTTATGTGTGAACGTAAAAGGTCGAGAGAATTTCGTAAGTCCCTCCGGTCTCCGGATGTCGTAAGAGCGAATCGTCATTAGCGTATTAGCACGAACACGGCTTCGAAAATCATTCTGACGTATCCACAGCGAATCATTCGTTGTGTCGTATCGTGGTTTTCTCCTGCGTTCCATTGTGTTTGCCCCTGTTCTTCATCCTATTGTTCTAAGAGGGATGCAACTGTGGATATCCTTCACATTCTTTTCTGATTGGTCCTCTGTCGATCAGAAGTTAGCCGTTGATCAAAAAATTCCCCTCGATCGCAAAGGATTTGTACTTCCACGGCCGCTCCCTCGCCTCGCCTGAAAATTGTTTTATTTCGCCCCCCTCCCGGTGATTATGGCGGCGATGATGACGGATCAGATTGTGTTTCGTTCGAGATCCGGCTTAATCCCCGCCGGAGTTAAAATTTGATAATGACCCACAGGGGAGAGGGTCGAGAAACGAATAAGAAAAAGAAACGGGAAGCCGTCCTTATACTCGCTTCGCCTCCGACCCCGGCAGGCGCTTAATTTTAATTGGTGTCTTTGGATTGCTTCTGGGAGATGTATCAGTCGTTTCGGATATTCCTTATGGAAGCAGGGCGAGAGGCGCAGGGACGTAGGGACGCAGGGAATAGGCATAGAAAGGTGCTTGATGTGTCATCATTTTACGATCCTTTGGTATATCAAGATTGCCACAGTAAACGTTAAGTATGGCGTTTTTCAATTTTTTCTTGGGCGTTTCGTAACTGTTACTCAGTGCCTCTATATCCCTTTTTCGTTATTCAACATAAGCCGTCCGATTAGCATCCACCTCTTCTGAACAAATAGGGGGTTTTAGTCCTGAAAACAAAACAGCCCTCTACCGACGCCGCTGGCGAAAAATGGGAACAATCAACCCTTTCCTTCATTAAATAAGCGAAATGAAATATGTGAGACCGTTCTGAAGAGATACGGCAATTTATCTGTCGGGTATAAAGAAAGCAGCGCACTGCTGTCTCTCTCTCTCTCTCTCTCTCTCTCTCTCTCTCTCTCTATCTCTCCGGGAGTGAGGCAGTAATGAAAAAAGCCATTTTACCAAAACGAGAATAATTTATAATTTCGACCCAACAATTTCTCCCAGAGAAAAATTTAACGGTTGGATAGATGGGGTGTTTATTTAAATTTGATTTGGCGAGATGACGGAGCGATGAAAGGGACGATGTTAACAATGAGGTCTTGAAAGGAGTGGCTGGGAAACCCTTTAGACCCTGGGACAATTAATTTTGCTTGTGATTAGGTCAAATCGTTCGTTGTGCTTTAAATAAACTCTTTTACTTAAACTCGCAAATGGTTCTGAAAGTCGTATTGATTTGTAGGTGCTCACCTCATAACCAACCAGCGAGGCGCTGTAAATACACGACATGCTGTAGTGAAGCTAATTTTTCGTTAAGCAACCGAATATATCTCGAGTATGCAAGTGCAAAAACCGACAGTTCATCGATTGAAAACTTCGCAAGGTAAAACGGCTGGTGATTCACAAGTCCCTCCAGTCTCCGAATGTTGTATGAGCGAATCGTTATTAACGTATTAGCACGGCCTCGAAAATCTACCGCCTTTCGCGGCTTATACTTGCGATTCTTAGATAGAACGTCGGTATGGACACTTGGTAAATTGGAACGGCTAATCAATTTTTCGGATTATTTTGTGAAGTATCCTTTGCTTTATTCATTTAATATTCCTGTCTAAGTTCGCCTATTTCGCTGTTGCAGGTACAAGACGATAGGGCGAGACGTCTCTCGTGAGTTTAAACTACTCGGGAGATGTACCAGGGAACGCACTCTTTAAGTGATGGCGCTCGAATAAAATATAATTCCTTTATCCCCTAAATTAAAGCTATATAAAGCTACCGTTTAGGGAATTTTGTGCCTCACGAAAATTTTATCCAGAAACGACCAAGTTTGCACTTTACGTGAGTCAAATTAGAAAAGGGGAATCTCGAGCAACCAGGTGTATCGAAGCCCGACTATTCTAAGTTAACGTTTCTCCGGCTTTCCATTCCAGACACATACACACACACAAGCCGTATATTATGATAAATCGCCCGGAGCTGTTACTCTTCGTCTCGCTCTTACTCAATCTCCATCATAAAACAATAATGTTTTTCCTCCACCGCCCCCGTTCCTCCTTCTCCTTCTCTCGCTATCTCGCTTTGTACTTTGAAACAATACCCACCTTTCTCCTAAGCCATGGTTTCGGATCCGTTTCGAAAATCGTTTTTAATGCGCCCTCGCCGCACGATGTTGTTGCTATAGTTGTTGTTGATGATGATGATGATAATGTGTTTTGTCGCCCTTGGCCTTGTTTCGAGCCCAATTTTTTTCCGGTCAGATTCACGTGAGAGAACAAAGGGTTCGTAACCGACACGTATTCGGTTGCGCGGGTATAATCGTTAAAATAAGTGAGGATTTAATGGGAACTAAAGTCCGTAATCGAATGTTCGACGGTCAGGTGAAGGCGGATTTCGGGAAAATACAACGATCGAATACGGCGTGAGTAGTTAATGCTGACACGTGATCTCTCCAAGTGAATCATCACTACGGTCAGTGGGAAACGCTTAAGCGATGTGGCAACGGTGCGCGCATGCCCAGAAGTGATCAAACGATATTTGATGTTCTGTGGTGTAATGACACTCGAAATGTCGGAAATATCCACAACATATATCGACCATTTATATATTGATGAAGAAATTCTTATTTTTTTCTGTTTGAGCACTGCATCTGCTCATTTCGTATTTGCTCTTGAATCTCGTAAAGTATTTTCATTAGTGAAAAAGACTATGTTGCGTTGCTTAATTACCTTAAGAGACTTGTGGAATGAAAGTCGAGCTACGCAAAGTGCTATATAATGTTTGGGGCGGGGGGCGCACGAATTCAGGACCAAAAGTAGTTAATAACGAGACATTAAATTCATTGCACCGCCGTTTTAGCGAAGCTTAGCACTCTGTTTTGCTTGAGGAGAAGAGTAGTAGAGAGGGGTTGCCCTTCCAAGGGCCTAGTCCCAGTTGTATTTCTCTCTCGAACCCACCACTCGTCTAATTTTCAAGTAAACAAAGTCGTACCCGATCACCTACCCATTTCAGTCTACCTATTCTGACTATTTAAGCCCCCTACGAAACTTTCCCCTGAATTCCGGGTTTATTAGCATCGTTGTCGCTTGTCACAGAACGGCAAACAAGCGAGCGCATTCTTGTAGCATTATTTGTCCGTCAACGTCAGCATTGTTCGCGTAAAATGTACGTGTATACGTTATATGCACATTGTGTGTACGTCTATAGGGCGAGGTGCGCTTCGGGGCGTGTTCGTCTAGTTGCGACGTACGTCTCGGGGGGGTGCGCTCGTAATTAGGCGAGGATCGTGCCCGTTTGGGAAAGACGCTCGTCGACGAGTTGTCAAGTGTAGGATTTCCACCTCCGCCTGAAAAATCAATTAGGACGCCCGTCTCCGTTAACTTGAAACAATTCGTCATCGGGACAAATTTCCGCTACGTTCGAGTTTGTTTCCGTTTCCCGTAGCTGCACCGGGAAGTAAACTCGCGCGTTATTTATCGAATTAGTGAAGGTGGTGCCTGGATTTCACGTTATTTACTTCCGGAGATTCGATGTTATCGGGAGAGGAACGGGATTAGATCGGGGAATTTCGTTAAGTTCCATTTGCGTAATTAAATCGACAGGAATTTATTGCACGTTTAACAGGTACTTTACTGTACTATTTAGTGTTTAGAATGGTAGCACGTCATATCTGTTTAAGAGGCATCGCGTAAACGCAGCTACAAAAATTTCATTAGTAAAAAGCTGAAGGTGTCACCTGGTGTATTTCTCCCTTAATCTAATTTTATTTCTACTACGGGTCGTTAGAAACAACTTCTGTCTAATCTTCCTTTCAGCTCCATTTTAACCCCTAGCTCCTATACAATGTATGCTTCATTTACCTTTACACCGTAGCGACTTATTACGCGATATAATCGGCGTTCGGTCTATTGTTGAGCGTAACTGCTTATTAGAGTAGGGTTGAAAAATGTGATTACACTTTTTGTTCTGTACTTCATACGTTCTTTATATTAAGGCTTCTTTCTCCAATCCCCTCTTTCTAAAATCTCGATTTACTGAGTCATTTATTGGTCAAATGGGGAATAAGAAATATGCGTTACATTGGAAAAGCTATGGCCATTAAAATTAACGATCGTACGTGAGCTCTAATGGCTATTATGGATTTTACAGCTGTCCCAATTCTCCTTGGAAAGAGAGTACTTACAAGACTAAACTACGTTAGTTCAGCTTCTGTAACATACTTTACCCTTTTCACTTGTATCTAAGTAGTGTTAATTTTAAGACGAAAGTGTAGTACAATATAATCGCAAAAGCCGTTCAGAAGCTATAATTAGACTGTCAAGTTAATAACATTACCTGTAATAAAAAATGTAGAGGGCTAAAAGGTTGACAATTTAAATAAAATACTAATAGAGTAGAAACGTACACTTGTTAAATATGTTATCGCCGCAACGGCCCAAGGCGACATAATTTAAAGTGGAACGTAACAGCTCGTAGAGGGTCGAAAGAATCGAACGCAAACGTCCCTTGCGGATATTTTTATACGAATCCCCTTGAGAGAAGTAGCTAGTAGTACTGGCAAGAGGGACAATTCCTACCGTGTTGATTGATAAATGGATTGTGTGGCCTGAAAGGCAAAAGCAATTACGTTGTTAAACGAGCGTCCCTTAATAATAATAGAAAAAGGAGAGGACGTTAACAGCCAAAAAACATAAATTTCCCCCCCGACTGAATGTATACATCTTCTACGGTAACCGTCTGGCATTGTTCTCGGGCGACAAAATAAGAAGTGCATCTGCGAAACTGTTCCCGCTTTCCTCCGCTCCTCTCGAGGAGAACGTTCACACGTAAGCACGACACTAAACGGACTTTTTAACGACCCTCCTTTCTTTGCGGAAATTGTTTTACATTCGTTGGAGATTTCTGGCCGTTAGGTCGACGTCGTGTTGCTCAGGGTGCGGTGCGCTCTCCCTCAAAATAAATTGTTACGGACTATTGTACGGGCGCGAATCTCCCGTTCCTCCCCTGCCCCGAGCTCCCGTCTTTTCGCTCTTCCCGTCTCCGCCGGAGGACTTTATAAGCGCGGGATTATGGCGTTGGATGGTTGTGATGCGTTGAACGGGAAATGGTGAAACGGGATTCAAAAACACCACAAGAAAATATTTATAGGGGGAAAGGTGTTTACGACTGAGACCAGGATTCCGAACCACAGCTGTGCGATAAATAGTGACAGCTCGATACTTACGATAGAAAAACTCATGAAATGACAGTACAAACTGCAAGAAACGGTAACCACCGACTCGTGTTTCTGCCTATTTATTTATAATCTCAAGGGATCGAAAACAATACTTATCTTTCAGCAGTTATTTGCTATGAAATAGTTCTTCTCTCATTGTCGGTCGGTGCCGTGCTATTAAGACTAATATAGATGGCAGAGCTGATATCTATTACCTGTAATCAAGTTCTAAACATTTCTGCTCTAACTTTATTATCGCGTATTTAACGTTTTAAGTACTGCACAAATTATTTTTACAACTCTGGGCGCCGAACGTGTAGCGATGACATTTCAATGTACGCTTTTCAACTTTGTATTCATCCTCTCTCAGAAGTAAGAAAAATTACCATCGATTTACGATGATTTTAAAGAGTTTCCGCGTGCAAGTATGGCACCAAAATTAGTTTCGATTCTTTCTTCTTATTCCTCGTCCCGCCATAAAAACGGCTTTATTGTTGTTTGATGTTGTCGAGATGAGTTTTGTGGCTACAATATATCAATATTTATGGCTCATGGGGAATTTTATCTGCCTTTTTTCTTAATTGCCATCTCAGGGATTCGCCGAACGGCAAAAAAAGACAACATGCCGGAACGGTTTCACATAAAATCCAAAGATACATAGTATTATAAAATACCCGGAATTCTCGCTTATCTGCCGTAACATCGAAGACTAGTTTAAAAGAAACCGTAAGCTTGGGTGAAGTCTGTTACTACTTGTAACACACATATATTTTCAGTCGTCCCCATTGCCTTCTTGCGCAGTATCCAACGCGCAACGAGGCAACGCACTACTACGTTATTGTAATAGTCTGGGAGCGAGTAACATATTTAATTCACATTTCTGCTCGACTGATATCATGTATTACGTTTAATGTGGTGTTTGAACTTAACGTTATGCCCTATCCGCAACTATGGAACACTTTTATTAGCGCTTGCATATCGACAGCCGATGTTTTATTAGAGGAAATGCCAAGTAGAAAGGGCAACGACGCGGAAACGCTTTTAAAGTAGTCCCGCCCGATTGATCTGCCGATTAGACGGATGCGAAATTGTGTGTATTTTGGAATCGGCATATCTATGGCATATGGTTTAATAGTTTCATTCTCGTGTAAGTGTTAAAATGTACAGTTACAGTCCTTGAAAAAGTTTCATCTTCGCTAGGGGAGATTACCAAGGTTTTCCCCGACGAAGTATTGGATTTGCTTCGAGGAATTATTTTACAATTTGAAATTCAAAAAAAAATTCGTTTTGTTTTGAACACCGCGATAATTTACAAAACAAGAAAATCCAGTAGGCCGCTGTAACTACTACAAGTAAAAATATCAACATTTCTTGTTCTCTTGCATATCCATTTTGACAGGCTGCTTAAACAGAGAGAGAACCGTACGTCGTTCTAAGGACAGGGTGTCCTGTCTTGCCCTACTAGTTAAAGCGGGTAAGAGATATTTTCGCCCTTGTTCGAAATTCATTGGCAATTTCGCCTTTGGAAAACTACTCGATTACACATATTTAAGAAGCGTTACTTAAAGAGATCATTCGTCTCGAACGGTCCTCAGAGTATAGTGACACTTATTCATTTTCTTTAATGTCCCATATGGAAAGGAAGTGTGAATAAAATGGTGCAAACTTCCTTCTTGAATTTTCGCACACTTTTGCGCGATACCTTCGCCATAAATAATAATGGAAGTGAATGTTTTGGTGAACGCGCCAATATTTTGGCATAATTAGGAGTTTCGGTTCCCTTTTGGACATTTAAAAAGCGGTTCCGAATAAAAGAGGCAGGCCTTATCTTTTCGTCTCGCTGCAAAATCGCAACTTCCTCATTACGTCCGATTTTTTGTCGCTGCAAAGCCGCCCATCTCCCTTTATTATTTCCTAAAGTGCCTAAATTATGCAACCTTCAATTTATTCTCCGTCCTGCTTTCATCGCTCTCCTTACCTTCGGGAAAGTTTTAAAAGAAGCCTCTCATCCTTTCCAATTGGAAGGGAACAAAAACAACAATTCGAAAAAAAATTAAATCCTCCCGAGTAATTCGACATTCTTTAAGTGCGCCTCTCCCTCAAGCTGCGAATATAAGAATGAGGAGTAAAGACAAAAAAGAGAAGGATGGACTATTCATTAACTAAAAACGATGGCGCCTTGACAAATTGCTACAAAAACTTTCAAGTTGCCTTTTTGAACAGCGCCCGAGTAATGTTATGAATTGGTAAAAGGGCTCCGGTGGAGGGGGTATGACGGTGTTTATTTATTAAAATCAATTGGGTCTCGACGATTATTTGCAATATTGATACATATTCGACGTAGAAGTAGTTGCTTTTTCCCTCCCCTTTTTTCCCTTTGAAATATTCATCACGGGAGTTTTACGCGCCGATAGCGAATTCGATCCACGTCATTCTTACTCGATAGTAGTAAGGGTGTACCTTGCAAAATCGTAATGCGTTAGAAAAATTCGTAAACTGGATCATCGACCAACTTTACGAGCTCGTTATAAAAGAGAATAAAGTAAATATTTCTCACGTTTTCGCCCTGGTGAATAAACACCGCGTTACGTCCGCTTTCGTGGGCAATTGACCGTTTCCATCATCGCAACGGTCGCCCAGAAGGGCCAATAAACATTCCCGTAGTTAAGGCGATAACCAGGACGATCGTAAACTCAAATAACTGGAAAGAACGATTATTAGCAGGGAAATTTTATTTGCGAGGCCATCGACCAACTCGCAGAAGTGAAGTACATGTAGATCCCGCCGTGGAGTTGTTAAGTATTTAACAGCCGGACCGAGAGGACTGTTTCGGATTTTACGTCTTTGTTACAAAGTTCACCGTTTCCGATGGACGATAAAGATAAATTTAGAGAGGCTGTGAACGAGAGTAGAAGAGGAGAGAGAACGACGCTTAACACAACTCCTTTTTGCGAGCCTTAGCTAATAGGCGTTGGCGGCGTTCTGACGACTTAGAGATGGATTTTTAAACGAAGAAAAAGGAAACGGGGCATCACCTCCTCAAACGGGCTGCATAAATTCAATTAGCGGAGTTTACTCTCGCGAGGTTTTATGGGTAGGTAGGTGGGTGGGTGGGTGGATGCCGCGGCGTAATGGATTCGCTGCACCCGATACGAGGGCTGTCTTAATCTTAATATCCCGGAAAACACGAGAGGGATGTTGCAAAAGTGCTTTATTAACTACCGGCTTGATAAATTAGTACATAGTGTTACCTAAGAGAAGATCGAGCAACTGATTGCAATGCGGTCGTAGATTGGATTGTCGCTAATCAGTCGCGTTAAATTTTGTCGGCGTTTTCTAAGAAACGTCTCTCCTCGTTATATGCTTACGCATCCAGGGCGGATCAAAATGGAACGAAATAAACTGAACACCTACATTAGAAGCCTCCCATTTCCAGAGAAATCATAAATATCGTCTCACGTAACATGTGTAATAGTTGTCGTAATAATTAATGTTGTATATCAGAGTACACCAATTAGCAAAATCTGTGGTAAAAGTTTCGGCGAATAAAGGGCGACGTAACTCGACGTGCCTGCCTTGCAACTTCTAATTACTCGGAGGAAAAACTACAGACACATGTAGGCGAGTAATTTGTTATTTCGTTAACGAGCCAGTAGGGCGCGATTTTCCCTCTGTGCTCGCTCTCTCGCACTCTACTCCCCCTTTCCTCGGCGGAATTTTTCCCGCGCGCCCTAACGTAATCCTAATAGTAATTACGGATCCGTCGATATAACTTTTGTTGCTGTCGGTATTTTTAATCAAAACACAATGAGGCCGCCGAATTAGACCATTAAATATTAAATTAAACGAATTTCGCTTCTAGGCGGGCGCTTAATTTGCAAAAATCCGCCGCTCGTCGGGTTATTTTCGCAATTAAACGGAGTCGGATTCGGATATACGAAGTGTACCTGCACCGGAGCCCCCATTGAATTTTCACTCTCTCAATACGGCACACTCGAAAAGAAATTAATTTTCTGAAAAGCTCACCGGGCCCTTTGTTACCTTAGGTTGAGAATTTCGAAACGTCGATCGCTTCGGCTCTCCCCTATCTCCGTCCCCCTCGCCAGCGATTACCGTACGGCTCGGATTTTTCTTCATAGGCCGCGTGTTATCAACTTTTTCCACGTGCGGTTACATCAATGATTGAAGAGCTTTTAATTTCACTCTACAACAATAAAAATGACTAACGAGGTATGTGTTCGAAGCATACCTACGAGATGAGTGTACGGAGCATATGTACGATGTATGCGTACGCAGTATGAATGCGAGGTGGGTATACGATGCATGTGTACGAAAGTGTGTACTGATATATTCTATTACTTTCTTGTTACATAGTTTGGTTGTGCCGATGGATTCGGTTTCCTTCGGTTATGCATTATTCTATCTCCTTATTTAATTATTACACGTGTCTTCATCGGCATGTTGAGTAAAACAATCGAACTGATCTTCACCCTTTCCAGAACGCTTCTGCGCAGGCCGCACTCCAGGCTGCTCAAGCGATTTCCGTGACGAATAACGCAGTCACGCCTGCGGTGACGCCCAACACTCCGGTGACCAACGGTCAGGACATACAGGGTGGACCCAATACTGTCCTTCGGGTCATCATCGAGCACATGGTCTATCCCATCAGCTTAGATATTCTCCACTTGGTAAGTCGGAGTCTCTCCACGGGTCGATGGTCCAATAAACGTCGGTTAATCTGTTGCAGATATTCCAAAGATTCGGAAAGGTACTCAAGATCGTTACATTTACAAAAAACAGTAAGTACTCTTACTAAGTAATGTACATCCCGTAATTGGGGTACTTAGAAATAAACTCACGCTCTCCTAATAGACTAGTAATTAACTTGTAGAATTAAGGATGAAATTTTTCATAAAAATATATCGGATTACTAACGATATAACTAAATCGTCATTTTGTTTGATGTTCCCCTTTGGAGCACCGTAACTCAACCATAGGTACAGTTAACACTCGTACTTCACATAATAATTACATAATTTTACTGTACTGACACCTACTCGTTTGCTCAGACGTACTTTTACGTGTTTCCAGACTCATTCCAAGCTTTAATCCAATACCCGGACACGCAGTCCGCGCAGGCGGCAAAGCAGTCCCTCGACGGTCAGAACATCTACAACAGCTGCTGTACGCTGCGCATCGACTACTCGAAGATGTCGTCCTTGAACGTGAAGTACAACAACGACAAGTCGCGGGACTACACGAACCCCAACCTGCCTACGGGGGATAACAACGAGCTCGCGATAAGCGGGGGCCTGGCGGCCGGCCTCAGCGCCGACCTGCTCCTGCTCGCGACCCAACCGAGGCTCGCCAGGGAGAGGCTGACAGGTAATATCTATGGTACGAGAAACTTGATGTGCTAAGGTGATATATTTAAAGTTATCTTAAAGAAAAGCCAATTGTAGACGGTATCGTACTGCTGTCAAGCTGTAAATATGATTTATAATGCGCTTACTACCAATATTACATTTTATTTATATTTTAAACAGTTAAGTTTGACAGTAAACAACAAACGTTTACCCTTCCCCCTCATCTCACAAAAGAGATGTGCCTCACTTCTCGGCATCACACAATACACAACATCCCTATAAATTCACTCATATCTAAACGCTTTTATTCAGGGAGAAAGAAATGTCTCAATTTACCAACCATCTTATTGTATTATTTTTGCTCCAGATTCGATCCTCGCAGGCGCGCCTGGGGTCCTGAGCAGCCCGTTCATGCACGGCCTAACGGCGCCGTTGGCTGCGCCGTACGGAGGAGGAGTCGGCGGCGTCCCCGGCTTGAATACTTTCGCCCTGGGGCAGACCGCCCCCGCCCTCAGGGGGCTCGCCGCGCCCGGCCTCGCGCTGGCCACGGTCCTGCTGGTCAGCAACTTGAACGAGGAGGTTAGTATCGGTCAATTCGGTGATCCACCGATTTCGATGATAAAGAATAAATAGCCTATAGAGGTAGATAGGAAGTTTTTTCATTTGATACCTTCATTGTATGTGTGTATGGGTTTCACGTTAACTAAAGCATGGGTGGCTAATTTGGGTGTCGAGGGGACCCTTAGGAAGTACTGCATACTTTCCGAAGGGGTTCGACCTCGGAAACAAAAATATTGGCGTACACCCCCTTGCAATGGATGCACGTTTAACCAACCGTCTTGTGGTCGTAACAAAAATTGACTGTTGAAACGGCAATATTTTTGATCGCCCAGTACCGAGTACTCTCATCGATCCTTAACTCAAAATACAATTTCATAGAACTGCAAACGTCGAAATTTTTAAAAAGGGGCAATATTAGAAAACTAGTTACGTATCACTTTTACAGCATTTAAGTACGCCATGTCATAGAGTGGTATTCAGAAAAGTTCCTTAAGATTTTTCTGTACTTCAGTGTTAGAAAAACATTTCTTATGGAACTTTAACTCTCTATTTACTTAAAGGTGTGGAAATTAAGATAGAATTCGGACAAGCTAAGATGAATACTTTCAATGTAATAACAATTCTGGTCACCCATGCGTTACAGTGTTTATAGAAAAGTTGTAATCGTTAATTTGTTTTGTTGAAGTCCTCTTCAACAGTTCGTCTCTTCAGTTAATTCCTGAAGGTTCTTCACTAAAATTTAGAAATTAATATTAGAATGTATTAGAATTCCTCCTTATAGTTTACCTAGTTTATATAGTTTAGCAAATATGATTTTCACCGCTATTAAATTGAAGTGACTATTGGAACATATTTTAATGAGCCCTAAACATTATTTGTAGATTAAATGTATATAGCATCAAACATCATCAAATCATCGATAAAACTACTCTCGCCCCCTTTAATCTTAATAATTTTCTTTTATTTTGTTTGTGTTTATTTTATTTTTTAATAACAATACGTAACTTCGATAAAATGCTACATAACGCTAATATTTTGTATACCTAATAAATAAATCGACGAGGTTTTTGTATAGATTTTTTTGTTTTTTGGATTTTATACCGATTCTAATGCTGTTTTTCTTTTTTTACATTTGCTGCCCCTCGGTGGCATAAACCGCCTACCTCTTTGTGCCACGTTACATCCTACTGTCATCTTTCTCTATTGTAGATGGTCACGCCTGACGCTCTCTTTACACTATTTGGTATGTTTTCACACTCAATTTTGTCTCTTAACATTAGGTAGATGTATAAACAGTACATGTTTGTCAGAAAGAACAGTGCTTTCAAGAGCTTTTGACGTTACATCTACCTAATTTATCTATTTTAGAAAGCTCTGTTCTTTTAACAAACTTTTTTGGTACTAAATCTAATATTATCCTTCCCACTTTCAAATCCATTCGAATTAAAAATGAAAGTTTTGCTTAGAAAAACAGAGTACGTGTCTTTTGTCAGTTTTGCTTTGTTAATTTGTTAATGTTTCAATAATTTGTTAACAAAAACTTTATTTTTATTTTGAATTGTACGCTTTTTAGTTTAATTTTATGTCAAGATTTAATATTACTTGTATAATTTTTTACTCTTAGCTTGATATCAAGCTTTTACTCTGCCTTAGATCCATCTAGAAAGTTTGTTTTGTTATCTGCAGATTTTTATTTTCCTGCTATTTTCGTAGAGTCTGTAAATGTTTTTTCTGATCGTTCTGCATGTGTTTTGTGTAATTTTACTTTATTACATACGTGGTCTGGGAAATTTAGAATACCTTCTGCATACGACTTTTCTTCAGAGAACTTTAATTTTAACAGCGCTATCAAATTCCTTAAGACACCAATTTCTTGGTGATCTCTTTGAACGCGTGTTACGAAGATATTGAAGGTAATTTAGATTTCCCTCCAGCTTTTACGTATTGTCAAACTTTCATTGTTTCTTCGATTCTCTTAACAGTGTACCACATTTTTTTTTTTGAATAACGATCAGACTGGTTGTAGGAAAGTGTTTAATCGTTCGTGTTCTTCTTTAGGGGTGTACGGTGATGTGCAACGGGTGAAAATCCTCTATAACAAGAAGGATTCTGCACTAGTACAGCTCGCGGAACCTCATCAGGCACACTTAGGTAGGTTCCATGGTTAAGAAGGTGATCGGCGTCAAAATCTACACGTTATATCTTCCGAGATTCTTAACTGTTAACAAATTCCAGGTTCGAGTCATTGGTTTCTAATTTTGAAGAATCTTGAACCATCAATCGAGACCTCAAGACGAATAAGGATTTTCCATTTTGACTAGATTTTTGATAGAATTTTTCTTCGCAGCGATCACCCACATGGATAAGCTCAAGGTGTTTGGGAAAAACATCCGCGTGATGCTGAGCAAACACCAGTCGGTGCAGATGCCGAAGGAGGGTCAACCGGACGCCGGTCTAACCAAAGACTACAGCCAGAGCCCGTTGCACAGATTCAAGAAGCCCGGCTCGAAGAACTACCAGAACATCTATCCACCCTCGTCTACGTTACACCTCAGCAACATACCTGCGACGGTCAACGAGGACGACATTAAGGAGGCGTTCACCAAGAACGGTTTCACCGTCAAAGCGTTCAAATTCTTCCCGTAAGCAAAATGACGCCTTGTCACCATACATGTTATTATTAACTCTGAGCTGAGCGGATTGAGACACCGTAAAAACCGAAATTCTCATTACCCTTAAATCATCACGAGTGCGGCGATTCAATGTAACTAAATCTAAAATTGTAGAAACGGTTGCGGGGAAGTTTATTATGATTGAACTTGCTCTGGGCAAAGGGGGTGAAACGACCCTATGAATTGGGGTCGCGTATCCATGTTTGAGGGCCTGTTTGAACGAGGTTTGTGGGGGACTAGTTAGTAGGATTCATAGTACAAGTCAAGTATAGTGACTGAGCCAAGTCGACTTCGAAGAAAGGGTGGCATCCCTTAAGACTCAAAAATTCCGTGTATTTTTCGGTTTTTCTGGTGCCTCATATTGAGGTTTACATTGGTACATACTGCAGTCATTAGATATACAGCGCAGTACCTTACCCTAATTATTGTCAAATGTTGTTATTGGCTAAAAAGGTTTTTCTTTATTATTTTTAGAAAAGACAAAAAGATGGCCCTAATCCAACTGCCGAGCATGGAGGATGCGGTGATAGCGTTGATAAAGATGCATAACTACCAGCTATCGGAATCAAACCACCTGAGAGTCTCGTTTTCAAAATCTAGTATATAATAAGACGTTTTAAGTATGTCCCTTCTACAAGAGAGAACAGTATTCATTCCATTTTTTTAGGCGACACGTCAAAGACGCGCGCCTGCGACATATGGTAGCTAAATGAGGTTAAAAGATAGTTCTGCGCTTATTATTTATTGATAATGATATACATATAGACTGTTATTTGGCAGGATTTAGCTTGTTATAATTATATTGTTTTGACAAATCAGTATAATCTAGTATTGTATTTTTTTATGTTTAGGTTTAATTTTCGTCTTGTTTTAAGTTGTTTTTTAGTGTTTCTTACTTTTCATGTCCCTTTCGAATACTTGCGTTTGGTGTTCAGTATTGACAGGCTTTAAATAAATTAAGCAACTGTTGTTAAAAGAAAAAACAAAAAAATTTAACATAAGGTTATGTCGAAATGGATTCGCAGCAATGTTATTTTTTGTAAGTTTATAGAAAAGTTTATCTCATGTTGTATAGGCAAAAACATGCAGGCGATTTCGTGTTGACAAAAAAAATTAATAATAATAGGAGAATGTTAGGAACACGAGACGTCTATTCATATAGTATTATATATGGCTAGTATTGTTAGTGATGTCGCGAGATTCTAGCAGTAACGTTAGTTCTTAGAACAAATGAATTAGCTTAGGACAACCACAGGGTTTTAGTTCTACCCTAGGAGATACATTTTGGACGTCTTTCTCTCACGTATGTGTCGTCCGAGGAACGGTTCATATATTGCATATACATTTCAAATACATGTATTTTTCCGTTTCCGCTTTTAACAAAAAGGAACTTACGATTCGGGCGGGCGCGTCACTACCGTCACCCCTTCTCGTCACACGGATGAATCTCATGGTGTTTTGACGGCGCGCCCATTTTCATTTAAATCCAACTGCCATCGTCCGACCCTTTCGATTGTCTGACACGTAATTTTATGTTTGCTACACAGAAATAACCCACGTTCATGAAGTAACTGTAATGAAGTTTACCTTGGCTCCCGACTGTTCCACAGCCATTCCCGACTGCACTACGAACAAAGCCGAGGTGAGCTCTATTGCAGCCACACCCGGGACGTGGGTTACTTTTAATGAACGATTTAAACGCGATTTCTCCTCCTGCGTGGACGATTTTTGAATGCAACTCGGTAATCGATTCCACAAGTTTTGCTCGTTTCACAACCTCCGGAGATTGGAACAAAGAGAATACTTACAGGGACCAGAGAATGTTGCAGTATGTTAATCCATGCCATATCTAAATTCTTTAAAGTGACATATCATTAAGGACAAAGAACCACATATCAAAAATTCCGTTCGTGTTCTATTTATAATGTTCTTTCGAAGGAAACGATACGTAATAGGTTTGTTCCTTTGAAGTCATCAGTAAGTCGAATTGTGATCGTCGGAAACGGTGAATTTCGTAATGTCGATGTACCCACCGGTTTCGACAATCCCTGATGTTGCTCGTGAACAGACTTAGTAACGATATTTATTTAATCCGATACTTTTTTCCTCTTGCTCGTTTTCTTCAAAGCCCTCTTCTTTCTGATTGTGTAGTTTTATTCGAAGAAAACGTTGCCAGGGTAACTGATGCCTTTAGAAAGGATTCGGAATGGTTTTGTGGGGAGTTGTGAAACGACATAATCTTTCTGTTAGCGTAGAGGACGGTGGCAGCTTGTTCGATAAATATTACGGTAATAATTCCCTGTCTGTGTACTATAAACGCATAAACTAAATACTTTGACAATCAATGAATCAGTTTTGCAAATACTGAATGAAAACGCGTGATCTATCGAAACTCTCTTCTCTTTTTGTATCTCGTCTGTCTCTTGTAATGTCGACGGAAGTATATATTTGAGAAGGCACGCAGCATTTGCCAAAATCATAGTCAATATCTACAATACTAACTGTCTGTATGTGTTGAGAGATATATTTTTTTAATCTCTTTTCGTCATTTTTAAGTACGCGCACACGAACGTGTCTTTCATCAGTGTAGCTTACTATATTTTTATTCTATTTTTTTATTAGACCGCTTAATTTTAAGGAATGTGTTGATTTTACTTTACTATTTCATTTTTTGTCGAGTGCTTCTCAGGATTTCGTTTTACGGCAAACGTTTTTGTTTTATTTCCATCAAAAGATTATTTTCTATTTTGTCGTTTGGTTGGAGTAAAACGTTTGCCATTTTATTTTATAATGTTTCGTTTAGTTGTATTTCTGCATTTATTTTCTGGAACTTCGTTTTGTTTTTAATGTTCATTAAAATTTTCAGTTCCACGAAGAGTTTTTATTTTTTGTTTCTTCTCCTTAGGATGTGCTTATTTCATCCTGCAAAGTTTTTCTCTTGCCTAAACGGACGATGTTGATGTCTTTAAGCTCACATAAATGTCTGAGTGATGAACCTACTGCATATGCTTAAGACAATCACTAAATTCTACATGTAATGTGATGTTTTGTTGTCATTCGTTTGTGAATTCCGGATGTTTCCCGAGAAAAACTTATGCAGGCTTCTTTCTAGTGGAGAACCTTGTGATCGATATATTTGAGTGCGAACTGGCACATGCATTGTAAAAAAATGCTAAAAGGCCTCCCCCTCGGGGGCCAGACCGTGGGATCAACTTAAACAAATCATTGAAAGTAAAAAATCTATTTAAAAAACACAAAGGTTGCATAAAATGGCATTATATCACCAAACATATATATCTATCCACATTATACTCTCTATTTACATAAACCTAGATAACTTTAGAATTAATATAGAATTAGCTTAACTTATGGGCACAATTTGAATTTATGAAGATATCAAGTAAATTTTGCACACGAGAGACATTTGTTGTCTCATTCGAGTACATCCCGTCATCCATCGATCACTTCAAAACTGTCGAGGACCCACACACGATATTTACAAGAAAAGCTTCGAATTAATATAACAAAAGCACAGGCCTAACGATTATTGTAGATATTGAGAAACAGTGGCGTTTACTCACTTGGTTCTGAAGCGAACTTTACGCTGGTGACGTGGTGTCTGTTCCAACTTCAATTTCTACACTATCAAGATTTTTCTTTTCTCCACTTTGGATCCCCTTCAATATATGGGTGCCAACATCAGTATTAATTAAAGAGACAAAACAAAAAGAAAAATATAATATCGGCCAGTTCTGTTGGAAGATTTATTTTAGATACAAATGAAAATATATTAATTTTGTTCGTCTATAGAAAAGGTTAGAGAAAAATGTACTTGTTTAAGTTTAATTATATAATATCTATATCATGTACTCAAATACATACATATGTATTATGTCTATATCAAACATATTATATATTGATTCCGAAAGGTTTTAGAAATATTCTTTGTGATTTTACATTAAAAAGTTGAAAAAAATATAGTATCTATTACTCGATACCTTCCTTTTTCTTTCTTCCTTTCTTCTGAATCTCAATATGGAAAGGTAAATTTCGTAGGAAAGAAATACTTAAACTCCCGACATCAGGGAAGCATCCCCTTTCGATTGGCACCCTAATTTCGGAAATCGAATTTTTGGCTGTTTTTGGAGAGAATCGCAATCGCAAATCGCATCGAAACCTTCCGTTTTTTCGGCCTCAGAAAGTGAACTTTGGAATTTCCGTATGAAACTCGCAGAGCGGGTCATTTGGAACATTCTAAGACCTATGGTGAGAGTTTCAAGTCGCTAGGCACAACGGTTTTCGAAATATCGCGATTTTTCCAAAAAACAAATTCCCCTTCATTCTACCTTCCATATCTCGAAAAGTAAACGTCGTAGGAAAGAAATTCCTTCACTCCCGGCATCAGGGAAGCATCCCCTTTCGATTGGCACCCTAATTTCGGAAATCCAATTTTTGGCTGTTTTTGGAGAAAATCGCAAGGGGTTAACCTTCCGTTTTTTCGGCCTCAAAAAGTGAACTTTGGAATTTCCGTATGAAACTCGCAGAGCGGGTCATTTGGAACATTCTAAGACCTATGGTGAGAATTTCAAGTCGCTAGGTATAACGGTTTTCGAAATATCGCGATTTTTCCAAAAAACAAATTCCCCTTCATTCTACCTTCCATATCTCGAAAAGTAAACGTCGTAGGAAAGAAATTCCTTCACTCCCGGCATCAGGGAAGCATCCCCTTTCGATTGGCACCCTAATTTCGGAAATCCAATTTTTGGCTGTTTTTGGAGAAAATCGCAAGGGGTTAACCTTCCGTTTTTTCGGCCTCAAAAAGTGAACTTTGGAATTTCCGTATGAAACTCGCAGAGCGGGTCATTTGGAACATTCTAAGACCTATGGTGAGAATTTCAAGTCGCTAGGTATAACGGTTTTCGAAATATCGCGATTTTTCCAAAAAACAAATTCCCCTTCATTCTACCTTCCATATCTCGAAAAGTAAACGTCGTAGGAAAGAAATTCCTTCACTCCCGGCATCAGGGAAGCTTCCCCTTTCGATTGGCACCCTAATTTCGGAAATCCAATTTTTGGCTGTTTTTGGAGAAAATCGCAAGGGGTTAACCTTCCGTTTTTTCGGCCTCAAAAAGTGAACTTTGGAATTTCCGTATGAAACTCGCAGAGCGGGTCATTTGGAACATTCTAAGACCTATGGTGAGAATTTCAAGTCGCTAGGTATAACGGTTTTCGAAATATCGCGATTTTTCCAAAAAACAAATTCCCCTTCATTCTACCTTCCATATCTCGAAAAGTAAACGTCGTAGGAAAGAAATTCCTTCACTCCCGGCATCAGGGAAGCATCCCCTTTCGATTGGCACCCTAATTTCGGAAATCCAATTTTTGGCTGTTTTTGGAGAAAATCGCAAGGGGTTAACCTTCCGTTTTTTCGGCCTCAAAAAGTGAACTTTGGAATTTCCGTATGAAACTCGCAGAGCGGGTCATTTGGAACATTCTAAGACCTATGGTGAGAATTTCAAGTCGCTAGGTATAACGGTTTTCGAAATATCGCGATTTTTCCAAAAAACAAATTCCCCTTCATTCTACCTTCCATATCTCGAAAAGTAAACGTCGTAGGAAAGAAATTCCTTCACTCCCGGCATCAGGGAAGCATCCCCTTTCGATTGGCACCCTAATTTCGGAAATCCAATTTTTGGCTGTTTTTGGAGAAAATCGCAAGGGGTTAACCTTCCGTTTTTTCGGCCTCAAAAAGTGAACTTTGGAATTTCCGTATGAAACTCGCAGAGCGGGTCCTTTGGAACATTCTAAGACCTATGGTGAGAGTTTCAAGTCGCTAGGTATAACGGTTTTCGAAATATCGCGATTTTTCCAAAAAACAAATTCCCCTTCATTCTACCTTCCATATCTCGAAAAGTAAACGTCGTAGGAAAGAAATTCCTTCACTCCCGGCATCAGGGAAGCATCCCCTTTCGATTGGCACCCTAATTTCGGAAATCCAATTTTTGGCTGTTTTTGGAGAAAATCGCAAGGGGTTAACCTTCCGTTTTTTCGGCCTCAAAAAGTGAACTTTGGAATTTCCGTATGAAACTCGCAGAGCGGGTCATTTGGAACATTCTAAGACCTATGGTGAGAATTTCAAGTCGCTAGGTATAACGGTTTTCGAAATATCGCGATTTTTCCAAAAAACAAATTCCCCTTCATTCTACCTTCCATATCTCGAAAAGTAAACGTCGTAGGAAAGAAATTCCTTCACTCCCGGCATCAGGGAAGCATCCCCTTTCGATTGGCACCCTAATTTCGGAAATCCAATTTTTGGCTGTTTTTGGAGAAAATCGCAAGGGGTTAACCTTCCGTTTTTTCGGCCTCAAAAAGTGAACTTTGGAATTTCCGTATGAAACTCGCAGAGCGGGTCCTTTGGAACATTCTAAGACCTATGGTGAGAGTTTCAAGTCGCTAGGTATAACGGTTTTCGAAATATCGCGATTTTTCCAAAAAACAAATTCCCCTTCATTCTACCTTCCATATCTCGAAAAGTAAACGTCGTAGGAAAGAAATTCCTTCACTCCCGGCATCAGGGAAGCATCCCCTTTCGATTGGCACCCTAATTTCGGAAATCCAATTTTTGGCTGTTTTTGGAGAAAATCGCAAGGGGTTAACCTTCCGTTTTTTCGACCTCAAAAAGTGAACTTTGGAATTTCCGTATGAAACTCGCAGAGCCGGTCATTTGGAACATTCTAAGACCTATGGTGAGAATTTCAAGTCGCTAGGTATAACGGTTTTCGAAATATCGCGATTTTTCCAAAAAACAAATTCCCCTTCATTCTACCTTCCATATCTCGAAAAGTAAACGTCGTAGGAAAGAAATTCCTTCACTCCCGGCACCAGGGAAGCATCCCCTTTCGATTGGCACCCTAATTTCGGAAATCCAATTTTTGGCTGTTTTTGGAGAAAATCGCAAGGGGTTAACCTTCCGTTTTTTCGGCCTCAAAAAGTGAACTTTGGAATTTCCGTATGAAACTCGCAGAGCGGGTCATTTGGAACATTCTAAGACCTATGGTGAGAATTTCAAGTCGCTAGGTATAACGGTTTTCGAAATATCGCGATTTTTCCAAAAAACAAATTCCCCTTCATTCTACCTTCCATATCTCGAAAAGTAAACGTCGTAGGAAAGAAATTCCTTCACTCCCGGCATCAGGGAAGCATCCCCTTTCGATTGGCACCCTAATTTCGGAAATCCAATTTTTGGCTGTTTTTGGAGAAAATCGCAAGGGGTTAACCTTCCGTTTTTTCGGCCTCAAAAAGTGAACTTTGGAATTTCCGTATGAAACTCGCAGAGCGGGTCATTTGGAACATTCTAAGACCTATGGTGAGAATTTCAAGTCGCTAGGTATAACGGTTTTCGAAATATCGCGATTTTTCCAAAAAACAAATTCCCCTTCATTCTACCTTCCATATCTCGAAAAGTAAACGTCGTAGGAAAGAAATTCCTTCACTCCCGGCATCAGGGAAGCATCCCCTTTCGATTGGCACCCTAATTTCGGAAATCCAATTTTTGGCTGTTTTTGGAGAAAATCGCAAGGGGTTAACCTTCCGTTTATTCGGCCTCAAAAAGTGAACTTTGGAATTTCCGTATGAAACTCGCAGAGCGGGTCATTTGGAACATTCTAAGACCTATGGTGAGAATTTCAAGTCGCTAGGTATAGCGGTTTTCGAAATATCGCGATTTTTCCAAAAAACAAATTCCCCTTCATTCTACCTTCCATATCTCGAAAAGTAAACGTCGTAGGAAAGAAATTCCTTCACTCCCGGCATCAGGGAAGCATCCCCTTTCGATTGGCACCCTAATTTCGGAAATCCAATTTTTGGCTGTTTTTGGAGAAAATCGCGCAAGGGACCTGCCGTTTTTTCGGCCTCAAAAAGTGAACTTTGGAATTTCCGTATGAAACTCGCAGAGCGGGTCCTTTGGAACATTCTAAGACCTATGGTGAGAGTTTCAAGTCGCTAGGCACAACGGTTTTCGAAATATCGCGATTTTTCCAAAAAACAAATTCCCCTTCATTCTACCTTCCATATCTCGAAAAGTAAACGTCGTAGGAAAGAAATTCCTTCACTCCCGGCATCAGGGAAGCATCCCCTTTCGATTGGCACCCTAATTTCGGAAATCCAATTTTTGGCTGTTTTTGGAGAAAATCGCAAGGGGTTAACCTTCCGTTTTTTCGGCCTCAAAAAGTGAACTTTGGAATTTCCGTATGAAACTCGCAGAGCGGGTCATTTGGAACATTCTAAGACCTATGGTGAGAATTTCAAGTCGCTAGGTATAACGGTTTTCGAAATATCGCGATTTTTCCAAAAAACAAATTCCCCTTCATTCTACCTTCCATATCTCGAAAAGTAAACGTCGTAGGAAAGAAATTCCTTCACTCCCGGCATCAGGGAAGCATCCCCTTTCGATTGGCACCCTAATTTCGGAAATCCAATTTTTGGCTGTTTTTGGAGAAAATCGCGCAAGGGACCTGCCGTTTTTTCGGCCTCAAAAAGTGAACTTTGGAATTTCCGTATGAAACTCGCAGAGCGGGTCATTTGGAACATTCTAAGACCTATGGTGAGAATTTCAAGTCGCTAGGTATAACGGTTTTCGAAATATCGCGATTTTTCCAAAAAACAAATTCCCCTTCATTCTACCTTCCATATCTCGAAAAGTAAACGTCGTAGGAAAGAAATTCCTTCACTCCCGGCATCAGGGAAGCATCCCCTTTCGATTGGCACCCTAATTTCGGAAATCCAATTTTTGGCTGTTTTTGGAGAAAATCGCAAGGGGTTAACCTTCCGTTTTTTCGGCCTCAAAACGTGAACTTTGGAATTTCCGTATGAAACTCGCAGAGCGGGTCATTTGGAACATTCTAAGACCTATGGTGAGAATTTCAAGTCGCTAGGTATAACGGTTTTCGAAATATCGCGATTTTTCCAAAAAACAAATTCCCCTTCATTCTACCTTCCATATCTCGAAAAGTAAACGTCGTAGGAAAGAAATTCCTTCACTCCCGGCATCAGGGAAGCATCCCCTTTCGATTGGCACCCTAATTTCGGAAATCCAATTTTTGGCTGTTTTTGGAGAAAATCGCAAGGGGTTAACCTTCCGTTTTTTCGGCCTCAAAAAGTGAACTTTGGAATTTCCGTATGAAACTCGCAGAGCGGGTCATTTGGAACATTCTAAGACCTATGGTGAGAATTTCAAGTCGCTAGGTATAACGGTTTTCGAAATATCGCGATTTTTCCAAAAAACAAATTCCCCTTCATTCTACCTTCCATATCTCGAAAAGTAAACGTCGTAGGAAAGAAATTCCTTCACTCCCGGCATCAGGGAAGCATCCCCTTTCGATTGGCACCCTAATTTCGGAAATCCAATTTTTGGCTGTTTTTGGAGAAAATCGCAAGGGGTAACCTTCCGTTTTTTCGGCCTCAAAAAGTGAACTTTGGAATTTCCGTATGAAACTCGCAGAGCGGGTCCTTTGGAACATTCTAAGACCTATGGTGAGAGTTTCAAGTCGCTAGGCACAACGGTTTTCGAAATATCGCGATTTTTCCAAAAAACAAATTCCCCTTCATTCTACCTTCCATATCTCGAAAAGTAAACGTCGTAGGAAAGAAATTCCTTCACTCCCGGCATCAGGGAAGCATCCCCTTTCGATTGGCACCCTAATTTCGGAAATCCAATTTTTGGCTGTTTTTGGAGAAAATCGCAAGGGGTTAACCTTCCGTTTTTTCGGCCTCAAAAAGTGAACTTTGGAATTTCCGTATGAAACTCGCAGAGCGGGTCCTTTGGAACATTCTAAGACCTATGGTGAGAGTTTCAAGTCGCTAGGTATAACGGTTTTCGAAATATCGCGATTTTTCCAAAAAACAAATTCCCCTTCATTCTACCTTCCATATCTCGAAAAGTAAACGTCGTAGGAAAGAAATTCCTTCACTCCCGGCATCAGGGAAGCATCCCCTTTCGATTGGCACCCTAATTTCGGAAATCCAATTTTTGGCTGTTTTTGGAGAAAATCGCAAGGGGTTAACCTTCCGTTTTTTCGACCTCAAAAAGTGAACTTTGGAACTTCCGTATGAAACTCGCAGAGCCGGTCATTTGGAACATTCTAAGACCTATGGTGAGAATTTCAAGTCGCTAGGTATAACGGTTTTCGAAATATCGCGATTTTTCCAAAAAACAAATTCCCCTTCATTCTACCTTCCATATCTCGAAAAGTAAACGTCGTAGGAAAGAAATTCCTTCACTCCCGGCACCAGGGAAGCATCCCCTTTCGATTGGCACCCTAATTTCGGAAATCCAATTTTTGGCTGTTTTTGGAGAAAATCGCAAGGGGTTAACCTTCCGTTTTTTCGGCCTCAAAAAGTGAACTTTGGAATTTCCGTATGAAACTCGCAGAGCGGGTCCTTTGGAACATTCTAAGACCTATGGTGAGAGTTTCAAGTCGCTAGGTATAACGGTTTTCGAAATATCGCGATTTTTCCAAAAAACAAATTCCCCTTCATTCTACCTTCCATATCTCGAAAAGTAAACGTCGTAGGAAAGAAATTCCTTCACTCCCGGCATCAGGGAAGCATCCCCTTTCGATTGGCACCCTAATTTCGGAAATCCAATTTTTGGCTGTTTTTGGAGAAAATCGCAAGGGGTTAACCTTCCGTTTATTCGGCCTCAAAAAGTGAACTTTGGAATTTCCGTATGAAACTCGCAGAGCGGGTCATTTGGAACATTCTAAGACCTATGGTGAGAATTTCAAGTCGCTAGGTATAACGGTTTTCGAAATATCGCGATTTTTCCAAAAAACAAATTCCCCTTCATTCTACCTTCCATATCTCGAAAAGTAAACGTCGTAGGAAAGAAATTCCTTCACTCCCGGCATCAGGGAAGCATCCCCTTTCGATTGGCACCCTAATTTCGGAAATCCAATTTTTGGCTGTTTTTGGAGAAAATCGCAAGGGGTTAACCTTCCGTTTTTTCGGCCTCAAAAAGTGAACTTTGGAATTTCCGTATGAAACTCGCAGAGCGGGTCATTTGGAACATTCTAAGACCTATGGTGAGAATTTCAAGTCGCTAGGTATAACGGTTTTCGAAATATCGCGATTTTTCCAAAAAACAAATTCCCCTTCATTCTACCTTCCATATCTCGAAAAGTAAACGTCGTAGGAAAGAAATTCCTTCACTCCCGGCATCAGGGAAGCATCCCCTTTCGATTGGCACCCTAATTTCGGAAATCCAATTTTTGGCTGTTTTTGGAGAAAATCGCAAGGGGTTAACCTTCCGTTTATTCGGCCTCAAAAAGTGAACTTTGGAATTTCCGTATGAAACTCGCAGAGCGGGTCATTTGGAACATTCTAAGACCTATGGTGAGAATTTCAAGTCGCTAGGTATAACGGTTTTCGAAATATCGCGATTTTTCCAAAAAACAAATTCCCCTTCATTCTACCTTCCATATCTCGAAAAGTAAACGTCGTAGGAAAGAAATTCCTTCACTCCCGGCATCAGGGAAGCATCCCCTTTCGATTGGCACCCTAATTTCGGAAATCCAATTTTTGGCTGTTTTTGGAGAAAATCGCAAGGGGTTAACCTTCCGTTTTTTCGGCCTCAAAAAGTGAACTTTGGAATTTCCGTATGAAACTCGCAGAGCGGGTCATTTGGAACATTCTAAGACCTATGGTGAGAATTTCAAGTCGCTAGGTATAGCGGTTTTCGAAATATCGCGATTTTTCCAAAAAACAAATTCCCCTTCATTCTACCTTCCATATCTCGAAAAGTAAACGTCGTAGGAAAGAAATTCCTTCACTCCCGGCATCAGGGAAGCATCCCCTTTCGATTGGCACCCTAATTTCGGAAATCCAATTTTTGGCTGTTTTTGGAGAAAATCGCGCAAGGGACCTGCCGTTTTTTCGGCCTCAAAAAGTGAACTTTGGAATTTCCGTATGAAACTCGCAGAGCGGGTCCTTTGGAACATTCTAAGACCTATGGTGAGAGTTTCAAGTCGCTAGGCACAACGGTTTTCGAAATATCGCGATTTTTCCAAAAAACAAATTCCCCTTCATTCTACCTTCCATATCTCGAAAAGTAAACGTCGTAGGAAAGAAATTCCTTCACTCCCGGCATCAGGGAAGCATCCCCTTTCGATTGGCACCCTAATTTCGGAAATCCAATTTTTGGCTGTTTTTGGAGAAAATCGCAAGGGGTTAACCTTCCGTTTTTTCGGCCTCAAAAAGTGAACTTTGGAATTTCCGTATGAAACTCGCAGAGCGGGTCATTTGGAACATTCTAAGACCTATGGTGAGAATTTCAAGTCGCTAGGTATAACGGTTTTCGAAATATCGCGATTTTTCCAAAAAACAAATTCCCCTTCATTCTACCTTCCATATCTCGAAAAGTAAACGTCGTAGGAAAGAAATTCCTTCACTCCCGGCATCAGGGAAGCATCCCCTTTCGATTGGCACCCTAATTTCGGAAATCCAATTTTTGGCTGTTTTTGGAGAAAATCGCAAGGGGTTAACCTTCCGTTTATTCGGCCTCAAAAAGTGAACTTTGGAATTTCCGTATGAAACTCGCAGAGCGGGTCATTTGGAACATTCTAAGACCTATGGTGAGAATTTCAAGTCGCTAGGTATAACGGTTTTCGAAATATCGCGATTTTTCCAAAAAACAAATTCCCCTTCATTCTACCTTCCATATCTCGAAAAGTAAACGTCGTAGGAAAGAAATTCCTTCACTCCCGGCATCAGGGAAGCATCCCCTTTCGATTGGCACCCTAATTTCGGAAATCCAATTTTTGGCTGTTTTTGGAGAAAATCGCAAGGGGTTAACCTTCCGTTTTTTCGGCCTCAAAAAGTGAACTTTGGAATTTCCGTATGAAACTCGCAGAGCGGGTCATTTGGAACATTCTAAGACCTATGGTGAGAATTTCAAGTCGCTAGGTATAACGGTTTTCGAAATATCGCGATTTTTCCAAAAAACAAATTCCCCTTCATTCTACCTTCCATATCTCGAAAAGTAAACGTCGTAGGAAAGAAATTCCTTCACTCCCGGCATCAGGGAAGCATCCCCTTTCGATTGGCACCCTAATTTCGGAAATCCAATTTTTGGCTGTTTTTGGAGAAAATCGCAAGGGGTTAACCTTCCGTTTTTTCGGCCTCAAAAAGTGAACTTTGGAATTTCCGTATGAAACTCGCAGAGCGGGTCATTTGGAACATTCTAAGACCTATGGTGAGAATTTCAAGTCGCTAGGTATAACGGTTTCCGAAATATCGCGATTTTTCCAAAAAACAAATTCCCCTTCATTCTACCTTCCATATCTCGAAAAGTAAACGTCGTAGGAAAGAAATTCCTTCACTCCCGGCATCAGGGAAGCATCCCCTTTCGATTGGCACCCTAATTTCGGAAATCCAATTTTTGGCTGTTTTTGGAGAAAATCGCAAGGGGTTAACCTTCCGTTTTTTCGGCCTCAAAAAGTGAACTTTGGAATTTCCGTATGAAACTCGCAGAGCGGGTCATTTGGAACATTCTAAGACCTATGGTGAGAATTTCAAGTCGCTAGGTATAACGGTTTTCGAAATATCGCGATTTTTCCAAAAAACAAATTCCCCTTCATTCTACCTTCCATATCTCGAAAAGTAAACGTCGTAGGAAAGAAATTCCTTCACTCCCGGCATCAGGGAAGCATCCCCTTTCGATTGGCACCCTAATTTCGGAAATCCAATTTTTGGCTGTTTTTGGAGAAAATCGCGCAAGGGACCTTCCGTTTTTTCGGCCTCAAAAAGTGAACTTTGGAATTTCCGTATGAAACTCGCAGAGCGGGTCATTTGGAACATTCTAAGACCTATGGTGAGAGTTTCAAGTCGCTAGGCACAACGGTTTTCGAAATATCGCGATTTTTCCAAAAAACAAATTCCCCTTCATTCTACCTTCCATATCTCGAAAAGTAAACGTCGTAGGAAAGAAATTCCTTCACTCCCGGCATCAGGGAAGCATCCCCTTTCGATTGGCACCCTAATTTCGGAAATCCAATTTTTGGCTGTTTTTGGAGAAAATCGCAAGGGGTTAACCTTCCGTTTTTTCGGCCTCAAAAAGTGAACTTTGGAATTTCCGTATGAAACTCGCAGAGCGGGTCATTTGGAACATTCTAAGACCTATGGTGAGAATTTCAAGTCGCTAGGTATAACGGTTTTCGAAATATCGCGATTTTTCCAAAAAACAAATTCCCCTTCATTCTACCTTCCATATCTCGAAAAGTAAACGTCGTAGGAAAGAAATTCCTTCACTCCCGGCATCAGGGAAGCATCCCCTTTCGATTGGCACCCTAATTTCGGAAATCCAATTTTTGGCTGTTTTTGGAGAAAATCGCAAGGGGTTAACCTTCCGTTTTTTCGGCCTCAAAAAGTGAACTTTGGAATTTCCGTATGAAACTCGCAGAGCGGGTCATTTGGAACATTCTAAGACCTATGGTGAGAATTTCAAGTCGCTAGGTATAACGGTTTTCGAAATATCGCGATTTTTCCAAAAAACAAATTCCCCTTCATTCTACCTTCCATATCTCGAAAAGTAAACGTCGTAGGAAAGAAATTCCTTCACTCCCGGCATCAGGGAAGCATCCCCTTTCGATTGGCACCCTAATTTCGGAAATCCAATTTTTGGCTGTTTTTGGAGAAAATCGCAAGGGGTTAACCTTCCGTTTTTTCGGCCTCAAAAAGTGAACTTTGGAATTTCCGTATGAAACTCGCAGAGCGGGTCATTTGGAACATTCTAAGACCTATGGTGAGAATTTCAAGTCGCTAGGTATAACGGTTTTCGAAATATCGCGATTTTTCCAAAAAACAAATTCCCCTTCATTCTACCTTCCATATCTCGAAAAGTAAACGTCGTAGGAAAGAAATTCCTTCACTCCCGGCATCAGGGAAGCATCCCCTTTCGATTGGCACCCTAATTTCGGAAATCCAATTTTTGGCTGTTTTTGGAGAAAATCGCAAGGGGTTAACCTTCCGTTTTTTCGGCCTCAAAAAGTGAACTTTGGAATTTCCGTATGAAACTCGCAGAGCGGGTCATTTGGAACATTCTAAGACCTATGGTGAGAATTTCAAGTCGCTAGGTATAACGGTTTTCGAAATATCGCGATTTTTCCAAAAAACAAATTCCCCTTCATTCTACCTTCCATATCTCGAAAAGTAAACGTCGTAGGAAAGAAATTCCTTCACTCCCGGCATCAGGGAAGCATCCCCTTTCGATTGGCACCCTAATTTCGGAAATCCAATTTTTGGCTGTTTTTGGAGAAAATCGCAAGGGGTTAACCTTCCGTTTTTTCGGCCTCAAAAAGTGAACTTTGGAATTTCCGTATGAAACTCGCAGAGCGGGTCCTTTGGAACATTCTAAGACCTATGGTGAGAGTTTCAAGTCGCTAGGTATAACGGTTTTCGAAATATCGCGATTTTTCCAAAAAACAAATTCCCCTTCATTCTACCTTCCATATCTCGAAAAGTAAACGTCGTAGGAAAGAAATTCCTTCACTCCCGGCATCAGGGAAGCATCCCCTTTCGATTGGCACCCTAATTTCGGAAATCCAATTTTTGGCTGTTTTTGGAGAAAATCGCAAGGGGTTAACCTTCCGTTTTTTCGACCTCAAAAAGTGAACTTTGGAATTTCCGTATGAAACTCGCAGAGCCGGTCATTTGGAACATTCTAAGACCTATGGTGAGAATTTCAAGTCGCTAGGTATAACGGTTTTCGAAATATCGCGATTTTTCCAAAAAACAAATTCCCCTTCATTCTACCTTCCATATCTCGAAAAGTAAACGTCGTAGGAAAGAAATTCCTTCACTCCCGGCACCAGGGAAGCATCCCCTTTCGATTGGCACCCTAATTTCGGAAATCCAATTTTTGGCTGTTTTTGGAGAAAATCGCAAGGGGTTAACCTTCCGTTTTTTCGGCCTCAAAAAGTGAACTTTGGAATTTCCGTATGAAACTCGCAGAGCGGGTCCTTTGGAACATTCTAAGACCTATGGTGAGAGTTTCAAGTCGCTAGGTATAACGGTTTTCGAAATATCGCGATTTTTCCAAAAAACAAATTCCCCTTCATTCTACCTTCCATATCTCGAAAAGTAAACGTCGTAGGAAAGAAATTCCTTCACTCCCGGCATCAGGGAAGCATCCCCTTTCGATTGGCACCCTAATTTCGGAAATCCAATTTTTGGCTGTTTTTGGAGAAAATCGCAAGGGGTTAACCTTCCGTTTTTTCGGCCTCAAAAAGTGAACTTTGGAATTTCCGTATGAAACTCGCAGAGAGGGTCATTTGGAACATTCTAAGACCTATGGTGAGAATTTCAAGTCGCTAGGTATAGCGGTTTTCGAAATATCGCGATTTTTACAAAAAACAAATTCCCCTTCATTCTACCTTCCATATCTCGAAAAGTAAACGTCGTAGGAAAGAAATTCCTTCACTCCCGGCATCAGGGAAGCATCCCCTTTCGATTGGCACCCTAATTTCGGAAATCCAATTTTTGGCTGTTTTTGGAGAAAATCGCAAGGGGTTAACCTTCCGTTTATTCGGCCTCAAAAAGTGAACTTTGGAATTTCCGTATGAAACTCGCAGAGCGGGTCATTTGGAACATTCTAAGACCTATGGTGAGAATTTCAAGTCGCTAGGTATAGCGGTTTTCGAAATATCGCGATTTTTACAAAAAACAAATTCCCCTTCATTCTACCTTCCATATCTCGAAAAGTAAACGTCGTAGGAAAGAAATTCCTTCACTCCCGGCATCAGGGAAGCATCCCCTTTCGATTGGCACCCTAATTTCGGAAATCCAATTTTTGGCTGTTTTTGGAGAAAATCGCAAGGGGTTAACCTTCCGTTTTTTCGGCCTCAAAAAGTGAACTTTGGAATTTCCGTATGAAACTCGCAGAGCGGGTCATTTGGAACATTCTAAGACCTATGGTGAGAATTTCAAGTCGCTAGGTATAACGGTTTTCGAAATATCGCGATTTTTCCAAAAAACAAATTCCCCTTCATTCTACCTTCCATATCTCGAAAAGTAAACGTCGTAGGAAAGAAATTCCTTCACTCCCGGCATCAGGGAAGCATCCCCTTTCGATTGGCACCCTAATTTCGGAAATCCAATTTTTGGCTGTTTTTGGAGAAAATCGCAAGGGGTTAACCTTCCGTTTTTTCGGCCTCAAAAAGTGAACTTTGGAATTTCCGTATGAAACTCGCAGAGCGGGTCATTTGGAACATTCTAAGACCTATGGTGAGAATTTCAAGTCGCTAGGTATAACGGTTTTCGAAATATCGCGATTTTTCCAAAAAACAAATTCCCCTTCATTCTACCTTCCATATCTCGAAAAGTAAACGTCGTAGGAAAGAAATTCCTTCACTCCCGGCATCAGGGAAGCATCCCCTTTCGATTGGCACCCTAATTTCGGAAATCCAATTTTTGGCTGTTTTTGGAGAAAATCGCAAGGGGTTAACCTTCCGTTTTTTCGGCCTCAAAAAGTGAACTTTGGAATTTCCGTATGAAACTCGCAGAGCGGGTCATTTGGAACATTCTAAGACCTATGGTGAGAATTTCAAGTCGCTAGGTATAACGGTTTTCGAAATATCGCGATTTTTCCAAAAAACAAATTCCCCTTCATTCTACCTTCCATATCTCGAAAAGTAAACGTCGTAGGAAAGAAATTCCTTCACTCCCGGCATCAGGGAAGCATCCCCTTTCGATTGGCACCCTAATTTCGGAAATCCAATTTTTGGCTGTTTTTGGAGAAAATCGCAAGGGGTTAACCTTCCGTTTTTTCGGCCTCAAAAAGTGAACTTTGGAATTTCCGTATGAAACTCGCAGAGCGGGTCCTTTGGAACATTCTAAGACCTATGGTGAGAGTTTCAAGTCGCTAGGTATAACGGTTTTCGAAATATCGCGATTTTTCCAAAAAACAAATTCCCCTTCATTCTACCTTCCATATCTCGAAAAGTAAACGTCGTAGGAAAGAAATTCCTTCACTCCCGGCATCAGGGAAGCATCCCCTTTCGATTGGCACCCTAATTTCGGAAATCCAATTTTTGGCTGTTTTTGGAGAAAATCGCAAGGGGTTAACCTTCCGTTTTTTCGACCTCAAAAAGTGAACTTTGGAATTTCCGTATGAAACTCGCAGAGCCGGTCATTTGGAACATTCTAAGACCTATGGTGAGAATTTCAAGTCGCTAGGTATAACGGTTTTCGAAATATCGCGATTTTTCCAAAAAACAAATTCCCCTTCATTCTACCTTCCATATCTCGAAAAGTAAACGTCGTAGGAAAGAAATTCCTTCACTCCCGGCACCAGGGAAGCATCCCCTTTCGATTGGCACCCTAATTTCGGAAATCCAATTTTTGGCTGTTTTTGGAGAAAATCGCAAGGGGTTAACCTTCCGTTTTTTCGGCCTCAAAAAGTGAACTTTGGAATTTCCGTATGAAACTCGCAGAGCGGGTCCTTTGGAACATTCTAAGACCTATGGTGAGAGTTTCAAGTCGCTAGGTATAACGGTTTTCGAAATATCGCGATTTTTCCAAAAAACAAATTCCCCTTCATTCTACCTTCCATATCTCGAAAAGTAAACGTCGTAGGAAAGAAATTCCTTCACTCCCGGCATCAGGGAAGCATCCCCTTTCGATTGGCACCCTAATTTCGGAAATCCAATTTTTGGCTGTTTTTGGAGAAAATCGCAAGGGGTTAACCTTCCGTTTTTTCGGCCTCAAAAAGTGAACTTTGGAATTTCCGTATGAAACTCGCAGAGCGGGTCCTTTGGAACATTCTAAGACCTATGGTGAGAGTTTCAAGTCGCTAGGTATAACGGTTTTCGAAATATCGCGATTTTTCCAAAAAACAAATTCCCCTTCATTCTACCTTCCATATCTCGAAAAGTAAACGTCGTAGGAAAGAAATTCCTTCACTCCCGGCATCAGGGAAGCATCCCCTTTCGATTGGCACCCTAATTTCGGAAATCCAATTTTTGGCTGTTTTTGGAGAAAATCGCAAGGGGTTAACCTTCCGTTTTTTCGGCCTCAAAAAGTGAACTTTGGAATTTCCGTATGAAACTCGCAGAACGGGTCCTTTGGAACATTCTAAGACCTATGGTGAGAGTTTCAAGTCGCTAGGCACAACGGTTTTCGAAATATCGCGATTTTTCCAAAAAACAAATTCCCCTTCATTCTACCTTCCATATCTCGAAAAGTAAACGTCGTAGGAAAGAAATTCCTTCACTCCCGGCATCAGGGAAGCATCCCCTTTCGATTGGCACCCTAATTTCGGAAATCCAATTTTTGGCTGTTTTTGGAGAAAATCTCAAGGGGTTAACCTTCCGTTTATTCGGCCTCAAAAAGTGAACTTTGGAATTTCCGTATGAAACTCGCAGAGCGGGTCATTTGGAACATTCTAAGACCTATGGTGAGAATTTCAAGTCGCTAGGTATAACGGTTTTCGAAATATCGCGATTTTTCCAAAAAACAAATTCCCCTTCATTCTACCTTCCATATCTCGAAAAGTAAACGTCGTAGGAAAGAAATTCCTTCACTCCCGGCATCAGAGAAGCATCCCCTTTCGATTGGCACCCTAATTTCGGAAATCCAATTTTTGGCTGTTTTTGGAGAAAATCGCAAGGGGTTAACCTTCCGTTTTTTCGGCCTCAAAAAGTGAACTTTGGAATTTCCGTATGAAACTCGCAGAGCGGGTCATTTGGAACATTCTAAGACCTATGGTGAGAATTTCAAGTCGCTAGGTATAACGGTTTTCGAAATATCGCGATTTTTCCAAAAAACAAATTCCCCTTCATTCTACCTTCCATATCTCGAAAAGTAAACGTCGTAGGAAAGAAATTCCTTCACTCCCGGCATCAGGGAAGCATCCCCTTTCGATTGGCACCCTAATTTCGGAAATCCAATTTTTGGCTGTTTTTGGAGAAAATCGCAAGGGGTTAACCTTCCGTTTTTTCGGCCTCAAAAAGTGAACTTTGGAATTTCCGTATGAAACTCGCAGAGCGGGTCCTTTGGAACATTCTAAGACCTATGGTGAGAGTTTCAAGTCGCTAGGTATAACGGTTTTCGAAATATCGCGATTTTTCCAAAAAACAAATTCCCCTTCATTCTACCTTCCATATCTCGAAAAGTAAACGTCGTAGGAAAGAAATTCCTTCACTCCCGGCATCAGGGAAGCATCCCCTTTCGATTGGCACCCTAATTTCGGAAATCCAATTTTTGGCTGTTTTTGGAGAAAATCGCAAGGGGTTAACCTTCCGTTTTTTCGGCCTCAAAAAGTGAACTTTGGAATTTCCGTATGAAACTCGCAGAGCGGGTCCTTTGGAACATTCTAAGACCTATGGTGAGAATTTCAAGTCGCTAGGTATAACGGTTTTCGAAATATCGCGATTTTTCCAAAAAACAAATTCCCCTTCATTCTACCTTCCATATCTCGAAAAGTAAACGTCGTAGGAAAGAAATTCCTTCACTCCCGGCATCAGGGAAGCATCCCCTTTCGATTGGCACCCTAATTTCGGAAATCCAATTTTTGGCTGTTTTTGGAGAAAATCGCAAGGGGTTAACCTTCCGTTTTTTCGGCCTCAAAAAGTGAACTTTGGAATTTCCGTATGAAACTCGCAGAGCGGGTCCTTTGGAACATTCTAAGACCTATGGTGAGAGTTTCAAGTCGCTAGGTATAACGGTTTTCGAAATATCGCGATTTTTCCAAAAAACAAATTCCCCTTCATTCTACCTTCCATATCTCGAAAAGTAAACGTCGTAGGAAAGAAATTCCTTCACTCCCGGCATCAGGGAAGCATCCCCTTTCGATTGGCACCCTAATTTCGGAAATCCAATTTTTGGCTGTTTTTGGAGAAAATCGCAAGGGGTTAACCTTCCGTTTTTTCGGCCTCAAAAAGTGAACTTTGGAATTTCCGTATGAAACTCGCAGAGCGGGTCCTTTGGAACATTCTAAGACCTATGGTGAGAGTTTCAAGTCGCTAGGTATAACGGTTTTCGAAATATCGCGATTTTTCCAAAAAACAAATTCCCCTTCATTCTACCTTCCATATCTCGAAAAGTAAACGTCGTAGGAAAGAAATTCCTTCACTCCCGGCATCAGGGAAGCATCCCCTTTCGATTGGCACCCTAATTTCGGAAATCCAATTTTTGGCTGTTTTTGGAGAAAATCGCAAGGGGTTAACCTTCCGTTTTTTCGGCCTCAAAAAGTGAACTTTGGAATTTCCGTATGAAACTCGCAGAGCGGGTCCTTTGGAACATTCTAAGACCTATGGTGAGAGTTTCAAGTCGCTAGGTATAACGGTTTTCGAAATATCGCGATTTTTCCAAAAAACAAATTCCCCTTCATTCTACCTTCCATATCTCGAAAAGTAAACGTCGTAGGAAAGAAATTCCTTCACTCCCGGCATCAGGGAAGCATCCCCTTTCGATTGGCACCCTAATTTCGGAAATCCAATTTTTGGCTGTTTTTGGAGAAAATCGCAAGGGGTTAACCTTCCGTTTTTTCGGCCTCAAAAAGTGAACTTTGGAATTTCCGTATGAAACTCGCAGAGCGGGTCCTTTGGAACATTCTAAGACCTATGGTGAGAGTTTCAAGTCGCTAGGTATAACGGTTTTCGAAATATCGCGATTTTTCCAAAAAACAAATTCCCCTTCATTCTACCTTCCATATCTCGAAAAGTAAACGTCGTAGGAAAGAAATTCCTTCACTCCCGGCATCAGGGAAGCATCCCCTTTCGATTGGCACCCTAATTTCGGAAATCCAATTTTTGGCTGTTTTTGGAGAAAATCGCAAGGGGTTAACCTTCCGTTTTTTCGGCCTCAAAAAGTGAACTTTGGAATTTCCGTATGAAACTCGCAGAGCGGGTCCTTTGGAACATTCTAAGACCTATGGTGAGAGTTTCAAGTCGCTAGGTATAACGGTTTTCGAAATATCGCGATTTTTCCAAAAAACAAATTCCCCTTCATTCTACCTTCCATATCTCGAAAAGTAAACGTCGTAGGAAAGAAATTCCTTCACTCCCGGCATCAGGGAAGCATCCCCTTTCGATTGGCACCCTAATTTCGGAAATCCAATTTTTGGCTGTTTTTGGAGAAAATCGCAAGGGGTTAACCTTCCGTTTTTTCGGCCTCAAAAAGTGAACTTTGGAATTTCCGTATGAAACTCGCAGAGCGGGTCCTTTGGAACATTCTAAGACCTATGGTGAGAGTTTCAAGTCGCTAGGTATAACGGTTTTCGAAATATCGCGATTTTTCCAAAAAACAAATTCCCCTTCATTCTACCTTCCATATCTCGAAAAGTAAACGTCGTAGGAAAGAAATTCCTTCACTCCCGGCATCAGGGAAGCATCCCCTTTCGATTGGCACCCTAATTTCGGAAATCCAATTTTTGGCTGTTTTTGGAGAAAATCGCAAGGGGTTAACCTTCCGTTTTTTCGGCCTCAAAAAGTGAACTTTGGAATTTCCGTATGAAACTCGCAGAACGGGTCCTTTGGAACATTCTAAGACCTATGGTGAGAGTTTCAAGTCGCTAGGCACAACGGTTTTCGAAATATCGCGATTTTTCCAAAAAACAAATTCCCCTTCATTCTACCTTCCATATCTCGAAAAGTAAACGTCGTAGGAAAGAAATTCCTTCACTCCCGGCATCAGGGAAGCATCCCCTTTCGATTGGCACCCTAATTTCGGAAATCCAATTTTTGGCTGTTTTTGGAGAAAATCTCAAGGGGTTAACCTTCCGTTTATTCGGCCTCAAAAAGTGAACTTTGGAATTTCCGTATGAAACTCGCAGAGCGGGTCATTTGGAACATTCTAAGACCTATGGTGAGAATTTCAAGTCGCTAGGTATAACGGTTTTCGAAATATCGCGATTTTTCCAAAAAACAAATTCCCCTTCATTCTACCTTCCATATCTCGAAAAGTAAACGTCGTAGGAAAGAAATTCCTTCACTCCCGGCATCAGGGAAGCATCCCCTTTCGATTGGCACCCTAATTTCGGAAATCCAATTTTTGGCTGTTTTTGGAGAAAATCGCAAGGGGTTAACCTTCCGTTTATTCGGCCTCAAAAAGTGAACTTTGGAATTTCCGTATGAAACTCGCAGAGCGGGTCATTTGGAACATTCTAAGACCTATGGTGAGAATTTCAAGTCGCTAGGTATAACGGTTTTCGAAATATCGCGATTTTTCCAAAAAACAAATTCCCCTTCATTCTACCTTCCATATCTCGAAAAGTAAACGTCGTAGGAAAGAAATTCCTTCACTCCCGGCATCAGGGAAGCATCCCCTTTCGATTGGCACCCTAATTTCGGAAATCCAATTTTTGGCTGTTTTTGGAGAAAATCGCGCAAGGGACCTTCCGTTTTTTCGGCCTCAAAAAGTGAACTTTGGAATTTCCGTATGAAACTCGCAGAGCGGGTCCTTTGGAACATTCTAAGACCTATGGTGAGAGTTTCAAGTCGCTAGGCACAACGGTTTTCGAAATATCGCGATTTTTCCAAAAAACAAATTCCCCTTCATTCTACCTTCCATATCTCGAAAAGTAAACGTCGTAGGAAAGAAATTCCTTCACTCCCGGCATCAGGGAAGCATCCCCTTTCGATTGGCACCCTAATTTCGGAAATCCAATTTTTGGCTGTTTTTGGAGAAAATCGCAAGGGGTTAACCTTCCGTTTATTCGGCCTCAAAAAGTGAACTTTGGAATTTCCGTATGAAACTCGCAGAGCGGGTCATTTGGAACATTCTAAGACCTATGGTGAGAATTTCAAGTCGCTAGGTATAACGGTTTTCGAAATATCGCGATTTTTCCAAAAAACAAATTCCCCTTCATTCTACCTTCCATATCTCGAAAAGTAAACGTCGTAGGAAAGAAATTCCTTCACTCCCGGCATCAGGGAAGCATCCCCTTTCGATTGGCACCCTAATTTCGGAAATCCAATTTTTGGCTGTTTTTGGAGAAAATCGCGCAAGGGACCTTCCGTTTTTTCGGCCTCAAAAAGTGAACTTTGGAATTTCCGTATGAAACTCGCAGAGCGGGTCCTTTGGAACATTCTAAGACCTATGGTGAGAGTTTCAAGTCGCTAGGCACAACGGTTTTCGAAATATCGCGATTTTTCCAAAAAACAAATTCCCCTTCATTCTACCTTCCATATCTCGAAAAGTAAACGTCGTAGGAAAGAAATTCCTTCACTCCCGGCATCAGGGAAGCATCCCCTTTCGATTGGCACCCTAATTTCGGAAATCCAATTTTTGGCTGTTTTTGGAGAAAATCGCAAGGGGTTAACCTTCCGTTTTTTCGGCCTCAAAAAGTGAACTTTGGAATTTCCGTATGAAACTCGCAGAGCGGGTCATTTGGAACATTCTAAGACCTATGGTGAGAATTTCAAGTCGCTAGGTATAACGGTTTTCGAAATATCGCGATTTTTCCAAAAAACAAATTCCCCTTCATTCTACCTTCCATATCTCGAAAAGTAAACGTCGTAGGAAAGAAATTCCTTCACTCCCGGCATCAGGGAAGCATCCCCTTTCGATTGGCACCCTAATTTCGGAAATCCAATTTTTGGCTGTTTTTGGAGAAAATCGCAAGGGGTTAACCTTCCGTTTATTCGGCCTCAAAAAGTGAACTTTGGAATTTCCGTATGAAACTCGCAGAGCGGGTCATTTGGAACATTCTAAGACCTATGGTGAGAATTTCAAGTCGCTAGGTATAACGGTTTTCGAAATATCGCGATTTTTCCAAAAAACAAATTCCCCTTCATTCTACCTTCCATATCTCGAAAAGTAAACGTCGTAGGAAAGAAATTCCTTCACTCCCGGCATCAGGGAAGCATCCCCTTTCGATTGGCACCCTAATTTCGGAAATCCAATTTTTGGCTGTTTTTGGAGAAAATCGCAAGGGGTTAACCTTCCGTTTTTTCGGCCTCAAAAAGTGAACTTTGGAATTTCCGTATGAAACTCGCAGAGCGGGTCATTTGGAACATTCTAAGACCTATGGTGAGAATTTCAAGTCGCTAGGTATAACGGTTTTCGAAATATCGCGATTTTTCCAAAAAACAAATTCCCCTTCATTCTACCTTCCATATCTCGAAAAGTAAACGTCGTAGGAAAGAAATTCCTTCACTCCCGGCATCAGGGAAGCATCCCCTTTCGATTGGCACCCTAATTTCGGAAATCCAATTTTTGGCTGTTTTTGGAGAAAATCGCAAGGGGTTAACCTTCCGTTTTTTCGGCCTCAAAAAGTGAACTTTGGAATTTCCGTATGAAACTCGCAGAGCGGGTCATTTGGAACATTCTAAGACCTATGGTGAGAATTTCAAGTCGCTAGGTATAACGGTTTTCGAAATATCGCGATTTTTCCAAAAAACAAATTCCCCTTCATTCTACCTTCCATATCTCGAAAAGTAAACGTCGTAGGAAAGAAATTCCTTCACTCCCGGCATCAGGGAAGCATCCCCTTTCGATTGGCACCCTAATTTCGGAAATCCAATTTTTGGCTGTTTTTGGAGAAAATCGCAAGGGGTTAACCTTCCGTTTTTTCGGCCTCAAAAAGTGAACTTTGGAATTTCCGTATGAAACTCGCAGAGCGGGTCATTTGGAACATTCTAAGACCTATGGTGAGAATTTCAAGTCGCTAGGTATAACGGTTTTCGAAATATCGCGATTTTTCCAAAAAACAAATTCCCCTTCATTCTACCTTCCATATCTCGAAAAGTAAACGTCGTAGGAAAGAAATTCCTTCACTCCCGGCATCAGGGAAGCATCCCCTTTCGATTGGCACCCTAATTTCGGAAATCCAATTTTTGGCTGTTTTTGGAGAAAATCGCAAGGGGTTAACCTTCCGTTTTTTCGGCCTCAAAAAGTGAACTTTGGAATTTCCGTATGAAACTCGCAGAGCGGGTCCTTTGGAACATTCTAAGACCTATGGTGAGAGTTTCAAGTCGCTAGGTATAACGGTTTTCGAAATATCGCGATTTTTCCAAAAAACAAATTCCCCTTCATTCTACCTTCCATATCTCGAAAAGTAAACGTCGTAGGAAAGAAATTCCTTCACTCCCGGCATCAGGGAAGCATCCCCTTTCGATTGGCACCCTAATTTCGGAAATCCAATTTTTGGCTGTTTTTGGAGAAAATCGCAAGGGGTTAACCTTCCGTTTTTTCGACCTCAAAAAGTGAACTTTGGAATTTCCGTATGAAACTCGCAGAGCCGGTCATTTGGAACATTCTAAGACCTATGGTGAGAATTTCAAGTCGCTAGGTATAACGGTTTTCGAAATATCGCGATTTTTCCAAAAAACAAATTCCCCTTCATTCTACCTTCCATATCTCGAAAAGTAAACGTCGTAGGAAAGAAATTCCTTCACTCCCGGCACCAGGGAAGCATCCCCTTTCGATTGGCACCCTAATTTCGGAAATCCAATTTTTGGCTGTTTTTGGAGAAAATCGCAAGGGGTTAACCTTCCGTTTTTTCGGCCTCAAAAAGTGAACTTTGGAATTTCCGTATGAAACTCGCAGAGCGGGTCCTTTGGAACATTCTAAGACCTATGGTGAGAGTTTCAAGTCGCTAGGTATAACGGTTTTCGAAATATCGCGATTTTTCCAAAAAACAAATTCCCCTTCATTCTACCTTCCATATCTCGAAAAGTAAACGTCGTAGGAAAGAAATTCCTTCACTCCCGGCATCAGGGAAGCATCCCCTTTCGATTGGCACCCTAATTTCGGAAATCCAATTTTTGGCTGTTTTTGGAGAAAATCGCAAGGGGTTAACCTTCCGTTTTTTCGGCCTCAAAAAGTGAACTTTGGAATTTCCGTATGAAACTCGCAGAGCGGGTCCTTTGGAACATTCTAAGACCTATGGTGAGAGTTTCAAGTCGCTAGGTATAACGGTTTTCGAAATATCGCGATTTTTCCAAAAAACAAATTCCCCTTCATTCTACCTTCCATATCTCGAAAAGTAAACGTCGTAGGAAAGAAATTCCTTCACTCCCGGCATCAGGGAAGCATCCCCTTTCGATTGGCACCCTAATTTCGGAAATCCAATTTTTGGCTGTTTTTGGAGAAAATCGCAAGGGGTTAACCTTCCGTTTTTTCGGCCTCAAAAAGTGAACTTTGGAATTTCCGTATGAAACTCGCAGAACGGGTCCTTTGGAACATTCTAAGACCTATGGTGAGAGTTTCAAGTCGCTAGGCACAACGGTTTTCGAAATATCGCGATTTTTCCAAAAAACAAATTCCCCTTCATTCTACCTTCCATATCTCGAAAAGTAAACGTCGTAGGAAAGAAATTCCTTCACTCCCGGCATCAGGGAAGCATCCCCTTTCGATTGGCACCCTAATTTCGGAAATCCAATTTTTGGCTGTTTTTGGAGAAAATCGCAAGGGGTTAACCTTCCGTTTTTTCGGCCTCAAAAAGTGAACTTTGGAATTTCCGTATGAAACTCGCAGAGCGGGTCCTTTGGAACATTCTAAGACCTATGGTGAGAGTTTCAAGTCGCTAGGTATAACGGTTTTCGAAATATCGCGATTTTTCCAAAAAACAAATTCCCCTTCATTCTACCTTCCATATCTCGAAAAGTAAACGTCGTAGGAAAGAAATTCCTTCACTCCCGGCATCAGAGAAGCATCCCCTTTCGATTGGCACCCTAATTTCGGAAATCCAATTTTTGGCTGTTTTTGGAGAAAATCGCAAGGGGTTAACCTTCCGTTTTTTCGGCCTCAAAAAGTGAACTTTGGAATTTCCGTATGAAACTCGCAGAGCGGGTCCTTTGGAACATTCTAAGACCTATGGTGAGAATTTCAAGTCGCTAGGTATAACGGTTTTCGAAATATCGCGATTTTTCCAAAAAACAAATTCCCCTTCATTCTACCTTCCATATCTCGAAAAGTAAACGTCGTAGGAAAGAAATTCCTTCACTCCCGGCATCAGGGAAGCATCCCCTTTCGATTGGCACCCTAATTTCGGAAATCCAATTTTTGGCTGTTTTTGGAGAAAATCGCAAGGGGTTAACCTTCCGTTTTTTCGGCCTCAAAAAGTGAACTTTGGAATTTCCGTATGAAACTCGCAGAGCGGGTCCTTTGGAACATTCTAAGACCTATGGTGAGAGTTTCAAGTCGCTAGGTATAACGGTTTTCGAAATATCGCGATTTTTCCAAAAAACAAATTCCCCTTCATTCTACCTTCCATATCTCGAAAAGTAAACGTCGTAGGAAAGAAATTCCTTCACTCCCGGCATCAGGGAAGCATCCCCTTTCGATTGGCACCCTAATTTCGGAAATCCAATTTTTGGCTGTTTTTGGAGAAAATCGCAAGGGGTTAACCTTCCGTTTTTTCGGCCTCAAAAAGTGAACTTTGGAATTTCCGTATGAAACTCGCAGAGCGGGTCCTTTGGAACATTCTAAGACCTATGGTGAGAGTTTCAAGTCGCTAGGTATAACGGTTTTCGAAATATCGCGATTTTTCCAAAAAACAAATTCCCCTTCATTCTACCTTCCATATCTCGAAAAGTAAACGTCGTAGGAAAGAAATTCCTTCACTCCCGGCATCAGGGAAGCATCCCCTTTCGATTGGCACCCTAATTTCGGAAATCCAATTTTTGGCTGTTTTTGGAGAAAATCGCAAGGGGTTAACCTTCCGTTTTTTCGGCCTCAAAAAGTGAACTTTGGAATTTCCGTATGAAACTCGCAGAGCGGGTCCTTTGGAACATTCTAAGACCTATGGTGAGAGTTTCAAGTCGCTAGGTATAACGGTTTTCGAAATATCGCGATTTTTCCAAAAAACAAATTCCCCTTCATTCTACCTTCCATATCTCGAAAAGTAAACGTCGTAGGAAAGAAATTCCTTCACTCCCGGCATCAGGGAAGCATCCCCTTTCGATTGGCACCCTAATTTCGGAAATCCAATTTTTGGCTGTTTTTGGAGAAAATCGCAAGGGGTTAACCTTCCGTTTTTTCGGCCTCAAAAAGTGAACTTTGGAATTTCCGTATGAAACTCGCAGAGCGGGTCCTTTGGAACATTCTAAGACCTATGGTGAGAGTTTCAAGTCGCTAGGTATAACGGTTTTCGAAATATCGCGATTTTTCCAAAAAACAAATTCCCCTTCATTCTACCTTCCATATCTCGAAAAGTAAACGTCGTAGGAAAGAAATTCCTTCACTCCCGGCATCAGGGAAGCATCCCCTTTCGATTGGCACCCTAATTTCGGAAATCCAATTTTTGGCTGTTTTTGGAGAAAATCGCAAGGGGTTAACCTTCCGTTTTTTCGGCCTCAAAAAGTGAACTTTGGAATTTCCGTATGAAACTCGCAGAGCGGGTCCTTTGGAACATTCTAAGACCTATGGTGAGAGTTTCAAGTCGCTAGGTATAACGGTTTTCGAAATATCGCGATTTTTCCAAAAAACAAATTCCCCTTCATTCTACCTTCCATATCTCGAAAAGTAAACGTCGTAGGAAAGAAATTCCTTCACTCCCGGCATCAGGGAAGCATCCCCTTTCGATTGGCACCCTAATTTCGGAAATCCAATTTTTGGCTGTTTTTGGAGAAAATCGCAAGGGGTTAACCTTCCGTTTTTTCGGCCTCAAAAAGTGAACTTTGGAATTTCCGTATGAAACTCGCAGAACGGGTCCTTTGGAACATTCTAAGACCTATGGTGAGAGTTTCAAGTCGCTAGGCACAACGGTTTTCGAAATATCGCGATTTTTCCAAAAAACAAATTCCCCTTCATTCTACCTTCCATATCTCGAAAAGTAAACGTCGTAGGAAAGAAATTCCTTCACTCCCGGCATCAGGGAAGCATCCCCTTTCGATTGGCACCCTAATTTCGGAAATCCAATTTTTGGCTGTTTTTGGAGAAAATCTCAAGGGGTTAACCTTCCGTTTATTCGGCCTCAAAAAGTGAACTTTGGAATTTCCGTATGAAACTCGCAGAGCGGGTCATTTGGAACATTCTAAGACCTATGGTGAGAATTTCAAGTCGCTAGGTATAACGGTTTTCGAAATATCGCGATTTTTCCAAAAAACAAATTCCCCTTCATTCTACCTTCCATATCTCGAAAAGTAAACGTCGTAGGAAAGAAATTCCTTCACTCCCGGCATCAGGGAAGCATCCCCTTTCGATTGGCACCCTAATTTCGGAAATCCAATTTTTGGCTGTTTTTGGAGAAAATCGCAAGGGGTTAACCTTCCGTTTATTCGGCCTCAAAAAGTGAACTTTGGAATTTCCGTATGAAACTCGCAGAGCGGGTCATTTGGAACATTCTAAGACCTATGGTGAGAATTTCAAGTCGCTAGGTATAACGGTTTTCGAAATATCGCGATTTTTCCAAAAAACAAATTCCCCTTCATTCTACCTTCCATATCTCGAAAAGTAAACGTCGTAGGAAAGAAATTCCTTCACTCCCGGCATCAGGGAAGCATCCCCTTTCGATTGGCACCCTAATTTCGGAAATCCAATTTTTGGCTGTTTTTGGAGAAAATCGCGCAAGGGACCTTCCGTTTTTTCGGCCTCAAAAAGTGAACTTTGGAATTTCCGTATGAAACTCGCAGAGCGGGTCCTTTGGAACATTCTAAGACCTATGGTGAGAGTTTCAAGTCGCTAGGCACAACGGTTTTCGAAATATCGCGATTTTTCCAAAAAACAAATTCCCCTTCATTCTACCTTCCATATCTCGAAAAGTAAACGTCGTAGGAAAGAAATTCCTTCACTCCCGGCATCAGGGAAGCATCCCCTTTCGATTGGCACCCTAATTTCGGAAATCCAATTTTTGGCTGTTTTTGGAGAAAATCGCAAGGGGTTAACCTTCCGTTTATTCGGCCTCAAAAAGTGAACTTTGGAATTTCCGTATGAAACTCGCAGAGCGGGTCATTTGGAACATTCTAAGACCTATGGTGAGAATTTCAAGTCGCTAGGTATAACGGTTTTCGAAATATCGCGATTTTTCCAAAAAACAAATTCCCCTTCATTCTACCTTCCATATCTCGAAAAGTAAACGTCGTAGGAAAGAAATTCCTTCACTCCCGGCATCAGGGAAGCATCCCCTTTCGATTGGCACCCTAATTTCGGAAATCCAATTTTTGGCTGTTTTTGGAGAAAATCGCAAGGGGTTAACCTTCCGTTTATTCGGCCTCAAAAAGTGAACTTTGGAATTTCCGTATGAAACTCGCAGAGCGGGTCCTTTGGAACATTCTAAGACCTATGGTGAGAGTTTCAAGTCGCTAGGCACAACGGTTTTCGAAATATCGCGATTTTTCCAAAAAACAAATTCCCCTTCATTCTACCTTCCATATCTCGAAAAGTAAACGTCGTAGGAAAGAAATTCCTTCACTCCCGGCATCAGGGAAGCATCCCCTTTCGATTGGCACCCTAATTTCGGAAATCCAATTTTTGGCTGTTTTTGGAGAAAATCGCAAGGGGTTAACCTTCCGTTTTTTCGGCCTCAAAAAGTGAACTTTGGAATTTCCGTATGAAACTCGCAGAGCGGGTCATTTGGAACATTCTAAGACCTATGGTGAGAGTTTCAAGTCGCTAGGCACAACGGTTTTCGAAATATCGCGATTTTTCCAAAAAACAAATTCCCCTTCATTCTACCTTCCATATCTCGAAAAGTAAACGTCGTAGGAAAGAAATTCCTTCACTCCCGGCATCAGGGAAGCATCCCCTTTCGATTGGCACCCTAATTTCGGAAATCCAATTTTTGGCTGTTTTTGGAGAAAATCGCAAGGGGTTAACCTTCCGTTTATTCGGCCTCAAAAAGTGAACTTTGGAATTTCCGTATGAAACTCGCAGAGCGGGTCATTTGGAACATTCTAAGACCTATGGTGAGAATTTCAAGTCGCTAGGTATAACGGTTTTCGAAATATCGCGATTTTTCCAAAAAACAAATTCCCCTTCATTCTACCTTCCATATCTCGAAAAGTAAACGTCGTAGGAAAGAAATTCCTTCACTCCCGGCATCAGGGAAGCATCCCCTTTCGATTGGCACCCTAATTTCGGAAATCCAATTTTTGGCTGTTTTTGGAGAAAATCGCAAGGGGTTAACCTTCCGTTTTTTCGGCCTCAAAAAGTGAACTTTGGAATTTCCGTATGAAACTCGCAGAGCGGGTCATTTGGAACATTCTAAGACCTATGGTGAGAGTTTCAAGTCGCTAGGCACAACGGTTTTCGAAATATCGCGATTTTTCCAAAAAACAAATTCCCCTTCATTCTACCTTCCATATCTCGAAAAGTAAACGTCGTAGGAAAGAAATTCCTTCACTCCCGGCATCAGGGAAGCATCCCCTTTCGATTGGCACCCTAATTTCGGAAATCCAATTTTTGGCTGTTTTTGGAGAAAATCGCAAGGGGTTAACCTTCCGTTTTTTCGGCCTCAAAAAGTGAACTTTGGAATTTCCGTATGAAACTCGCAGAGCGGGTCCTTTGGAACATTCTAAGACCTATGGTGAGAGTTTCAAGTCGCTAGGTATAACGGTTTTCGAAATATCGCGATTTTTCCAAAAAACAAATTCCCCTTCATTCTACCTTCCATATCTCGAAAAGTAAACGTCGTAGGAAAGAAATTCCTTCACTCCCGGCATCAGGGAAGCATCCCCTTTCGATTGGCACCCTAATTTCGGAAATCCAATTTTTGGCTGTTTTTGGAGAAAATCGCAAGGGGTTAACCTTCCGTTTTTTCGGCCTCAAAAAGTGAACTTTGGAATTTCCGTATGAAACTCGCAGAGCGGGTCCTTTGGAACATTCTAAGACCTATGGTGAGAGTTTCAAGTCGCTAGGCACAACGGTTTTCGAAATATCGCGATTTTTCCAAAAAACAAATTCCCCTTCATTCTACCTTCCATATCTCGAAAAGTAAACGTCGTAGGAAAGAAATTCCTTCACTCCCGGCATCAGGGAAGCATCCCCTTTCGATTGGCACCCTAATTTCGGAAATCCAATTTTTGGCTGTTTTTGGAGAAAATCTCAAGGGGTTAACCTTCCGTTTATTCGGCCTCAAAAAGTGAACTTTGGAATTTCCGTATGAAACTCGCAGAGCGGGTCATTTGGAACATTCTAAGACCTATGGTGAGAATTTCAAGTCGCTAGGTATAACGGTTTTCGAAATATCGCGATTTTTCCAAAAAACAAATTCCCCTTCATTCTACCTTCCATATCTCGAAAAGTAAACGTCGTAGGAAAGAAATTCCTTCACTCCCGGCATCAGGGAAGCATCCCCTTTCGATTGGCACCCTAATTTCGGAAATCCAATTTTTGGCTGTTTTTGGAGAAAATCGCAAGGGGTTAACCTTCCGTTTTTTCGGCCTCAAAAAGTGAACTTTGGAATTTCCGTATGAAACTCGCAGAGCGGGTCATTTGGAACATTCTAAGACCTATGGTGAGAATTTCAAGTCGCTAGGTATAACGGTTTTCGAAATATCGCGATTTTTCCAAAAAACAAATTCCCCTTCATTCTACCTTCCATATCTCGAAAAGTAAACGTCGTAGGAAAGAAATTCCTTCACTCCCGGCATCAGGGAAGCATCCCCTTTCGATTGGCACCCTAATTTCGGAAATCCAATTTTTGGCTGTTTTTGGAGAAAATCGCAACGGGTTAACCTTCCGTTTTTTCGGCCTCAAAAAGTGAACTTTGGAATTTCCGTATGAAACTCGCAGAGCGGGTCCTTTGGATCATTCTAAGACCTATGGTGAGAGTTTCAAGTCGCTAGGTATAACGGTTTTCGAAATATCGCGATTTTTCCAAAAAACAAATTCCCCTTCATTCTACCTTCCATATCTCGAAAAGTAAACGTCGTAGGAAAGAAATTCCTTCACTCCCGGCATCAGGGAAGCATCCCCTTTCGATTGGCACCCTAATTTCGGAAATCCAATTTTTGGCTGTTTTTGGAGAAAATCGCAAGGGGTTAACCTTCCGTTTTTTCGGCCTCAAAAAGTGAACTTTGGAATTTCCGTATGAAACTCGCAAAGCGGGTCCTTTGGAACATTCTAAGACCTATGGTGAGAGTTTCAAGTCGCTAGGTATAACGGTTTTCGAAATATCGCGATTTTTCCAAAAAACAAATTCCCCTTCATTCTACCTTCCATATCTCGAAAAGTAAACGTCGTAGGAAAGAAATTCCTTCACTCCCGGCATCAGGGAAGCATCCCCTTTCGATTGGCACCCTAATTTCGGAAATCCAATTTTTGGCTGTTTTTGGAGAAAATCGCAAGGGGTTAACCTTCCGTTTTTTCGGCCTCAAAAAGTGAACTTTGGAATTTCCGTATGAAACTCGCAGAGCGGGTCCTTTGGAACATTCTAAGACCTATGGTGAGAGTTTCAAGTCGCTAGGTATAACGGTTTTCGAAATATCGCGATTTTTCCAAAAAACAAATTCCCCTTCATTCTACCTTCCATATCTCGAAAAGTAAACGTCGTAGGAAAGAAATTCCTTCACTCCCGGCATCAGGGAAGCATCCCCTTTCGATTGGCACCCTAATTTCGGAAATCCAATTTTTGGCTGTTTTTGGAGAAAATCGCAAGGGGTTAACCTTCCGTTTTTTCGGCCTCAAAAAGTGAACTTTGGAATTTCCGTATGAAACTCGCAGAGCGGGTCCTTTGGAACATTCTAAGACCTATGGTGAGAGTTTCAAGTCGCTAGGTATAACGGTTTTCGAAATATCGCGATTTTTCCAAAAAACAAATTCCCCTTCATTCTACCTTCCATATCTCGAAAAGTAAACGTCGTAGGAAAGAAATTCCTTCACTCCCGGCATCAGGGAAGCATCCCCTTTCGATTGGCACCCTAATTTCGGAAATCCAATTTTTGGCTGTTTTTGGAGAAAATCGCAAGGGGTTAACCTTCCGTTTTTTCGGCCTCAAAAAGTGAACTTTGGAATTTCCGTATGAAACTCGCAGAGCGGGTCCTTTGGAACATTCTAAGACCTATGGTGAGAGTTTCAAGTCGCTAGGTATAACGGTTTTCGAAATATCGCGATTTTTCCAAAAAACAAATTCCCCTTCATTCTACCTTCCATATCTCGAAAAGTAAACGTCGTAGGAAAGAAATTCCTTCACTCCCGGCATCAGGGAAGCATCCCCTTTCGATTGGCACCCTAATTTCGGAAATCCAATTTTTGGCTGTTTTTGGAGAAAATCGCAAGGGGTTAACCTTCCGTTTTTTCGGCCTCAAAAAGTGAACTTTGGAATTTCCGTATGAAACTCGCAGAGCGGGTCCTTTGGAACATTCTAAGACCTATGGTGAGAGTTTCAAGTCGCTAGGTATAACGGTTTTCGAAATATCGCGATTTTTCCAAAAAACAAATTCCCCTTCATTCTACCTTCCATATCTCGAAAAGTAAACGTCGTAGGAAAGAAATTCCTTCACTCCCGGCATCAGGGAAGCATCCCCTTTCGATTGGCACCCTAATTTCGGAAATCCAATTTTTGGCTGTTTTTGGAGAAAATCGCAAGGGGTTAACCTTCCGTTTTTTCGGCCTCAAAAAGTGAACTTTGGAATTTCCGTATGAAACTCGCAGAGCGGGTCATTTGGAACATTCTAAGACCTATGGTGAGAATTTCAAGTCGCTAGGTATAACGGTTTTCGAAATATCGCGATTTTTCCAAAAAACAAATTCCCCTTCATTCTACCTTCCATATCTCGAAAAGTAAACGTCGTAGGAAAGAAATTCCTTCACTCCCGGCATCAGGGAAGCATCCCCTTTCGATTGGCACCCTAATTTCGGAAATCCAATTTTTGGCTGTTTTTGGAGAAAATCGCAAGGGGTTAACCTTCCGTTTTTTCGGCCTCAAAAAGTGAACTTTGGAATTTCCGTATGAAACTCGCAGAGCGGGTCCTTTGGAACATTCTAAGACCTATGGTGAGAGTTTCAAGTCGCTAGGTATAACGGTTTTCGAAATATCGCGATTTTTCCAAAAAACAAATTCCCCTTCATTCTACCTTCCATATCTCGAAAAGTAAACGTCGTAGGAAAGAAATTCCTTCACTCCCGGCATCAGGGAAGCATCCCCTTTCGATTGGCACCCTAATTTCGGAAATCCAATTTTTGGCTGTTTTTGGAGAAAATCGCAAGGGGTTAACCTTCCGTTTTTTCGGCCTCAAAAAGTGAACTTTGGAATTTCCGTATGAAACTCGCAGAGCGGGTCCTTTGGAACATTCTAAGACCTATGGTGAGAGTTTCAAGTCGCTAGGTATAACGGTTTTCGAAATATCGCGATTTTTCCAAAAAACAAATTCCCCTTCATTCTACCTTCCATATCTCGAAAAGTAAACGTCGTAGGAAAGAAATTCCTTCACTCCCGGCATCAGGGAAGCATCCCCTTTCGATTGGCACCCTAATTTCGGAAATCCAATTTTTGGCTGTTTTTGGAGAAAATCGCAAGGGGTTAACCTTCCGTTTTTTCGGCCTCAAAAAGTGAACTTTGGAATTTCCGTATGAAACTCGCAGAGCGGGTCCTTTGGAACATTCTAAGACCTATGGTGAGAGTTTCAAGTCGCTAGGTATAACGGTTTTCGAAATATCGCGATTTTTCCAAAAAACAAATTCCCCTTCATTCTACCTTCCATATCTCGAAAAGTAAACGTCGTAGGAAAGAAATTCCTTCACTCCCGGCATCAGGGAAGCATCCCCTTTCGATTGGCACCCTAATTTCGGAAATCCAATTTTTGGCTGTTTTTGGAGAAAATCGCAAGGGGTTAACCTTCCGTTTTTTCGGCCTCAAAAAGTGAACTTTGGAATTTCCGTATGAAACTCGCAGAGCGGGTCCTTTGGAACATTCTAAGACCTATGGTGAGAGTTTCAAGTCGCTAGGTATAACGGTTTTCGAAATATCGCGATTTTTCCAAAAAACAAATTCCCCTTCATTCTACCTTCCATATCTCGAAAAGTAAACGTCGTAGGAAAGAAATTCCTTCACTCCCGGCATCAGGGAAGCATCCCCTTTCGATTGGCACCCTAATTTCGGAAATCCAATTTTTGGCTGTTTTTGGAGAAAATCGCAAGGGGTTAACCTTCCGTTTTTTCGGCCTCAAAAAGTGAACTTTGGAATTTCCGTATGAAACTCGCAGAGCGGGTCCTTTGGAACATTCTAAGACCTATGGTGAGAGTTTCAAGTCGCTAGGTATAACGGTTTTCGAAATATCGCGATTTTTCCAAAAAACAAATTCCCCTTCATTCTACCTTCCATATCTCGAAAAGTAAACGTCGTAGGAAAGAAATTCCTTCACTCCCGGCATCAGGGAAGCATCCCCTTTCGATTGGCACCCTAATTTCGGAAATCCAATTTTTGGCTGTTTTTGGAGAAAATCGCAAGGGGTTAACCTTCCGTTTTTTCGGCCTCAAAAAGTGAACTTTGGAATTTCCGTATGAAACTCGCAGAGCGGGTCCTTTGGAACATTCTAAGACCTATGGTGAGAGTTTCAAGTCGCTAGGTATAACGGTTTTCGAAATATCGCGATTTTTCCAAAAAACAAATTCCCCTTCATTCTACCTTCCATATCTCGAAAAGTAAACGTCGTAGGAAAGAAATTCCTTCACTCCCGGCATCAGGGAAGCATCCCCTTTCGATTGGCACCCTAATTTCGGAAATCCAATTTTTGGCTGTTTTTGGAGAAAATCGCAAGGGGTTAACCTTCCGTTTTTTCGGCCTCAAAAAGTGAACTTTGGAATTTCCGTATGAAACTCGCAGAGCGGGTCCTTTGGAACATTCTAAGACCTATGGTGAGAGTTTCAAGTCGCTAGGTATAACGGTTTTCGAAATATCGCGATTTTTCCAAAAAACAAATTCCCCTTCATTCTACCTTCCATATCTCGAAAAGTAAACGTCGTAGGAAAGAAATTCCTTCACTCCCGGCATCAGGGAAGCATCCCCTTTCGATTGGCACCCTAATTTCGGAAATCCAATTTTTGGCTGTTTTTGGAGAAAATCGCAAGGGGTTAACCTTCCGTTTTTTCGGCCTCAAAAAGTGAACTTTGGAATTTCCGTATGAAACTCGCAGAACGGGTCCTTTGGAACATTCTAAGACCTATGGTGAGAGTTTCAAGTCGCTAGGCACAACGGTTTTCGAAATATCGCGATTTTTCCAAAAAACAAATTCCCCTTCATTCTACCTTCCATATCTCGAAAAGTAAACGTCGTAGGAAAGAAATTCCTTCACTCCCGGCATCAGGGAAGCATCCCCTTTCGATTGGCACCCTAATTTCGGAAATCCAATTTTTGGCTGTTTTTGGAGAAAATCGCAACGGGTTAACCTTCCGTTTTTTCGGCCTCAAAAAGTGAACTTTGGAATTTCCGTATGAAACTCGCAGAGCGGGTCCTTTGGAACATTCTAAGACCTATGGTGAGAGTTTCAAGTCGCTAGGTATAACGGTTTTCGAAATATCGCGATTTTTCCAAAAAACAAATTCCCCTTCATTCTACCTTCCATATCTCGAAAAGTAAACGTCGTAGGAAAGAAATTCCTTCACTCCCGGCATCAGGGAAGCATCCCCTTTCGATTGGCACCCTAATTTCGGAAATCCAATTTTTGGCTGTTTTTGGAGAAAATCGCAAGGGGTTAACCTTCCGTTTTTTCGGCCTCAAAAAGTGAACTTTGGAATTTCCGTATGAAACTCGCAAAGCGGGTCCTTTGGAACATTCTAAGACCTATGGTGAGAGTTTCAAGTCGCTAGGTATAACGGTTTTCGAAATATCGCGATTTTTCCAAAAAACAAATTCCCCTTCATTCTACCTTCCATATCTCGAAAAGTAAACGTCGTAGGAAAGAAATTCCTTCACTCCCGGCATCAGGGAAGCATCCCCTTTCGATTGGCACCCTAATTTCGGAAATCCAATTTTTGGCTGTTTTTGGAGAAAATCGCAAGGGGTTAACCTTCCGTTTTTTCGGCCTCAAAAAGTGAACTTTGGAATTTCCGTATGAAACTCGCAGAGCGGGTCCTTTGGAACATTCTAAGACCTATGGTGAGAGTTTCAAGTCGCTAGGTATAACGGTTTTCGAAATATCGCGATTTTTCCAAAAAACAAATTCCCCTTCATTCTACCTTCCATATCTCGAAAAGTAAACGTCGTAGGAAAGAAATTCCTTCACTCCCGGCATCAGGGAAGCATCCCCTTTCGATTGGCACCCTAATTTCGGAAATCCAATTTTTGGCTGTTTTTGGAGAAAATCGCAAGGGGTTAACCTTCCGTTTTTTCGGCCTCAAAAAGTGAACTTTGGAATTTCCGTATGAAACTCGCAGAGCGGGTCCTTTGGAACATTCTAAGACCTATGGTGAGAGTTTCAAGTCGCTAGGTATAACGGTTTTCGAAATATCGCGATTTTTCCAAAAAACAAATTCCCCTTCATTCTACCTTCCATATCTCGAAAAGTAAACGTCGTAGGAAAGAAATTCCTTCACTCCCGGCATCAGGGAAGCATCCCCTTTCGATTGGCACCCTAATTTCGGAAATCCAATTTTTGGCTGTTTTTGGAGAAAATCGCAAGGGGTTAACCTTCCGTTTTTTCGGCCTCAAAAAGTGAACTTTGGAATTTCCGTATGAAACTCGCAGAGCGGGTCCTTTGGAACATTCTAAGACCTATGGTGAGAGTTTCAAGTCGCTAGGTATAACGGTTTTCGAAATATCGCGATTTTTCCAAAAAACAAATTCCCCATCATTCTACCTTCCATATCTCGAAAAGTAAACGTCGTAGGAAAGAAATTCCTTCACTCCCGGCATCAGGGAAGCATCCCCTTTCGATTGGCACCCTAATTTCGGAAATCCAATTTTTGGCTGTTTTTGGAGAAAATCGCAAGGGGTTAACCTTCCGTTTTTTCGGCCTCAAAAAGTGAACTTTGGAATTTCCGTATGAAACTCGCAGAACGGGTCCTTTGGAACATTCTAAGACCTATGGTGAGAGTTTCAAGTCGCTAGGCACAACGGTTTTCGAAATATCGCGATTTTTCCAAAAAACAAATTCCCCTTCATTCTACCTTCCATATCTCGAAAAGTAAACGTCGTAGGAAAGAAATTCCTTCACTCCCGGCATCAGGGAAGCATCCCCTTTCGATTGGCACCCTAATTTCGGAAATCCAATTTTTGGCTGTTTTTGGAGAAAATCTCAAGGGGTTAACCTTCCGTTTATTCGGCCTCAAAAAGTGAACTTTGGAATTTCCGTATGAAACTCGCAGAGCGGGTCATTTGGAACATTCTAAGACCTATGGTGAGAATTTCAAGTCGCTAGGTATAACGGTTTTCGAAATATCGCGATTTTTCCAAAAAACAAATTCCCCTTCATTCTACCTTCCATATCTCGAAAAGTAAACGTCGTAGGAAAGAAATTCCTTCACTCCCGGCATCAGGGAAGCATCCCCTTTCGATTGGCACCCTAATTTCGGAAATCCAATTTTTGGCTGTTTTTGGAGAAAATCGCAAGGGGTTAACCTTCCGTTTTTTCGGCCTCAAAAAGTGAACTTTGGAATTTCCGTATGAAACTCGCAGAGCGGGTCATTTGGAACATTCTAAGACCTATGGTGAGAATTTCAAGTCGCTAGGTATAACGGTTTTCGAAATATCGCGATTTTTCCAAAAAACAAATTCCCCTTCATTCTACCTTCCATATCTCGAAAAGTAAACGTCGTAGGAAAGAAATTCCTTCACTCCCGGCATCAGGGAAGCATCCCCTTTCGATTGGCACCCTAATTTCGGAAATCCAATTTTTGGCTGTTTTTGGAGAAAATCGCAAGGGGTTAACCTTCCGTTTTTTCGGCCTCAAAAAGTGAACTTTGGAATTTCCGTATGAAACTCGCAGAGCGGGTCCTTTGGAACATTCTAAGACCTATGGTGAGAGTTTCAAGTCGCTAGGTATAACGGTTTTCGAAATATCGCGATTTTTCCAAAAAACAAATTCCCCTTCATTCTACCTTCCATATCTCGAAAAGTAAACGTCGTAGGAAAGAAATTCCTTCACTCCCGGCATCAGGGAAGCATCCCCTTTCGATTGGCACCCTAATTTCGGAAATCCAATTTTTGGCTGTTTTTGGAGAAAATCGCAAGGGGTTAACCTTCCGTTTTTTCGGCCTCAAAAAGTGAACTTTGGAATTTCCGTATGAAACTCGCAGAACGGGTCCTTTGGAACATTCTAAGACCTATGGTGAGAGTTTCAAGTCGCTAGGCACAACGGTTTTCGAAATATCGCGATTTTTCCAAAAAACAAATTCCCCTTCATTCTACCTTCCATATCTCGAAAAGTAAACGTCGTAGGAAAGAAATTCCTTCACTCCCGGCATCAGGGAAGCATCCCCTTTCGATTGGCACCCTAATTTCGGAAATCCAATTTTTGGCTGTTTTTGGAGAAAATCTCAAGGGGTTAACCTTCCGTTTATTCGGCCTCAAAAAGTGAACTTTGGAATTTCCGTATGAAACTCGCAGAGCGGGTCATTTGGAACATTCTAAGACCTATGGTGAGAATTTCAAGTCGCTAGGTATAACGGTTTTCGAAATATCGCGATTTTTCCAAAAAACAAATTCCCCTTCATTCTACCTTCCATATCTCGAAAAGTAAACGTCGTAGGAAAGAAATTCCTTCACTCCCGGCATCAGGGAAGCATCCCCTTTCGATTGGCACCCTAATTTCGGAAATCCAATTTTTGGCTGTTTTTGGAGAAAATCGCAAGGGGTTAACCTTCCGTTTTTTCGGCCTCAAAAAGTGAACTTTGGAATTTCCGTATGAAACTCGCAGAGCGGGTCATTTGGAACATTCTAAGACCTATGGTGAGAATTTCAAGTCGCTAGGTATAACGGTTTTCGAAATATCGCGATTTTTCCAAAAAACAAATTCCCCTTCATTCTACCTTCCATATCTCGAAAAGTAAACGTCGTAGGAAAGAAATTCCTTCACTCCCGGCATCAGGGAAGCATCCCCTTTCGATTGGCACCCTAATTTCGGAAATCCAATTTTTGGCTGTTTTTGGAGAAAATCGCAACGGGTTAACCTTCCGTTTTTTCGGCCTCAAAAAGTGAACTTTGGAATTTCCGTATGAAACTCGCAGAGCGGGTCCTTTGGAACATTCTAAGACCTATGGTGAGAGTTTCAAGTCGCTAGGTATAACGGTTTTCGAAATATCGCGATTTTTCCAAAAAACAAATTCCCCTTCATTCTACCTTCCATATCTCGAAAAGTAAACGTCGTAGGAAAGAAATTCCTTCACTCCCGGCATCAGGGAAGCATCCCCTTTCGATTGGCACCCTAATTTCGGAAATCCAATTTTTGGCTGTTTTTGGAGAAAATCGCAAGGGGTTAACCTTCCGTTTTTTCGGCCTCAAAAAGTGAACTTTGGAATTTCCGTATGAAACTCGCAAAGCGGGTCCTTTGGAACATTCTAAGACCTATGGTGAGAGTTTCAAGTCGCTAGGTATAACGGTTTTCGAAATATCGCGATTTTTCCAAAAAACAAATTCCCCTTCATTCTACCTTCCATATCTCGAAAAGTAAACGTCGTAGGAAAGAAATTCCTTCACTCCCGGCATCAGGGAAGCATCCCCTTTCGATTGGCACCCTAATTTCGGAAATCCAATTTTTGGCTGTTTTTGGAGAAAATCGCAAGGGGTTAACCTTCCGTTTTTTCGGCCTCAAAAAGTGAACTTTGGAATTTCCGTATGAAACTCGCAGAACGGGTCCTTTGGAACATTCTAAGACCTATGGTGAGAGTTTCAAGTCGCTAGGCACAACGGTTTTCGAAATATCGCGATTTTTCCAAAAAACAAATTCCCCTTCATTCTACCTTCCATATCTCGAAAAGTAAACGTCGTAGGAAAGAAATTCCTTCACTCCCGGCATCAGGGAAGCATCCCCTTTCGATTGGCACCCTAATTTCGGAAATCCAATTTTTGGCTGTTTTTGGAGAAAATCGCAAGGGGTTAACCTTCCGTTTTTTCGGCCTCAAAAAGTGAACTTTGGAATTTCCGTATGAAACTCGCAGAGCGGGTCCTTTGGAACATTCTAAGACCTATGGTGAGAGTTTCAAGTCGCTAGGTATAACGGTTTTCGAAATATCGCGATTTTTCCAAAAAACAAATTCCCCTTCATTCTACCTTCCATATCTCGAAAAGTAAACGTCGTAGGAAAGAAATTCCTTCACTCCCGGCATCAGGGAAGCATCCCCTTTCGATTGGCACCCTAATTTCGGAAATCCAATTTTTGGCTGTTTTTGGAGAAAATCGCAAGGGGTTAACCTTCCGTTTTTTCGGCCTCAAAAAGTGAACTTTGGAATTTCCGTATGAAACTCGCAGAGCGGGTCCTTTGGAACATTCTAAGACCTATGGTGAGAGTTTCAAGTCGCTAGGTATAACGGTTTTCGAAATATCGCGATTTTTCCAAAAAACAAATTCCCCTTCATTCTACCTTCCATATCTCGAAAAGTAAACGTCGTAGGAAAGAAATTCCTTCACTCCCGGCATCAGGGAAGCATCCCCTTTCGATTGGCACCCTAATTTCGGAAATCCAATTTTTGGCTGTTTTTGGAGAAAATCGCAAGGGGTTAACCTTCCGTTTTTTCGGCCTCAAAAAGTGAACTTTGGAATTTCCGTATGAAACTCGCAGAACGGGTCCTTTGGAACATTCTAAGACCTATGGTGAGAGTTTCAAGTCGCTAGGCACAACGGTTTTCGAAATATCGCGATTTTTCCAAAAAACAAATTCCCCTTCATTCTACCTTCCATATCTCGAAAAGTAAACGTCGTAGGAAAGAAATTCCTTCACTCCCGGCATCAGGGAAGCATCCCCTTTCGATTGGCACCCTAATTTCGGAAATCCAATTTTTGGCTGTTTTTGGAGAAAATCTCAAGGGGTTAACCTTCCGTTTATTCGGCCTCAAAAAGTGAACTTTGGAATTTCCGTATGAAACTCGCAGAGCGGGTCATTTGGAACATTCTAAGACCTATGGTGAGAATTTCAAGTCGCTAGGTATAACGGTTTTCGAAATATCGCGATTTTTCCAAAAAACAAATTCCCCTTCATTCTACCTTCCATATCTCGAAAAGTAAACGTCGTAGGAAAGAAATTCCTTCACTCCCGGCATCAGGGAAGCATCCCCTTTCGATTGGCACCCTAATTTCGGAAATCCAATTTTTGGCTGTTTTTGGAGAAAATCGCAAGGGGTTAACCTTCCGTTTTTTCGGCCTCAAAAAGTGAACTTTGGAATTTCCGTATGAAACTCGCAGAGCGGGTCATTTGGAACATTCTAAGACCTATGGTGAGAATTTCAAGTCGCTAGGTATAACGGTTTTCGAAATATCGCGATTTTTCCAAAAAACAAATTCCCCTTCATTCTACCTTCCATATCTCGAAAAGTAAACGTCGTAGGAAAGAAATTCCTTCACTCCCGGCATCAGGGAAGCATCCCCTTTCGATTGGCACCCTAATTTCGGAAATCCAATTTTTGGCTGTTTTTGGAGAAAATCGCAAGGGGTTAACCTTCCGTTTTTTCGGCCTCAAAAAGTGAACTTTGGAATTTCCGTATGAAACTCGCAGAGCGGGTCCTTTGGAACATTCTAAGACCTATGGTGAGAGTTTCAAGTCGCTAGGTATAACGGTTTTCGAAATATCGCGATTTTTCCAAAAAACAAATTCCCCTTCATTCTACCTTCCATATCTCGAAAAGTAAACGTCGTAGGAAAGAAATTCCTTCACTCCCGGCATCAGGGAAGCATCCCCTTTCGATTGGCACCCTAATTTCGGAAATCCAATTTTTGGCTGTTTTTGGAGAAAATCGCAAGGGGTTAACCTTCCGTTTTTTCGGCCTCAAAAAGTGAACTTTGGAATTTCCGTGTGAAACTCGCAGAACGGGTCCTTTGGAACATTCTAAGACCTATGGTGAGAGTTTCAAGTCGCTAGGCACAACGGTTTTCGAAATATCGCGATTTTTCCAAAAAACAAATTCCCCTTCATTCTACCTTCCATATCTCGAAAAGTAAACGTCGTAGGAAAGAAATTCCTTCACTCCCGGCATCAGGGAAGCATCCCCTTTCGATTGGCACCCTAATTTCGGAAATCCAATTTTTGGCTGTTTTTGGAGAAAATCGCAAGGGGTTAACCTTCCGTTTTTTCGGCCTCAAAAAGTGAACTTTGGAATTTCCGTATGAAACTCGCAGAACGGGTCCTTTGGAACATTCTAAGACCTATGGTGAGAGTTTCAAGTCGCTAGGCACAACGGTTTTCGAAATATCGCGATTTTTCCAAAAAACAAATTCCCCTTCATTCTACCTTCCATATCTCGAAAAGTAAACGTCGTAGGAAAGAAATTCCTTCACTCCCGGCATCAGGGAAGCATCCCCTTTCGATTGGCACCCTAATTTCGGAAATCCAATTTTTGGCTGTTTTTGGAGAAAATCTCAAGGGGTTAACCTTCCGTTTATTCGGCCTCAAAAAGTGAACTTTGGAATTTCCGTATGAAACTCGCAGAGCGGGTCATTTGGAACATTCTAAGACCTATGGTGAGAATTTCAAGTCGCTAGGTATAACGGTTTTCGAAATATCGCGATTTTTCCAAAAAACAAATTCCCCTTCATTCTACCTTCCATATCTCGAAAAGTAAACGTCGTAGGAAAGAAATTCCTTCACTCCCGGCATCAGGGAAGCATCCCCTTTCGATTGGCACCCTAATTTCGGAAATCCAATTTTTGGCTGTTTTTGGAGAAAATCGCAAGGGGTTAACCTTCCGTTTTTTCGGCCTCAAAAAGTGAACTTTGGAATTTCCGTATGAAACTCGCAGAGCGGGTCATTTGGAACATTCTAAGACCTATGGTGAGAATTTCAAGTCGCTAGGTATAACGGTTTTCGAAATATCGCGATTTTTCCAAAAAACAAATTCCCCTTCATTCTACCTTCCATATCTCGAAAAGTAAACGTCGTAGGAAAGAAATTCCTTCACTCCCGGCATCAGGGAAGCATCCCCTTTCGATTGGCACCCTAATTTCGGAAATCCAATTTTTGGCTGTTTTTGGAGAAAATCGCAAGGGGTTAACCTTCCGTTTTTTCGGCCTCAAAAAGTGAACTTTGGAATTTCCGTATGAAACTCGCAGAGCGGGTCCTTTGGAACATTCTAAGACCTATGGTGAGAGTTTCAAGTCGCTAGGTATAACGGTTTTCGAAATATCGCGATTTTTCCAAAAAACAAATTCCCCTTCATTCTACCTTCCATATCTCGAAAAGTAAACGTCGTAGGAAAGAAATTCCTTCACTCCCGGCATCAGGGAAGCATCCCCTTTCGATTGGCACCCTAATTTCGGAAATCCAATTTTTGGCTGTTTTTGGAGAAAATCGCAAGGGGTTAACCTTCCGTTTTTTCGGCCTCAAAAAGTGAACTTTGGAATTTCCGTATGAAACTCGCAGAGCGGGTCCTTTGGAACATTCTAAGACCTATGGTGAGAGTTTCAAGTCGCTAGGTATAACGGTTTTCGAAATATCGCGATTTTTCCAAAAAACAAATTCCCCTTCATTCTACCTTCCATATCTCGAAAAGTAAACGTCGTAGGAAAGAAATTCCTTCACTCCCGGCATCAGGGAAGCATCCCCTTTCGATTGGCACCCTAATTTCGGAAATCCAATTTTTGGCTGTTTTTGGAGAAAATCGCAAGGGGTTAACCTTCCGTTTTTTCGGCCTCAAAAAGTGAACTTTGGAATTTCCGTATGAAACTCGCAGAACGGGTCCTTTGGAACATTCTAAGACCTATGGTGAGAGTTTCAAGTCGCTAGGCACAACGGTTTTCGAAATATCGCGATTTTTCCAAAAAACAAATTCCCCTTCATTCTACCTTCCATATCTCGAAAAGTAAACGTCGTAGGAAAGAAATTCCTTCACTCCCGGCATCAGGGAAGCATCCCCTTTCGATTGGCACCCTAATTTCGGAAATCCAATTTTTGGCTGTTTTTGGAGAAAATCTCAAGGGGTTAACCTTCCGTTTATTCGGCCTCAATAAGTGAACTTTGGAATTTCCGTATGAAACTCGCAGAGCGGGTCATTTGGAACATTCTAAGACCTATGGTGAGAATTTCAAGTCGCTAGGTATAACGGTTTTCGAAATATCGCGATTTTTCCAAAAAACAAATTCCCCTTCATTCTACCTTCCATATCTCGAAAAGTAAACGTCGTAGGAAAGAAATTCCTTCACTCCCGGCATCAGGGAAGCATCCCCTTTCGATTGGCACCCTAATTTCGGAAATCCAATTTTTGGCTGTTTTTGGAGAAAATCGCAAGGGGTTAACCTTCCGTTTTTTCGGCCTCAAAAAGTGAACTTTGGAATTTCCGTATGAAACTCGCAGAGCGGGTCATTTGGAACATTCTAAGACCTATGGTGAGAATTTCAAGTCGCTAGGTATAACGGTTTTCGAAATATCGCGATTTTTCCAAAAAACAAATTCCCCTTCATTCTACCTTCCATATCTCGAAAAGTAAACGTCGTAGGAAAGAAATTCCTTCACTCCCGGCATCAGGGAAGCATCCCCTTTCGATTGGCACCCTAATTTCGGAAATCCAATTTTTGGCTGTTTTTGGAGAAAATCGCAAGGGGTTAACCTTCCGTTTTTTCGGCCTCAAAAAGTGAACTTTGGAATTTCCGTATGAAACTCGCAGAGCGGGTCCTTTGGAACATTCTAAGACCTATGGTGAGAGTTTCAAGTCGCTAGGTATAACGGTTTTCGAAATATCGCGATTTTTCCAAAAAACAAATTCCCCTTCATTCTACCTTCCATATCTCGAAAAGTAAACGTCGTAGGAAAGAAATTCCTTCACTCCCGGCATCAGGGAAGCATCCCCTTTCGATTGGCACCCTAATTTCGGAAATCCAATTTTTGGCTGTTTTTGGAGAAAATCGCAAGGGGTTAACCTTCCGTTTTTTCGGCCTCAAAAAGTGAACTTTGGAATTTCCGTATGAAACTCGCAGAACGGGTCCTTTGGAACATTCTAAGACCTATGGTGAGAGTTTCAAGTCGCTAGGCACAACGGTTTTCGAAATATCGCGATTTTTCCAAAAAACAAATTCCCCTTCATTCTACCTTCCATATCTCGAAAAGTAAACGTCGTAGGAAAGAAATTCCTTCACTCCCGGCATCAGGGAAGCATCCCCTTTCGATTGGCACCCTAATTTCGGAAATCCAATTTTTGGCTGTTTTTGGAGAAAATCGCGCAAGGGACCTTCCGTTTTTTCGGCCTCAAAAAGTGAACTTTGGAATTTCCGTATGAAACTCGCAGAGCGTGTCCTTTGGAACATTCTAAGACCTATGGTGAGAGTTTCAAGTCGCTAGGCACAACGGTTTTCGAAATATCGCGATTTTTCCAAAAAACAAATTCCCCTTCATTCTACCTTCCATATCTCGAAAAGTAAACGTCGTAGGAAAGAAATTCCTTCACTCCCGGCATCAGGGAAGCATCCCCTTTCGATTGGCACCCTAATTTCGGAAATCCAATTTTTGGCTGTTTTTGGAGAAAATCGCAAGGGGTTAACCTTCCGTTTTTTCGGCCTCAAAAAGTGAACTTTGGAATTTCCGTATGAAACTCGCAGAGCGGGTCATTTGGAACATTCTAAGACCTATGGTGAGAATTTCAAGTCGCTAGGTATAACGGTTTTCGAAATATCGCGATTTTTCCAAAAAACAAATTCCCCTTCATTCTACCTTCCATATCTCGAAAAGTAAACGTCGTAGGAAAGAAATTCCTTCACTCCCGGCATCAGGGAAGCATCCCCTTTCGATTGGCACCCTAATTTCGGAAATCCAATTTTTGGCTGTTTTTGGAGAAAATCGCAAGGGGTTAACCTTCCGTTTTTTCGGCCTCAAAAAGTGAACTTTGGAATTTCCGTATGAAACTCGCAGAGCGGGTCATTTGGAACATTCTAAGACCTATGGTGAGAATTTCAAGTCGCTAGGTATAACGGTTTTCGAAATATCGCGATTTTTCCAAAAAACAAATTCCCCTTCATTCTACCTTCCATATCTCGAAAAGTAAACGTCGTAGGAAAGAAATTCCTTCACTCCCGGCATCAGGGAAGCATCCCCTTTCGATTGGCACCCTAATTTCGGAAATCCAATTTTTGGCTGTTTTTGGAGAAAATCGCAAGGGGTTAACCTTCCGTTTTTTCGGCCTCAAAAAGTGAACTTTGGAATTTCCGTATGAAACTCGCAGAGCGGGTCATTTGGAACATTCTAAGACCTATGGTGAGAATTTCAAGTCGCTAGGTATAACGGTTTTCGAAATATCGCGATTTTTCCAAAAAACAAATTCCCCTTCATTCTACCTTCCATATCTCGAAAAGTAAACGTCGTAGGAAAGAAATTCCTTCACTCCCGGCATCAGGGAAGCATCCCCTTTCGATTGGCACCCTAATTTCGGAAATCCAATTTTTGGCTGTTTTTGGAGAAAATCGCAAGGGGTTAACCTTCCGTTTTTTCGGCCTCAAAAAGTGAACTTTGGAATTTCCGTATGAAACTCGCAGAGCGGGTCATTTGGAACATTCTAAGACCTATGGTGAGAATTTCAAGTCGCTAGGTATAACGGTTTTCGAAATATCGCGATTTTTCCAAAAAACAAATTCCCCTTCATTCTACCTTCCATATCTCGAAAAGTAAACGTCGTAGGAAAGAAATTCCTTCACTCCCGGCATCAGGGAAGCATCCCCTTTCGATTGGCACCCTAATTTCGGAAATCCAATTTTTGGCTGTTTTTGGAGAAAATCGCAAGGGGTTAACCTTCCGTTTTTTCGGCCTCAAAAAGTGAACTTTGGAATTTCCGTATGAAACTCGCAGAGCGGGTCATTTGGAACATTCTAAGACCTATGGTGAGAATTTCAAGTCGCTAGGTATAACGGTTTTCGAAATATCGCGATTTTTCCAAAAAACAAATTCCCCTTCATTCTACCTTCCATATCTCGAAAAGTAAACGTCGTAGGAAAGAAATTCCTTCACTCCCGGCATCAGGGAAGCATCCCCTTTCGATTGGCACCCTAATTTCGGAAATCCAATTTTTGGCTGTTTTTGGAGAAAATCGCAAGGGGTTAACCTTCCGTTTTTTCGGCCTCAAAAAGTGAACTTTGGAATTTCCGTATGAAACTCGCAGAGCGGGTCCTTTGGAACATTCTAAGACCTATGGTGAGAGTTTCAAGTCGCTAGGTATAACGGTTTTCGAAATATCGCGATTTTTCCAAAAAACAAATTCCCCTTCATTCTACCTTCCATATCTCGAAAAGTAAACGTCGTAGGAAAGAAATTCCTTCACTCCCGGCACCAGGGAAGCATCCCCTTTCGATTGGCACCCTAATTTCGGAAATCCAATTTTTGGCTGTTTTTGGAGAAAATCGCAAGGGGTTAACCTTCCGTTTTTTCGGCCTCAAAAAGTGAACTTTGGAATTTCCGTATGAAACTCGCAGAGCGGGTCCTTTGGAACATTCTAAGACCTATGGTGAGAGTTTCAAGTCGCTAGGTATAACGGTTTTCGAAATATCGCGATTTTTCCAAAAAACAAATTCCCCTTCATTCTACCTTCCATATCTCGAAAAGTAAACGTCGTAGGAAAGAAATTCCTTCACTCCCGGCATCAGGGAAGCATCCCCTTTCGATTGGCACCCTAATTTCGGAAATCCAATTTTTGGCTGTTTTTGGAGAAAATCGCAAGGGGTTAACCTTCCGTTTATTCGGCCTCAAAAAGTGAACTTTGGAATTTCCGTATGAAACTCGCAGAGCGGGTCATTTGGAACATTCTAAGACCTATGGTGAGAATTTCAAGTCGCTAGGTATAGCGGTTTTCGAAATATCGCGATTTTTCCAAAAAACAAATTCCCCTTCATTCTACCTTCCATATCTCGAAAAGTAAACGTCGTAGGAAAGAAATTCCTTCACTCCCGGCATCAGGGAAGCATCCCCTTTCGATTGGCACCCTAATTTCGGAAATCCAATTTTTGGCTGTTTTTGGAGAAAATCGCAAGGGGTTAACCTTCCGTTTTTTCGGCCTCAAAAAGTGAACTTTGGAATTTCCGTATGAAACTCGCAGAGCGGGTCATTTGGAACATTCTAAGACCTATGGTGAGAATTTCAAGTCGCTAGGTATAACGGTTTTCGAAATATCGCGATTTTTCCAAAAAACAAATTCCCCTTCATTCTACCTTCCATATCTCGAAAAGTAAACGTCGTAGGAAAGAAATTCCTTCACTCCCGGCATCAGGGAAGCATCCCCTTTCGATTGGCACCCTAATTTCGGAAATCCAATTTTTGGCTGTTTTTGGAGAAAATCGCAAGGGGTTAACCTTCCGTTTTTTCGGCCTCAAAAAGTGAACTTTGGAATTTCCGTATGAAACTCGCAGAGCGGGTCATTTGGAACATTCTAAGACCTATGGTGAGAATTTCAAGTCGCTAGGTATAACGGTTTTCGAAATATCGCGATTTTTCCAAAAAACAAATTCCCCTTCATTCTACCTTCCATATCTCGAAAAGTAAACGTCGTAGGAAAGAAATTCCTTCACTCCCGGCATCAGGGAAGCATCCCCTTTCGATTGGCACCCTAATTTCGGAAATCCAATTTTTGGCTGTTTTTGGAGAAAATCGCAAGGGGTTAACCTTCCGTTTTTTCGGCCTCAAAAAGTGAACTTTGGAATTTCCGTATGAAACTCGCAGAGCGGGTCATTTGGAACATTCTAAGACCTATGGTGAGAATTTCAAGTCGCTAGGTATAACGGTTTTCGAAATATCGCGATTTTTCCAAAAAACAAATTCCCCTTCATTCTACCTTCCATATCTCGAAAAGTAAACGTCGTAGGAAAGAAATTCCTTCACTCCCGGCATCAGGGAAGCATCCCCTTTCGATTGGCACCCTAATTTCGGAAATCCAATTTTTGGCTGTTTTTGGAGAAAATCTCAAGGGGTTAACCTTCCGTTTTTTCGGCCTCAAAAAGTGAACTTTGGAATTTCCGTATGAAACTCGCAGAGCGGGTCCTTTGGAACATTCTAAGACCTATGGTGAGAGTTTCAAGTCGCTAGGTATAACGGTTTTCGAAATATCGCGATTTTTCCAAAAAACAAATTCCCCTTCATTCTACCTTCCATATCTCGAAAAGTAAACGTCGTAGGAAAGAAATTCCTTCACTCCCGGCATCAGGGAAGCATCCCCTTTCGATTGGCACCCTAATTTCGGAAATCCAATTTTTGGCTGTTTTTGGAGAAAATCGCAAGGGGTTAACCTTCCGTTTTTTCGGCCTCAAAAAGTGAACTTTGGAATTTCCGTATGAAACTCGCAGAGCGGGTCCTTTGGAACATTCTAAGACCTATGGTGAGAGTTTCAAGTCGCTAGGCACAACGGTTTTCGAAATATCGCGATTTTTCCAAAAAACAAATTCCCCTTCATTCTACCTTCCATATCTCGAAAAGTAAACGTCGTAGGAAAGAAATTCCTTCACTCCCGGCATCAGGGAAGCATCCCCTTTCGATTGGCACCCTAATTTCGGAAATCCAATTTTTGGCTGTTTTTGGAGAAAATCGCAAGGGGTTAACCTTCCGTTTTTTCGGCCTCAAAAAGTGAACTTTGGAATTTCCGTATGAAACTCGCAGAGCGGGTCATTTGGAACATTCTAAGACCTATGGTGAGAATTTCAAGTCGCTAGGTATAACGGTTTTCGAAATATCGCGATTTTTCCAAAAAACAAATTCCCCTTCATTCTACCTTCCATATCTCGAAAAGTAAACGTCGTAGGAAAGAAATTCCTTCACTCCCGGCATCAGGGAAGCATCCCCTTTCGATTGGCACCCTAATTTCGGAAATCCAATTTTTGGCTGTTTTTGGAGAAAATCGCAAGGGGTTAACCTTCCGTTTATTCGGCCTCAAAAAGTGAACTTTGGAATTTCCGTATGAAACTCGCAGAGCGTGTCATTTGGAACATTCTAAGACCTATGGTGAGAGTTTCAAATCGCTAGGTATAACGGTTTTCGAAATATCGCGATTTTTCCAAAAAACAAATTCCCCTTCATTCTACCTTCCATATCTCGAAAAGTAAACGTCGTAGGAAAGAAATTCCTTCACTCCCGGCATCAGGGAAGCATCCCCTTTCGATTGGCACCCGATTTTTTTCAAAACAGAAAGTTCCTATCGTGCTCCAGTCGTGTTCCTGTCGTGTTCCGGTGGTGTTCCTGTCGTGCTCCGATCGTGTTCCGGTCGTGTTCCTGTCGTGCTCCGGTCGTGTTCCTGTCGTGTTCCCGTCGTGTTCCGGTCGTGTTCCTGTCGTGTTCCGGTCGTGTTCCGGTCGTGTTCCGGTCGTGTTCCTGTCGTGCTCCGGTCGTGTTCCTGTCGTGTTCCGGTCGTGTTCCTGTCGTGTTCCGGTCGTGTTCCTGTCGTGTTGCGGTCGTGTTCCGGTCGTGTTCCTGTCGTGCTCCGGTCGTGTTCCGGTCGTGTTCCTGTCGTGCCCCGGTCGTGTTCCTGTGGTGTTCCGGTCGTGCTCCTGTCGTGTTCCTGTCGTGTTCCGGTTGTGTTCCGGTCGTGTTCCTGTCGTGTTCCTGTCGTGTTCCTGTCGTGTTCCGGCCGTGCTCCGGTCGTGTTCCTGTCGTGTTCCGGTCGTGTTCCTGTCGTGTTCCGGTCGTGTTCCTGTCGTGTTCCGGTCGTGTTCCTGTCGTGTTCCAGTCGTGTTCCTGTCGTGCTCCGGTCGTGTTCCTGTCGTACTCCGGTCGTGTTCCTGTCGTGTTCCTGTCGTGTTCCGGTCGTGTTCCTGTCGTCTTCCGGTCGTGTTCCGGTCGTGTTCCTGTCGTGTTCCGGTCGTGTTCCGGTCGTGTTCCTGTCGTGCTCCGGTCGTGTTCCTGTCGTGTTCCTGTCGTGTTCCTGTCGTGTTCCGGTCGTGCTCCTGTCGTGTTCCGGTCGTGTTCCGGTCGTGTTCCTGTCGTGCTCCGGTCGTGTTCCTGTCGTGTTCCTGTCGTGCTCCGGTCGTGTTCCTGTCGTGCTCCGGTCGTGTTCCTGTCGTGTTCCGGTCGTGTTCCTGTCGTGTTCCTGTCGTGTTCCGGTCGTGTTCCTGTCGTGTTCCGGTCGTGTTCCTGTCGTGTTCCTGTCGTGTTCCGGTCGTGTTCCTGTCGTGTTCCGGTCGTGTTCCGGTCGTGTTCCGGTCGTGTTCCGGTCGTGTTCCTGTCGTGTTCCGGTCGTGTTCCTGTCGTGTTCCGGTCGTGTTCCGGTCGTGTTCCTGTCGTGCTCCGGTCGTGTTCCTGTCGTGTTACTGTCGTGTTCCTGTCGTGTTCCGGTCGTGCTCCTGTCGTGTTCCGGTCGTGTTCCGGTCGTGTTCCTGTCGTGCTCCGGTCGTGTTCCTGTCGTGTTCCTGTCGTGCTCCGGTCGTGCTCCGGTCGTGTTCCGGTCGTGCTCCGGTCGTGTTCCTGTCGTGTTCCTGTCGTGTTCCGGTCGTGTTCCTGTCGTGTTCCGGTCGTGTTCCGGTCGTGTTCCTGTCGTGCTCCGGTCGTGTTCCTGTCGTGTTCCTGTCGTGTTCCTGTCGTGTTCCGGTCGTGCTCCAGTCGTGCTCCGGTCGTGTTCCTGTCGTGTTGCGGTCGTGTTCCTGTCGTGTTCCGGTCGTGTTCCTGTCGTGTTCCTGTCGTGCTCCGGTCGTGTTCCTGTCGTGTTCCGGTCGTGTTCCTGTCGTGTTCCTGTCGTGTTCCGGTCGTGTTCCTGTCGTGTTCCGGTCGTGTTCCTGTCGTGTTCCGGTCGTGCTCCTGTCGTGTTCCGGTCGTGTTCCTGTCGTGCTCCGGTCGTGTTCCTGTCGTGTTCCTGTCGTGTTACTGTCGTGTTCCTGTCGTGTTCCGGTCGTGCTCCTGTCGTGCTCCGGTCGTGTTCCTGTCGTATTCCTGTCGTGTTCCGGTCGTGTTCCTGTCGTGTTCCTGTCGTGCTCCGGTCGTGTTCCTGTCGTGTTCCGGTCGTGCTCCGGTCGTGTACCTGTCGTGTTCCTGTCGTGCTCCGGTCGTGCTCCGGTCGTGTTCCTGTCGTGCTCCGGTCGTGTTCCGGTCGTGTTCCTGTCGTGCTCCGGTCGTGCTCCTGTCGTGTTCCTGTCGTGTTCCGGTCGTGTTCCTGTCGTGTTCCGGTCGTGTTCCTGTCGTGCTCCGGTCGTGTTCCTGTCGTGCTCCTGTCGTGTTCCGGTCGTGTTCCTGTCGTGCTCCGGTCGTGTTCCTGTCGTGCTCCGGTCGTGTTCCTGTCGTGTTCCTGTCGTGCTCCGGTCGTGTTCCTGTCGTGTTCCTGTCGTGTTCCGGTCGTGTTACTGTCGTGTTCCTGTCGTGTTCCGGTCGTGCTCCTGTCGTGCTCCGGTCGTGTTCCTGTCGTGTTGCGGTCGTGTTCCTGTCGTGTTCCGGTCGTGTTCCTGTCGTGCTCCGGTCGTGTTCCTGTCGTGTTCCGGTCGTGCTCCGGTCGTGTACCTGTCGTGTTCCTGTCGTGCTCCGGTCGTGTTCCTGTCGTGCTCCGGTCGTGTTCCTGTCGTGCTCCGGTCGTGCTCCGGTCGTGTTCCTGTCGTGCTCCGGTCGTGTTCCGGTCATGTTCCTGTCGTGTTCCTGTCGTGTTCCGGTCGTGTTCCTGTCGTGTTCCGGTCGTGTTCCGGTCGTGCTCCGGTCGTGTTCCTGTCGTGCTCCGGTCGTGTTCCTGTCGTGTTCCGGTCGTGTTCCTGTCGTGCTCCGGTCGTGTTCCTGTCGTGCTCCGGTCGTGCTCCTGTCATGTTCCTGTCGTGTTCCGGTCGTGTTCCTGTCGTGCTCCGGTCGTGTTCCTGTCGTGCTCCGGTCGTGTTCCTGTCGTGCTCCGGTCGTGTTCCTGTCGTGTTCCGGTCGTGTTACTGTCGTGTTCCTGTCGTGTTCCTGTCGTGCTCCTGTCGTGCTCCTGTCGTGTTCCGGTCGTGTTCCTGTCGTGTTCCTGTCGTGCTCCGGTCGTGTTCCTGTCGTGCTCCTGTCGTGCTCCTGTCGTGTTCCTGTCGTGTTCCTGTCGTGTTCCGGTCGTGTTCCTGTCGTGTTCCTGTCGTGCTCCGGTCGTGTTCCGGTCATGTTCCTGTCGTGTTCCTGTCGTGTTCCGGTCGTGTTCCGGTCGTGTTCCGGTCGTGCTCCGGTCGTGTTCCTGTCGTGCTCCGGTCTGTTCCTGTCGTGTTCCTGTCGTGTTCCGGTCGTGTTCCTGTCGTGCTCCGGTCGTGTTCCTGTCGTGCTCCGGTCGTGCTCCTGTCATGTTCCTGTCGTGTTCCGGTCGTGTTCCGGTCGTGTTCCTGTCGTGCTCCGGTCGTGTTCCTGTCGTGCTCCGGTCGTGTTCCGGTCGTGTTCCTGTCGTGCTCCGGTCGTGTTCCTGTCGTGTTCCGGTCGTGTTCCTGTCGTGCTCCGGTCGTGTTCCTGTCGTGTTCCTGTCGTGTTCCTGTCGTGCCCCGGTCGTGTTCCTGTGGTGTTCCTGTCGTGTTCCGGTCGTGCTCCTGTCGTGTTCCTGTCGTGTTCCGGTCGTGTTCCGGTCGTGTTCCTGTCGTGTTCCTGTCGTGTTCCGGCCGTGCTCCGGTCGTGTTCCTGTCGTGTTCCGGTCGTGTTCCTGTCGTGTTCCGGTCGTGTTCCTGTCGTGTTCCGGTCGTGTTCCGGTCGTGTTCCTGTCGTGCTCCGGTCGTGTTCCTGTCGTGTTCCTGTCGTGTTCCTGTCGTGTTACTGTCGTGTTCCTGTCGTGTTCCGGTCGTGCTCCTGTCGTGTTCCGGTCGTGTTCCTGTCGTGTTCCTGTCGTGTTCCTGTCGTGCTCCGGTCGTGTTCCTGTCGTGCTCCGGTCGTGTTCCTGTCGTGTTCCGGTCGTGTTCCTGTCGTGCTCCGGTCGTGTTCCTGTCGTGTTCCTGTCGTGTTCCGGCCGTGTTCCGGTCGTGTTCCTGTCGTGTTCCGGTCGTGTTCCGGTCGTGTTCCTGTCGTGCTCCGGTCGTGCTCCGGTCGTGTTCCTGTCGTGTTCCTGTCGTGTTCCTGTCGTGTTCCTGTCGTGTTCCGGTCGTGTTCCTGTCGTGTTCCGGTCGTGTTCCTGTCGTGTTCCGGTCGTGTTCCGGTCGTGTTCCTGTCGTGTTCCTGTCGTGTTCCTGTCGTGCTCCGGTCGTGTTCCTGTCGTGCTCCGGTCGTGTTCCTGTCGTGTTCCGGTCGTGTTCCTGTCGTGCTCCGGTCGTGTTCCTGTCGTGCTCCGGTCGTGTTCCGGTCGTGTTCCGGTCGTGTTCCTGTCGTGCTCCGGTCGTGTTCCTGTCGTGTTCCGGTCGTGTTCCTGTCGTGCTCCGGTCGTGTTCCTGTCGTGCTCCGGTCGTGTTCCTGTCGTGTTCCGGTCGTGTTCCTGTCGTGTTCCGGTCGTGTTCCTGTCGTGTTCCGGTCGTGGTCCTGTCGTGTTCCGGTCGTGCTCCGGTCGTGTTCCGGTCGTGTTCCTGTCGTGTTCCGGTCGTGTTCCTGTCGTGTTCCGGTCGTGGTCCTGTCGTGCTCCGGTCGTGTTCCGGTCGTGCTCCGGTCGTGTTCCTGTCGTGTTCCTGTCGTGCTCCGGTCGTGTTCCGGTCGTGTTCCTGTCGTGCTCCGGTCGTGTTCCTGTCGTGCTCCGGTCGTGTTCCTGTCGTGCTCCGGTCGTGTTCCTGTCGTGCTCCTGTCGTGTTCCTGTCGTGTTCCGGTCGTGTTCCTGTCGTGTTCCGGTCGTGTTCCTGTCGTGTTCCGGTCGTGTTCCGGTCGTGTTCCTGTCGTGTTCCTGTCGTGTTCCTGTCGTGTTCCGGTCGTGTTCCTGTCGTGTTCCTGTCGTGCTCCGATCGTGCTCCGGTCGTGTTATTGTCGTGTTCCTATCGTGTTCCTGTCGTGCTCCGGTCGTGTTCCGGTCATGTTCCTGTCGTGTTCCTGTCGTGTTCCGGTCGTGTTCCTGTCGTGCTCCGGTCGTGTTCCTGTCGTGCTCCTGTCGTGTTCCTGTCGTGTTCCGGTCGTGTTCCTGTCGTGCTCCGGTCGTGTTCCTGTCGTGCTCCTGTCGTGTTCCTGTCGTGTTCCGGTCGTGTTCCTGTCGTGCTCCGGTCGTGTTCCTGTCGTGCTCCGGTCGCGTTCCTGTCGTGTTCCGGTCGCGTTCCTGTCGTGTTCCGGTCGTGTTCCTGTCGTGTTCCTGTCGTGTTCCTGTCGTGCTCCGGTCGTGTTCCTGTCGTGTTCCTGTCGTGTTCCTGTCGTGCTCCGGTCGTGTTCCTGTCGTGTTCCGGTCGTGTTCCTGTCGTGTTCCTGTCGTGCTCCGGTCGTGTTCCTGTCGTGCTCCGGTCGTGTTCCTGTCGTGTTCCTGTCGTGTTCCGGTCGTGTTCCTGTCGTGTTCCGGTCGTGTTCCTGTCGTGCTACGGTCGTGTTCCTGTCGTGTTCCGGTCGTGTTCCTGTCGTGTTCCTGTAGTGTTACTGTCGTGTTCCTGTCGTGTTCCTGTCGTGTTCCTGTCGTGTTCCTGTCGTGCTCCGGTCGTGTTCCTGTCGTGTTCCTGTCGTGCTCCGGTCGTGTTCCGGTCGTGTTCCTGTCGTGCTCCGGTCGTGTTCCTGTCGTGCTCCGGTCGTGTTCCGGTCGTGTTCCTGTCGTGTTCCGGTCGTGTTCCTGTCGTGTTCCTGTCGTGTTCCTGTCGTCTTCCGGTCTTGCTCCGGTCGTGTTCCTGTCGTGCTCCGGTCGTGTTCCTGTCGTGTTCCTGTCGTGTTCCGGTCGTGTTCCTGTCGTGCTCCGGTCGTGTTCCTGTCGTGCTCCGGTCGTGTTCCTGTCGTGTTCCTGTCGTGCTCCGGTCGTGTTCCTGTCGTGTTCCTGTCGTGTTCCTGTCGTGTTCCTGTCGTGTTCCGGTCGTGTTCCTGTCGTGTTCCTGTCGTGCTCCGATCGTGTTCCTGTCGTGTTCCGGTCGTGTTCCTGTCGTGCTCCGGTCGTGTTCCTGTCGTGTTCCTGTCGTGTTCCGGTCGTGTTCCTGTCGTGTTCCGGTCGTGTTCCTGTCGTGCTCCGGTCGTGTTCCTGTCGTGTTACTGTCGTGTTCCGGTCGTGTTCCTGTCGTGTTCCGGTCGTGTTCCTGTCGTGCTCCGGTCGTGTTCCGGTCGTGCTCCGGTCGTGTTCCTGTCGTGTTCCTGTCGTGCTCCGGTCGTGTTCCTGTCGTGTTCCGGTCGTGTTCCGGTCGTGTTCCTGTCGTGTTCCGGTCGTGCTCCGGTCGTGTTCCTGTCGTGTTCCTGTCGTGTTCCGGTCGTGTTCCTGTCGTGTTCCTGTCGTGTACCTGTCGTGTTCCGGTCTTGCTCCGGTCGTGTTCCTGTCGTGCTCCGGTCGTGTTCCTGTCGTGTTCCGGTCGTGTTCCTGTCGTGCTACGGTCGTGTTCCTGTCGTGTTACTGTCGTGTTCCTGTCGTGTTCCTGTCGTGTTCCTGTCGTGCTCCGGTCGTGTTCCTGTCGTGTTCCTGTCGTGCTCCGGTCGTGTTCCGGTCGTGTTCCTGTCGTGCTCCGGTCGTGTTCCTGTCGTGCTCCGGTCGTGTTCCGGTCGTGTTCCTGTCGTGTTCCGGTCGTGTTCCTGTCGTGTTCCTGTCGTGTTCCTGTCGTCTTCCGGTCTTGCTCCGGTCGTGTTCCTGTCGTGCTCCGGTCGTGTTCCTGTCGTGTTCCTGTCGTGTTCCGGTCGTGTTCCTGTCGTGCTCCGGTCGTGTTCCTGTCGTGCTCCGGTCGTGTTCCTGTCGTGTTCCTGTCGTGCTCCGGTCGTGCTCCGGTCGTGTTCCTGTCGTGTTCCTGTCGTGTTCCTGTCGTGTTCCGGTCGTGTTCCTGTCGTGTTCCTGTCGTGCTCCGATCGTGTTCCTGTCGTGCTCCGGTCGTGTTCCTGTCGTGTTCCTGTCGTGTTCCTGTCGTGTTCCGGTCGTGTTCCTGTCGTGCTCCGGTCGTGTTCCTGTCGTGTTACTGTCGTGTTCCTGTCGTGTTCCGGTCGTGTTCCTGTCGTGTTCCGGTCGTGTTCCTGTCGTGCTCCGGTCGTGTTCCGGTCGTGTTCCTGTCGTGTTCCTGTCGTGCTCCGGTCGTGTTCCTGTCGTGCTCCGGTCGTGTTCCGGTCGTGCTCCGGTCGTGTTCCGGTCGTGTTCCGGTCGTGTTCCTGTCGTGTTCCGGTCGTGCTCCGGTCGTGTTCCTGTCGTGCTCCGGTCGTGTTCCTGTCGTGTTCCTGTCGTGTTCCGGTCGTGTTCCGGTCGTGTTCCTGTCGTGTTCCGGTCGTGCTCCGGTCGTGTTCCTGTCGTGTTCCTGTCGTGTTCCGGTCGTGTTCCTGTCGTGTTCCTGTCGTGTACCTGTCGTGTTCCGGTCTTGCTCCGGTCGTGTTCCTGTCGTGCTCCGGTCGTGTTCCTGTCGTGTTCCGGTCGTGTTCCTGTCGTGCTCCGGTCGTGTTCCGGTCGTGTTCCTGTCGTGTTCCTGTCGTGCTCCGGTCGTGTTCCTGTCGTGCTCCGGTCGTGTTCCTGTCGTGTTCCTGTCGTGTTCCGGTCGTGTTCCTGTCGTGCTCCGGTCGTGTTCCTGTCGTGCTCCGGTCGTGTTCCTGTCGTGTTCCGGTCGTGTTCCTGTCGTCTCCGGTCGTGTTCCGGTCGTGCTCGACTTCTCGGAAACTTATCGTCATAGTAAAGAAAATCCTTCACTCCTGGCACTGATGGCCTGAGGAAGCGTCCGCTTATTGAAATTAGTTATTTGTACTCAAATTGTAAGGCTTAACAATAATAATTGTTTCTGTAGAGGGTCGTACTAATAAACTACAATCAGAAAGAACCGTTCTAGTGAAATTTGTGCAATTGCAACAATAATATCAAACGCACACAAACCCACACATAAGACAGATACCTAATTTAAACCTAACCTATCATGCTGGTAACTTGATTTCTCTGTTTGATAAACCTCAAAATCCTAAATAAAGACGAAGAAGTCACGCCAGGTATCCTACTTGCCGCAGCGATCTGAAATAACGATAATAAACAATGACTAGGTATAAGTCATGTAGTTCTTCTCACCGTTTGAGGTTGTACGGTTATCAACTTATCCCTTTCCTCGATACTTAGGCAGAGATACTCTGAATAATAGTCCAGGTCCTTGGGAATGACCAGGCTTTCCTCGCGCCGCACTTCATTCACTTCTCCAGCCTGATCTACGGCTGCCGCCTCGTACAACGCCTCTATGTGCAGCCTGTTTTCGAGAACGTGATCGAACGTTAGCGGTAGCAGCTCCGGCTCCACCCTGCTGAGCATGCCGATGGTCACGCCGTCGTTTTTGATATCGATCATGTCGAATGCTCTGAAAAATTTATTTACCTTAGTAAATAGTAGAGTAGATAACATGAATAAACTTCGAATCGAAAATGACACAAGATTATCATAATGACTATTTTGGTTCAATAGGGAAGGTAATGGCCAGCATAATACAGATAACCGCCAATGACCAATAAGAGAAATTACATGTTTTTAGAACCAACAAAAGAACTAACCAGCCTTACGTTTTCTGTACGTAAGTCCTCGTCGGCGTGATGCCCAATAGGTTCCTCCACTGTGACGCCGACTTGCTGACCGATTTCAACAGCTCGATTCCGTCTTTCAACTTTCTCTCCATGTCCAACGTCTTCTCATAACGGGCCTTCGACACGCAGCCTATGGCGTAGCCCTTCGGGGTGAGCCTCAGGTCGGCGTTGTCCGGACGGAGGCTGAGGCGGAACTCAGCGCGGCTCGTGAACATCCTGTACGGCTCGTTCGTGCCGAGAGTCGTTAGGTCGTCTATCATCACGCCGATGTACGCCTCGGTTCTGCTCAGCACCAACGGCGGGATGTTTATCGCCTGGAAATAATTCACGAAAAGTGGAGCAAATTCTGCATCACTCTGCATTACATTGAATGTACGACTTTTATTTGATATAGGAAGGGCGCAACGATGTTTTACCTTAGCTGCGGAGTTGATCCCAGCAATAACTCCCTGGGCAGCTGCCTCTTCATACCCAGTCGTGCCGTTAATCTGTCCCGCCAAAAACAGTCCGTTAACCCGTTTGACCTCCAATGTCGATTTCAATTCCCTGGGATCCACGTAATCGTACTGTACCCCATAGGCGGGTTTCACCATCTCAGCCCTCTCCAACCCCGGAATGGTCCTGACCAAACGTATCTGCAATTCCTCGGGTAGAGTACAGGAGATCCCGTTCGGGTAAATGATGTCGCTATCCAGACCTTCCGGTTCGAGCCAGACCTGATGTTCCCTACCGGAGAATCGGATAACTTTCGCTTCCAGACTCGGGCAGTACCGAGGGCCGGTGACTTCTTCTCTGACGTGATTGGTTAAGTGGAGGTTATCCCTGACTATTCGTTCAGTCTCTTCAGTGGTTTTAGTGAGGTAGCAGTTGACTTGATGTTTCGGCTGAAACGAGAGGAAAAATAAAAAGGAAACTCTGGTGTACGAAAGTGATACCTACATACATTTATCCAAACCTTCCTGCTCATAAAGGAGAAAGGCTGAGGTGGCATGTCACCCTTCTGTATTTCACACACTCCAAAATTTATACCGTCGGCCTTTAACCTGGGTGGGGTGCCGGTCTTTAATCGACCCATTCGTAAGTTCAGAGATTCTAAAGTTTTAGCCAATCCTAAAATTAACCGGGAGTTGTAAAAAGGATAAAACTGGATAGTTTTCATTGTACCTATTGCGGGCTGATCTCCCATTCGTCCTGCAGGAAAGGTCTTCAGACCGATGTGTATTTCACCTTTCAGGAAGGTTCCAGTGGTGATGACGACACTTTTAGAGTAAACTTTAGTGCCATCATCTAACAAAAGAGAATGACAAAGTTAAAAAACATGAATCCTTTGTAAATTTGATGTAATAAACAGCACTGAAATACAAATTACTGGTTAACAAGAACATGAGGGGCCTACTGATATAGCTATAACTGGATTTCCACAATTCAACGAAAATCATATGTTACTTACTGAGAATAACACCTTTGCAATCCACACAATTTTGGTTATTAACATCTACAGAAACATTCTCAGTAATAAGATCTTCCACTGGTGCTTCCAAAACATCTAAACCGGGAGTACCTCCGAATAATTCTTTCTGTAGATGTTGCTTGTACAGTTTCCTATCGATCTGCGCCCTATACCCCCAAACTGCTGGACCTTTTCTGGTATTCAATACCTTCACATCAAAATTGCAATTATATCTCTATTATTCTACTAGATCAACCCTTACCTTGTATTGTATCCCTGAGAGGTCGCATATCCTTCCGCAGACCCCATCTAAAGCATCGACCTCGCGCATTAAATGTCCCTTACCAATGCCCCCAAACGAGGGGTTGCAAGACATCTCGCCTATGCAATTAAAGGTGGATAAGAAGCTGATGTAACACAATTGAGATAACTTACCAATGGTGTCCTTTTTATGGGTTATCAGCAAGGTTTGGGCCCCCATTCTGGCAGCTGCGGCGGAGGCTTCTGTGCCGGCATGTCCTCCCCCAACCACTATCACATCGTATTTTTTTTCCAACGAGAAAAACCTCGTAAAACTTATTCTTAACGCCTGTCTTGAATTTCTAGATAATTTTAACATTTTCAACAAGCGAGATTTGTGTCCTCTCTAACCTCTTTGTTCCTTTTATGTTTTGTGAACGTTGTGGCCTACTTCGATGTACAAGGAGGCACACAGTTAGTTTAACTATCCTTTATTTTCACCACTAACTACATTGCTTGTTAATCCGCGTTCTAATGATTCGCCCGGGGCGTCCGGCGCGATGATCACACGTTTCTGGTTCCTCTTCTTCTCTTGTTCTCTGCCCGTCCCCCGTACCAACCTCCGTCCTCCTGTTCTGTGTTCTCTCCCCAGCAGCAGTCCTGCCAACTGATTTGGGGCGGACGGTCGACATGTCCCCTGAATCCGCCACAATGTAGTTAACCTAACCTATACATGATAACTGCTGATAACTTGTAATCGGTATGTTTCCATAACTATTTCAAATGAATAGCCTCAAATGCCATAGTTCTAAAATATCCAATCACTTTATTAAAATGCAATTTGTACACTCTGAGCACTCGATTATACATTCCTCAGCTGTTAACAAGTCTTCGGTTATGACAAACTCATCTCCACATCTACAGGGATACAGAAACGCCCCATCCACAAAACTAACTTCGTCCTTCGAGATTTCCGCGTAAATCAAACATGTATCTTTCAGGCTCTTCTCCATTAGAGTGGCGTCATACTCTCTCCTCGACTTATCGTCTTTTAGTGTTTTGTACGCCTTATCGATCAGCACGAACTTCTCGTTGGACTCGGCTGTAGGACTTCCTCGTTTATCCGGGTGATATCTCTTTATCAGTGCCTGATAACTCCTCTTGAGTTCTTGGAGAGTTGCTTCCTCGCCACAACCGAGGAGGGAATAGTAGTTTTGTGGGAGCTCCGAAGGGTCTGTCGTTGGGGTCTCACTTTGGCTCATATCAACATCGACTGGTATGAAAATGTCGCATGTGTGAATACATGAGGCTTTTTATTAAACTAGTGAAGTGAACTAAAATTTGAGGTTATGGTAATTGTATCATGATAGAGAATCCAATCTACTGAAAGACCGCAACTCACAATACACGAGAAAATTTCTTTTTGTTGCACAATATTTGTGTACTATTTTGTTTATTTTAACGAATAAATTGACTTGTGTCTATAGATTCACATGAACTATTCAATTTTTTTTCCAGATTCCAATTAGAAGTTCCAAACTGAAATGATTCCAAGACTGTTATCTTTTTTATTTCTACTTCACTTTTCTTCAGCACTCATCCCTCTGGTAATCAACACCTGGAATTTCGAAAATGCAACTAAAAGAGGTAATAGTAACCTTTGACTTCTTGCAGTTAGTAACAGCAGATACTGATCCGTATTGATGGAACCCATCTTCTGCATAGAAAAATCTATGATGTGTTAACTTCAAATCACACTTTTCTTTTCAGCCTGGGAAGTACTGAAGAGCGGCGAGGAGTTGAACGAAGACTCCGCCCTGGACGCCTTAACGGCAGGCTGCAAATCTTGTCAGGACGAGCAGTGCGCCAATACCGTTGGTTACGGTGGGTCCCCCGATGAAAACGGAGAGACCACTCTGGACGCTTTGATCTTCGATGGGTAATACAATTAAGACAGCTGCAATTCTGATAACGAAGGCTTTCTAGGAACGCCATGGATATGGGCGCCGTAGGCGGGATAAGGAGGATCAAGAACGCGATACAATCCGCCAGATATGTCCTGGAGAAGACCCAGCATTCGTTTTTGGTCGGGAGTTTGGCGACGGAGTTCGCGAAGAACATGGATTTGCCCGAAGAGACACTTCAAACGAATTATTCGAAAACATTGTGGGAGGAATGGCAAGGCAGTAACTGCCAACCCAATTACTGGAAGGTAAAAATTTCTGCAGTTCAATAATCCAACCTGTCACCCATTTAAAATGTTAATGACCCCATCAGTAATTTCTGCCTTTCCAGAACGTCAATCCCGACCCGACAACCTCCTGCGGTCCCTATCGGCCGGCGAGCAACGAGATCGATCAGGATTTCGGGAGCAAGTTTAATACCGGGAACCACGATACCATCGGTATGATCGTGATCTCCAGTACCGGCCATATCGTCGCCGGGACCAGCACCAATGGGGCCAAGTTTAAGATACCTGGGTAAATTAATAAGTATGAATCGCATTACCACAAAATTCTAAATACTGAAAACCTTCCAGCCGCGTGGGTGACTCCCCCATACCGGGAGCCGGGGCCTACGCCGACAGTTCGGTAGGCGCCGCCACTGCCACTGGAGATGGTGACATCATGATGAGGTTCCTCCCTAGGTGAATAATTTACCTAAATCCCATTATTGTATCACACATAAGGAAAATTTTCAGTTTCTTGGCGGTGGAGCAGTTGCGCCAGGGCGCCTCCCCAGTCAAAGCAGCGATGGCGGCCATCTCCAGGATAGCCGAGAAGTACCCCGCGTTCTTCGGGGCCATCGTGGTGACGGACAAGAAGGGTACCGTCGGGGCCGCCTGCAATGGAATGGAGAGGTTCTCGTTTTCTATGGCGAACGAGCAGTACCCGGAAGGTATCGTGAAATACATTGTTAACTGTACAAACTATAGTAAGCGATAAATGTTTACATCTTTGAGTTTAATTGGTTTTGAACTGAAATAAAATCACGATGTACGTCGTTACGGTCCCTGCCACCTAAAAAAATAATAATAAATGTAACTTACGTACAGGGTAGGTACGTGTTTACCATTGTTATGATCGAACGATCGATTTTGAATAGATTACAGCACGAGAACTTTATTTTCCTTTGAGCCACTTGCACGTTTAAAACTGATACCTGAGAACGCTTCAATTTTACTCGTGATGACTCAACTAGTGAATACATACCGCTTTTTTGAAATCTTCGTCGTTGTTATTGACAGCTATCAAGTCACAGACCAGAGTACGTGTCGTTTGTCCCTAAAAATAAAAAATGTTTGCTGTTCCTTGTGAACGGATAGATGAACTTACATCAGTGTAACACTTCTGGCAAGGCTCTACGATAATCAAAAACCTGACAGTGTGCATTAGGATCCAAAGTAGTTGTAACAATGCTTTTAAAGTCATGTTGTCCCCGTCGGAGTTCGTGAGTTCAGCTAGGAAGAAGTAAGGGGTTCCAACTAGATGTACTAGGCATCCTAACAAGATCAGCTAGAAATATAAAATTACACTCATAGTGATTAGTCGACTGACTGTGAGTGCACTTACTGGTATGCCATTTGAGGCATCATTGTTGATATTATCCACAGCTTTAGCTATTATTCGGTGCATTTTCGCTATCATATCTACTCTTTCAGCTAAAAAAAGAAGCAATCAAAACATGTTCGGATGGTCTACGTTTCTTACTTCTGCTCAAGAACACACCATTTTTTAAACAACGCCTCTTAAAATAAACCTGGACCACTTTGGACTCCTTCTGGTCACTATCGGGTGTTTTCAAATTATCCACATACAAATTAATATGGCATCTATTAGAGGAACGCAAGTTGATCTTCTCCAACTGAATATAGTCGTTCAGTAAAATTAATTTGATGTTAACCAAGTAGACCATATGCCAAAAGTAGACCTCGTGGGTTATCAGCACGTAATACAACGCATAGAACCCAATATAACACCTGAAATACTTCAAACTGTAAGTTTTTGAGTGAACCAACCAGAATGACACATCTGAAGTGACGATGACGGTAAAGATTAAATAAATGCCGGTGATGAATAAAACGGATTTCTTTCTGTACTTTTTGAAGTCGATTTGCGGCACCATCAGCTCAACCTGAAGAGAAACAGTTAGGAGTTAAGTTTCTAGCGCACATTATGATTCTCAGTGTATGCAGAATTTGTTTTACCTCGTTGCAATGTTCGAGGAGCTTCCACAGTTTCTTGATCCTGTAAGGGCTCATGATGGTTCCGAACATGGCGACGATAATGACTGCCATTATATCGGAAGATATTACTATCATAGACTTTTTGTCTTTCATCCTGATCGACTCTGAACCATCCGGGTTGATGTCGCCACTCAAGCCCACGATTGCTATCACCGCTGGGAAAGTTAAGGAAAAGCTGGATTTATGTGATTTAATGAAATGAACCGAATTAAATGCATGCTAATTGTATCATGTGCAAAATTTAAAGCACTTACCTAATGTGATGGTCAAAATATAACTATAAACGGCATACTTAACAGACCACCCCAGCACGTACCCCTCACCGGATCTCTTGTAGTACAAAGGGCACAAGCCGAAAAATCTCGCAACAACAATGACAGGCTGCACCATCAGAAAGTTATCCCTGCAAACGTACATCTCGACTGAAAGCCTTTCGCTGTTTGCCACCGTAAAATAAACAAATCGCGAGCTTTCATATGGTCTCTTGTCCCGATCTTATCATCTAAATGTATTTTCCGATTTACACGTCCCGATGAATAATTAATGGGGAAATCTTGTTTGTGCTTTCATTTTCGGTAAGAGTGATTCACTGAACAAATATTATTCTTCTTTGGATTGACGCGAAGCCACAGGAAAGTACATGTTTATTTGGATATCCAAAGCTAACGCTTAATGGTGGCAGCTTTCCAGCAAATATGAAATTACGATGGAAAGCTTCCAGCAAATTGAATATTTTATTTAATGCACATATTTTTAATTCTCAATAGGGCATAAAGTATCAAAAAAAATTTAAGCATAGCACAGCTCAAATTAGAACGCGCTAGTAATGCTTGTGGAAGTGTTCATCTTTACGTTAATTTTCTATCCTACCATTACCCAAATATATCAGTCAATATTTGTATGAAAACATGTACTACTAATGAGAAAAATTAAAATATCCTATGTTTCAATTTGTAGAATATATGTTTCATAAATTTTTGCCAACATATAAGTGTGTATATAATTTAAGCTTGTGCTTATTTTTTCCCTCATGTTCTTAGCACAAACTTATTTACTGGGATCAAACTAACATAAAGCTACTGGAGCTGACTAATGTACGCAGAGATTAACTGACACCCTCTATTTGAATAAAAATTCAAGTTTTATAACATCCTTTAAAACCTTAAATGTCTCAAAAAATTTACCTGACCTTTTAATCTATTTCCGTGACGCCGAAAACTCCTTTGAGGAGTTTAGCGGAGGGGTTCTGGGCGAAATGCTCCTTATCCGTAACGTAAACGTACGGCAACCTCAATATCCAATAGGCCGATTGCGTCAATCTGATCGGCCCATCGGTCGTGCTGATGAAAATCGGCGCACCAGAGGCGGGTTGGACCTTAAAAAGAAACCACTTAGTACCAGTACATTTAGCCTATCACCACTCCCTCACCCTCGGGTTCAACGTGCAGTGAACGGGGGCCTTGGGCGTGACGACGTGCAGCCTCATCAGCTGTGCGAGTTTCCCGGCCCTGCAGGCGCAGGTGTAGTACAGCGGCATGTCGCTCTCGGCCACCTTGTGCCCCGTGTCCTTGACGATGCTGCCGGGCGTCGCCTTCAGCATCCTATCGGGGGCGGCCAGCATGAACCGGTGACCCGACGAGCACTCGTACTCGACGCCGATGAAGACCTTGACGGTGAACTGGGGCAGGTTGCCGCCCGTCGGGCGGCCCCTTCTGCCGCCCCTCGAGGAGGAGAACTTCGTTATGTGCGGCCAGTTCTGCTTGGACTTGGAGTAGACGATCACGTCCCAAGGCAGAAGGTAGTTCGTCGAGCTCAGGAAGCCCGGGTGGTGCGCCTCGGAGAGCCCTGGAATCGAGGGAAGGTTTGTTTATTTGAAAGTTAATCAGTGTTACGTACAAGTGTGCAAAAATAAAGTTATGCTAGTAGAATCTATAAATAATTAGAAACAAGTGAATGGTTAGAATGTTTTACAACTGTATTTTACTTGTAGTCAAAATGCCAATGCTTATCCTAAACTATGGTACCATATGACATCATCAGTTAAAATTTCAAAGTGTATTATAAACTAGCCCGTTTAAGCTAGTACCATTGTAAGACAACATAACTATGTATAACTGGTCCAATTTTCTCAAGTTCAGATAGGCTCTGCATAATAAACTTGATAAACAATATTAAAAATCCCTCCTCACCTAAATTGTGGCTGTAAAGCGACGATGCACCCAAACAGACCAAAGACCAGCTCGGATAAGTGGGCAGCAGGCCAGAGGGCGAAGAAAGGGTAAGCATTCCAGGCAGATACTCTGTAGTGCTCGGCTGTCTGGACAAGTGTTTCTCTACATCGTCGGGTGAGAAATTAACGCCTCCGCTTCTATCTGACAGTAATGATAACTGATGCTGGCACTCTTCGCTCTCTGACAGTGTGGCTGCTCTGAATTCCTTTGTCGATGGTTCAAATATGGGGAAAGTTATCCTCTCCAGTTTAGAGCATTGGCACTCCTTGCTTATCTGATGGTAGAAGTGATAGTTTGCCTGTTTCGCGTTGTACGGGTCGTTCCTTGGACCAATTTTCCTTCCGCAGTCACACACCGCTAAAATAAGGAATTTTAAAAATATTTTTAATGGTAAAAACTGAATTTACAAAATATGTAAGATTTTATACCAGCAATGGTTAACTAAGTTTATTACACGTCCTGCATATGCAGGACTTCCATACTTTCTCTGACTCTCTCTTACCCCCAGCCACAGCCGAATATGTCTACTAAGATATTTTGGCGATTGTATCGATCATGCCCTTAAGAATGTTTAGCATGTCGCTAGAATGACAATCAAAACAAAGTCTTTTACAGTGTCTCACACCCTATGCATCGCTTACTTTTCGCAACAGCCTCACCTTTATAGATAAACCCGCTGATGTGTTCCTGCTCGGCCGAGTGCCTCGGCAGGTTGCAAGGATTCCCCGTCATGGACGCGGCCTCGCACTGCTGCCTCCCGTTCTCCCAGTGCGCCTGGCACTCGCGCTCGAGCTGCTCGGCGTACCGCTGGAAGACGGGACCCCTCGCCTGCGCCCTGAACAGCGCCGACGCCATGCTCATGCGGGCCTCGTGCTCGGCCTTCGCGTAGTGCGTCGGGAGGCCCTCCTGGTATCGCGCGAGCGCTAGCGGTAACACCTTCAGGCAACGCTGCTCGGAAAAACGCGTGTCCGTGCACAATGAGTTCACCTTCTTCTTCCTCGAGATCAGCTGGTGGAGGAGCCTTGTGGCTTCGATCCATTGCCTCAGTATCGGTAGCTGGAAATGTGGCGTTGGTTTAACAATTTAATGGAAATGATTAATAATAACAAATTTCCACTAACCACTAACATCGAAAATCCACTCATATGCATAATAACTAAGAAATTTATGAATTATGCAAAACAACTGAAACTCATAGTTATGCATATATATGATTAATGATTTAAAATTTTTGAAAAACTGCATATATAATACTAAAAAGTACCCAACGAATAATTACACAACTTAGAACCTCTGATACGTCCTTTTTCTTAGAAACACTCACCTCAAAATGTAGATGGGCACGCTGTCCATGTGGCACGCTATATGAAGTGACAGTATCCTCGAATCCTTTGTTCTTTGCCTGCCTTATGTGGACCTGTAGGAATCTCTTGAAATCCTTCTCATAGTGCGGCTGGCTGGAATATGGCACGTCGACTTGAATCGCTCCGCCTGGCTGGCAGTCCATCAGAAGACCCTTGACCGCGTCCCCGAGTTGATCTGTGGGTTCCTCTTCGGAAATGTAAACAAATTCGTTGTTCAGAGGGAATGTAAACAGCGAACCGCTGGATAAACATGAAAAAAAAATTGTAATTACACCTTGACAAAGAATGCTCCTTTAAAACTGCTTACCCCGTGGTACTAATGACCCTAGTCTTCTTCAGGATGTGATAGATCTTGTCTTCAAGGTTGTGCTCTAGCTTTTTAATATTGGTTATACTCCTCGGACATCTATCGAAGTAAAGTATCAAACGAGGAGTGCAGAACCTGCCATTGTTTACCCACTGTGGGCTGATGTCTTCAATAGATTTCAACTCGTCACTGATTTTATCGAACAGTTTCTGGCTTAATGAGTCAACAGCTTTGAAGTACTGAATGTAGTTTGTATCGAAAGTCGAGCCGGGATGCGACAGCACTACGATGTGACTGATGTGGAACAAGAGTAACAGAGCTTTCGCGAAGGAACTCTTGATGTCATCGTACACGGAGAGAAAATTGTCGCAAGCCTCGTTTCTTTTACATAAGTCAGCATAACAGGAGACGAAAATATCTGTATCCAGTAAGCTGTACAAGTGTAGATATACTATTTGGTTCTCTTCGTCGTAAGAACCATTGATGGAGTACTGCAATAAACATAAGGTACTAAACGTAAACAATAATGTAAGGACTCACTTCTTTCGTTGAAACGTTTCTGGTGAAGGAGATTTTTCCTATAGATTTCACTTTGTAACCGTGAGTGCCATATATAGTTTTTCCAATTACAGATATTACAACAATTTTATCTGCAGTGACGCCCTGTAGCTCCCTGGGTAAATACAAATGTTTTACTTGCACAAGACGGTTACATGTACTTACAGTAAACTCTCGAAATCTGGGATAACGAACGAATTCCTCATCCTGGACACTGAATTTGTTTACAAAAAATGTTTATTAAGCTAATTTGAGGTTATGTGCAAAAGTTTTTGTACAGCGCCATCGGTCGCATAAGAGTCGTAAGTAGTCTTGGATAGGTAACCAGCTATACAAGGAAATGTGTGGGATAATTGTTAAAACTGCTTGGTAGATGTATGTACAAGGAGAAAACTATTAATTAAATAAACGACCGTTGATTGCCCATGCATAACTGAAATTTCATGCACTACATCAGTGATGAGGAAAGGTTTCACAATACGAGAGGGAGATTCGCCTGGTATGATAGAATGAACGTCTGGGATTTATGTTGTCGCAAGTCGTTCATGGCTTCTTAAATTGAGTCTGAAATGACTACACATTAAAAAGTGCAATTAAACGTGTACCGAGGAGGAAGGTCAGTTTTAAGTTGCCCGGTCAAAATAATTGAGATTTATATAACTGGGTAGAGAAATATTGGAGGGAAAATCTTGTAAAAGTTTCAGACAATCTGAGTGAAGCGAGAGATCTGTTCAATCAATATTTTGTGTGCTCTTTGTACCTACTTGTATGTTCGTTTTATTTTGAAATTTTGATTAAACTGAAAGCTATCTAGTTATTTACATGTTTATCGTTCTTGTTGTATCTACTACCAATGTACACACCAAAAACTTTTCGAGCGTTTACTTTAATTTTATCTTCCTTCTGCTGTTATTTTCGTGTTGACATTTCGATATCGTAGCGATTGTATGCAATAACAACGACAACAACAACAACAACAACAACAACAACATGAACTCACTCTTTATTTTTAAAACATATAAAAATAATTTACTTACCTGCCTAACTTAATATATTCAATATATGCATAATACATCAAAATCAAATACTTTCATAACGAGGAGAGCGCCTACGAAACCTACTGGACCAGCTCGTGTATTCTCAAGCTAACGAGGCTCTTCACCTCCTTCATCGCGACCTGCACCTCGTCCTCCTTCTCGTTCTGTATCCTGCTGACCAGCGCCGTGAAGACGCTGCAGACGTCGTCGCCCTTCTCGGAGCCGATTATGAAAGGGAAGCCGAATTTCTCTTTGTAGCGCTTGTCCAGGTCCATCAGCTTCACCGTCTCCTCTATCGTCAGATGCTTGGCCGACTCTTCCCTGTCCGTGTTCAGGAAGTCGTTCTTCGTCAGGCTTTCGATCGTGTCGGGGTAGAGCCCGAGGATCTGCTCTTTCTCTACAAACGAAAGCAATATGGATCGCAACTGCACGTAGGAGACGTGAAAATTGTAATGTGATGAATGTACGATATGAGGGGGATTTGGTGTTGATCAGCGATGACTAACTGGGACATTCTGGACTGAACGGTCAAATTGGTCGATAAATGACGTTGGTGGTCCCTTGGAGGATGACTCCGGCCCTACCTTGCGTCTTGAGCTCGTCCAGCAGATCGTTGACCGCTCTAACGATGGAGGAGACGTCCTCGAAGGGCCTCTTCTTGAGGATCCCGATCGCCGCGGCCGGGTAGTGCTCGACTATGTTCCCGAATATCCTGACGAAGTTCTCGCTGAGCAAATTGTTAACCTCCTGTATAGTAAGCCGGTGCGTTATAAACATTTTACCAAGACTAACCGTGGATTGAGCGAAAATGAAGGCATTCGGTATTTATTTTAGGGATCTATCTCGCGACCTCTGAGATAACCCCCAAGTCACTGTTTTCTTTCACGCTCGACGAGAAAGAAACGGGAAAAACTTCGATACGATCCACTTCCTAACGGTTCAACGCGAGCGGATTTAAAGCACGCGGCCCTCTCGAACGATGCCTTAAAATTTCCAATAAGGAACTTCAGGTCGTCTTGTGCTTCTTCAAATTTCCTTGTCGTACAAACTGTTATAACATTTTAATCATGAAAGAAATCTAATTACAATATTCTGTTAAGTATTACATTTTAGAAGTTAGGTTTCCTTCCCATATGCTTCACGTATTTGTTACTCCTTACGAACATCTGCAATTGAATTAATCTTCCGCCGGTCAGGAAGGAATTGTCGAAAGTCAACCTGAAATTACCGAAGGGTATCATTATATCCGGCGGAATGTACCACTGCTCTATGAATCCGTTCGATATATACTTGTGTCCCTACAACACCAATTGTAAATGATAAATCGGAACGGTATGATCTTTCAGATTTACTTTTTTCAGGTAACACAAGTTGATGTTGCTGTACTTTTCAAAGAAAGTCCTCACTCCGTTATCGTTCGTTTCATAAATTTTGCAAACGTTAGCCTTTATCCGTATCCCAGTGAATTTATAAGAATTACTATGTAGCACATGTGCACTTGTGGTATCCTAAAAAGATTAACGCCATATAATTACCAGAAAATTCAAATCTACGAGTTGCATGAATTGGTTAATACGAAAACCTGTAAGAGCCTCCCGTCGATATCCTTCACTAAATGTATCGACATGTTCACCGCCCAATTAGTCCTGTTGTATTTGAAAAATTTCATCGTTGGTGTACCCTCTATGAACGTGCTGTTTAAGTAAGCGACTTGCATCCTTTGGAATATCAAGAAATAATCATTTTGACTGTCCTGAAATGAATATTTTATTGTAAAGTTAAAAGGTAATCGGTTTTACTTACGTACTTTCGCATTCATTTTTGTTTCCGAGGTGTAATAAACTAAGAACATTGTAAATAGACAGTAGTGAATCATTAAACGTGTCATTTTCAACTGACTCGATCATACGATCGATACTACGATCATACTGATCGACGGGAAACGTAAAATATTATTTATACACGGCGTTATTACCACATTACGCCGTTTGTAATTTCCTTATCTGGACGTTAATTAAATCACGTCCTGTGATTATTTTGTTAATTGCACGGGCGATTAAGTAACAAATCGACCGATCCATATACCTACATACTTTTAATTCAAGCCAAGTCACATTAATTTAAGAATTTATTTTTTTAAATAACAGTCTTATAGAATCACTAGTTTCTTGTATTCTCTAACGAGTTATCGCAGCAAATTTTATCCAGTAATCGCTCGTCGTCGTCCTGTCGTGCCTTGAGTTTCATTTCAACCTCCGTGCCATATTCAACAGTATCGAATCCATTCTACAACGAAATATGTTTGAACGTAAAAGATGACTCAAAAGGCTTGTCACTCTTTGACCCAATTTGGCCTGTCAATATCGATACTCTCAGCCGTTTGTCTTTTGAACGTCCAACATCTTCAATTTTGACTCAACCCTTTGGACCTCTTGCACATAAGTTTAATAGAAAAGAGCAAACAGTACAAAGAAAATGGATGGACTTGCAATCAATTTTAACGAGAATATGTCGGGACATATTACACAGGGTGTCTCAGGAATACCTAGCCGAAACTTGGGAATGAATAGGGGTGATTCGTTAGCGTCTCTTTTCACGTTTGAGTTTCGAGTTGTTCCACCAACACTCTTATGCGTCTACACTAGTTTGGTATAAATGGTGAATACGCCACGTACCGACTTTCACCAATGAGAATATGATGAGAATATAAAGCGTGCAGAAAAAATGTTATTTGGACCCCACTCACCTAGTTACTCCCAAATTTTGACCATATGACAAACCTTTTTAGCTTGAGTGAAACATATCTCGGCAGTGTCATAGTTGCCAAGTTTGATATTCACCATAGCCAGTAAAGCCCAAATGTCACCGTTGCAATTATCTAGAAGATTTCCCTTTTCCAAACACAATTCTGCATGTAGAAAGTTATTTTCCTGCAAGAGCAACGTAGAATTACACAACACACTTCGGCATTTACATGTCGGTATTTACTGTGTAGCAAATGTGTCCCAAAAGCAACCACGTAAGAGGCGTCTGTTTGCACTGGCAAAATCTGAGTAATGCATCCTTGGCATCGAGGAGGTTCTGCACTGAAGGATATTTCATGAGTAGTTTCGCGTACTTCAGACTCACTAGATGCAAAGGGTTCCAATTGGGTTCTATACGGAGGGTCTCAAAGATTGTATGGTAACAGGCGAGCGCCTCCTCGTCCCGACCAAGGTTTGCCAAACAGTGGCCTTGTAATGCAGTTATATTATTTTTCTAGAACATTATACGTAAGGAAAATTTTTGAAAATGTCTTTGACTCACCCGTCCCTCTTCCACTTTAGGTTTAAGTTCTTCCAATGTTTGGATGCATTTCCCATAATCTCGTTTATAGTAACTTACGACTGCAGAAAGGTATCTCATGTCGAGTGCGTACCTTTCCTCTGTAATACCAGTCATGTATACTTCAGCCCACTAAAAACAAAGTACGTTACAATCTGGTCGTTGAAAACGTTGTCGACTTACCGAGAACATTCGCAGTTTTATCAAAAACCGAACTAAACGAGTGGGTATCGACTGCTCCGTCCCGGTTGGGTCGTACGGTAAATCTTCGAAGCGAGAAAACTCATCTGCTGGTGACGATATGGTGGAAAGTTTTCTCATTTCCTCAACAGCCCATTCCATGCCGGTATCGTTATTGTATTTCATGTAAAATAAATACAGCACCCCCCAGCCTATAATCAGAATTGGATGAATTGTGAATTACATCAACTACGTGTCACCACCTTCAAACCATCTAGGTTCTTTCGCAACCACGTTTAACAGCATCGTCTCCGCGTCTACTTTTCGATTACGTTGCTCCAACAGCATCCCATAGATGAGCAGGCTGAAATAGAGGCGTTTTGTTAAGTACATTTCTGATGTTTTGGGTTTCATTTAGGAGAGAACAAACAATTTACCACAATCTTTGATGATTACAACCTATCCCTTTAATGTCCACTTAGGACTTCTACTGTACTTATAGGGACGATCTCCAAATTGAGGACGACTTGGTGATTAATGAGATTATCTAATTCGCTTCAAGAAACGGGTACCTCAATTTACCCATAAAAAAAAATACGATTTTTATCGAGTGGAACAAAGCAACACATTACCAATATTTGTGACTACCGTTACGCATAACTCCCTCGTGGACGCACTTCATCGCATTCTTCAGCTGGTTATGTTCTATCAGAAAAACTGCGTACTCGAACCAATAGTCTGCATTTCGATCATCTGTACACATTCTCTAAAATCACAGTACATTGACGTAATAACCAGCTTCATTTCTACTTCTGTGAGGTTAGTCAACTCTTTGCAATACAAATTTAACTCTTCCAATACCATTGTATTGCAACGATAACCCATACCTCAGCGGTATTAGCGGACCGACAACTTTGGACCTGGTGACATTAATTTGGATTGTTGCAACTCAGCGATTAGTACAATTCCATCGCAAAATATTCTCCAAAGAAGAACATTTGTATAAATACGAGACCTTTAGTTAAGGATGGACAGTACACATTGTATGAGTGGTGAGCAACATTGCTCCTGCTAGTCACGAACCAACCATCACGTGCCATGGGGCATGGGGACCACTCACCGCCAACAGGATTCTCTCCCCGTTCAAAACCATTCCCATCTCCGACGCCTCCTTGACGTAGAGAAAAGTGTCCCCCCTCGCCTTCCTCGGCCTCATATCGGTGGCTGCCATCCGGTTGACCACCCTGTTGACGGTCTTCGTCGCGTCCCTGAAGAGCGAGTCGAGGTCGATGGCCTTCTCCCCTAACGAGGGCCTGTTGCAGTCTTCGCACACGCACGACTTCACGGGGATGTTCCTGTTGGACACCATCGTAGCCAGAGCGTCCGCGAGGGTGCTGTTATACCTGGTGTACGCGCCGATCTTGTCCAGGAACTCGGGAAAACGCGATGCATAAGCGGAGGACGGCTGGTCTAGAAATAGAATGAATTAGTGTTGAATTATACCCTTATCCCATCACAAGGTGATATAAAGGGCATTTGTCGAAAGAATCACTTTGACACGTTTTAATCTATGTCTCGGTTATACATAGTTATTAGATATATTGGTAGTTTAATTCTTACTGTATTGAAATGGCACTGTGGCACCAAAAGATGCCACCATCATCGTTGGACACGTGACTATTTACCTCTGAGCTCCGGGATACTGTCTATGTACTTCGAAAACCTGCACTGTACATCTAACACGATATTAAAGACAACCTCCTCTAATTTATTGGGTTTTCCGCAGGTGGGCACGTGTAAGTCCTCGCAACACATGTCATCTTCCTCCTGGCCGGGCAAGACTCCGAAATATTCCTCTCGAAGGTGCATCAAGGAGCCACTCTCTTCATCATCAATCTCGGGAGGTCTCAGGAACATCTCCAGACTGTAAGGAAAGAACGACTGAACTTTTCAACCCAATTTACACAACATAATTACCGATCAGTTAACGCTTCGACGTTCAACTTGGGAACCAGCGGCTTGGTCAATTCTATCTCGATGATCGCGAAGATAGGAATGCAGGTATCCTTGTAGAAATCTACCCTTGAATCCAGCGTGGAATCATTTACATTCTGAAGGTAGAGAAATAGTGAATAGAATCTAATCGAACACAATCTAACCTACAGAGAGAATTTCAGGACCTTTACCTGCTTCACATCGAGTTTGGCGGTCTGAGAAGACGCGTCCGTCTTCTTTTCCTTCTCTTTGTCTTTCGATCTCTTCGGGCTGTGGTACATGGTGGGTTTAACGAAGGATTTCTTTACCACCACTGGGACGAAGAAGGATTCGATGGGGCCGACGAAGGTTATCGCTTCGTCGATGTTGAACTTTATTATGGGGACGGCGATGCGCAGTTTGGTTTCTAAAGAGGGGAAAAGGTTAACGACGAAAGTTGGAAACCTTTTATCATCCCTTACCACCAGGATGTGTCAGATTCGACACCCTCACTAAAGCCATACAGTGGACGGCGTCCTTTGATTTTGTTAACGGCGATCTTCGTAATTTCAGATCTATACCCTTGTGAAGAAATGTGTTATATGAATAAAAACTGTGAATGCTGCGGTTAACGTACCTTATGGGAGAAGTAAAATTCCAGGAGTATGTGCTTAAATGTTTCCACTTGTAAACATAATTTATCCAGGGCGCGTTCATCCATCAGGACCCTTTTCACCATATTGAACGTTAGCCTAGGTATGCCCTGATGCAGGCATTCATCGAGGTTCCTATCGAGTTTACAGAGTATATCCTGACTATTTTGATTAAGCCTACAATTACAACGGCGCGTGTGAAAATCTCCTAAATTTTACATCTGATAATGTAACAACTTGCCGGTATTTCGTAGTGTTCGCATTGTTCTCTTCTTCTGGCATGTTCGGCCAACACTTGAACTGGTTAGGTCGGTCTTCGTAACTGATGACTGCGCCCTTGAATAAAATCGGCCCACAAGCCTGATAATAAATATATATTAGGCCTGAACTGTACACTGAAGTTAGTATATTTTCTTCAACATCATCACAAGCATGTGAAGAATGAACATAAACATAGTTAAAAAATTAGAGTCAAACTTCTTACCGAGTTTTCAAAAGATGGAAAATGTACAGCAGCAGAGCAATTCATGTCAAGAATTGAACGGGGAAGGTTGTAGATGGACTCCAATGTGAAATGGGCTATTGTATGCTGATCACAACCCAACGCAGTGTCGATGGAAACGTCTATTACGATCGTAGGAACACGTTGCTGTTTGGTAATTCCATCGACCTCGAAACGCGCCATTGTTTTAATAGGCAGTGTCTCGCTAAACTCGCACTTTCCTTGAACAACAACATAACATAACAACAGTCAGTACACTCGGACATATTGGACGATGTCAAAAAATAGCAAATGCAGAGTACTGACTTTAAAGTAATGGGAACGGTAATAGAAAATAGAAGCTATTTACCTCTAAACAGCGGCAAAAAGTCTATCACACACATCCCATACATCATAGACATAGCATTGACAGGTTTCAGCTTCGGTCGAGGAGAATCGGTTCCAACAGCCTCGCTTTTTTGGTCTTCACTTGAACTGACTACCTTCTTGTTAAGGGATTTTTCTTTCTTTGTGGTAATCCTGGCAGTACTTTCCTTGGCATCAACTATGGCTTCATAAACGCTATACTGACTCTCAGTGGACTTTACCGGTACTACTGGAGTGCACGTCAGTTGTTCATAGATGGTGTAATCGAAATTTCCAGTGTGTTGGTAGACAGTCACTAAAATGTTTCAACTTATTTAGTAGGAAGATTGATTGTATTTTTATTACGTATTGCTGGTAAAGACAGTAGCTTGTCAATGTCTTCTGGGCACTTCTTCATTTCCAAAGTGAACGAGTCTCCTGATTCATGCGTATCGTCATCGGTTAATGGAAGTAAGCCCGTCTCTCCAATGATTGTATTATCAAATGTGCAAGTGGTTTTAATGACTCCAATGGGATATATGCTGACCTACAAAAATAACTTTCATTTCTTGTTATAAATAAATTATTAGATGCAAGTATTTACTATATTACGATATTCTCTTATAGATATCGTCACCTGAACCAATTCTAGCGTAGTTGTTTCCTGCAGTACACGCATCAAATGAAGATCAAAAAAGTTGGCAAAAAGGATACTCACGCTTTCGGATGAAAGGGATTTTGAATTATCAGACTTGAAGGGTTCCTGTTACATAAAATGGGTAAAAGACACATTTTTCCATATGTGACATGAAATTTTACTCACGTTTTCGTTAGTTTCAGGTAACAACAGTTTCGATGAATCACCCGCCATTTTGCTGGAAAATGATAGATGAAAAATGCCAAATAAACGTGAAAAGCGTATATAGGGCGTATTAAAAGATAGTTTCACAATATCTGAAATAATTTTTCTTCTTAGAAACGGGTACCGATTCCGCTATTTCATTACTCCACAGTGTCTTGAATCCTTGTAAGTATTACTATTTCGAATTTTCCCGCCTTCGTGCAGATTTACTAGTTCTATGCCTTCATTTTAGTATACGTTCTGTGTTTTTACTCACGTGCATTGGTTGGCCACAATAATAATAGTAATAATAATAAATCAAATTTACTATAGTATTATAATATTTCTAAAAACTACTAACCGACCTGTAGTTTGAACAGTGCTTAGTTAAGTCTTCTTAAAAGGTTAGTCATGGTTACATATTGCCACTCATCGAAATCGTAATAACAAATTCATTGGTTATGTACTTCCCCCCTTAGGTTATAAACATAGATTACCATGGCCCGGGCTCCGATCATGATAGACCTGACCCCGAACCGCCAACTCCTGGATTCGAACTTCGAGGGTTACAAGTTATCCCTACGGGAGGTAATAAGGGACAGCCTCGCCCTTGCGGTGCCACCCGACAGGATACTCCTCGACGCCAGCCAGTATTCCTTGCTTCACGCGAGGTTCTTCGGCCTTCACAATCATCTCGTCGGGGACCTTTTCGAGTCGGACAACTGCGCCTACTACGTCGACGCCGAGTGGAACGTGAACAAGGTCTATGTCGATCAGATCACCGACGATTTGATCGGGCCGTTGCGAGTGTGGCAGGTGCCGAGGCAGCGTGAGAGGAAGGTCGGGGATTATAACGTCTCTATCAAGTTCATCTCGCCCGATATCGCTTTGATCGGAGATGGAACAGGGCTGTTTTATATCGTCGAGACCGGTATGAGGGGGATGGACGATAGGTTCACTGTTGCTTTTAAGGGTGAGATAACCGGGGAGGAGAAGGGTTTCGTAGTAGTCGATGGTATCATTATGGATAGCGGTCAAGAGTTGCATGTGCTAGTGAAGAGTATTGAACAGGAGAAGGTAAGGAGAAATGACTTACATGCGTGGGGAGAAGATCATCTAATCAAATAATTCATTAGTCCTCACCGGTTCTTTTCCATGTAGGGTGATTCACATGACGTCTTCTCAACGGTACTCCACTGGATCAGGTTCGATCACCGAAATGGGAAATGGGACCAGGTCAGTTTGAGGCGTCTGAAAACTCTCGGCCACGTCCAATATGCATCCCTAGAACTAAATGGTGAAGCTGTATATGTAGCCGGTGATAACGAATGTAAATTTGTTTTAAACTCTGATTACCCAATAATCGACGAACCTGAAACGACGTCGGGATACTGGAAGTGCTACTTATGGAAAGATGAGTTAAATAATGTTACCTTCAAAATAATGATACCTGACAATACAAACAAAGACTTAATCCAAGTACATACCGATCTGGACAAGCTTGAAGTAAAATATGATACAAAAGTCGTACTTTGTGGCACGTTACCTAAACCTATAAGTCTGGGTTTGACTACATGGTCCATCGAGCGAGATAGATTACAAGTTAATTTAATTAAATCTGAAGAGGGATTATGGATTGACTTGATTAAAAATAATCCGGCAACTGACAAGGTACTGGGCTTTTGCATAGTGGAGGAGGCACATTTATGCATTGAAAATAAGGTAAATACATCCACTATGTAACTGAAACGGGCACGAAATAAAAAAGGACAGATTAAGGCACACACTTCTAGGTTTGTCTTTCACTTGCACATATGTTTTATTTAACATGGCATTTAACCCAAAATTAAATTGAATACATTTACTACACATTATTATTTGGTTAAAATATTGATTTTATTATTTTATATTTTGTCTCAAACCACCGCCTTATATTTTAGCCTATGCTTATTACTATTCAAGGACATCTATATAAACAAAGCAAATAATAATAATTACACCCAAAAATATTTTAATATATTCTTTAAACTTTTTATTTCAGGACGCTCCCCAGCAGGGGACGACATTTAGTAGCCAGCAGATCGAAGAATGCGACTTTGAGAGTGACACATCTGCGGTCTTCGAAAGGTTAAATGGTATGACTAATTCTGTGACGCATAAGGCCAACTTAGGGTCACACGAGGTGCTACTAATCACAAATCTAAGTAGGGAACTTCCTCCAGCTATAGGCATAAAGCACGACGTCGACGTTTGCATTTGGCAACCCCTGGAAAGAAACGGGGACTTTTCCATGTCGCACGAGGGAACCCTTCTTGCCTTTGGATACATCCAGGTTAATATTGACCTTTGACGAGTCCAATTGTTTATCTTTTCAATTCATGTTGGTTTGTTTTAGGCTTCTAAGCAGAACAGAAAGTTCTTAGTATGCTGCCCTGATTTGGGGTATTCAGCGATATGTGAATCGTCTGGTCACATCTTCATCTATAGACAAAAGAGAGCTGTCACTTCGGGCGAGCTAAGGAACCGTGCCAATGGAAGGATAATCTCGAATGTCGCAGAACAACAAGTCGTCAACATGTCCAATGAAGAGATCTTAGGTGTTTGTCCCTTCAACTCCATGTTGTTCGTTCTGACTGGCAGCTCAATAACCGCACTGAAGTTTTGAGAATATTGCATTTACTTTTAGAATGTTACTTTAATTTTATAAATATTTTTCATAAATTATAAATTTAAAATTCAGTCAGGTTTCATTATCAAATAATTAAATTACACTACAGCTCGACAAGCCGATTCTATATCTGGATATTTGTAGTGGAAACCGGTAGAAAGTGTTCTCTTAGGGATGACCTTTTGCCCTTCTGTAAGCATTATCGCTCTTTCTTTATTTAATAGGATGTCAAAAACAAATCTTGGTACAGGGATGAAGGCCGGCCGCTTCAAAGCCTTAGCGAAAGCCTGAGGAAGAAGAGAAAATTGAATTCAAAGAATTCACTTTTGGCTTTAGCTGTAAGCACCCTTCCTTACCTTTGAAAAATCTCCATTTGTGCACGGCTTTGGCGCCACGCCATTCAAGGTCCCCTCCACTTCTGGATTCTCTATAGCGTACACCATCAGATTTGTCAGATCGTCGATGTGTATCCAAGGCATGTATTGTGCGCCGTTCCCGACCGGACTCCCAAGCCCCAGGAAGAACGGCAGATGCAGCTGCTTAATCATGCCACCCTCCTTCCCTAACACGACGCCGCTACGGATTGTCACCACCCTACACTTTGCGCTGGACGGTTCGTCCAGGGTGGAGGCTTTCTCCCATTCCCGGCAAAGCCTGGAGAAGAAGTCGAACTCGTCGCAGCTCGACTCCTCTGTGTATTCCATCTTCGAGTCCGGTCTGTACACTCCCACACCTGACATGGTTAGGAATACAGACGGTTTGGTTTCTGCTTTGTTTATCAAATCTGAGAGTAGCTTAGTAGTGTTCACCCTAGATGTTCAAATAAAGAAGAGAATGTCTGCAATATAGGAAGAACACTAGTTCTAACAAGTAATGTATTGAATGCTCATGTTAACATTACTGGTAATCATTTGGGAAAATTATTTACAATTGTCTATGCCCTTAACAGCTAATCAAATAAGCACAAAACCCGTTTCAACTACACCATTTAAATCCTGTACATCGCTTACCTAGAATGGAAGACGTTCTGCTTGAACCCTGCCGTCCACCTCCTGGTCACGTCCATCACGTTCTGCCCGGCCAGGTTGACGACGGCCGTCGTCTCTTTGGGCAGGCCATCGCACCTCAGGTCGTTCCAGTGGAGCCTCTGGGGCCCCGGCATCCTGGAGACTACGGTGACGTCATAACCCTTCGTCCTGAGTAAGTTACATAAGGCGGTGCCGATGAAGCCGGTGCCGCCGCCTTGAAGGTGAGTTCTTAAAGGGGTGAACGTGCTGTTTAGTGGTACTCACCGATCAGAACGTTCCCGGGTTTTGCCATCAGGAGGAAAAGTTCATGGTAGTTTGTTTTTAAAATAATCTGACAGTAGACAGCAGCAGGTGCTGCCAACCTAACCTAAGCTATAGTGCCAACGTGGAGAACTAACTTCACTCTGTTAAATGATGTATCAATACAACTGTTACAATTATTTATTTCCTTAAGTATTTCAATGTTTATGATGATTAGAAGCATTATATATTTATTCTTTGCAATTTTTCAATATATTTACTTTTGAATGCCAAACTATTACATATAAATGTGAGTGAGTGAGAAATAATCAGCGCCATTATCGTGTATCTGTATTATATTAGTGACTAAATACATCAGTATAGGTAAAAACGATTAGAACAAGGACACAATGAAATACAATCTTTAATACATCTGCTAAATATACAAACCCATTATTCCTAAGTTAAACTGACGTTAACAAATTCGTATATCATATTAGTTAGTCCCCAGCTTATCATAGCTCTGAACGTATTCAAGCTAACCCCTTTCGAGAAATTCCGCAATCCCTTCCCTTCTATTCTGTAGGTTTTAATGGCCGCTTGCCTTATCGTCATGTAAGGCGTGCCCAGCTCCCTATGCATCAAAACCTTCATCGCTTTGACTGGATAAAAGACCATCGACATGATCATCCCCAAAGCTCCCCCGCACAAGAAATTCGATAAGTGCTTGTAGCTCTCCCTGGACGCCAGGAACCTCTGCATCTCGTTCCTGGCGAGGAAGAACAACGAGCTCGACGAGACGTTCCTGAGCCAGATCAGCGAGAACCCCCGGTAGTATTCCCTCAACCCGTAGTGTCTCCTCACCTCTACGAACGCGTGGAAGGTGTTACGGAACCTGTTGTAGAACTGCGGGTGCACCAGCAGCACCTGTATCCTCTCGAAGGGCATTATGAGGGCCTCCAGGGTGCCGGTGACCCCGCTGCTGCACAGGCTCATCGCGTATCTGTTCATGTGGAACTTCTCGAACGACTGCGTCGCCAGGTTGTAAGTGCCGAACATCATGGAGAGCGACGCCATCTTCTGGGTCAGCGGGGGCAGCACCCCTCTGTACAGCAGGAGCGGGCCCTCCGCCCTCAGCTCGCCGAGCACCTTATCGACGTTGAATCCGTCCAAGATTTGTCGGAAGACGATCTTGTTCAGCGGGAAGGTGATGATCGTGGTTAAGATGGCCGCCGAGAGTCCGCTTATGAAGTCCCTGTAGTGAGGCTTCAACATCAGACATTTGGGGTATTGAGTGCCCAAGTAGTCACATTTTCAGAGAATGAAGGGAGGTTTGTTTCCGTGGTTATTCTGCGATTGCAGTAAAGGGCAACTTGGAGAAAATTCGGCCGGTTCACAAATATGTGCAAGGTCTAAAATTGGAACTGCCAGATTGACGTGTCGAATTTGAATTGTGTTTGAACTGTATGAAGAAAAAATAGATTAGGTTAACGGCCTAAAGGGTAAGATACTGACGCTCCATCTGGTGACCAGTTGGAATAAACTTAATACCGTATTCAAATATCCATTGATATGCTGTAGTGCTATCTGGTGGCGAGTCACAACAAAGTGGATACCGTTGGGCATACCGAAAACCACTTTAAAAGGGCGCCTTAAGCCACAGAGTTTGGTGAAGGTACCATGGGGAAAACCTCGAAAGAAAAATTGTTAAACATATTGAAATATTACAATCAAGGGGGTTTACTCCAAGTATTGAGGAAATATCCTGAAGACAGTTTAAAAAAAAAGTGTACTTAATGGTGTCTTATCTAATACTTAACGATATTGTCGCAGCAACTTGCTGCGGTCTCAACCCTTGATTTGGCTTAAGATTTGAGTCGTTTCAACCCCATCTTGAAACCTCCCTCGAGCGAAAGATTCAGCGCCTTCTTCGCGATAACCGGGGGTATAACCGTGTCCTTCGTGGGGACAACCTCGAAATTCAGCAGCAAATAATACACCAACGTCTTAGCCTCCAGAAGTGCAAACCTGGACCCGATGCAATTCCTCGGTCCCAGTCCGAAAGGCAAGTACGTGTACGGATCGATCTTGGACTTGTTCTCGTCGTTGAAGCGTTCCGGGTCGAATTTCTCCGGGTTCGGGTAATATTTCGGGTCGCGGTGGATACCGAAAATCGGGATCATCAATACCGTCCCCACGTCTATTTGTAACGGCTTTTCCTCTGGCGTTACAGGTTGGATGGTGTAGGGTTTCGTGCAGACCCGATCTGACCCTGCCGCGTTCGGCCATTTACGTAAAGATTCTGAAAGAGAAGGTGCTAAGTTACAAGCGCCTGAATTGGTACGCAAGAAAAAATATTGTAGTTAATTAAAATTTTTCGGACACTCCACGTCTTTCTTTGAAGCATCTTACCTGAGACAACCATATCCAGGTATTTCATCCTCATTAAAGCCTCGTAGGTGAGTTTGCCGTTACAAGCCGCGTTGGTCTCTTCTATCTCCTTCCTTAATCTATCCTGTATATCTGGGTTGATGCCCAATTCGTAAGCCATGAAAGACATTAGGGTCGTCGCTGCATCGAATCCCCCGAAGAAGAAGATCATCGCCTGCGCAGCAATGTCCACGTTCGTGATATCTATGGGCCTCGTGTTGTTGCCTAGAAATTTGAAGAGTTGATGCAGTCTTTAATCCTACAGAACGCAAAGAAAAGAAAGGAAAAGGGCTGAGAGAAAAAAATCATAATAATAATAATAATGTAATCAGGAAGATACGGATAGCCTGTAGAGAATTCACCAAAAAGGACGGTGTTGTGATCATGCATAGTGATTAAAGCACAATCTCACCAATAGATGTAAAAGAAAAGAACAAATCCACTACGGCAAAAGAACCAAGAAAAGGACCAATCCACCACGTAAAGTAGATCGGAAGAGATCTGCAATTTTTGCCTATATTCATTGTACGCAACATACAAATTTCATTTTTGATATCGTTCAAGTTACACATGCGCACCTTCTCGTTTCACCCCCTTCTCTAGTATAGCGATGGTGTAGAGTGAGGGTGTTTATATTGAAAGTTTCTTATTTACCCTTTTCAATGGTAGCTTCTTGAACTGTGGCGAACCCCGTGTCGACGGTAACCCCGTTTTCTTCCTGCCTATCCTTCCCCTTACGAGCTTCGAGGAGTAAATGGATCATATCTGGCCTGACGATCTTCTGTTCTTCTCTCATTTTTATCGATTCGTCGACCACGTCGATGAAAAATTGCGACACTTCTTTACCTAAGAACGATATGTTGAGCATCTGAAAACGAGGACTCTTTTAATATCTTGGTAGGTTTTCGTTTTTCGCGTTACCTTCATGAGACCAGGACACATCGTGAATCCAATGAATTTAATATTTCTACTGAAAGTATTAAAGTTGGTAGCCTCTTTTCCCATGAGGTAGAACTCATTGTTCGGCTCAGCCAGAGAATCCACCTTAATCCCGAAGGCGATCGAGGCGATTATGTCGTTACCTAAACGCGTGAAGATATCCTTGAATTCTACCTCCACGATGTCCTGGTTTTTGTCCAGGAAATACTTCACAAAGTTCTCTAGGGTTTCGCACATGATCACGAACATAGATTTCATTTTACTGCTGGTGAACGAAGGGCTGACGATGGGCCTCATCTCTCTCCATCTCTGCCCTAGAAAAATTTTTCATATACAAGTGGTTTATGGGAAATTATCAATTCATACCTTTGAGTCCAAATAATACCTTGCCGAATAATGGATCGGACTCCTCGGGGACGAAAGAGCGATGGTCCAGGAAATACTCGTAATCCTTCACTGTCACCGACTTAATCAGTTCCGGGTCATGTAGTACTAAAGTCGGAATTGTGGTTTGATACATTCCAGAGTATCTGGAAATAATTTAGAAATGTACAGTAAAAACTCTAGAACTTCTTCTAGAAAGTTCTTGCTAAGCATGGGCGGCGCAGAAAAGGTTTTCCGCCATTCCGAGCCAATAACATCGAGCTAAATGAAATGCCAGACAACACATCACAAAATGTTTTGGTGGGTATTAACTTATAGTAAAATATTTGGGAATAACGTGCAATCCCCTATCTTTTGATATTTTAGATTATAGACCATAGAGAAATGATTCCATTCAAGAGGAAGAAATCCCAGTAATACGTAATCAACGGTATGAGGAACTTTCAGATATAACCGAAGAGGAAATTGGATCAACATTTGGAACAAAATCTCTGTAGAAGATGGAATCGTAAGTGAAATGATAAAACTGGGGAGTAAAAGGCCTTAAAAATTCCTTATAATGCCTGTCTCTTTGGAGGAAATACACCAGAACAATGAAATAATGCAGTCATAATAACTTGGATAGCTAGTAAAGCAAGCCTTGATAGCCAATAAAGATAGAGGAAGGAGCGATTGGTGACGTTCTCCCGGGCGATTTTGCCGTACGAAAGAAATCTTCACGTTAGAGCTGCGATTGTTCCCGAACATCGGGAGCTGTAGAGGACATTTTATTTAAAATATTTTAAATGTTTCTTTGGGGATAAGACATTTGTTTTTAAACTTTTATTACTTGTAGCTCTAATAAAAGTATTTTTTCTTTGTTTTATTATCTAATCTATGTAAAAAATAAAACATCCGAAACTGAAGTGGGCGGATTTGAACAAAACAAGTGAAGATGAGTCAGCCTGATGAATTTCATTTTTATATCATTTAACCTTGACAGCAAATAGCACATAAACAGCGCTGTGAAATTAATTATATTATTGAAGCAATTGATCTAGGCGTAACGGCGTGCTATGAAATTTTTTTTAATATCTACATAGATAGCTGTGAATATTTCAAAGAGGTACACAAATTTGGAGCCTATAAAAATTGCCCATGTATCCAACATTTTTCATTACATGCTTACTTACATGTTGTTTCAACTTATGCATATTTAGAAGGTTGTGGTATTTACCTAACGTTTTTAAATCGCGTGTAAACTCTTCCCATCATTTCTGTGAAGCTCTCAGTCCTCAACAGAGTCCCCAGATTGTCCCCAACGAACCACACAGGATTGGCCTGGATTACCCCACGCTTTTTCCAATAAGACATCGGTTTTATGCCGAAGTAATATATGAGGAAAGCAAATATGCTCCCCCATAAGATCAACAGTAACATCTTGAACGAAACGACACAACCAAGCGAATTGCTACCAATCAAGCTTTTACGTGTTCGCTTTCATACTGCTACAGGAGATTTTTTGCAGGCCCCCCACCTTCGGTTTTACTCATTTTAATATGTAAATAAATTAAATGATCAGACGAGACGTCATTGAGCACCTCAAATATTTTGTACAATTGTTTGTAACGACTTAATCATGGAGAAATTTGTAATTTATCACTAGAGAAATAAATTTTTTCTCTCGGTGATGAAGCTTATTATGATTCTAGTATTACTGGCATTATTTTGTGTGTGGAGATGTGGGCTCTTTCCTCTCAACTTTAAAACTGTAATCAAGTGATATTAGTGGTGTAACAACGCACCAACGTGCCTTTGTGTGGACATATTTGGGTTTCTGGTGTGATTAAACCTTTCCGTTTCCATTTTAAACGCTACAAAGGATCTGAATTAAAAATATTTTGTCATTTCCCGAAGTACTAGGAAGTTCCGAAGTACACAGATATGGATTATGCTGATATAGATAACACAATGGGGGTTCGGTGTATTGTGGAGCGTTATCGCTCATAATGGCAAGGGTGAAAAATTATAACGCTAAGGTGACGAAGGTAGAATAAGCTGTAGAAGATATCAGAAAGAATTCCTAAGTATGATGCACAAAATGACATCAATACTGGGGTAAAATATGTAGGGAATTCGAATTTACAACGCCTTACTTATCCACGTGGTACCACTTTACCAAACCTTAGTGAACGTGTTATACTAATACATAGTAATATTTATTTTTATAAAATACAACAGTTTGGAGTCAAGGTTGCGTTATAAGTACTTTATAACTAACCATGCCTAAATTTGAAAAGCAGCCCTACGCATTTGCTTAATGACAAGAATCTCTTGTACTTATTATTTACCCATACTGGATAAAGGGTTAACACATAAAATGGTCATGCTAACTACAAGCTAACATCAGCAACCATTACGATAACAACAAGAATTTCTCATACTTAATAACTACCCATACTGGATAAAATGTTACGACGAAACATTAATAAAGAATACATAAATGGATATACAACGCTGTACCACCACCCTTCAACCGTTATCCTTCAATCCCCAATCCTCTTCAAACCGAACTTGAAACCTCCTTCAATGGTGAGACTGAGCGTTTTCCTGTCGATCACCGCCGGTATGGACGTGTCCTTGGTCGGCACGATTTCGAACGTGGCCAAGAGGTGATAGAACAAAATTTTCGTCTCCATCAGAGCGAACCTCGAACCTATGCAGTTCCTCGGCCCCACCCCGAAGGGCATGTACACGTACGGGTCGATCTTGGACTTGTTCTCGTCGCTGAACCTTTCCGGGTCGAATTTCTCCGGCTCGGGGAAATGGGCCGGGTCGTAGTGGAGGCCTGCGATCGGGATCATCACCACGTCCCCCACCACGAGGTCGACTGGCCTCTCCTCCGGAGCGACCGGTTGTATGGTGTAGGGTTTGGTGCAGACGCGATCCGTCATCGGGTTGTTGGGCCACTTCCGAAGGGTCTCTAAAAATGACAGAGGAAATTGCTTGAGGAACTGCAACACTTAACGAAGAAGGAATCAAACCATCCAAAGTAACGAACCGTACTTATTACAATATATGATGGATTTAACTTGGATTGGGCTAGGATGCTTGTACCTTTTGATGGTTTGATGGACCCTAAACTGTGCTACTCTACTGTGGAATAAATAATGACATGGTGATGGTGGCCCAAAAACGATTGGACAAAACTTGCATATTTTGAGACTTCTTGTTACCGACTGTGGTTTACCTGAAACGACCATGTCCATGTATTTCATCTTCATCAAGGCCTCGTAGGTGAGTTTCCCCTTGCACGCTCCGTTAGTCTCCTTGATTTCCTCCCGCAGCTTGTCCTGGATGTCCGGATGAACGCCTAACTCGTAGGCCATGAAGCTCATGAGGTTCGTAACTGAATCGAATCCGGCGAAGAAAAATATCATGGCCTGCGCGGCGATGTCCTGGTTGGTGATTTCTGCTGGTTTCGATTTAATCGCTGGAAATGAGAAGGGATTTGTGAGTAAAAGCGTTCCAAGACTAACTTGACTGAGTCGACCTGGTTCGATGTCGGCTTCTTGCACGGTAGCGAATCCGGTTTCGATGGTGTCTACGTTTTCTTCAGCTTTGGATCTTCCTTTGCGCGCTTCTATGAGCAAATTGATCATGTCCGGACGTACGATTTTCTGTTCTTCTCTCGTCTGTATCGTTTCGTCTATCAGGCGGTAGAAGAACTCGGATACCTTTTTACTGAAGAAGGATAAATTGAACAACTGAAACATTGTTAAGTACATTAAAATTTAATCCCTCATGTCCGTTCATGTATGGTTTTACCTTGGTCAAACGAGGAAACACTTGGCAAACCATAATCGTGAATAATCTACCGAATCCAGAGAAATTCGTCGCCTCCTTTCCCATAAGGTAAAATTCGTTCTTGGGTTGCGCTAGCGAATCTACTTTCAACCCGAAGGCTGTCGAAGCAATAATATCGTTACCCAGACGAGTAAAAATATCCTTCATTTCTACATCAATCACGTCTTGATTCTTCTCCAAAAAGTACTTCATGAACGTTTCGAGGCATTCGCACATTATGACGAACATAGACTTCATTTTGCTGCTGGTGAAAGAAGGGCTCAAAATCGGCCGCATGTCCCTCCACCTTTGACCTGCAAGGGTAATTGTAAATAGAGAATAGGGAGCTATTGTAGGTGTGTGTTATTTTGAAATCTACGGTATCAGCAAAAATCTTTGGAATTCAAAGGCATTCGAACCAGAACTAGCATTTATAACTAAAATTGAATATTTTAGAAGAAACAGTGAGCAGAAATCTGGTAATCTTTTCAAAATTCTACTTCTACGGGAGTGTCTATTTTATGAACGCTTATAGTAAATCATTACTTCTGCCTTTTGCCAAGTTTGGACAGAACCTTTAAATTATTCTGGCTGATATTAAGGCTTCAGTAAGGGAGATCTTATCCCATGACATTGTTAGATGTCAAGATAACGTACCTTATTTCGTAGGGCATATATGATTTATTTACCTTTTAGAAAGAACAAATTTTTAGCGAACAGTGGGTCAACGTCTTCTGGGACTATAGCGCGGTGATCCAAGAAATACTCGAAATCCTTCACCGTTATCAATTTAATAAGTTCCGGATCGCGGATTACTAAAATCGGGAACGTCAGTTGGTACGTCCCGAAATATCTGGAAAGCAAACAAGAAATGAAGACACTAAGACACTATTATGACATTTTAAAGCATATTTTCCAATATTCCAGTATTTTCAGCCTAATTTTACCTAAATTAACCGATCTAAATGCTTATCAAGTAATCGTCGTATGCATCTTGATACACAATAACCTTGTAGATAAATGAAGCGCAATTAATACAAGGTTAATATATCTATTATTCAAGTCATAAATATGAATTACACCAGTGCAAAAATAATATTGATGACATTTACATACCTTAAGTTAGGAAATAAGTTATAAACTTTCCGGAACAAATTGAAAGCACTCTCAGTCCTCAGCACCAGTTCCATGTTTTCCCCAAATAGCCACATCGGCTTACCTTGGACAACCCCGCGATTCTTCCAATAGCTCATCGGCCTTATGGCGTAGTAGTAAAAAAGGGCGGCGAAAATGCTCCCCAATAGTATCACAGCTAACATGGTGCCTGAAGCAAGGAGAAATTTAAATTTAGATCATTTTAACGCACTTTACTTACTTTCAGGAGGATCCCCTTCGGCCACACACGCAAGAATGATGGAGACCGAATTAGTTCCCCTACTTTTGTCTATTTATAGTCGTGGATAAACAAATTACATTATTTGAAAATGCGTCGTGTTTTGCCCTTGAGTTGAAGTAGCGTTTCAGCGAAAATTTCTTGAAAACATAATTTACATAGATAACATAGATAGAGTGGAATTGTACTAATCTTGTATTATTTTTTTTTGAAGTTTATGAATCTATATCTCTAAGCCGTCTGAGACTTAAGTAAATTTAGCAGGGGAAAGTGGGGCGAGAGTGGACAACGTGGTAAGAGTAGACAGTTTAAACCTCCCGCCATTTAACAAACAATCGCCTGCCATGGCAGCCACCAACAACAACAGATTTTTGGAAAGAATCTACAGAAACAATCAGGCAATTTTTTTAATTGAAATGAACGAACTGAGCCTACAGGATCCAGTTCTGGACCCCCATGCTCTCCAGGCCCCTCCCCGTGTCTCCCTGCCTCAATGGCGAGATGGATGTCCAATAATCCTGGAAAACATAAGGGATGGGACCAAAGATCAGCGGTGCTTCTCCATCCAACATTAGGTCATGCATCTTCCCTTATTCTATGCCTTTAATTTCTATGCAGAAGCTAGTGGGGTAAATCATCAGAAGCATCTATTAGATAACAACAGATGAACTGAAATTATTGCGCTAAAAATGAACATGCAGGTAATACAGATGGAAACGGATGGATCCTGGTTCAACACATGAATGAAACGTTGAACTTGCCAGATCGTTACATTCAGTTACCATTAAGACTGTGTTTGCATGTGTTGCAATAAATATGCAGCCAATCCCTTGCTCAAATATTACCTATGAGACATATATTTGAGATTATTGTAGTTGATGCAGTTTTATGTATCTGTGTATTTTTGCCTCATATGGAAGGCAAGAGTACACAAGTGAATTTCATCAAGTATATGTGTATGTTTCAAAAAAAATGTCTATTGCACAGTGGCTTTAAAGTTACAAGATTAGGAAAATGATGAAAATATAGATTTAACTTCATTTTATCATTAGAATACAAAAAAGCTTGAATCTTGCCCCATTTTCTCCTACTATTTTGACAGTTCTATTAATGTTGTTAGTTCATATGTATAATTTCAATTGATTAATGACTACCTTTCTATAACATTGCAACTTCCTTTGTTTAGCATACAAATATTTCTCGGAATTACATACTTTGTATGCCAGCACGTTAAAAATCCGGCAGATTTCAACACTTCAACCGTTTCAGCCCGACCTTGAAACCTCCCTCGATGGACACGTTCAACGTTTTCTTGATTACAGCAGGAATGGGCGTATCCTCGGTAGGAATGATTTCGAATTCCGACAACAAATAATAGAACAAAATTTTCGTCTCTATGAGCGCGAACCTCGAGCCTATGCAGTTCCTCGGGCCGAGGCCGAACGGTAAGTACGTGTACGGATCGATCCTGGACTTGTTCTCGTCGTTGAAGCGCTCCGGGTCGAATTTCTCCGGGTCCGGGTAGTATTTCGGGTCACGCTGAAAGCCCAGTATCGGTATGACTACGACGGTCCCGACGTCCAACTCCAGGGGACTCTCCCACGGGTTCAGGGGCTGGATGGTGTACGGTTTCGTGCAGACTCGGCCTGTGAAGGGGTTGATCGGCCACTTCCTGAGACTCTCTAAAAAACGGGAGAGTTTTAAGCATAGTAACGGCATAGTAGAAAAATAGGAGAAGCGAAGTCATGCAGCGCAGCGAGGCGAAATTGCGCCCCACTGCGCCGATGTTCGAATTTTGAAACTCACGCCAATTTCTAAATTCCCTCTCTAATTTTCAAATAGTCAGCAATGGGGGTGAGCACGAAATGCATATGTCAGTAAATGTTTCCAGGGTCGCCTTCAAAAAACACCGTTGTTACGCTTCTCTAATGTATATATTTTGTAATTAGGCAACCAACAATGCATATTGGATTGTCACGCCTAGGCGCATGAAGTATCCCTGAAGTGTGCGCTATAACATAGCGCAGCTAGTGGAATCTGCAGATTCCAGCATGATATCGGGAAAAATCGTAGAAATATCATCGGAAAATAATGCCAAACAAAATCCCCCTTTGATTTTAAGACAGTAAAACATAAACTTAACACTAATACTCTGTTCTAATCCTTCAGGATATTGTATAATTCAGCCACGAATGCTTCACAGACGGTGATATTCTCATGTTTCGAAAAATCCTTTAATTACCATTGAGTTTTGATAAGATTTGTAAGAAAGAAACTTAAAAAACTTATTAAGTTACTTTAGTTAAATACTTTTACCTCTCCGCTATATTATCTGTCATTCTCTTTACCTGAGACGACCATATCCATGTACTTCATCTTCATCAAGGCTTCGTAAGTGATTTTTCCTTTGCAGGCGGTGCTTGTTTCTTTTATTTCTTCCCGCAGTCTGTCCTGGATATCAGGATTGATCCCTAACTCGTACGCCATGAAACTCATTAGGGTTGTAACCGAATCGAACCCGGCGAAGAAGAAAATCATGGCTTGGGAGGCGATGTCCATGGTGGTGAGTTCGGTCTGCTTCACGTTATTGGCTGCAAATGGATACTTTGTGAAAATGGTAATGGAGGAAAGTGGAAATTTTACGTACTTTTTCCTAAGTTTTCTTCCTGCACGGTGGCAAAACCGGTATCGACGGTAACCTCATTTTCCTCCTGTTTTCCTTTCCCTTTACGTGCGTCCATGAGTAACTGAATCATGTCGTGCCTTACTATGTTTTGCTTTTCCCTCGCTTCTATAGTCTCTTCTATGAGGCCGTAAAAGAAGTTTGTTACCGTATCCCCGAAGAACTTCAAGTTGAGCATCTAAAAATAACATTTCCAAGTTACTTTCCGCCAAAAACAGCTCGGATTTCTCGTCACCTTAAACAATTTGGGAGACACTTGCACAATGAAAAACTTAAGGTTCATCCACCACGTCGAGAAATTCGTAACCTCCTTCCCCATGAGATAAAATTCGTTCTTGGGGTGCTCCAGGGAGTCGACCTTGATCCCGAAAGCTGTGGACGCGATGATGTCGTTACCCAGGCGAGTGAAGATGTCTTTCAAATCCACGTGGACGACGCCCTCGGTTTTAGCTGAGAAATGCTTCACGAAGCTTTCCATGCACTCGCACATCACCACGAACATCGACTTCATCTTGCTGCTGGTGAACGAAGGGCTCAGGATCGGTCGCATGTCCCTCCATTTTTGCCCTGGAAGAACAATCTTCAGTTATGGAACCTTCGCGTAAATTCGTCTGTTATGATCACCTCTGAGAGCGAACAGATTTTTCCCGAAGATAGGATCGACGTCTTCTGGAACTAAATTGCGATGGTCCAGAAAGTAGTCGAAGTCTTTAACGGTTATTAACTTCACAAGTTCTGGATCGTGTATCACCAACGTCGGTGTGGTCATCTGGTACGCACCGGAGTATCTACAAGCAAACGTTGATTGGTACAAAAGTTATTCCCGTCTAAGCCCTTGGAAGGGCGACCCCGCTGATGCTGCAACCTAAGTAATAGTGACGATATAAGATATGCGATTGGACTATGGAAACTTGAGACGTGTGTGAATCAGATTTGATAGAGTGAAAGAAGCTGTGAAGTTTCTGAAAAACTTTTGACGGTTTCAAAACACTTCCTGGTGTTTCAGTGAAATTTGAATTCCGAAGCACCGGGAGAAGTTAAGGGATTTTTGAGCCTTTCAGACTGATCCAATGACATTTTTAAAGTAGTGTCAATTAACTTAAGGAATATGCGAAGATGTGAAGCTTAGAACTTTCTATGTTGACTCTTTAGAGAAGTTAAGCAGAAACTGAAGTTAAAAACATAAGTAGTATTCATAAGAAAGCTCGGACAATTCGAGGGAGGTGGGGAAATTTTAATGAACCTCTTTTAAGAACTCAAGAACAATTGACTCCAATGCATGCATTGTATTTATCCCTATTATGTAATGCATTTACTCTATTATGGATACTAAACGACCATTGAGGCACCCCAATTTGGAAAGGAGCCAGTAGGAATAACTAGAACCATTATGGTTTTTAAGGAACCTGTTTTATCTAATTACCTTAAATTGGTATATCGAATTGTTATGGCTATTACCATACGCGCCGGTAGGAATACTTTCAGTAAGGTACACCTGCATCTGTACTATTACTGTACCAGCAGTGGTAATGACTGGCTATAACTGGTAATTAATTTATTTTCTAATGTTTTTCTGTGTTTTCTTTCATGGCAGGGGGATGTAAGTGCACCCCCTTATATTCCGCTGCCGGCGCCTATGGTTATTTCTCGTGCTACAAATTGAATATAATCAAAATTGGTGGAACTTGTTTGACAAAATTGATGGTCCCTCCGCTTTCAACCTTGTGTGTATCAACCTTGACAGCCAATAAAAAGTTAATAATATGAATTTCAGTGTTTTGGCGCACTACGTGTACACTAGAATTAAAAATAAATCGCGACATTTACCTCACGTTTTTGAATCGATTGTATACCCTTCTCATCATCTCATAAAAGCTTTCCTGCTTCAGTAGCACTCCTAAACTGTCCCCCGCGAACCATATCGGATTACCCTGGATCACCCCGCGGTTCTTCCAGTAGGACATCGGTTTTACGGCGAAATAATAGAAAAGGGCGGCGAAGATGCTCCCCCATAATATAAACGCCAACATTCTATCGATATTAGATAGGTACAGAGAGCATCGATACCATCAATCTTCGATCGCCACCAGAAAACTGTCGATTGCGTCACAACACTTTTAGATTTATACCGCACGTGAATTTATTCCCCCCACTTCTTAATCAGTCGGCACTGGCGTTAAGAAATCTACGAACGTAAAAATTAAATTTTGTTTATTTGTAAAGTATTATCCTTTTGATAAGTGTTTTATCATGTAGATAAAACACACTTAATATATCAACAATACCTAACTCATACCTGAAGTCTTATTGTTATTTATTAAACCAAAAAGAACAGAAAATGAACAATTGTTATATTATAAATCAATTATTAGTTATATTGATCACGCCCGATTAGCTAAATAGAGCCTAATCGACTCTAAATGCTTAGGGCAGGGTCGATTCAGGGTTGTCCTCCTCAAGGGGTTGCAGGTTGTTCAGAGGGATGCCTGGGATTGGTATGGGCATGGGGCGTTATACCCGAGAAATGGTTAATATCGACCTTTATCATTCGAATGGTGGAAATACAAGAATTTTCCGGGTATCATATGGGCAAAACGTGTCACAAACGACAAAGTTACGAGAAGTACAAACAAGGAAATGGAAATCATGTTGCACATGGGACAAGTTACGCCAACCGTCATTTGATTATACAGGAAAAAATCCTAGAAAAGGGACATACAGGAAGAAGTAGAATATCATGGTTGCCTAATCTGAAACGATGGTATGGAAGATATAGTATGGACCCTTTCAGAACACCGCCTCCAAAATCCCAATAGCCTTGATGGTTGGTAACCCTTGCTTTATCGATGAACCCTTGAACATTTGTACTGACTAATCCCTACAGATCAACACCTTTAAGATTTTTCTTCAAAACTTCGAAATCTTCATGACGTTTCAATCCCAAAAAGCAACTCTAATGATCCTAAAAACTTTCATCCACATACTTTAAACCATTGATCCTTGAACTTTCTTGCTAACTAATCCTGATGCACAAACACACTTAAGATATTTACTATTCAACATGGGCGCCGGCAAGATTATTTTCAAGGCATTTACATATTAATACTATTGACTAATGAGATGTAATTTATAACAGTGCCTCCTTAGAATTAAACATAGGTAAGTATATAAATTAAGACAATGAAGTCATAAGAAGAGAATAGAGGAGGCTACTGAAATCATTGAACAAATTTGAAGGGGACAGAGGAGAGCGCCGTGTCCTTGGTCCGCGTGGTCTCACATGAGAGAGAGAGAGAACAGATTCATTAAATTCACTTCCGTCTCGTCTCGTGACGCTTTTTTATTGAATTACTCCTCAGCGCGTAACCTGATATAAGAACGCTAACTTCCAAAAAATTTGCACCAATGAACGATTGCGATACTTTATGTATCTAATGACTTTAGGTTGCGTACGCATGAACACCTCAGTCGTTATTGTCGCTCAGAGAGCTGAGCTATCTTGGGCCAGATCGTATCCCTAAGATCTCGGGTACACTTGAAAAACCTTTGGTATAATTTCCAAAAGGTGTCGACAAAGACGTAGGAGTTTCCACTAGTCACTCTCTTAGAAAATGAACGGAAATATTTTGGCGCTTTTAGAGAGGTTGGCAAAAAGGTCTCCAAAGGAGTCAAAAGATGGTTATTAAGAGGAAGAGAGAAACGATGAGTGTCGCTTTCACAAGGACGTGACCGTTTCAGCGTTAATACCTTCTTCCCAATATGCGACCAATTGTTAGAAGAGTACCTTATTGAGTAAGAGTATTGATATGCGTTGCCAGTTTAGGCATGCTTAATATAGAAGCTGACCAAAATCTGTTAATTATGACAGCGTCATTGACGAATTTGTCGACCAAATTGTATTTAATCCTTTTGTTTCATATGATTAAAAGATTGCTGATTTATGGAAGGCGCCAAATGCTACACCACTGCTCATCCGGTGAGAAAATTCGTCTCATCTCGATATGTAACCACGTGTATTTGCCGATATCTCTTCGACATGTAAATTTGTAGCCAAAATAACTTTCTACCAATTACCATTTGGGTACCCTACAACACGTCCCGTTCGTCGTATACACCAAGTGGGTTACGAGCGCTCGTCCTAGAAAAAAAATTTAAATTAGTAACACCTTTAGGCCGCAAAAGAAGTTCATTACCGATGGGCCCTCGGGCGTACGTATGTAACAGTGATTAATCGAGAAGTGAAAACGAGAATTGTCATCGTCGAACCAAAATTTGGGGCGATGGAGAGAGGCATCGTTGCCAAGCGGCGTGCGCCGATTTATTTTCGAATTTTAACGAACCACCCTTAAAAAACTTAAGGGAGTGAACGTAACACCAATGAGAAGGCGGTACTGTTACTCCAGTACCAACTCCTCGGTTGTATGGAATTTTCCGGGACTCTCCCGGGTTTCTATTGACGTACCACGGCAACCATGGTCGATGGTGATGGTACGTCCCCTCCTCCATCGACTTCTTCGGCATGGCATGGCTCAGTCATCCTCCGAGAAGAAACGGTATAGGTCGCGTGTTGACAGGCGCGTTCAGTGTTCAATGAGTGATGAGTACGTTAATAAAATGTAAGTGTCCGAATGTTTAATCATCACTAATCGGTATCGATAAGAGATTATTGTGATAGTAGTTGTGAAGACAACATTGGAGCAACGTTAGGTACGTGTTTAGGTGTAATTAAATCGCAGTGGATGGTAGTTATTAATGATAATTAACGAATCAACGGGTGTCGTTTCGTCTGGTGAAATATTTAATTCCTTAACGGTCTAAAGAAACAATACATCATTCTGCATATTTCTGGTATCATCAAAAAATCCCCCACGCGAATCCAGGCTCAAATCCCGGTCGTAGTCGAAAACACAAAAATTTCCCCCGCCGCAAAATTCTCCCAAAATTGTGGCTTTAAGAAAGTTAAAAACGATCCAATGCGCCGATGCTAATGAAACATTTTACAATAGAAATCAAACTTCTGCAGACCTTTCGCTCGACTTATTCAGGTCGAAAGTGTTTGTTTCCACAATCGAAAGACTTGCCTCGTTACTTTAACAAGCAAAAGAAGATAAAATGAACAATTCTGCTTCGATTAATCGCATACTTTCTGCGCTTTTACGAAAAAGTTTCGAATAAATCGTTCGTTCACGTGTTTCGGCGCTTTCGTGTGTGAACTGCATTAATAAAAGAATCATGGCGCGTAAACGAGAAGTGTTATCATTACTGCATGATGAGTAACGCACCAGTTAAGTCGTACAGGGAGACGGATTTGTGATTTTACATAAAGGATTAGAATTCCTTTGTCGCTTTGATTAGCGTAGATAATTGCGCGACCTGGATCCAAATGGACATTTTATTTTTTGCGAGGACCGAAACGAATCGCCCCAGTTTTCTCCGAGACGGGCATTTTTAGGATAATTTTACACGTACCAATAAATACTCGAGTGATACTGTCACAACACAGTGATTTCTGCCAAGTCTTATGATCTACAGATTGATCATATTCACTTCAATGCAGCTACCACAAAGTCATTGGCACGATCAATTTTTTGTGATACTGATCCGGCCCAACTAGCTCAATAGAACCTTATAGAAATTAAAAACTCATACCTTTCAATGTCACTTACTCAGAAACCGTAGTAGGGTCGCCCTTCTAAGGGCTTAGAGCCTTCGGGACGCTAGGTCCCGGTTCTCCAGGGTCGCTCGGGGATTCTCCTAAGGGCTGAAGACTGGGTCGCTCAGGGGGTTGCTTCTTCAGGCGCTGCGATGGTCCTCAAGGAACATCATGCCTCCTTACAGTTTCTGCTATTGTCCTCGTTACTGGTCTTCTTTGCATTGCCACCCCTGTGTAAAGTAAAAGGGGCTGTTTCAGGCGCGTCTCTACCTTTTGACCTGTAGATACACTTTATTGTCAAATGTACGTAATAGTCAAAACAATTCAAAAAAAGATACAAACGTAAATAATAATAGGAAAAGGAAGAAACACGAACAGAAGTAGAATAAACGGCAATACAAACAAAACCTTCAAGTTTCAAGCACATCAAGAGGTATACAAACCTCTCTACAAATTTTTAGATCCTTACTTTACCCTGGACGACCCTAAACAAATTAAAACAGCACGTTCAATAATGAATCTTCAATAGCAAATGTGATTTTTGGGACGAAAGCCCCACTTAAGGGCAGGCTATAATATCCCACCCTTACAGCTGCACACAGTTTCGCGAATTTCTTTCCTCTCTGTTTAAGCAGCCTGTCAAAATGGGCAAGAGACAAGTAGTGAGAAACGGGGGACGCTCTAAGCAGATAAATTCTTTTATGTCACTTACGTTAACATCCTTAATAACATTTACATAAGTCATTTCATTTTTCGTTACGTAAAGTAACTCTTTGTTCTTATATAGCAAAAAATCATAACACCAGGACAACAATTAAAGCACTATTGCTTAACCCCCTCCCCTTTCTGTTCAGTTCCAGGGTATTAGATATGATTATAGCAGCCGTCAAGAAATGAAACAATATTTCGGTCTAGGACTCATCGCATTAACGCTTATGGTCGCTCAACGAGTCTCATCGTCACCACCAACCACCAAGGCTGTTAACACGACGGCTTTAGAGATTAACGTAAACAGGGCGCAAGTGATGGAAATAGCGAGGAGGCAGCTCAGGAATTTCTGGATGAATTACGTTCTCGTGCCGAACGACGCGTCTATCGTCGGTGAGTACAATTCCCGATGGAGTATTTCCACAAGTCCTTGGGGAGTTTCATAACAAAAGCAAGTTTAGTAATCGCGCGGTCACCAGAAATTGCACTAAATTGCGTTCAGTTGATAAATTAGAGGAAAAGCCAAATAGAACAGGGAGCATGAATAACTACCGGCCCACAAAGGGCGTGGATGAAACAGTTGTATTTTGTATATTTTGTTTTCTACCATACGCCATTTTTTCTCCCCGCTTTCCCCCCCGCCTATACCCTCGGATCCATTTTATCTTATGGTCGTTGTAGGCAGTATTGGCCTTTCTTTCTAATAGGTGGGACTTGGCCACCTCCGAAGGTAGTCTGGTAGCTTAGTCCCACCCATTAATAAAACAAAGCAGGGAAGGGACAAGCAGCATATCACTTAATTGGCCAGTGCGGCATTTGATAATCCCGAGGGGTTGGTCTGTGGGCGTAGCCGATATAAATAGTTGCGCATCAGCCCAATCGACAGGGCAATTGGGTGGGGCTTCGGTTTGGGCGTTTCCTTTTCTATTTAGGTTCTCCTCTAGTCGCCGCAATTTCAGATTTCTTTTTCCTGGAACAGTCAGGATAATTTCCCCATGAAATTCGCACAGTACAAGTTTTTGAAACCGGGATTTTTGAAACAATTACCACGTTAAAGGTTTCTCAATACTCTCTGTTCGTACTAGAAGAGCAGAAGAGTGATTGGGTAAAGAAACGGCGTTACGTTTGTCGTGTTGGTTGTATACATACAGGGGTACTGTCACGACTAATATGAATTGAAACAAGGGTTCGGTCAGGTCGAAATTCGGTCATGGCATGCAGATTACTGACATCGTTACGTGCTTTTGCATAATTCTCAAAATAAATTTCAATAATCGATGGTGCCCTCTAAAGACTAATAGACTTGTCAAAATTGTAACTGAAACGAATAGTAGGAAACTACCATGTGTTGAAAGGAACAATAATTTACATCATTCTCATGAGATGGCGCAAAGATAATAACATAGCGTAAATCCCCGCTTCAACATAGTACGTCAATTTGGGCGCCGTGGATCGCGTCAGACCCGATCAGACCATCGGATTAATAACGATATATCAATATCCTTGTAATGCATACAACCCGCAGTTCAACACTACTGATACTTCACCTCTTCACTAATTCTGTTATTCTGATACAAAAATAACTCCTAAGAAGTTAATGTTTGGCATTCTTCTCACTAAATACACAACCATTAATACTGACTACTCTATTTCGACAGGAAGGTGTTTGGGTATCGCGAAAAAGATAAGACAACTCATGCCGATATTCATCTTTAAACTGGGAGCTATAGTCACCATTCTGGGCTTCCTGACGCTCTTCTCCATGAAATCCCTAGGGCTGCTCGTCCTGCTGCTGATCATCAACATCAGCGGCGCCGTGGCGAAGGTCACGGCCTCCCTTTCTCACAAAGACCAGGACCATACGAAGAAACCGCAGAACATCCATTTACACTTCCATCAGTCGAAACACGGTTATCACCTGGAGAGCAGCGGGTCCGGTTGGGAGGACCGGATGGGGTCGAAACCAGACAGGGATAATGCCCTGCAAAGGCTCGATTCTTATAATTTGTACGATAAGTTATCAAAGAATCCTTACTTGAGGAGTTACAAGAGGAATTTTAGGTGATAAATGTTGGCCAGTACTGTTGTTATTTATAGGAACACTGTTAGTGAGCACCGAGTTTTGTTGTGCCTTTACCAAACTAATTTATTATTTTTCTTTAAGAATAGTAGTAAGCACTTGAGAACTTTAAAATAAATTACTTTACAGGTTCCTTTCGTTTTATTTTAATCGAAAAGGAGCTAAAATTGGGTGAAAATCAATCTAATCCATTTTAATAGGGTATATACTTAACAGGTATAATGTGGCGGTAATGTTCACAGTAGTAATATCAATATAAATAATATTTTATATATAAAAATATTTAAAATAATAGTGTTAAATACTTCACAGCTGCTTAATTAATATTTCTAAAAACTTGGGCGCTTGGGGTTCAAATCAGAAGGTTAAAAGGCAAAATTGCAATAACTCCCATATGTCGATGTACCTACCCATGTGCATATTAACTAAACAAGTGTTTAACATTGAAACAATAAGAACGTAAAGGCAAACAACAAACGAAATTAAAGCAAAGAACATTTCCCCATACAACTTGATTCTTGTGCGTCTTGACCCTCGTTAACCCGGATCCCATTGCTGTAATCTGATTCCCATAAATCGGGAGTTTGAATAATCTGTGTATAAATGAGAATTAGATGCCATTTATAAAAAGAGATTCATACTTACTTTGTGGACTAATTCTTCAAATGCACTTTGCACCCCAAGGCTAGTTTTTGCACTAGTCTCGATATACAGTGCTTGGTTCTGCCTAGCAAATTTCATTGCTTCGTCTCTCGAAACTTGTCGCTCGTCCTGAAAACAAAGAAAAGATATAACATAATTAAGAGAAGAGAATGTACCTTATCGATACAGGTCCTGTGGAAAAGACAGACAGACCTACACAATGTTGATGCACCATTTTCAGTAAATTATCCAGATATCTAAAGAAGACCATGCTCAATCTCATCTGCCAATCCACACTCGTAACGTTACTTTGAACAACACGAACAGCAACAACTCACCATATCTATCTTATTGCCAACGATCATCTTAACGATGTTCGCCTTGGTAGAGTACAACTCGAGGTCCTTAAGCCACACGACGAGTTTATCGAAGCTGGAATGCCTGTTGACGTCGAACACCAGAATGGCCCCGACAGCATCCCTATAGAACGACTGGGCGATGGCCCGGAACCTCTCCTGTCCGGCCGTGTCCCATATGGATAGCTTGACGGTGTTCCCGTCGATCGTCAGTCTCTTCACCTTGAAGTCTACTCCGATGGTGTAGCCCTGCTCGGGGTTGAAACTGTCCTCCACGAACCTGAGTAGCAGGCTCGACTTCCCCACACCGCTCTCGCCTATCACGAGGATCTTGAAGGTGCTCAATACGTCTTCGTCCATCGCATATCTCTATAATTATATTTACTCTATAAATATAACGTCACTATTGTTTTCGTCTTCGTAATAACCTACAAATTATAAACGTCAAACGAGGGAACACAAAATCGTACGCTCATCGAGAATGGAACACAGGACAACTGATTTTGTATGCCCTGAAATATGTTATGCAACCAACTACACATATCCACCTACGACAAAATCAACTGAAAGTAGTTTCACCACCTTCATGCAACCACTTTACTGAATATAAACCTACAAAACATACAAAGTTACTACATATTGTACTCTATTGAAATAACATAAGATATATCAGAAATAACGTCGCCCTATGATAAAAATCTGGTTGATTACTGTGGAAATCGTAGTCATAATAAAGTTCAGCCCCTCAGCTAATCCATAGGAGTTCAGAAATCTTCTGTTTACATATACATACAAAATTGAAAATATAAAGTTCAAAAATTACACAAACTTTGGAGGTTGGCTCAAAATATGAAATGTTTAATGAACATGTTTCTTAATTATGGTACTATTGAGAATGTAGGAGAAACGCTGATTTATGTTAACGCTTACCCCCATTGGCATAGTGCCCGCTATGAAAAAAGGTGATACTTGTTCGTAAGTTGCGTTTTCGACCATTGTACCTATTGAGTGTTGTAAACGGAAATTAATTTGTATTTCTAAAATCGTCCCTTTGCATTATCAACTTCTGCATATTTGGGGCCGTACTATCCCTCCCCAAAGTTTGTGACGCGTTTGTAAACACCTTGTATATCAGATGTGATTACATTTTGTAGCAATAACACAATTAAAACCTAAGGCTAAAACCCGGTCCGCTTCTCCTAGTATCAACGCCCATTCCAATCCTGAACCCGTAACCATCATCGTCGACATCTCCACCCTAGAACAATGAAATAGAACACCGGTGACGTTAAAATTTAAGAAGATTTAATGAATCTTTAACAAAATAAAAGGATGTAAAGTTTTCACATATCTAGAGTATGTCGGAATTGCATATCATCTAGACATAACATTTAAGTGGTGTGGTTGGTTACTTTTAATCAACGCTTTAACCCCAAAAACGCATAACTAAAACATGTTTTATCTAAATCTTACCAATTTCTTATACTCCCCGCCGCCCGAGGGCGGCTTGGGACTGGCGGCCAGGGCCCTTTTCGTTCCCAGTTCGCTCTTCGCTGGCCATGTTGGGAACATCGCCGGATCGATCGGAAGGGGCGGTTCGTTGAAGTACATGTGTTTCATCGCTTCGTCCGCCGTGATCCTCTGGGCCGGATCGAACGTCAAGAATTTGATCAGGAGGCCGAGGCCCACTTCGCTCAGATTGTTGAATTTCGCGCGTAGATTCGATACCGGATACTCGTTGAACTTCATCTTTTTGACGGCCGGCAGTTGGTTGAAACCTGGCCAGATCTTCTCACTGGGCGTGCCCAAATCCTTAAATTATAACGAACTGTGAAGTAAACTCGATTATAAACGTTTTAAAGGTACTCCGATACCAAAGAATGTTATAGCTGAAGGCTCCTACTTGATACTCCTTTGAAATTAAATAGATCTCTACACTTCAACGTCTCAATGAGGGTTTTTGAAATATTAACAAGCCTTCTTTATTTATTGCTTGTAAATAACCATCTCACAATAAACCAATGCAAGGTATATTTTCTCTTACCTTAAAAATTCTGTTAAGCTGGTCCACTTCTGATTTGCCAGGGAACAAAGCGTTCATCAACATAAGCTCGGCGAAGATACACCCAACGGACCACATATCGATAGGGGTGGAGTATTCTTTGGCACACAAAAGTAATTCGGGAGCCCGGTACCACAAAGTGACGACGATGGGCGTGTAAGCTTTCAATGGCGAACCATACTCTCTAGCCAGGCCAAAATCGCCTACCTGGAAGGACCAAATGAAACCTTTTGTATTCCCAAATGTGATTTAACAGTACTAAGGAGGAGCTCCAATACTATGTTATTTTTTGTGCTATTACATAAGAATCAAAATGGAAGTCAGTTTGGGCTCATATGCCATTATCAGATTTTATACTAAATACTAAGAACCGTTAACAGCTGAAACCGATTACCTTTGTAATTCTATATAAATCATAATATTTTTTTACCATTACAATTACTAATAATGATCATGTTTTTAAGAGGATAACTTACTTTTAATATGCCCTTGTGTGAAAGGAGCAGGTTTGAAGTTTTTAGATCCCTATGCAAGATCCAGTTGTCATGCAGATGAGCTACGGCTAATAATAATTGTTTGAGGAGGCATTTGATTTCTCCAGGCATGAAAGTTTGATTCTTGTGCCTCATGGTTTCCATTAAAGACTTCAGGTCGTGCTCTACGTAATCCATTACTATGAAAATTTTATCCATGTTGCTTCCTAAAAAATAATAACATTATAAAACCTAATATTTTTATGTTTTCAAAACGTTTGTCTTACCAACGACAATTTCCCGGACAGTAACAATATTTGGATGTTGCCCCTTCAGTAAAGTATTGATTTCACGAAGAGAAGTGATAGGAAAACCTTCTTTCTCCTTCTCCATTTTCAAACGTTTCAACGCAACAATATCATCCGTCCTTTTATCTCTAGCCCTGTACACTACCCCATAAGTTCCCTCCTCGATTCTGTTCAGACACTGGAACTCTTCAACAGACCTGCAACCCTAGAAGAAAACAATGAAAATAGTCTCACGCTCTCACTTCATGACGGTAATAGTAGGAATGAACTAGTTATTTCATTTTTATACAATTTTTGTACACCTCTAATAGAAAATAATTACAAGCTAAGCAAAACGACTCTTTTTCTTCTTGTTTCTATTTGATTCTAATGGTTAATTTCTGAATCCTCACCTGCACAGCTGGATAATACGGAGGCAAGTCCTCATCGATTTTCTTTTTCTCGCTTTCCTTTTTTTCTACTTTCTCTTTCTCTACATCCACCTCTTCTTCTTTAATACTCGTTTCGGAAGGGGAGGAATGGTTGCTACTTCTGCTGCCGCTACCGCTCCTGCTTATAGTCCTCGATCTCCTTGGTGAGTAAGCGCTATCATCGTCTTCGTAATCGTGAGAACGAGAGCTGATGTCGGAGTGCTCACTTGGCTGCTTCGACTGAAAATCAAATGATGAATTGTAAAGACGAACATGAGCGGTATTGTTTATACGCTACATTATTGTTTAAGGTAAAAATATTGGGGCTGCGACAAACGATTCTAACATAAACGGCATGTAAAATTTCCAAATAGGCAATACTTAAAATTATAGAAAACAAACACTAAGTTTAGAGCACAGAACACACCATACATACTTTTACCTATGTAGCAAATGTCACATGTATATTACTTACTTACCGGACTATCATCGGTTTTTTCTTCATGTTCTTCGAATACCTCTTGGAGCTCTGTGTCGGAAGCATCAGAAACTGTGACAACTGCCGGCTCTTCAACTTTCATCCTTTTATCAACGACTTCGTCCTCCTGCTGCTTCCGCTTCGTCGCTTTCTCTATATGGCGACGTTCCCGTTCCATCCGGGACTGTTCTTTGAGCCTCGCCATTTCACGTTCTAAAACAATAGAATGTTGACAATAGAATTATTGGATAATGGGGAAATTTTAAAAATGTGATTACATAATGGAAGATATAATAATAATACATCTATTTGAACAGTGACTCTAACACAGCCCTTCATCTATTCTAAAATGGGCCAGAGAAAAACTTCCTCAAAATCACACCAATAGTCTTGTCTCATAAGATATTCCCTCTTCATAAATCTTCAATTGACATATAGATTAAATATTTTTGACATCTCACCTGCTTCAAGCAACTTCTCTCTTCTCTGGTCCTGCTCGGCCTTCTCCTCTTCCGTAAGCTTATCCTCTTCTTTCTCTTTCCTGTGCTTCTTCTCTTCTGTAGTAATGCTGATTATCTCTTTGACGAGTTGCCCGGCTTCACCCTGTAAGGCTTCGTCCATTTCATTCTCCCTATGCCTCCTTTCTCGGTATTTCTCCTTACCTGTAGCAGCCTCTTCACCTTTGGACGATCTTTTACTCAACAATCTGGCTCTCAAATCGTGAAGAGCTAAAATAGATTTGAAGTAAGACGGGTACCGTGTATGAGATTCTTGTTGGTAATTAAATTTAATGCATGTATTTGTATCAAATGTACTGAAGTACAGTTCATTTAAAGCAAATCTGGTGACATGTCACTGTTGCCAAGGTTTCCAAAAGGTAATGAGATGGAATGTGCTGAACCTTAATCCCACTTTTTTGGTACATTAAATACACACATATTCAATACAATGAATTTATAAATAATATGTTCACAATTGATGAACTTAGTAGTATATACTAATTTATGCATATTTGTGTATTTAATGCAAACTATAAAGTTAAAACTGAGGATCTGTAATGTAAACGAACATTCAGATGTCGCAATCCAGTCAAACATACAAAGAAATAGACAATATCACTCACTGTTGCCAACATGATACAAGCAAGCAAATTTGAATCTACATATAACACTTGTTTGTCTACGCCCAGCTACAGTTCTGAGTCAAGTATGACCAGATGTTTTAAATGAACTGTACCAAAGCGTACACTACAAATCCATATTGTTTTCTTTTTGATTTACGACAAATACACTCAGAATAAACGACACTTCCTAACCTTTACCTTTATCGGCCCTGCTCCTTTTTACGTCCTCATAATGATCCCTTCTGTGTTTGTCAGGTTCTCTGACATGTCGAGGGTCCCTCAAGTCTTTAAGTCTTTTGTCCTCATGTTTCCTAAGGTCTGGACGTTTAGGTCTGGAATCCTCCTTACGTTCGCGGTAGTTCTTTTCATACTCATAAGATATCTGCTCGAAGTGTTGCTTCTCCCTGTAGTACCTCTCTTTGTCTCTCTGGTACTGCTCCCTTTCCTTGGCAGATCTGGACGACTTCTCCCTAAGAATAAGCAATAAGAATTCACGTTTCGGTATCGTTTCCAGAGTAGTTTACCTGTGGTGTTTCTCCCTGTGAGAATACCTCTCATCTCTGTGCCTCTCCGATCTCTTGCTGCTCCTCTTCTCTTCCCGTTTTCTGCTCCTGGATTGGGAAATCATGCGGGCTTGTGGAGGTTTTATATCCAGACCGTCATCTACGGACTCGCCCTCCTCCTCGGACATACTTGAAATATGAATATCGTTAAACTGGAAGAACAAGAAATGTTTCTGGAACTGACCTGAACTCCTCCTGCTTTTGTTTAAGCTCCTCCGGACTCTGACGAAGCTCGCCATCTTCGCTTTGATCGTCTGCTGAACCATTTGCGGACATTTGTTTCGCCCACTTTTTAAGCGTATTTTAACGGGCATGTAATTTACGAACTTCGATATACAAATTTCATTATGAACGTAAGCTTAGCGTAAGGCTAGAGGTTATGATTCTAGTTGTCAATTGTCATCATCATGTCAATATGGTTGGACATTAACGAGAATTCCTGCAGAAGACTCCATTTCGATGGCATTATGGGGATTATGCACCCTGGAACGTAGAAAAATAAGTACCATTATTTCTCTATGGTATCATTCTCCACCATCTCCCGTAGGATAGAGCATAATGGCTGGCTTGGAAGAGTTTTGCTGCATTTGCGTGAAAAGGCACCCCTGTTTAGAGAACATAAGAGAGACAGACGAAAACAACGTGAAGTACCAACAGAAGTTGTCCATCTGCGTTCCCGATCAGGTCCCGATTTACTTATAATCTCATAATCAGGGATAATCTTTGAAATTTTATAGAAATGGGAAGAAGAGTACAGTATCTGCAGAGACTGTCTCGACAGGTTGGACTCCGCTTACGATTTCATACAGGTGTGCCTACGCAGCGAGGAGTTACGTAAGGAGCAGCTCAAAATCCTGATCAAACAGGAGATTGACGCTGAACAGTTCCAATGCAATATGTGCAATAAACAATTCAAATTAAAACGTTCCTTAAAGTTGCACATTACGAGAATCCACAAGTTCAATAAGTCAAACAGGGAAAACTGCGAACCCACAGCTGTAAAACTTGAAGATATTAAAGAAGATAAAATCCTTATATCTCACGAAGAATCTGACGATAACACCTTCAGTGATGATCATTTCGATGATTTTTCTGGTGAAGAAGATTTGAAGGTGAGGAAGAAGAAGCTGAACAGGCGTAAGAATCCTTTAACTTGCGAATATTGCGGTAAAGTATTTTATAGAAGACAGCATTACTCTGCACACATCAGGGCTAAGCATACCTTCGAGAAGCCATATAAATGTGACCTTTGTGACGCTAAATACACAAACTCCCACAGCTTATTAGTACACAAGAGGAACCACAATAACGAAAAACCGTTTATCTGTTCATATTGCGGCAAAACCTTTGTTTGTTCCGGCGACCTTTACCATCACAGCAAAATCCACCTAAACAAGAGGGAGTATAAGTGTACGCAATGCGATAAAAGTTTCAACACTGCCAGCATCTTACGAACCCACAAGATATGCATGCACACGGACCCCACGGATTGGAAGTATGAGTGCAGCTATTGCTCAAAGAGGTTCCCCATCAACTCCAGCCTGGTCACACACCTCAAACGTCACACCGGCGTCAAGGAGTTCAGCTGTCACATCTGCGAGAAACAGTTCTTCGACAAGTCTGAGCTGACGAAGCACTTCCGGTGCCATTCCAGCGAACGTACCTTCAAGTGCAGCATGTGCCAAGATAAACAGTATAAGAACTCCTATGGACTGAGGAAACACTTGAAGCTCATCCACGGCGTCGGCTCACTGAAAATTTGCAAACCGGAGAAGAAGTTCCTGTGCCCGATGTGCCCCAAGATTTTTACTTTCAATAATAAGTTACAGAAACATATCTACACGCATACCGGCGAGAAACCTTTCAAATGTGAAATGTGCGATAAGAAGTTTATCGATAATTATTATAGAAAGGTGCATTTGAAGAAGAAACATAATGTGCAAGTCATAGGCGATTCCTTATAGAATTAAGATCATTAAGTATTTATTTTTTATGAAAGCAATCATTATTTATTTGGCATGTTTTTTAATTTTATAGAAAATAAATTTGTGTGGAGATATTTAAAAATTTTTAAAATTCATTTCCTTTTGCCAGTGTTGTAAGTATTTATCTATGAGGTCGATATGACACCTGGAATGTGCCAAAACGAATTGGTGGCACATTACGTGCTCAAAGAAGGAGAATTCTTTTATGGTACTTAGCCAAACATCATAAAGATATTTGCCTGCCATTTCATTTGTCGCTGGATAATGTATGAACTGATATTTGGCGTTTTGTATGTTATGAATTAATTTTATTTTAAAGAAAAGGAATGAAACATCTAAACATATATTTTAATATATTTGTGCTTTTTATATATCACATATAAAACTATATTAACTAAAATATGATTTTGTATCACAAACATATACATACTGGACGTACCATAGTTTGTTACTTGTAGTCTATTTTGCATCTTTAAAAAATAAGTGACAACTTTATGAACTCTAAAATAACAACAAAAATTCTAAAGTTAATTTAAACTAGTCAAAAGACTATCTTAGAATCATTTATTTCTTGTGTTCACAATTAGTACAAACATTTTTCTAACTTAATACCTGGTGACCTCTGTAAGTGCATTAATATCTCCGGACTGAGATTGACTACAACAAAAAGTCCAATTTTAAGACCTACAGGATAATCATTATTATCATCAAATAGAATTTAATTACATCTACTCTAATTAATCGCTTTAGTTTTGGATTCAAATACCTACTTAGTCACATTCTCCCTTTGATTAGAGCTTCTCGCATGTGTTAAGGCTAAGAAAATGAAAATTATTTCGAGTTAGTAAGTACATCCAGTAAAAGAAGAAGCAAGCACACAGTTTTCCAACCACCACCAAAAAAGGTAACAGACAAGTAGCGTTATTTTTTACCTAGAATATCCTATAGGAGTAATGTTGAAACGCATGTCTACGGGTCCCTTAATGTATTTTTCAATAAATCCATAACGAAGCAAATCGGTCCTTCCCATCGAGATGGCCATATGTATGACTAAGTAACCACAGAAGAGGAGATAAAGGATCCCAACGAAGACAACCACCAGCAATATGGACCAATGTAAGTCGTGTTCTCTGACGGTGTTAATAACGAAATAGGTATTTATTATTATTACTACCAAACTTAGTAGTATCGATGCTATTTTATTTCCTCTGAAAACAATGAAATCGGTATTAACAAATGAACATGTGGCATTTTCAATAATGTATTGACAAGAGAATTTGCCACCCGTCCAAAAGGGAAGGGAAAGGCACTACATATTATATATGTGTGAGTACAGTACAGCACTGGGGCCTATTCGACCAATTCTATTACCGGATTCAGATATAGCAAAGCAAAATACATAGATATGTATGTGGGATCTATAAAACTTTGCTTTTTCAAAAACCTCAGTACGCATGGCAAATTCTTGCTTCATGAGGAATATTATTATCATGAATATGACGCATATCATCACTTACAATCCGTTCACAAACTCTCCCATTATCTGTGGATTACTCGTGAAAGCAATCGTGGGTATCGTGGCGAAGGGTAACTGCAGGCTCATAATCGCATTTAAAATATCATTCATGTTCGTCAGATCGTCCAGATTACTGAAAAACGCCAAACAGAACGTCGGGACGATGGCGATTGTCCTCGTGAATAAGACTCGCTTCCACCTGGCCCACTGTAGATTAAGGAAACCCTCCATCGAAAACTGCCCGGCGTAAGTTCCTGGAACACATTTTAAAATTCGGTCCCGATGAAGGTTTCAAATTAAGTTACCAGTCATCGTGGAACTCTGTCCGGCTGCGAAAATTCCAAGGGCCCAGATGTACATTGCGATCACGCCATACTTGCAACCCAAGAAAATTCCACCCTTATAAAGGTCTGCGTTGACGTATTCATTGTTATCCTACACAGAAAACTACTGTAGTGCACATTTCTTTGATAAAACTGGAAATCGGTGTTACACTTACTGGGAATACTGATATATTTAAAGTTGGATTTTTCAGACACAGCATATGCTGGAAAATAAAAGGTAAGAATTGTGACACCGCATTTTCTCAAAACTTACGACGTCACTGTTAGTTTTTTGATAAAGCCCGTGAGCGAAAACTGCTACAACAAAAACATTAATAACAAAACTGACTAATAACGCGATGGTCGCTTCAATAAAGTAGTACTTATTAGCATCCCTTATCTTGTCGCTTTTTGTCCGATCGATGTCCCTGGACTTCACCAGGGCTGAGTGAAGGTATAAATTGTGCGGCATTATTACAGCACCTTGAAACAAAAATATCGAACCAGTTTAGCTACCAAAGTCTAACACAACAGTATTAATTATGGGCGTCAACATGTCCAATAAATTCTAGATAGAAGTGCTGCGGACACAGCTAATCTAATTATTTGTAGGTAGCATAAATCAATCAGATTTATAGAAATAACGAGTCAACAATCTATAAACTGGTAAAAAGTAGTGAATTGAACTTTAAATTAAATCATGAGCATATCATGGCTAAATCATTATATACATTACTTTCCCTTAAATGTGTGCATGCAAGCGAAGTCTCATAAAAGAAACGATCTCTTAGATATACATAACAATAAGGTACAAAAAATCATATAGCTTTATTCCTCATAAGCTTCTCATACCGACTATTCCGACTGCTTGTAGTAACGCCCTGGAGTCGCAGTTCTCACACCAAGGTATGAACATCCCTTCCATCACGCCGACCGCATTCGGTTTCGACGTTATGTACTCGAATCCGAACGTTAACCCCATCACAGTTATCAGTAGACCGAAAACGCTCTCTAGCTTACGGAGGCCGTATTTGTCGAGGAAGAGGAAAGTGAACGTGTCTATGATCGTTATTAGGACTCCGCCCCAGATTGGTATCCTGGAAAACGAATATGTTACATGAGATAATTGACAAAATTGGTGAAGAAATAATGCATAATAGTATGTAGTAGTAGTAGCATAATAATAAACTAGCAGTGAAATTCTAGGAATATTCCACTACATCTAAAAGAGATATTTCACTTACGTTCTGTTAGATAAAAGATATATGGCAACAGCTGTACCAATAACTTCTTGCATATCGCTTCCGATGATAGCAATTTCTATCATTATCCACAAAGTCAAACGTGGTATTTTCTTGTACTGTCTATAACACATCTCCGCCAAATGTAACCCTGTCACGACCCCTGGAACAGTACCAAACAGTTATAACCGCAAGTACTCAATGAGCCTTCTACCTAGTCTTGCGGATAACCTTTGCATTAACAAGCCAAGAAGGGTCGCGCTGAGCAGCACCCAGAGCAATTTGTACTGCGCTATCGTACCACTTTGTAAATCGCTCTCTATATTACCCGGGTCTAGGTAGGCTATGGACATTAGGAACCCCGGACCCGTGAAGGCCCATAACTTTTTGAAACTGAAACCGTCCTAAAATCATACCAGAAATTAACATTTACATGCATAAACGGCCATTATAGAATGCACAATCAACTTGTCGAAATTTAATAAATTTATTTTACGAGTTACAATTTAATTAATTTTAGAAGGTAGTGTTGGTGTTTTCACTTAAGGAATTTGTAATATTATTTTATATATATACAATGTGAAGGTGACAGTGATAACCTTCAATGATAGCAATAGTAAAATTTAAAAAATACATTTTTGCAACCGCTGATTTTATTGCTATAAGTTTCAGGAATTTTTTACATAACCACTTAATGGGAAACTCGCGATAAACTTAGGAAACAATCGTTATGTGTAAAAATAAGTAAGACACGACCTTCAGTGAAAAACACCACTACTACAACGAATTTTAACTTACATGAGACGACTCGGGTATTTTTATTTTCTCGTCTGCGAAGTAGGTTTGATTTGGCGTCAGGAAGGTGGTTTCAGTAGGTGCTCCCGTGGCTGGGGAGCCCACAGGGGTGGACTGTTGGGTGCTGGAATCGTTAGGGCTCGAGACCATCGTGTTTTCAGAATCCTGACTATCCGGCGAATAGGTTTCAATTGTCATCTAATGGAATAATCAATGTGAACTACTAGGTTATCAATTAATTTGAATGTTATATGTCCCAGAAAGATAAACAATCTCGAAAAAGGTTTAGACATGATAAGAGAGGATAACGGATATTAATTTTATAGACTCACAAATATTTGTAAATCCTAATGCATGTCTCGACTTTTACGAACAAAAAATGGTAAATAGAATGGATAATCCAGTAATATAACGGATAATCGTGTTAACGACCCTTTGTTCATTGTGTCTGTGCTCAAAAACTAAACCCTTAGATACAGACTGTTTACATAATAATTCCGAATAATTATTTATCAATTGAATGAGGTCGAATGTCAAGTTTAAAGATTTCTGATTTTTATCGACTAATGCATGTATCGAGAATCATTTACTTTAGATCCAGATAAGGGTAAGACGATCTGATATGCTATATAAAACATTTCAAAAAATTACTGGATACAATCAAACATTTAACATTACCTCCAATGAAACACCTTTAACCAAGTAATTCATTGTACCAAAATGGAACGTAAAAATAAATGAGTGCTATCCACAAGTCCGTCCTTTCTCGGATATTTTCATGTTGGAATAATCAAACACTAAATAGATATACCTTGCATATTGGCAGCAAGGTTTCGATTGATAATGATTAGTGAAATGGCCAACGAGAAAAGACTATCATTTGAGACAATATTTCATCTCTAGACGTGTATGGACTGAGGGAGACACACAAGAGCAACACCATGGTAACCATATAATATCCACATCCATCCAGTTCCTTCAGATCCACATATTCTACTGATACTACTGAGCAGACTATCCAGATACCAAATGACATAATGGACTCTAGTCTAAGTGTCGCCGAAAGGCACCCCAGTTTCATTCATCCAGATACCAATTGCTGCAGTCGTTGTTCCAGAGTTTCTGATCAAGACGGTTAAGAGATTATTTAGACAGGGAACCTTTGTTTTGGAAAATGTGAAGGGCGGATGGTATAGAGATATTATGATGCATTCTTCGTTTAAAACTCTGAAAGGTACGTGCTTAGTAACATATGCGGAATACATACCGTGATATCCAGTGATAACCACCTTGATTAGCTTTTCACACCATGAAATACTCTATCGCTTTGTGTGAATCTACAGGACGTGATGAAATTTATTCGAAATACTAATCTGATAACATGGGACGTAATTAATCATTTGACAATTTTTCCAAAATTACTTATGATTAAGAACCGTTACACCCCTCTCCTGTTAATTATTTAAGCCTGTATTACAGGTACTAAAAATCTGTTGTTATATAAATTAAAACGATAAATCCCCAGTTCTTTTTTGTTTACCTTTCACTCCTTTGTGGACGTCCCATAAAATTTACACGAAGTTTAACTAACTGGAGCTCCGAATCTGCCGCTGACACTTTTTTAAAATTTTACAACTTCATTGTTACAAAAGGAAGTCCGAAAATAACAAATAGTGGAAAACGTCAAATGTGACAATTCAAACACACGTGCAAAACATCCCGCTAGAGCCACGGAATAATAAGAACTGAAAGAATGCAGGAAACGTGGAACAATAAATGCTACTGAGGACCAATCAACGACCACCTTCCCCCCTTCCGTCGGTTAATGTTCATTAAATATTTGTTGAACGTAAGTAATTGTTAACGTGAGTGCAATTTGTGATCAGTGAAAAAAGTACACACTTATCAGCACGCTGGGAATTCCCCTTGTCACGTGTATAAACTTCGGATATGTACGTCCACAAACAGAATGATTTAAATTGGGGAATTCCAAATCCCATCGACCACAAATGATCAATTATGCAAATTAAAAAACTGGTGAATAGACACAATGAAACTTTCTTCTTTGCATTCCCTAATTTTTCAAAAAACTTATGTACTGCCGAATAGAGCTACGAACTTTTGGTATTTAAACTGGTCACGTGATTCAGCTCGATTGATTCATTGGTCGGTCGTCAGGTCACGGAATTGGTACAAGTCAAGAATAAAGAAAGCTAATTTAAAAAAATAAAAATAAAATATGGCTTCCCCATCAACTTACATGAAATGAAAATAGTTTATTTTGAAAATGGCTAAGTTTTTAGTTTATTTCCTGAGTTCGTTCCTTCTCTTTGCCGCCGTGAAATGTAAGTAAACCCAATCGAACTCAATAATAATCAGTTTGTTAGGTTATGTTCTTGGAGCCAGAGACTCTGTACTTGCGTCTCTTGAATTTTTAGGCGAGATGCGATTGCAGATATCGAAGAACACCGGTGAATTCTTCTCGCCGGTCTCTCATGTCGTCGAAGAGAAGGAAGGTTCGACCTTTTCCCTAATTTGCGAACTGATGTGTTCCAACAATAGTTCGGATTCCATCGACGAGAACCTCGCTTGGGTCAAGAGCGAAATCTCCACGTCCAACACCCCCATGTAATATACATTAATATTTTAAAATCCTTCACTCTCAACTTTACATTAGTAACTTTACGCTAACCACACCGTCTTAATTTAAAGGATCAAAACTGTCGTTCAAAGCCGCCCGGGCATTAACAAGTCTGAAAAGAAATTCGAACCGCTACATATCGAGGATAGAGGCAGATATTTTTGTATAAGCCAGAAGTTCAACTTATCCATAAACGTTACAATCCTAGTGATCGAAAATGTCAAGAGGAACGAATTGAGGCCGATGCGCGAGACCCTGTACTGCAACGATCACATGTTCCAATGCAATTCGAATGGCCTCTGCATCATACCCCATTATGTTTGTGACGGGAAGCCTGATTGTAAGGATGGATCCGATGAATCCACCGAGAAGTGTAACGGGGACCCTTGCCGAGGTAAATGGAGCGGTTTTAATAAATCTGGTTTAGTTACGTTACGACTGATACTAATACTGCTGTGTATTGTAGTTTTATAAATGGTAACATTTTTCAATGATTTTTGTTGTAGATAAAATCCCCTGCGATGATGGTCGATGTATACCAAGCGCCTGGTGTTGTGATAGACACCACGATCTTAACTGTACAGTTACAAATAGGCCCAAGTGTTGTCAGTCATTGTTACTATCGGAGTGTAAGAATGATTCTCCTATTTATTCGTGTGAATATTATATTATATAATTGTTACAGCTTATGAGGAACTGGAGTATGGTTATCCTAATATGAATCATGGGCAGCATAATGGGGCAAGATATCTTTTCATATCAGTGTGTAAGTAATGCCAGTACTGTTTTAAAATTATTACTGTAGCTCTGTAGGAACAAAAGTTTTAAATCATCCGGTGATCTGAGGGATTCAGTTTTGTTCTGTTCTCTACTGCTTGCAAAATAATTTATTTTAAACATCTGTTTGAAATGAATTCTGACCCTATCACCCTTTATCACTTTCAGATGTTTGTAAATTCAACAATCCACTTGTTTTTTAGGTATTGTTAGCATTCTATTCTCGATAGTCCTCCTCCTCCTGATAGTATCAAAAGTAGTGATTTTCGCCAAGAAAACAGCTCTCCAGAACCAACGGCCGCGTTTCTGCGAGAACATCCCCCTGCACAACCAAGCGGACGTCAACATCATACGTGCCAATTTCGCCCCTACTAGTATATACACCGTAAGGACGAACTCGCGCACCCCTCGCTCTAACATAATCATAGAATCGTCGGACATCAACGATCCGTTATTGTTTAACGCCGTTAGGTTCAACCTGAGCCCCGACGGAAACTACAGCGATCAGCCCCCATCTTACGTCGACGCTACCAGGAATAAGGGGACGATCAGTGAACCGCCCCCGCCTTATACAAGTCGGGAGATTTTGAACGTGCACGAGGAGGGACAAGAAAGGCGTTAGGAAGTTGTCGGTACTCAGTTTGGAGCTGTTGGAATTAGGTAAATTTCGTTCAAACAGTATTCAATCTTTAAATATGAAATAAGTCGATAAGTATTATCTTTTATTAGTGACGATGCTGTGCTGTTGTCATTTGGTAACAGGTTCTAGTATGGAAATCTGGTTCGTAACTGAGTTGTCTCGAATGTATTACTGAGCAATTTTTGTTTCTGAGTGGAATCAACAAACACGAATTTGTGTGCTTTCTAAGTTCTCACATAACGACAAAATTGGTTTATTAATTGAAAAAAATCTTTAAAATTCGCTTAATTATTGATTTTTAAAATGATCAAGATTGTACTTTTGGATCACAAGTTTCTCTTTTTGTTGGTTGGAAAAATGTATTTACTTAACGTTTGGTTGATATTTTGAATAGTGCCTTAAGTTTCTATTTCACCACATCTTTGTTCAGGATTGTGATATTCCGGTAACAGGACAGAGAATGTACTCACTGTTGTGAAATATGAAACTACGATAATAGATTTAGAAACGAAAAATATGTAGTTGTTTGTAATGATAAGTTTTGTTTAAGTTTTACATTTCAAATTAGCTCAAGTGTTGTACAAGATCTGCTAACATATCAAGAGCATGTCACATATTACAATGCTAACAAAGTCCTTTGTTATAGAATTTTGGACTGTAAATGGATGATGTATTTTAGTTATAGGACTTTCTGCTTTAAAATGGCAGTTTGTTGTGTAAAATTTCAAGCAGACTTTCCAAAGGAGATTTGCTAGAAAAGAGACCGTCAAATCAGTCTCAAGCCAACAGAAAATCTCTTGGTTATAGTTTTAAGATGATTTCTACATACTATTAGAATTGTTAATGTTAACAAACAAAACACCAGAATAAATATATTTTAATATACTCTCGTTTTAATAACAGCACGGATTCTACTTTCTAGCGATCTCGCAGTTCTCTTTGTACCACTCCACGCTTTCCCTAATTGCCTTCGAAAATGGGGTGAACTTGAAATCGGGCAGGTATTTCCTCAATTTCGCGTTACTAGCAGTTTTCTTGTATTGCCCATCGGCTTTGGTGGTGTCGAAGGCAATTTTTCCTTTGAAGCCAGAGGCTTTCGCGAGTTCCTCTGCTAGTTCTTTTATAGACACCTCTTCTTTCTCATCAACTACAAAATATACAACAGATTGAGTATTTTCCATGGCAATAAATGGGTAAACGACCATTACAAACTATCCTATAATGAACGGCTTATTCTAGAAATGATACATTGTTCCTCTCAACCGTGTTGATAAAATTACTTCCATACCTGATAAAATAATGGGATCAATCTCGGTATACTCCCTCAGCACCCACAGAAACAACCTAGCCAAATCTTGAGAGTAAATAAACTGTCTCAGCGGTTTTCCCGTGCCCATCACAGTGAAAGTATCCCCTCCTGAAAACTTAAAGTCATTAACAGTTAACTATAGATTACTCCCATTTGCCTTTCTGCATTAAGTCATGTAATTTCCTGATCAATCCTGGGATAACGTGACTGGATTCCAAATTGTAATTATCGTGAGGCCCGAAAACATTACAGGGAATGACGGAAGTGAAGGTGCAACCGTGTTGCTGGTGGTAAGCATGGTTCTGGACGTCGATTAGTCTCTTGGCGTAGCTGTAGCCAAAGTTAGAGGGATGAGGTGGTCCATTGTGCACCTAATGGTAGAATAATGAGGAATTAGTGCTGGATTTAGAATGATAAATTACGTTATACAATATTAACGCTGTAAGTATAAAACAAACAAGTAACACAATGAAATCCTAAATGAATTCCCGTTAACATTTGATTCTAATTGTTATCTACTTACCATTGTTTCATCAATTGGATATTGAGTTTTATCGGGAAATATGCAAGTGGAAAGGCACGATACAACTTTCTGGACTCCAGTCTCGAAGCTTACTTGTAGAACATTGTCGTTCATGTGTATATTATTCCTCTACGACAAATTAATAAGATTTCTTTAAAAATAAAAACAACCATCATCTTACCAAAAAGTCCAAATTATGCGACATATTATGGAACAATCCTCCGACCATAGCAGCGAGATGGATGACATGAGTAGGTCTGTGTTTCTCGAAAATCTTTTTCGTAGAGTTGTAATCACTACAAACAAAATTGATCGCATTAGTTACTCAAAACTTAAACAGTGATTACCATAAATTCCCATCTTTGCTGTTCAGGAATATCCACGTCTCATCAGCCCTCTTCTCCGAAAGTACCACCTTTTCTATGGCTTTTCCTACTAGGCCCGAGCCACCAGTCACTAAAATTACTTTCTGAGGCATGTTTTAATTGTTAAAAGAATCTAGAGTGTATCTATAAGGTATTTATACAAAAAAATTCATGTCATTTATCTCTGGAAGATAACAATTTAAATATCACACGTAACACGATTAAATTAAGTAACGTGGAAAAAATGTAAACAAAACCGGCTTACGGCTGTTACGACACAAAACGAGGAGATTGTATGGAACAACAAATACATGATGTTCCAGAGAAATTCTGCAATATTCCTGAAACCCACTGTTGTTAACTTTGGAACAAATCAAGATATGGTGTTATTCCATCATCCATTTCAGCGTCGGACTGTTTTGAATTACACAATTCAGATAAAATCAATCTGATTATCGTAAGCGGAGTTTATCTTAAAAAACGCAACACCAGTATATAATCCATCGAATGTGTACTTTATTTTCCCCAGTCATTTCAATAATGTTTGGTGTACTACTCATCCTATTGGTTTCTCTGCTCCCTATAAGTCTGACTAACCTTTTTGCGCAAGAAAAATGGGAAAAATTCAAAGTGAAATTTAAACAAATACGAGAAACTTCGATTTTAACTGTCTTTTTTCTTTCAGACCACCTATGATAAATCCTACGGAAGCGAAGAAGAACCTCTTCGGTATGAGATATTCAAAAACAATTTGGAACACATAGAACTTCACAATAAAAAGTTTCAAAGTGGCGAAAGCACCTACAAACTTGGCGTCAATAAGTTTGCTGATGTTTCCTTGGAAGAATTCCAGTCTCCAATGAGGAGATTTAAGAATCAGCTCAATATTTCTCGATTAAGTATTGTGAAATATGAGAATGTAGATGACGACGACGATGATGTACCAGAATCGATGGATTGGAGGGAGTTGGGCGCAGTTACGGACGTAAAGGACGAAAGAATTTACTACGAAGGTTACGGTTGGGCTTTCAGTGTGGTAAGTCATCATAATGATCCTTGGATCTTTAGAACGAAACATCAGAGACCATTAACTGCAATGAATTAAGCGCCACGTATGCATATTTTAGAAGCACGGCTCGCCAGATATCAGGAAAGTTGGATCTCAAGTGGTGCCACCTAGCGAACTGGTAGGCTGATTGTTGTTATCAAAGGTGAAGGTCAAAGTTGGTTGCATAACAATCTAAATCAAAGGCTGTCAAGTAATAATCGCGCATACCGACCATAAAAATGACACTCAATTGTACCTACAGTGAGCTCCAAATGTTCCAAGTACGTTGATTTCATCCTGAAGTTCCAGGGACAACTAGTGTCTAGAATCTAGATCTATAAAGCTATGCAGATCCAAAGTTCCAATGACATCACGTTCATTTGATTTTAAAGCTTCGAAAGCATCAAAGGCACCAAGAAACTCTAAATTGCCGTTACTTCCAAACTTTTTAATGTTATCGTGACTATTTTGGCCTAAAAGCTTTAAAAGTTTCAAATGTATCAAAAAGTTTAAAGTTTCTATAATCTAGATGTATGGAGTGCCAACGTTTTAAACATACCACGCTCATTTGATCCTACAGTTGCAAAAGTTCCATAGACACCACAAAATTTTTTGAATCAAGACCTATGAAGCTTCAAAATGATTCATGGGTACAACGCCTATTTGAACTTACAGCTCCAAAAGCTTCGAAGCTACCAAGAATCTACAAGATTCTGGAATATAAATCAATAGAGCTCAAATTGTTCCAAAATTATCACGTCCATTCAATTCTAAAGCTCAAAAAGTTAAACCTATAGAGCTCCAAACGTTCCATGGATATCAAAATCATTCGCTCTTAAAGCTTCAAGCTACATTTACAACAAATGAATTTTGTCCATTTCTTTTGCAGGTAGGTGCCTTTGAGGCGCAGGTATACTTGGCCATTCAAACTCTGATCCCTCTGAGCGTCCAACAGCTGATAGACTGCGCCGATCCGAATCTGACCAGTGACTACTTCTTCGGAATGTTAGATTTCGCATACTATTACGTAGCGAATCAATCCAATGGAATCCTAACAGAAGAAGAGTATCCCTACACGGGACAAAAGGATACCTGCCATAAGGAAGTATTGGGAATTTTATGTGGACTTTTCATCAACACGGACGACGAATATGAGATGAGAAATATTGTAGGCAACAAATCACCAGTAAGCGTCGTCATAGACGCTTCCAGATTAGCTAATTATGAAGGTGGTATAATCGATAACATGCTGTGCAACAATGGAAAGGATGACGTCAATCACGCAGTTCTCGTGGTGGGTTACGGAGTTGAGAACGACGTCGATTATTGGTTGTTGAAGAATTCCTGGGGCGCAGACTGGGGAGAGGACGGTTACTTTAGGATCAAGAGGTTCGATAATAACACCTGCGGGATTGCTTGGTCTATTACTTACCCTCGTATCACGTACGATTAGAGTTTACAACGTGAAGCTATTAAAACATTTGTATTTAATTCAAATATAAACGTTTGTTTCCCATTTATTTCCACCTGACCTTTTTAGCGCAATAAATACACACATATTCTGTATAGTCAATTCACAAATACATTATCAAAAGGGCAGCTGATAACCCTAACAACAGACTTTACGATTGTAGTTTAAACCACGAATTGTAATGTACCCAAACATTCAAATCCGCCAACTGGTCGAACGTACAAATTATCCGTCAGCATTGCTCACTGTTGCCAACATGATACAAGCGCATGACAAACGAGGATGTTGTCGTGTATTTTTAATTTTCACGTCGAAACTTCGCATGAGAAATCACATTTTGATATCTTTTCAGGCTGCTTTGAATTACACAATTCAGATAAAATCAATCTGATTATCGTAAGCGAAGTTTATCTAAACAAACGTAACGCTAGTATATATCCATTGAAAATGTACTTTATTTTCCCCAGTCATTTCAATAATGTTGGCTGTACTACTTATCCAGTTGGTTTCTCTGATCCCTATTAGCCTGACTAACCTTTCTGCGCAAGAAAAATGGGAAGAATTCAAAGTGAAATTTGAATAAATGCGAAACATTTCGATTTTTAACTGTCCTTTTCTTTCAGACCATCTATGATAAATCCTACGGAAGCGAAGAAGAGCCTCTTCGGTATGAGATATTCAAAAACAATTTGGAACACATAGAACTCCACAATAAAAGGTTTGAAAGTGGCGAAAGCACCTACAAACTTGGCATCAATAAGTTTGCTGATGTTTCCTTGGAAGAATTCCAGTCTCCAATGAGGAGATTTAAGAATCAGCTCAATATTGATCGACTAAGTATTGTGAAGTATGAGAATGTAGATGACGACGACGATGATGCTCCAGAATCGATCGATTGGCGGGAGTTGGGCGCAGTTACGGACGTAAAGGACGAAAGAATTTACTACGAGGGTTACAGTTGGGCTTTCAGCGTGGTAAGTCGCAACATTTACTTTTAGAACGCCTGTATGCAGCTGATTTTTGGAGTGAAAACTCCTAAAGTTTCGACACCATATACCAAGAGAACAAGCGAGCGCGAACATCCCCACTCTACACCACCTTCGCTGTACTAGTGAAGTAAGGGTGGAATGAGAAGGAGCGTTTGTGAGTGTACAATATATGCGCGGTATAGCTGCGCCTTCGGTCATTACTTATTCACAAGCCACTTATAGACTAACACTTACAAAATTAATTTCGTCCGCAGGTAGGTGCCTTCGAGGCGCAGGTATACTTAGCCATCGGAACTGTGATCCCCCTGAGCGCCCAACAATTGATAGACTGCGCAGATCCGAGCGCGACCAGTGAGTACTTCGTCGGGATGTTGGATTTCGCTTACGATTACGTCACGAATTATACCCACGGGATCCTAACGGAAGAAGAGTATCCCTACACGGGACAAAAGAATACCTGCCGTAACGAAGAAGCAGGGATCGCCTGCGGACTAATCGTCAACATGGACAACGAATATGATATGAGGGATACCGTCGGCAACGAATCACCCGTAACCGTTGTCATAGACGCTTCTAGATTGGCTAATTACGAAGGTGGTGTAATCGACGACACGCTGTGCAGTAATGAAAAGGATGACGTGAATCACGCTGTCCTCGTGGTGGGTTACGGGGTTGAAAACGACGTCGATTATTGGTTGTTGAAAAATTCCTGGGGCGCAGACTGGGGAGAGGACGGTTACTTCAGGATCAAGAGGTTCGATAATAACACCTGCGGCATAGCTTGGTCTGTTACTTACCCTTACATCACGCGCGGTGAAAATGATTAAAACGTAAATATAAACGTTTATTTCTCGAATTTGTAGTTTAGTTTTGCTGTAAATACAGCACGAATTGCTTAACAAAAGTTTTTTCCCACACACAGTGCACTCAAGCCTCTATGCTTTCCTCGAAACCTATGTCCGCCTTGACAAAATGGCGTTGAGTGACAAATGTTGTACAATGGAACTAGCTTAAAGACTACAATTGTGTGTGCCGTGTACCCGCTCCATGTTAGACATAAGATAGAAGTGAGGGAGATCATGTAAACGAAAAGGGAATTTTCGTAATATTTCTGAAACAGCCACTGTCGATAATTTGGTAAGAATCATATGATACTCCTTATTGTTAATCTATCGTTAATCTCAGCGCGAGACTGCTTTAAATTACACAATTCAGATAAACTCAATCTGATTATCGCAAGTGGAATTTATCTAAACAAACACCTGTGTGAATAAAAAACAGGAGAAGTTCACTGTATTTAATACAGCAATGTTTGCTCTACTATTCATTCTAGTGGTTTCTCTCACCCTTACAAGCCTAACTAACTTGTCTGTTGAAGAGAAATGGGAAGAATTCAAAGTGAATCTTCAATACAAGCTTAAATCAGTGATTTTAACTGTCTTTTTCTTCCAGGACAGCTATGAAAAATTCTACGAAAACGAAGAAGAACCTCTTCGATATGAGATATTCAGAAACAATTTGGAACGTATCCAACTCCACAACAAAAGGTTTGAGAGTGGCGAAAGCACCTACAAACTTGGTGTTAATAAGTTTGCTGATGTCTCCTTGGAAGAATTCCAGTCTTCAATGAGACGATTTAAGGATCAGCTCAATATTGATGGATCGGATGTGGTGAGGCACGATTCTGGTGACAGCGGCGTCGATGACGAAGATGTGCCAGAATCTATCGATTGGAGAGCGTTGGGCGCAGTCACAGAAGTGAAGAACGAGAGAATCTACTACGAGGGTTACAGTTGGGCATTCAGTGTGGTAAGTCAAACTGGAAAATGTGGAAAATTTTGATGCTAGAATCAAATCATCGTTCCTCGTAAGAAATGCTTGACGTGAACCTATGCTTAAGCTGCCCATTTTAGGTGAACGCAAATATGTAAATATCTTACGATCCAGGTTCTGCTCATTAGAAAAGCTTTCGGATCTTAGGCAAACACGAAAACGAATTCCGACGCAGGAATTGAAAACGAAAGGCTCAAAGCGTTTAGGAAATTTCTTGAGTGGTGCGCACGTGCACATTTTCCAAAAAATCATCCAAAATTCCATTCAGTCACTGCCTATTAAGTCCCTCCATTTCCTTTGCAGGTAGGAGCCTTTGAGGCGCAAGTATACTTGGCTGTCAAATCCCTGCTCCCTTTGAGCGCCCAACAATTGATAGACTGCGCAGACCCAAGCGTGCCCAAGGAGTATTTCGTCGGAATGCTGGATTTCGCTTATGATTACGTTGTTAATCAGACCCATGGAATCTTAACGGAAGAAGAGTATCCTTACACGGGACAAAAGGGCACCTGCCATCAGGAAGTAAAGGGGATTTCCGACGGAATATACATCAACTTAAGCGACGAATACGTCTTGAGGAATACCGTAGGTATCTACTCCCCTGCAACCGCTGTCATAGACGCTTCTAGATTGGCTAATTATGAGGGTGGTGTAATCGACGACACGCTGTGCAGTAATGGAAAGGATGACGTGAATCATGCGGTTCTCATAGTGGGTTATGGTGTTGAAAACGACGTCGATTATTGGTTGTTGAAAAATTCCTGGGGTACAGACTGGGGAGAGGAGGGTTACTTCAGGATCAAGAGGTTCGATAATAACACCTGCGGTGTAGCTTGGTCTGCTACATACCCTTACATCAAGCACGATTAGATAAAACGTGAAACAATTACAAAATTTTATTAACCCCACATATAATCGATTATTTCCCAGATTTGTAGTTTAGTTATACTCGAATTATAGAGTGTATTGCTTGTAAGCATTCAAGGAGTTAAGGAAAGTTTTTTCCACCGTGGTTGGACCATCTGAAAAATGGAAAATATTATAGTAACTGTCTCAAGTGAAATCATAAGATTAGTACCGAAAGGGAAATATCGTGAAGCATTTGAATCAGCATTTTTCCTAGCGGAGGCAACTGCGTTCCTTAAAGCCAACGGGACTGTCACCGATAGGCATATCGGGGGCTCTGCTATGGCTGAAACATTTCGAATCGAGAAAGCAGCAATGTTAACTCAAACTCTCAAGGCAAGGGTTCAAAAGGCGTAGCCCATTAAGGCAATCAAATGATGCCCAAACGTGATCTCAAATAAAATCCAACTTACAAGCGTGTACCTTATACGTCATTTGGCTTTGGTTAATATCAGCTGTCAGACCTCCAGGTCTTTGTTGATCATCCAAGGCCTTATATGGTGAATTGCTTTTAGATATTGGCAGACAGGCTGTGGACGCTTCCAGGTTTTCGTAGTCCCTCTCTCAGGTTTCATTAAATAAAACCAAGCTGCTTCCTGATCTTCCAAGGGTTTTCTAGGTATCGGCAGGTTTTTGTAGTCCCTTTTCCATGTCTAATTCAGTAAATCCAGGACGTTTCCGGGTTTTCGGAGGGTTCCCGAGATATCGTCAAGAACGCCTCCAGATCCTTGCAGGCAGTTTCATCCAGGTTTCATCTGGTTGCTACAGAGTCCAGGTTTTTGCAGATCTTTCTAGATATCATCAGAATAGCTATCCTTCAGGACACTCAGTCAAGCAAACTCTACAGATATGGTATTAGGTAACAGAAAGGCTACATATCGATATTGCAGTGCCTCACAGGTGCTCAAAAAGAGTGTGGTTAGGTTACCTAGTTTATTTACAGAATACATATTTCTGAATCCTTAGAAGATCTGAAGAACGACGTGTATTTTTGATTGGGCAATCAGGAATTTAACTACTTTTTTCCTTCATGGACATAGTAAAAGAGTATAAATCAACCACAAGAAAGTAAAAACATCAAAATCTCTAATGTAAACTTAGTTCCATAAGGAATTCCTTTTAGGACATGCGCCCTGAAACTTTTTTGGGCGGGAAACCAAGTGTCGCATCTGGCATCTGCATTCTGCCTGTCTAGTAGACAGCAGAGATGAAGAAGGAGTTATTTTCGACACTTAACCATATTAACAGGCTACGCCCTTTAGATTTTAATTACCCTTAGACTGCAGCACGCCGACTGGATTCGGATTATTTTTCGGGAAACGTATCCTGAAATCTATCGGTATGTCTTTCGCCCCGGGAGGTTTATAGTTCCAAGTCCTGTTAGTTCGTAACGCTCCTTGATCGTCGAAAATTATTTCCTCCGTCGTGTAGTAACCGATTCCTGAAACTGGAACAGTTTTGAAACCTACACCAGATGGGGTCGTTGGTAAATTACCCATAACGAAGGCTCCTTCGACTTGGCCGATGTCGATCAAAGGGCTCATGCTGTCTCCTACGTCCTCGATGATATGCACGCTTTTGATCTGTTTCTGTCCCGTTAAAACGTCGATTTCTACTTCGGTGGAGGCAACACCGAAGATGTCATATCCTTGGATACTTTTACCGAAGAAGCTGCAACCAATACGAAACGATACGGTTGAAGCAACGCTTTTCATTGAACCTTACTATCCAGAAGCGCTAAGATTGATTTCAGCGGCGAAGCAGCTGTTGACCAAATTCACCCAAGACGGATTGTTCATCTTCTCTCTGATCGGTTTCATCCTCTCCAGCAGAATATCGCAGGCTTGTATCACACCCTGAAACGATTATAACTAAAAGACGCATTAACTAATGTTTATAACTCACGTAACACACAGCTTCTGTGGTCAAACTACCGCCGGTGGTGGCGGAGTTCGGCGATATGACGCAATAGCTCGGTTTCGTCTGGACGTACTCCAGGCTTATCCCGAACTTATAGGCGCACACTTGACAAGCCTGGAAAGGAAATATGAACGTCGTAACGAACGAGGTGTCACTTAGCTAACGGCTGGTTACCAGCCTCAGGGGATAATTTTGGGTATAGACGTGTATATCCCACTTATGATTTATTTTCCTGGGTAATTCAGGTTGCCAGAGGTTGGAGGTGCGTCATTTGGTGTATCCACTTACTTTGGTGTTGATTCCTTGGCCCATTTCGATGCCACCGTGGGAAATCACAACGGTACCGTCACCGTGGAAAATGGACACTAAGATCGTGAAGTTTCCCAGAATTTCCAACGTCCACACCATAGGGGATACAGAGAGTCCTCGTTTCTTCCAGCGATTTGCCTGAAATATGAAGACAAAAGAGGTTTTGACTATGATGTCAAGTGGACATGGAAATATGGCGGAATATTAAATTGGCAACACAGTCCATGAACTTCTATAACTAACAGATTTGTCGTATCCAATGTATTATCACAAGTTTGGTTCCTGGTGCTTTTCTTGGTCCATCAGCATCCCAAATACAACAACACAACTACATAGATACCATATGCTTTGCTAGTGAAAGTTTGTAGAAGAAATGCGCCATTTGTAGCTGCATTGCCAATTTTCACTTGCCACATGGTTGGCCACATGCGCGATTTGAAGCAGGTTTTAGTTTAATGAAGCAGGTTGCGATTAATGAAGTATATAAGCTGTGATACCACTGGAACTAACATCGTTAAACTCCTTTATTTCCTTCTGCCTTGTTTCGAGTTCAGCCCATTGTCGAATTTCCGTCCAATATGCTGGTATTTTCGGATATTTGGTTTGGTTGAAGTTCGCCAATTTCACGGCGCTCGGCTCCAAGTTAATTTCGTAAGCCACGTGCTCCATTATGTTCTCTATCGCAGCCATTCCTTCGAGAGTTCCTAAAGCATAGGAGTTTAGTTTAATTACAAAAGTTGCTATTGGATATCCACGGTTAACCAAGTTTGAACTATCATTAGAATTTGCTGATGCAAGAGTTGACCGTCGATTTAACTTACGTTTGGGTTTCAGGAAAACATCTATCATCCATTTGGAGATGACATAAAAATGTTATAGTAGACACCATGGTCATGTAATCGCCATAACCAGGTGCTGTAGTGTTGTAAAGATGGAATCAGGCTCAAGAAAGAGATTAGAAAATCCTTCCTCATCCTTCTTCATACAACCTTACTCATCTTTCAAATGATCGCTAATCTATTACCTGGCGCCCTGGTGTAGCAGTTGGCAGCGGTGTCCGTCGCCACGGAATAAGTACTGAACCGCCAGGTGTCGATGTTGTAACAGTTTTCGAAGCACTGGATCACCAATGGGTCAAAAGGCTCGTTCCCGCCGACGCCTAGGTCGCTGTACAGATCTGCTTCGAGGTACTGGAAGACCCCGGAGTCGTTCACCCCCACCTCGTAGGTCATATACAGCGGGTACCTCTTCCCTATCACGTTCATGTTCGCCTCGAAGGGCATCCACATCTTGACGGGCCTTTGGAGCTTCTGGGCCGCCAGGGCCGTCGTCGCGCCTATCAGGGCGTTCCTGAGGATCTTCGCCCCGAAAGCGCCGCCCAATCGACGGACGATCAGGTTGATCCTGGAAAGGAAAACCGATGTGAACGAGAAGGGTACTATGGATAATCACTTTACTTGTTCATGGGTAGTTTTAGGACCGCAGCAATGGCGATCTGGACGCTATCCATCCATTGAGTCGAGGAGAATACGTTGAGTCCGTCCTCTACCGGCACGACGTTACAGCATTGAACCTCCATGTGGTAATGGTACTGCCAGTTTATGTAGAACTCACCCTTGACCACCTTCTTCACGTCGGTACCTATGATCCAATACAACTATTCGATTAGTCGCTAGTTCCGGCTCGAAGGACCAATTCAATTGATACAATTTTAATCACGCGTTGAATATTGCAACTGACAGATCAGTGCTATTAAAAAAGCATTGTCCTTATGGGTCACAACGTGCAACTAGAAGCTTTTCTGCTCGCTAGAGCAAAACCTATCACCATCACATACCGCTTCGCTTCGTGTACCTTTAGATTTTGGTAAGAGGGTGGTATTCGTCTTTATCCTATCCGTGGCCTTAGCCTCCAGGACGTCTTTTACGTTCAGGAAAGGCTTCACGGTGGACGACCTGTAGTTGACCTTAACCATCGAGGCCACTTTCCAGGCCAGCTCCTGATTATCGGCCACTATGACGCCGATGGGCTGATCGTAGTACTGAACCCTGCCGCTGCAGAATACCTCCTCTTGTACGGGGAAGGAACCCATGAGGCTCGGCGTGAAATTGTTCTCGCCGGGTATGTCGCTCTTGTCGTAGAACGCCACGACGCCCTTCGTGTTCTGTGGAAATGTATTTCAGACCAAGCGATCACCATTGGGGTCTTGGAGTTAAATAGAACCACAATATGATTACAAGGAATTCAGAAAACGAGAACGCATAAGGTTCTTTTTAATCTAGTATTACATCTGTCACAACTACACTTGACGGCTTGTTTTTAATGTCTTACCAGGGCTTGACTAGCATCGACGCCAATAACGTAATAATTTGCTGGTGCCTTGGCGGTTACGAAAGCTGCGAAAAGTTGTCCTGGCAGATTCGGAATGTCGTCTATGTAACGGGCTTGTCCTGAAAACGATCATTACTTAGCGGCCGTGGAAAGGTTTTCTCCAGGGGTTATTTCTAGCACATGTTACTTAGTGATGTTTATAACATGTTTCCAGCTTGCTGCAACCAACCTACTAAGGGGTAATTTTGAAATACATTTTCTTCGCACTTCTGTGCCTCGCTACAATGACTAACTGTTTGTAACATGTTTCCAACTTGCTGGAACGAACCTATGGAACCTCTAGTGACCCTAATGCACGATAACATGTTCGTGCATTTGCTTATTGAAGCAAATCCAGTACGTAATACATTACCGAACTTAGTCTTGCTTCTCCATTGGGCTCGCTGTACTTTAATATTGTGTAATAAATCTATTTACCGGAGGTTTGTGCTAAGGCTTCTATTTTTATGACAGGTTGGGATACCGGCCAGTTTCCCTTCTCAGTGGCGAATTCTTGGGCGCCGCTAGATACAGGTCGCTCCAAAAGCGTTCCACCGCTGGTGTTCCTCGAAGATAGTACTTGGTTAGGTGCTATTTTTAACGTGTACTGTAAATGCGTTAGTGTTATTTTAACAGGTAAGATTTGGTGAAGGTGATTACCTTGTAAAATAGTGATATGGCTAGGTTTTTCCGGTATTGCGGCGTCGAGTCCGGGAGGACATAATCAGGCACCAGTTCCTTATCCAGTGCAGCATAGATTTGCTGTAGCACGCTGTTATCGAATAGGTTTTTCCCAGTCACTACGCTTTCGGCGTTTCTGGCGTGAATAAACTGCGGGTTTATACCACCGTAAACTATTCTGGCGCTATTGACGGTGTTCTTGTCGAATTTGAACAAAAATCCGGCGTTTACCATGGCGTGAGCGTTCTGCGCCCTTGGCATTATCTAAAAGAAGGATAATAACACCCAGGAAGCATTCAAATGGTATGTAAAGGCGTACCTTGTAGGAAGTGTATTTGTAAGTATCATCCAAAGCGTTTATCTTGATGGTCTTGATGACCTTTTTGGTCATGTCGATCCTGAGGAAGTCTGCTGGAGTCATCTTCGTTTCGATCATGTACACATCGACTTAAAACAGTTAATAACGTTTTTCTTCGGAAATCATACTTGCAATTGAAGTTGTTTACCGATAGTTAAAACAGCCCCGACAGTTTCCAATATCAGAAAGATATCCGAAGGGAATTCCTTGTGATTGTATTTGATCATCAAATTTCCAGCTAATGTACCAATCTAAAACAACGTATCATTAACAATTATACCCTTCATTGATTGACTGCTTAAATTGTTTACGTTTCTCACTGGTATACTAGCTACCAGGTCAATATGATCGGCCATGTCGGCCAGAAAAGAGAACCCCTTCCTGTCTTTAGCGATTTCGTAAAATATTTCCATGGTTCTGCTCAACGACAAGTTGGCGCCCAGTCGTAGACTGTCGTTAGTCACCACGAATTTCGTCAATTCCTCCACACTGGTTATGTCTACGTAGACCTCCGGTAGAACAGCAGGCTTGTAAACCCCTAAAGAAAAATTACGTAAAAGGAAGTATAGGGGCATTGAAGGCGCATCTATACTGCGCACATATTGTACACACAGACGCTCCTCCCCGTTCCACCCCCTCTCGTAGCGATTTCTCTCGCTAGTCTAGCGAAGGTGTAGGGTGGGGATGTTCGTTACTTGCGTTCATTGGTTGAATATCCAATTTTCGATCTCATTTCACTCAAAAAATCCAGTACGAATTCCTTTTAGGGGTCCATAGGGAAATTCGTTTAAGAAATTTCAATTTTTAAATTGATTTTCCTTTCTTAAGGTCCAAAAGCCTTATTACACATCCCCTTATTGAAACATGTTGAAGTAAATATCTCCATAAAGAAATTTGACACTTCATTCAATTTTTGTTGTACAATTTCAATCACTTCCCCTAAATGAATAATAACATTTTTAAATAACATTTTTTTCTGATAAATATAATGATACCGTAATTTTTTCTTCCCAATAAAATTATAAAGTTCAAAGTAACTCATCAACGTCAAAACATCTGATCAACCGCCAATACAGCTTTACAATGAAAACATCAACAGATTAGAAGGTCGATATCCCCTGATAAAACATTTACGATGCGGAATTCGCAACATTTACATCATTTTTGTATTTGGAACTAATTTTTACCTCTCGCGGTGTTCCCGGCGACCAGCATGTAGTTATTAGTTACGGTTTGCCTCAGAACCCTCATCAGATCCGTTAGGCTGTGCACTTTGATCCACCTGGAGTCACCTTCGAGCTGCACGTAGAAGCTGTCAAGAAAATCTGGATGATGGGCCAAGACGCATTTCCTTTTAACACATTTAGCCAAATCTTCTATGTCATACACCGAATCTGGAAAAGAGGAGTTTGAGCAACATTGGGAAAATTTTTGAAACACCTTGTGTAACCCGCGTCTGAGGCTAACTTCTTGAAAGCTTCCAGGATGGGCCTGTAACCGGTGCATCTGCACATGTTGCCAGCAAAGGAGTTCTCGATTTCCAACTTCGTACTCGGACCGGATTTCTGCAGGGCGTACATGTTCATGATCATCCCGGTGGAGCAAAACCCGCACTGGCTCCCGTTATTTTCTGCTAATAATTTTTGAAGGGGGTGGTAACCTATCACGGGGTTCCCTATCCCCTCGATCGTGTTGATCTTCCAACCCTGGCATTGGAGTATCGAGACTAAACACTAAAAACGCACAGACGTTACGCCGACGAATCAGAGACGGTTAAGAAATTTTACTTACCGAATTAACCGCGAACGTCTTCGTCTTCCCTTCGACGACTTCTTCAACGGCGACGATGCAGGACCCGCAGCCGCCCTCTAAGCACATCCGTTTCGTCCCGGTCAAATAGAGTTTCTCCCTTAAGTATTCATTAAGGGTGGTTTCAGCGGTGATATCGTCAAACTTTACTGAAAAATTTTTTTAAACAGTATAATAACGTCAACATTAGACTCTAACAAACCTGAATGTAACTCGTCGCCGAGAAAAAATGAAACATGCTTCCTAGGAAGCATTTTTACTCTTCCAATGGTTCGCTCGAACTAAATCATCTAGTTAAAAAATATTATTAGTAATCGTTTAACCTTTCGATAACCTTCATTACATTGTCATTATCAAGATGTGTCTACTTTTTAGTGGACGATTACTAAGAGACTCACATGTTTGTTATGTCTTTCCTTTGTGAAGCAATATTGCAACGATAACAACACAGTGAATACTTTTATGATTCCATTATAAACTTTAACTAGAAACATGTAATTTCCTTCTTATTTATTCATTTCACTTTTCTAATTAAGTTGTGTAATTCAGAGCCCATGAATGTTTAAGGTGATTTGATGCTGTAATAAAGTTGTGTCTAGTAACGCCATCTTTCGTCCCGTAGATGAAGCATCTGGGGATGCCGTCGATACAGCGACATCTCGTAGGTTCTCGAAGCAACAGAAGACTATAGAAAAGGTAGTAGGAGCGACATGAAAGCAGATCAGGAATCAGCAGTCACGCGAACTAAATCCCAAAGAATAAACGCGTAAACTACCCAAATTAATGTAGTATAGTCGTGTAAACGAAATAATTTTCGTAGCCCTACCTAAAAGTACGTGCGACGCTCAGATATAATAAAGCAAGGCACTGTCGATACGAAATTTTATTACTGTACGTGTTCCACTGATTTATAAATCTATTTCCTCCCCTATTCTCTTAAGCCCTAAATACATGGTGGTATCCGGTACGAGGATCATCGATTTCGGGCACGCTTTCACGGGTATCTTCGTGTTCTCGGTAGGCACTATCTCGAACCGCCCCAAGAGGTGGAAGAAGCAAATCTTAGCTTCCATCAGAGCGAACCTGGACCCTATGCAGTTCCTCGGCCCGACGCCGAACGGTATATACGCCATGGGGTCGATTTTGTGTATGTTATCTTCGTTGAACCTCTCGGGATCGAATCGTTCGGGATCCGGGAAGTAGTTGGGGTCGTGGAGGAACCCGTGAGACGGTATCCATATTGTCATGCCTGGTTTGATATGGACAGGTTTCTCTCCAGGTAGGCTAGGTTGGATGGTGTAAGGTTTCGTGCAGATCCTTTCTAAGATCGTGCCACTGGTCCACTTCCTCAGAGTCTCTGAAATATTTTATGACACTAATGGATACCGAGGAAGATCCTCATTACTTACCAGAAACCACCATGTCCAAGTACTTCATTCTCATAAGGGCTTCGTAAGTGACTGTTCCGTCACAAGCGATCGTGGTTCGTTTGATTTCTTCCCGCAACTTCTCCTGTATGTCAGGTTGAAGTGCCAATTCGTACGCTAAGAAAATCATTAAAATCGTTGTGGTATCGAAACCACCGAAGACGAAAATCATTGCCTGGGCAGCCATTTCAACCTTGGTGAGCTCTTTAGAACTCGCTTAAGAAAAATAATTACTTTATTATTATCATCGCTTGTTATGTCTTTACTTACTATTTTCTATGGATGTTTCCTGTGCCGTGGCGAAGCCTGTGTCTACGGTTTCGCTCTCCTCCATTCTCTCCTCGTTATTAGTGTCCGTTCCTTTGGATTTCTCCATCAGTAAGTGTATCAGGTCTGGTCGTATTATTTTCTTCTGTTTCCTTATTTCGATGCAATCCTCTACTAGTTTCACAAAGAATTGTTCCACTTTTTTTCCCATGAGCCGGATATTAAAAACCTAGGGGTATACGAAACGTTAACGGATTCAACGAAGGAAAAGGTGTGAGTACGCCTACCTCGAACAATTTGGGGAACACCATGTAACCGAGCAGCTTCAAATTCTTTCCCAACTTACTGAAATCCGTCATCTCCTTGCTTAAGAGGAAGAAATCGTTATCGGGCTTTTCTATGGAATTCAAGGATATCCCGAAGGTGGTAGAGGCTATGATGTCGTTAGCTAAATGCGAGAAAGTTTTCCTCGCGTCGATTTCGATTATGTCTCCTTTTCCTGAGAAATTACCGAGGAAAGTTTTAACGCAGTCAGTCATGGACAAGAACATGAGTTTCATCTTGCTGCTGGTAAAGGCCGGGCTGAGGATCGGACGCATTTCCTTCCATCTTCTTCCTAAGAGGAGAGAAAGGCGAAGGAATGAAGGCTGGTAGTAAAGAATTGTCATCAGTTTTGTACATCAAAAGCGCGCATTTGAAACCAAAACCTCGACTTTCCCAATTATCTTCCATATGATTTATTTCGTTCTCTAGAAAGCTTAACATAAATTTTATGCTGGTCCTGCCCATGGCTTTGGAGGTGTTGAAAGGTGTGAAAAAAGTTGTCAAACGTCAAATTTCGGCGCGCATGTTCCGCGTCAAGTCCTCAGTCGTGGAAACTATCATTAGAGGATAAATTTCTGTATTATAGTGTTCCGTGACAAGTGTCAAGTTGCAGGCATTTACAAAAGTGAGGTTATGTTCGGAATTTCATCGCAAAACCAGCTTAGAGTATCTACTAATTATTAAAATGTTTGGCACGTTTCAACTTATTACCTTTCAACAATCCAAAAAGATGAATATAACCGTACATTTACATCTAAAACCATTACCTACTGACCTCTGAGCGAGAATAAGTTTTTGCCCCAAATAGGATCGGTCTTGTCGGATATGAACTGCCGATGATCGGTGAAATACTCGAAATCCTTAATGGTTATCCTCTTCACTAATTCCAAGTCTTTGATCACTAAAGTAGGTTGAGTGAACATGTAGACACCGAAGTACCTACGTAAAGAATTGAGACAATTGTAATTCGAATCCCAAAAGTGTCTTATTTTAAAGCTTACATCGTACTTACAATAGGTAATGTGTAAGTAATTGGATGTTTCTTTCTATTTCTACACTATAGCGCCTTGATATCAACTTTTTACTTTAATAAGAGCTAATGTAGGTGCATGGTTTTCCTTTACCTGCAGTTCGGGAATCGATTGTACACCCTGATTACCAGATCTGCGAAACTCTCCCTCCTCATGAACCTGCCCAGGTTGTCCCCAAAGAACCAAATGGGTTTGGCCTGTGGCACGCCGTTTTCCTCCCAGTATTTCATTGGTTTCACAGCTACATAATAAAATAACACGCAGAACGCGATCCCCAGTAGTATAAAAGAGATCATTTTTATTACTCGACGACCGACAGACTCGTATTACTTTTATATGCGCATCGTAATGAGGGTTTAATGAGAAAAGTAGGTCCTTTTATTTATGTTTAATCCGCAACAATTGCTCAATAACATAAACATGTACAGTGATTACATGTGATAAGCGATGGTTGCTTACGTAATGGTATGACTTCTGTATATGTCCGATTAGGTATATTTTAGAAGCTTGTGAATAGTCTGGTGGTGTCAGGGTTTAAGAGCCTTAAAGTGTAATGCCTTTCATTATTCATGAATTTCAGCAATTTTCATGAATATTAGCATTCAAGAGTGAACCGGCAACATACAGGCAAACAAGTATTTTTTAATGCAATACAGGGGGAACAAACCACCCACCCCTCCCCACGGCAACATAACGCCCCTTTTCCTCATTATTTTGTGAAATAGTTAATGGGCGCATTCGCCATTTTAAAGCTTCTCCTCAAGATTCCCCATTATTGGTTAATTCTCTACAGGTATTTGATTATTAATTAATTAAAATACATTGTTTACATAACGAATTGTCTTGAACTGTAATTTTTGTATGTGTTGAATAAGAAACTTTGTTCAGACGTATATCACGATATTATCGATTATCGTGGGATATCACGCAGATAATACACTACTTTGTGTTGGCTTACGAAAATAATAGAATTGTTTTAGCTTATGTATCAATTGCAAACATTTCTTGAGTAAATGGTCTAATGTTAACACCCTTTTTTCTTCATAATTTACTTAGCGACGAATTAGAGGTCACCAATGCTTTAGATATCTCGTCAGTCCTTTTCTCTAAGACACTTGCACCTTCTTTAAAAAGTTTAGAACTACTTAAATATCAGTTAATTGTATGGCATCTGTTTTATGCATATGTAAGTAAGGACCATAAAAGAATGTCGCAGCCCATTTTAAGCTCTTAATTATTTTGCAATGTTACGTCATAAAACATAAGTAACGCTTAAGTACAACTTTCTTTTTCTCCTCGGAATAGAAGAGATGGAGCCCAAAATCAAAAAACTTCCCCACTGCAACGTTACGACATTGTGGTTAATATTATCATCGAGACGGTTTTAGTGGTCGATTTGTTTATCGGACAGGTGAGTAATGCGTTGTTATATACGTATATAAACAAGCGATCAGGTTTCTGACGGACCAGTCAAGTGTACGTTACGCAACGCGAATACACCTACCTATAAGGTAATTTGCGCGTCAAATTTAATGATATTAAGAAACGTAAGTAGCAGTATGAGCGTTTGAACGTATGTACGTTCTTATAGCATATTATTAAATAGTAATTACCAATGACAAGTGCCGTGAACTTTGACTCGACAATTAGTGATCAAGCAGGTATAATTTTTCTATTCCTTTCAGGTCACTAGAGCATGTTAGCGTTAATTCTATGGGGGGGCATTTTCGCCTACCTGTTTTATCACTATGCGATAAAACCGATGAGTTATTGGAAAAAACGCGGTGTTCCCCAAGGAAACCCCAGATGGTTACTAGGGGATAATTTAGGGACTACGCTTAAAACGCAAAGTTTCGCTGAGTTGGTGAAGGAAGTCTACGACAGATACAAAGACCGCAGGTAAGGAAAATTGAAAAATTTGTCACGATGAAAAGCGTCGAAATTTCCCAAAGGTTAACAACCAGAGGAAGCTTAAATGCTATAATTCCAACAAAACAAATAGATTAAAAGGAGAAGTAACCTTGAAACGAGATCATGTTTGCTATTATTATCTTCATTATCACAGTACGTTGTGGAAAATCGTTGATAACGCTGTATAAGAGATTATAGCTATATTTTACTTTGAAAACAACAAAATACGTACGATTCACGTAGGAAGTCATTAGTGAAATCGACGTCCTTGATTGACTGGCAATTTAAAACTCGAAAAAAAAAAATTTAATGGAAAATTCAGTTTGCTCTAAGATAAGGAAGAAGAGAAATTTTGGAACTTTTTCCACACCATTTCTACGAGCGATGAGCAGTGAACATATTTATAAAATTTTTGAAAACACGTCCTTTAGTTAAGTGTCAAGTTGGAGTTTCAATCCAATTGGACTTGCAACATTTTTTGCGAATTTTTAAAACTAAGTTGTAGGACTTTCCAATCATTCGTAGTGAAACTCTTGTCATATTTTAGAAAGTTTGCTGAAGCTTAGTGAACACCTAAAATATACTTCAATTTACAATTGGATTTTTTTTGAGAAATTGGAGTTCCAGTAACTCCTTTACGATTTTTTGAAAATGACAACAGATGTAAGCATCAAAGTGAAATTATTTATTCAGCATATTTCAGAAACTTTCAAAAGTACTGAGTTGAAACTCTCTGATATTCTTTCATATACTTTATTTAATCCCCATATGGAGTTTCAATAAAATTAGAGTCGCTGTCATTTTTTTCAAATTTTTTGAAAATGACGGGAAACACCCCTTGTGGAAACGAAAATTGCTCACCCTATTTCTAATAGCTCTACAAGTAAAGGACTGCATTTTTTAAATTCCTTTAGTATACTTCATTTAACATCCCCCTGGAGTTTCAATAAAGTTAGAGCTGCAATAACTTTTTTATTAATTTATGAACATGATAGGAAATTAGCTTCAAAAGAAAAGATGGGTGGTGTATTTCTGAAATTTTCAATAGTACTATGCTGTAACTCCTAAAATTTCTTTGATGCTGGAGTTGAGTGGAGTGAAAAGTGGAATTGCAGTAATTTTTTTAAAATCACCCCTTGCAGAAATGAAAAATGCGCATCCATATTTCTGAAACTTCTACAAATAATGGGCTCAAACTTAAGTAACTTCTTCAATATTCCTTAATTAAAATTTACGCGAAGTTTCAACCCCATTACAGTTGCAGGAAATTTTTCAAAAATTCTCGAAACTCATTTAAGCCTGAATTTTTACCAGATATTCTCTGTAATACTCCTCGATCACTCACAATGATATCAAAATTTTACGTAATTAGTAGCGTTAAATCTAATCACTAAGATATTCAGTTAAAATTTGTAATTCAAGGTTTACTACTTTTGAGGAAAACAACGCCGCGGCTGATTAAATTTCTCATTTACATATTAATGTAAGGTAATATGCCTTATCGAAATTTATTTATCGAATTATTTCTGTGAAGTGAGATAAATTATGTGTAATGAGTTCCTAAAATAAATCGAAAACATACGACGGAATAGTGGGAGGTTTGCGTTAATTTCTGGGAAGAAATTTGATATAATTTCGATTAATTACACGCAAATAAACGAATACATACAGGGACGTTCTTCATTCCCTCGTAACATCTTCGTCCCTTTCAGATATTCCGGGATATATCAGTTGACCATCCCGACCCTCGTCATACACGACCCCGAGCTCCTCAAGCTGATAACCGTGAAGGATTTCGACCACTTCACCGATCACAGATCGTTCGTCCCCGAGAACGCCGATCCCCTGTGGGCTAAGAACCTCTTCGCCCTGACAGGTAAGCGCCCGGGAACGATCCTGGAGCATGGAACTCATCCCTATTTTCCTCCCGACAGGCCAACGATGGAAGGACATGAGGCCGATCCTCAGCCCCTCGTTCACCAGCAGCAAAATGAAGTCGATTTTCGTCCTGATGTCGGAATCGGTGGACGTCTTCATCAGGTATTTCTCGAAGGGCGACAAGGAGACCGTCGAGGTGGAGATGAAGGATATCTTCACGCGTTTCGGTAACGACGTCATCGCCTCCTCCGCTTTCGGTATACAAGTCGATTCTTTGGCCAATCCGAAGAACGAGTTTTATCTGATGGGGAAGGAAGCGACGGACTTCAGCGGGTTCTGGAAGAACATGAAGTTCCTCGGGTACCTGCTCATACCTAAGATATACAACGTAAGTATTCTGATATTCAAAAGAAAAGAAGAAGGCGACAGACAGAAACTGGGATGGTTCGGAGACAAAGAGATTCTAGTCGCATACCTTTGTTCCCTTCTTCGGACAGTCAAGCAATCTATTATCAGTTAGCATTGGTTATAACTGCTACGCGCTCTTGTCACCGCCGGGGGTAAGACATTAGCGGTTATTACTTGCAGAAATTCTCGCCTGGGGGTTAAATTTCGACGTTTCCTGCAACAAAAATGCGACTCGACGTTAATCGGGCGCCAGATTTTACACATTCAGCTTGTTATTAGACTCTCGGCTAGTTTAGACTCGGGAGAAGTTTACTGAATTAATTCTAGCGCTTTTATACACAAATTTCTGCCGCTTCCTTTCGTATTCATTGCAATGTTTCAATCATGGTGCTTAATTCATTCACGGTGTCACCTAATTACATATTATTTGTTTATTGCCTACACCTTGAACGTGAACTTAGTAGCAGGAAATTATTAAAAATACTTAATGACTTGTACCACTTGGTTTAAAAACGAAAACTTCGATGGCCTTGTACAAAATTCTGTATGTTTCCAGTTCTTTAAAGTCACGCTCTTCAGTAAAGAAGTGAGGAAGTTCTTCTGTGGCATCGTAGACGAGACCATAAAAACGAGGGAAGCGAAAAACATTGTGAGACCAGACATGATCCATCTGCTGATGGAGGCCCAGAAGGGAAAGAACAAACAAGAAGATAACAGTGTTGTGGACACAGGATTCGCCACTGTACAGGAAATCAGCGCAGGAAAAGGTAAACTTTTCGACTCAAATAACACCAGGCTTCATGCAATGAAGGATTTTCAGCATGAACATGCTTTACCCCTCGGGATTTATCTGAAAATTATACTTGCAAAGACAATTTCGAGGAGATTTTAATCTTTGAATCCCTTCTTCCATTTTGAAGTTAATGGTAACAAGCATATGGAAATCACCAACATGGACATTGCGGCCCAGGCGATGATATTCTTCTTCGCCGGTTTCGACTCCGTCACAACCTTGATGTGCTTCATGGCTTACGAACTCGCGGTCAATCCCGACATCCAGGACAGGCTAAGAAGGGAAATCAAAGAAACCGACGCCTCGTGCAACGGGAAGCTCACGTACGAAGCCCTCATGAAGATGAAGTACATGGATATGGTCGTATCAGGTAGGCACGACCCTCAATAAAGGTATGAACCTCGGCTATTGACATTCTTCCCGGTTTCCAGAGTCCCTGAGGAAGTGGCCGAACGCTGTGGCGGTCGACCGCGTCTGCACCAAGCCCTACACGATCGAACCCGCGAGGCCGGACGAGAGGCCCCTACGCCTGGAGAAGGGCGACGTCGTCTGGATCCCGATCTACGGGTTCCACAGGGACCCGAAATACTACCCGGACCCGGAGAAGTTCGACCCGGAACGGTTCAACGACGAGAACAAAGGGAACATCGACCCGTACACGTACATGCCCTTCGGCCTCGGCCCGAGGAACTGCATCGGGTCCAGGTTCGCCCTTCTGGAGATCAAGACGTTGTTCTATCACCTGCTGCTAAGCTTCGAGCTGGTCCCGACGGAGCGGACCCAGATCCCGCCGATTATCTCCAGGAAGAGTTTCAATCTTGCGATTCAGGGAGGGTTCAACTTGGGGTTGAAGAGGATTAAGAATTAGGACGTACTTTTTCTAAATATCACTTGTAGTATTACTTTATAGATTTGTAAGAGCTTGGTTACATATTAAAAACATTTATGTTTGACCCAACGTCTTCCCGTTGGCTCTCCAGGAGCAAGGGCGTCGCCAGCCGATGGCGCAGGGGGGGGGGGGCAAGTTGACTTTACATACTACAATTCATACTTTTCTCATTCTCTATGAATGAGAAAAGTAGGTATGAATTGTAGGTAAAGTAGGTATGAATTGTAGGTATTCTGTGACAGTACAGAGTCCAATGTGTAAAGCTACACGAGCACTTTGGTTGCATTATATTTGGCAACTTTTTTAGAATCTCTAGGGGGGGGGGCAGCTGCCCCTCCCTGCCCCCCCTGGCGACGCCCTTGTCCAGGAGGATTTTATTTTCTTATTCCACAGTCTCAAAGGCTCCATGTAGTTTTTGGTGAAAATTGCAGCAATTGTGGTCTTTGACAGGTTTACCGTTAGTCCTATCAGTTTTTCGTAATGCTCAGTGCCGGGTCCTTAGCCATGGGTCACGTAAAATCTCCCTGACCAATCACACCCCGAACGAAACCGAAGCCACGCCTATAAGAAGCTGTTCAAAAACTCAATTGAACCACGCGCACAGACCGGAAATGTCTTGAAAAAATCCATAGGCCATAGAGAACTACAAGACACTTTCAAGGCCTGTGGTAAATAGTTTTAGTCAAAAATATTTCCCAACCTTGTAACCCTCGTTGATAATGCACCAAGCCTTAGTTATATGTGCGTTAAAAAATTTGGAATTTTTGTAGTTTTAAACTTCCGACACACAAATTGTGTTTTTAGTACAATTAAAACGGTAGTTAAATCCCTCAAATAAACAGTCAGCAAGCTTTTTTAACAATTTTAACACCTCGTCCCCCATTATTTCGTCACACCAGAAATACAGATTCCTTCTGATTTCAACATCGCTTTTATTCAAATAACGCACTAGAAAGTACAAGTCTTAACATCCGTTTTAATCAATGAACCGTATTGTTTACTAAGCGCAAAGAGCGTGCGCAATGCGTTTCGAAGAGCTTAATCGTGACTGATCCGGTCTTGTAAATATTATTGAACGATGTCGGTAACGAGCATGAGAACGGCCATCTTATGCCTCGTCATTTACTGCTGTTCGTGGCGTGTTTCAGGTGAAAATGGGACGATCACACCCATCGTATTGTGGCACGGAATGGGTGAGAGAAATTATGTTTCGTTATTTTTTTGAACGGCGTAGGTTATCGTAGTGGGATAGTTCGAGGTCAAGAGCAGCGGTCAAGAATAACAACAATAGTTAATGCCAAGGATTAACGGTTGTTGTGGCTGTTTCGGTCTCGACGAAATTTGTCTGTGTTTACAAAAGAAAAATGTTATAACGGTTTCCATTCGAAATAAGACGTTTTGAATATTGAAATTTCTTTATGAGACTCGAATAGTTTGTGTAAAAATTGTGCTAAATACTCCGGTCACCCCCATCTTCTCAGCCACGCCTTGATGAGCGCGCACGTCCCCTTCCACTTGTGGACTAATCCTATTTCTATTAAGCTCCTCCTTTAAGCTCCTCCCCCTATTAGGCCCCTCCTTTAAGCTCCTCCTCCGTGAGGTGTAATTTAAGTCATCAGAAAAGGACGAAATCTACCGCTTTTGCCGGTATGCAATACACATTACGCACAAGTTAATTATCATATCATCATAGAAATTTTTTTAGATAGGAAATGTCGATGAAATTCTATAAGGCGATTTGAGTAGGCTTCGTTATAAAATATAGAAAGTTTCAAATCATTACAACAACTACTTTCTGAGATATGGCCTCATCTATGACCGGAGCACCATCAGTAAAACGAAGTACATGGTTTGCGAGCCATAGAAAGTTTTTTACACATTAAATTTTTTTGAAATTTTACAAGGTGATTCAAGAAGGCTTCGTTATAAAATATAGAAAGTATCAAGTGATTACATACATAGATTATTGTGGCATGAAACTATTTTTGATCAGACCATCATCAGAGATAAAGCACATCTTTCACGAGTCACAAGAGTTTTTCTGGCAATCTGTTAACTTAACTGTAAACCTCCTGTTAATAATGGCTAAATTGTAGGTGTATTGTGTATTACATACTGGCGAAAAGGTCATGCTAAACTAAAACGTTTGACACATTTGATGCATTCCCATCTCTCCCATCCCATTGACAATTAGCATCAAGTTTTAATAAATTCTCCTTCCAGAAATTTACAGAGTTACGAATTTAATCATCCTAACTACTTTTTTGTTAGGCGACAGTTGCTGCTTTTCCTTCAGCCTGGGCGCTTTTAAGGACAAACTAACCGCCTCCCTTCCCGGAGTCTACGTCCTTTCCCTAAGGATCGGCCCTGACGAAGTAAAGGACGTAGAAAACGGATATTTTATGCATCCGGATAAGCAAATCAACCTGGCTTGTGATATTATAAGCAAGGATCCTCAACTACAGGACGGGTTTAACGCCATTGGATTTTCGCAAGGGTCGCAGTTTTTGTAAGTGGAGTTACGTTTTATGACGGCTGGACCTTATGTACACTGTATGTTCCAGGCGCGGGTTAGTACAAAGATGTGATAAGGCGAAAGTTAAGAATCTTATATCGTTGGGCGGGCAGCACCAAGGGGTCTACGGCGTTCCCAATTGCGGATCCTTGTCGCATTCCACCTGCGATTACATCAGAAAAGTGCTGAACTACGCCGCTTACATGGAGTAAGAACCCTTTTGCGTCCTCTGGATATTACCGATATGAGCAATTTCTATCCCTACTCAGGTGGGTCCAGAAACTTCTCGTCCAGGCTACGTACTGGCACGATCCCCTGAACGAGGGAGCCTACAGGATGTACAGCACCTTCCTGGCCGACATCAACAACGAGAGGAGCGTGAATCCGACTTACATAAGGAACATTCGATCGTTGGAGAATTTCGTGATGGTGAAATTCGACAACGACACCATGGTGCAACCGGTGGAGTCGGAATGGTTCGGGTTCTAGAAGCCGGGACAGTCGGTGGAGACGGAGAGTTTGCAGGAATCGTCCCTCTTCATAGACGTAAGGGAGACAAATCATTTAAAGGAATGGGAAATGTGTGGAAAACTTGCTCTAGCTGGACAGCTAAACGTGGGAAGATTTAAAATTTTAACGTGTGAAAATCCTTGGCTTGCTCGTATTTTACTTAGCGAAAAATGAAATAACTTAGTCCTTGTAGTCCAGTTACTAAGGTTTTTGCCTTTGAATTCCTTATAATTGAACAAATTGACGTGAAGTTTTTATTGAACATGGGGAATGTCTCAAGAAACAAAAGTTATACAGTGCCATAGGGCACTTTTGCCATGGGGGTGGATCCCACCCTTTCTTGGAGGTGTAAATGTTTACACTAAATAACCACAGAAATCGATGGAGCAGTCAATTTTAAACAATAAATACTACATGAAATTTTTTTGATAAATCAATACTTCCCGAGTAATTGGCAATTGAATAGCAAATTTTTCAAATTTTTGGAATAATTTTGTTTTTTACGTTATAACTTAAAATCTAAAGGGAATAAGAGAGATTGCAAGAGTGATAAAAGTTACCTTTTTTCTGCTGAACATTTGGTTCTTTTTACATTCCTCTAAGATTAATAGTAAGCGAGATATCGCCATTTTAAGTTATCTTATGAGTGAGAGAACCACCCTTTCCGAGCTCTTTAAACTTAAAAATGAAAGGCTTAAAAAATTCAACTCAGCAGCTTAGCAATAGCATTTCAATTCCCTGCAAAAGGAGCTTTAGAGCTACTAAAAATCTCAAAAATTAAAAAAGTTGTCTCTAAAAAACTACACGCGTGTTTAGGTGAGAATTTTAGTTGCAACCAGAAAAGTTGTTAAAAATTGAAATGTTTCTAGCCTTAAAAAAATACGTTTTCATTTTATTTTCGATAATAGAGGTATTTTCTAAGGGTTGAAAAGTTGCAAGCAATAATAAGAGATTCTATAATCAAGAAATTAATTATAGTTTGATAAAAATGCAGAATTAAAACGTATCAAGCTGTTAATAAATTTGTTTTAGTAAAAGGAGTGGTTTTAAGGGTTGAAAATTTGGAAGATATCAACTTTCATGTTAGATAGCTCGTAAGAATACCTACACCAGAAGATTTGAATCCATAAAATGCTTGAATACGTATTTTTCCTATAATTTTCACTAAGGGGTACTTCTGAACTGGAGGGGAAGATAGGCTTAACCCTAAATTTTGAGAAAAATCTATGCAGTTATAGAGAATTAGGAGATATTACTATTTTATCAGCATCAGTAACTGGACTACTAAGGATGTTTGGGTGATTAAGTACCATAAAAGAATTTAGCGTTTAAGAACTCAGTGTCCGCCACTAGGAAAACTCGCCAGATTTTAATTTTAAATAGGAGCACCAAAATCCAGATTTCCACAGGATAAAACGATGGGAATCAAAGCAAAACTGCTACCCACATTATGGATCTTTCCCCCAAATATTCCTAATAAACTCTGGACTTTTCAGGATCGCCTGGGATTGCAGAAACTCAGCGACGAGTCCAAACTGCACTTCTTGGCTGTCGAAGGGAACCACCTGAGGTTCACCTGGGAATGGTTCGAAGGGAACATCGTTCCGTTTTTGAAGGACTCCAAATAAACGATAACGTAGTAAACGTCGTTTCCATTGAATATTTCGATGATCCCCAAGCATACCCTTAAATTACCCTATATTTCACGCATTGTTCGCAGTCGTCGAAATACAACAAAAGCCTCGTTTTTTCCTCCTTTCTCCCACTCTCTTCTCAGGGAGCTTTATAAAATAGTCTGATTAAGACAAGCGAAACGCACCCTTATTTAAGTAGAGACCAAACAGCGTTATGTAAAATTCCTTGTTTTCTCGTTCGTCAGGATGCATTAGCCAAACAGGCGGCGTATAATATAACTAATGGACGACAACACTGATTGAAAAATTTCACAAAACACAAAACGCCTTCGAAAAAATACAGAGGATATGATTGAATGAGAGGATTTGCGCGCTTCGCCCTTTTTACGAGCTAACTTCAAAAGCGTACACGGGGGATAATGCCTAAATCCCATTTTTATTTGGATTATTTGATGTCGAAAAATATTGAAACGTGAATACACGTACGTATGTACCACGTTTGATCTCGCGGGGCAACGTATCTGCCGCGCAAACAAACCCATTGGAAAATACCGAATTATAGGGCTTAAAATTTGTGATTTAACGAAAATATCTTTGTCTTGTAACGTCTTTGTCCAGACTTAGGCCTCCTTGTATAGTACAGTAATCACCATACAAAAATTATAGGTACTTCCTCAAATATAACTTGAACTTGAACTTCACTAGCCATCCAAATTGTATTTTTTCTCTAAGTGACATGAAAACAGTTAACCCTCACGTTTTCAGGCGTGCTAATAACGAAAATATTAATGAAAATACAAGATTATCTCTCGTATTGAAGTTACAATAACATTACGTTAGTGCCTATTTAAGCTTACGCATGCATTTACCTCCTTGGTAGAAGATCACTAAAGGCACACCCTCTTTGTGCTGGTGCAGCAGTAATCGGCTAACATTGATCCTGTTGAATATGGGAGATACTCCTTCCTATAGTGATGAGTCTAAATTTATAACACTGAGCCTTTGGAGATTGTCAAATGTGAGAGGAGCCACAATCACTATAATACTAAGTCACAAATCACTATAGCACTCACTCGACTTTAGAAATTTTTAAATATAACCAGCCGCGCACGTTTTACTTTAACTGAATTACGTTGGATAATCGGAGAGTTATGTAATTAATCACCGTGTTATCGAAAGGGTGATTTACTAACGAGCGTTGTTTATGATTGTTTTTGTCATTTCCGAAACCGTTAGATGTGAGTAATGATAAATTCCCACCGTTATTTGATGAAACAAAATTGTTTGTTAACTGAAATAGAAGCATTTCTTTCTATTCCTTGTGTATTTTGTGGAACCTTATAGAGATTCAATTTTGAGGCTGCTCTAGGTTTCCAGAATTCTGAAGGAAGTTCCAGGATCTATTTCGGTAGGATAAAGACATTTCTATATTTAAAACCAAAGTAAAAAAAAAATGAGATAATCATAATTGTAAATTGTAAATGACATCCAATTGGGTGAGTCACACTGAGGGATGGTTTGTACTTATAATTCAAATAAATTTATTTATTATAGCTGGTTTCAAATATCATTTTCCCATTCCTCTCAGACAAAATCCACTCCTGCTGTATTTTCCATTATTTCCCACAGAAACCACGGAAAACGTCGTTGCTTTTCCTTACCATTCAAAAACGTTTTCCGTGTAAAAAAGAACAAAAAGAGTGTAAGAGAAGGAGAGTTTGCTAGGTACTTTAATTAAGCTTAAAATCAGAGTTCGGAGGAGCGGTTTAACGGTTAATGAAAATCCTGTTTGCCATGAAAAATCCAAAGAGGAGTTTGTGTCCTCGAGAGATCTTAGAAGTGACGAACAACAAAAATTCTTCACCGTACTACGACGAACAAAAACATTCACTTAGGAAAACTTCATATTTGCCTTCAAAATACTCCTAAAGTCCGTGGAATTCCCCCGGGAACCGAGCGGGTAACCGATAAGATAAATTTTAACGTTTCCCGTATCGGGGGCTTTTTGTTTCGAAATTTCCCCCGTGCATCCCTCCGCCCTGCGAACACCGATGTTTAATTAATCAAGTCCCGAGCTTGCTCGGCTGCTTGCCTCGCTTTTATTAACAGCATTGATCATTGGCGTATTCATGGAACCGACCGCAGACAAGATCAAAACCTGCGAGCTTTTCTCGGACTGATTTCCACCTATTCTAATTTGAACGTTGCTCCCAAATGTGGACGCTTTCAGGAGCGGTCTCCCTTTATTTTGTTTAATTAATTACTTTTTAACGGGAAGAGAGAGCGAGAGAGGGAGAGAGAAAGAGGGAAGGGAGCGGAGATCTCAAGCTCTTTCTAATGAACTTTTAATCACACTGCCACACTGGAATTTAAAACCGATGACGGGAAAGATAATCAAGTGAGAGGGATTCCTTGATGAGATTTCTTAAAAAATGACGAGGTTCGTTTTGTGCTACAACGAAATCCTGTCACTTAATAATAGATTGAAAGCCTTTAGGCGAAGAATCACAAATCTCAATGAAATTGTTCAAAAGGACACCTTCTAAGCGTTTTGTAATCTCTTCATTTCAGGAAAAATTCTTTCAGTTTTTACGGCTCGAGGCTTGAAATTCCCTACACAACTGGAAATACAGAAATAAAATTTAAAACCCCTCTAATCCATTTCCATTTGTTACATACCTCGAGGAAAAATTTTCGGACCCATAATCAACTAAAATATTAACTTGCTCTGCATCCCTGGGCCCGTTTGCATACAGTTAGATACGCCACTGTTTCTTCAAAACTTTCAAAAAACACTCAAAATCCCAAAGTGTGTATAACAAACATTGTTTAAGTTATTTTGGAACCATAAATCACAGAAATTGCATCAAAATCAAATCTAGAGGGTTTTACAGGCGTTTCAAATATTTTCATTTTATTTTAAACCTAGGATAAAAATTCCTGATTCTTCGAGAACGTTAAAACCCTAAGAGTTTCTTCATATTAAATCTAAAAGGTTTCCTGAATGTATACTATTTTTCTTTAATTTAAAACGCTTAAAAGCGTAAAATATTCTTAAAAATAACATTGTAAAAGCTCTTCTGGAAGCTTAGAATACTGAAATTGAATCAAAATAAAATCTAGAAGGTTTCAAATAGTTTTATTTTAATTTTAAGCACTACAAAGAAACTAGAATCAAAATTTCTGGTTCTTCTAGAAAAATAAACAGTCAAAAGTCCTTTAACATTCAATCTAGAAGGCTTTTGGGATGACCAACTTCTCTTCTTTAATTTTAAACGTTTAAAAGCCTAAAATATATTAAAAGAACATTGTAGAAGCTCTTCTGGGATCTTATTATACTGAAATTGAATCGAAATAAATTGTAAAAGGTTCATAAGCATTTCAAATAATTTCGTTTTAATTTTAAACTCTATAAAGAACCTAGAATGAAAATTTCTGGTACCTCTAGAAAAATAAACGATCAAAAGTTCTTTAACATTGAATCTAGAAGGTTTCCGGCATGTCTTACTTTTCCATTATGATTTTAAACGCTTAAAACCTTAAAATATGTTTAAAAAAACATTGTAGAAGCTCTTCTAGTAGCTTAGGATACTGAAATTGAATCAAAATAAAACCTAGAAGGTATACAGGCGTTCCAAATAATTTGATTTGAATTTCAAATCCTACAAAGGACATAAAATAAAAGTTTCTGGTCCTTCTAGAAGGTTAAACCGTCAAAAATTCATCAAAATTAAATCTAGAAGATCTTAGCAATGACTGAACATTTTTACTGTAGTTCTAAACGCTTAAAAGATTAAATTGTATAAACTGAACTTTATAGACGTTTTCTGGGACGTTAAATCACAGAAACTGCATCAAAATCAAATCTAGAAGCGGTTTCATTAAGATTTTGGAAAGTTAACCTGGCTTTAAATTGAACCTTAAACACGTACACTTGGTTTTAGGCATAGGAATGAATCCAAAATAGATACAGAAGGGGCCTTAAAATCGAATCTAGAAGGTTGGATGCAACTTTCAAATTGTTTTATTCTCAGAGAATCATACGAAAAACTATTACTAGAAGATTTCTAGTGAAATTTCAAAAATAGATTCTAAATCATGTAGAAGAACAGCTCAGAGAGTTTCGTGAGAATTTCGAAACGCCAGTATGGATCTAACATTGAATCTAGAAAGTAATTTCAATCTTAATCTATCGTTAAAAATCTAGAAGAATGATCCTGGAAGTGGAATCCAGAGAGCAAGATGGAACCTTCCAACATCCAAGATTGATGATTAGAAAATTTGGTGATTTGCTACAACGGTTTAAGAATATTTCGAGTTTTTCCATCTCCAAACACCATAGACATGATCAATCATCATCAAGACCTTAAAGGTAGGTTTCTTTAGAATTCTGGAAAGAAACTGCAAAACCTAATGGAAACCTTTAGACATACAAGACATTCTGGAACTTCAGACTTTGTAAAACGTCGTATAGGGTACCAAAAACAATCGATAGTGATTTGGTAATACATTTTTCTAGGATCCAACAGAATATGATGTACACAGTGGGCCTCGTGTTTAAGCCCCACACACGAGAAGCTATTTCGACAAGTATTGCAATCACTAATCACCTCACGGTGAACGAGATATTGGAAACAATTAAGTGATTATTGGTGATAGTGCGTGCTCGAAAGGAATAATGAATGAAATCTGTGAAACGTTCCAGAAGAAATCGCAGCTGTGAAAATGTGCGAGAAAACCATCGGTCGTCGGTAACCTCGCATTCGCAATTAATCCGACGTGTATCCCCGTCTAAAATTTTTGATCTCGTAAACCGTACACGTACATCCCGTCGGTGAATAGGAATATCCGGGAGACGAACAAAAAGTCCAGAGAAGAAAAGAAGCGAAGGCTCCGCTCTGCTCTGCAATTTAGATATTTTTAAAAGCTGCAATATTAATGTAAAGCACGAACAAAACGAAATAATGGAAATGCATTCATTTTCCCGAACGTGTATATTTCATAGTGAGGAAGCATCCCGGCGTAGTTAATAACTCCGGAGGATCAGCTCGCTACGGCGCTTCCGGCGCGCCTTCTCCGCCCCCCACCCTTGAGGAAACAACGCGAAGGTGATGATCCACACACTGTCTCCCATTGTCTCACATTACAAAAGCGTGTATCTTTCTATATTCTTAATATTCGGAGGCATTGTCGACGTGACTTCGTTGCGATATTATACTATGGGGTTGCTTCTCTTACCCTCTTTTCTTTACTATTCCTCCCTTTCGCGTCGAAGGCGAGGAGAATGGGAAACGTCCTCGCGACGTTCTTCGCTTTCTTCTCGTTACGTTAATACATATGCTTAATTAACTCACGCCACGAAATTACTATCGCATCGCGACTTATTGCCCTATACTTAATCGAACCTTGCAGATTCTTAATCCAGATGACGCGACATCTCGAACTTGCCAGAAGGTTCGAGAAACTTCGGGAAAGGCGTTGCATTTACGATAGATGGCGCCATTGCATTTGGGTGCCTCGTCTACTGGACGTAAGATGACGCTACTAGAGACGATTTTACTACAATTCAAGTAAACAGATAAATAAACATATAACTGTAGTTAATTAAAAAATTTGGAGAAAATTGTAATGTATTGTAATTACTCGAATAATGTCCTATTAACTCCTGTTTCAGCCAATTTGGTGTAGACTAAACATTTAACCAAGTAACTGATCCATGAATCTGGAGCTTTCCCATTTCAGTCCTTTTCCAAAATGAAGCAGAATCGATTATACATTATGGCTTTTGTTCAAGCAAACATGAACGTGAAAAACACATTCCCGAAACAAGCGGACAGCCTCGCATTAAATTAATTAAATTGGTATCGCGCCGATTGTGGATTGATGATCAAACGATTAGAGGAGCGACCCATATTATCGGCTATCATTTAATCTACGCGTATACGTTGTATATTTTGACTGAATTAGGGGTTGGGGTCTTTTACAAGTCAATTCAGATCCGTTTAGCTAATAGAATCCTCGGCCCTCGGAAACTCCCCTCGACATCGACGGGTGTGCGTAGTGTGTAATCTTTGTTCAAGTGGGATGATTAGAGTTGTTATGTTCTTTGATTAAGTTCATGCGGAGACACGCTGGGGGGGATCGAATGGAAACTAACGGGTGTAAGTTTTAGAGGAAACAATTCGAAGATTTGCGTTTTATAATGGCCAGAGTGGTCGATGGTCATGTGATCTCTTGAATAGTGGAAGAGCGAGAAAAGTTGCTCAAGAATTACCAAAGCACAGGTGGCCATCGAAAATAGGAGAGTGAGAAGGGGGAAGACTGCAGGGATGGTGGTCGGCATTGGACGTGCAATGGTCATCAGGGATCTTAGCATAAGCGACTGGGACGTCAGAAAGTTTAGAGGTGCCGAAGAAGGAGCAATGAGTATAATTTAAATTCCATAAGCACCTGGGAAACATAGGTTATGACATTTCCATTTTATACGTATTTCTCCTTTATTTTCGTAGGGACGAATGTTAGCAAAATTCAATTTTAACCGTATTTCAGTACGTTTATTTCGATTTTTCCCTGCACAAAGGCCCGGAATAGTTCATCGAATCACGGCGTCATCCGGAAGGCTGGCGAACTCTTTTTTTTCTCTCTCAGAAAAAAGCAGTTTTTTAATTTGCACGGAGAGCGCGCGCGATTTTTCCGATGGTATTTGTTAGGGGGAGGCCGGCGGGGGCGAGCGGGGACGCGAGCGGTAACGACGCGCAATGAATAAAATCATATATATATATATATTCATCTGGTGCACACTCCGCTCCGAACAAAAGAGTCCGGAACTCGGAATTAAAAATCATTCATTTCATTCGAAATCAATCATTACATCTCCGGCCATTGTTGCACCCGGATAATATCAGGGGCGGGGGGAGGGCCTCGTTTTTTAATCAATCTGAAAACATCATAATTGATGCTTTTATACAAATTATTCATGTCCGGGAGGTTTCGCGAATCCCGGGGCGAGTCTATTCAGACTCGTTGTTTTTGATGGAGATGATGCACGATTTGTATGGAAAATGCATTTCATTAAAGATCACGCACCCCTCGACAATACGATTTTTCACAATCCGCATTGTGACGGGGTAATCCCAGGAAAAATTACCATGGCGACAAACTTACGATCAACGATTTTTAATTATTAAGCTCACAAGAATTCCAATTGAATTGTTTAAAAGAATTGTCTTTAAATGCGCCTTTTGTCGATCTGACGTTAAAACTTTCTTATCATTCTAAATGTAGATGTTCCATTTACTATTCGATTGGTTCATGTGACGTAAATTAACGACGCGCGCTGTTTTCATTGGACTTGCGCTTTCCGTTGATATAAATCTGATTTAAATCTTGAGATAAAACTGATATAAATCTCAAAATAAAATCAAAAAGCAAACTAAGAACCACTATGAAAGAGTAAGTGTTTCAATCTACAACATGGATTTCATGGACATTCTGGAAAATCTTAAAATTGAAGAAAGATGTACTTGTAAATTTGCTTGTATAGTCAAGCCGTATTTAACTAACAAAAATTATGCAGTCCTATAAAACTTTCGAGGACCGGAATCACTCGAAAAGCGCAATAAACACGACGGGTGATGTCGAGGGGTAAAGGACCATTACAAGTACAGGTAGATACTTACTAATGACATCAATTTTAGCATCCACATTGATCATTTATTTGGTTATTTTTTCAAATGATATTAGTGTGGTGAATAATTACCACGATTATGATTTGATTAGAAGGGAAATAGAAAAAATAGGAATATGGAAGATTGTAATTTATATTATGTGCAATATATTGTTATTATTAATACAACAAACATGACGGCACTGATAACTCAGTTTAATTATTATTCAAAAATTTCAAAAAAGCACTTAACTATGTGCGTTTTCACCAAAAAAGTTTCAAACGCTGAATGAGAACCATTTTGACTAAACATTTGACATTGATTGTCTGTACATATTTTCCCACAAAGAAATTTTTTGATATGCCTGCCTTGAAGGCTGCCTTCACCTTCATCGTAAATACTATAGGCAGGTAGAAATGATCCATAAAAAATTTGAAAGGTATTTTTTCGCCTAAAACTGCATACTTTTCCACCGTTTAATCACAACGTTTTAAATTAAAATGAAACGTCCATAACCCATCCAGATTTCCTTTGGAGACACTTTAGAAATGCCCATAAACCTTCCAGATCCAATTTCAAAACAATCCAAAATTCCAAAAAAGTTTTCGTATTCCTGTTTCATATTCGATTTCCCCCCTTAGGCGTTCGTTGACAGACTCCACGGATTATCGCCCTGCCTGATTGCGGGCTCCTCCCCCCTCCCCGTCCCGCCCGGGGGGCGAATCCCCACCGGTGAAATCCCCGAAAACTAGATTTTAATTATTTTAAACTAGGCGCAGATGTGCGCGCATTGTGTCACACCGCCGAACTAACTGATGTGATATGACAATCGGATTCTCGACAATGGCGCGCGTCACAACATCCAGTCCCGTAATTAATAAAGTCGGGGGGGTTGTCGGGACGTGCCGCCCGCCCCCGTCCCCCGGATCCCGCCGCAAGAATAATGGTTGTGCTGTCCCTCTTTCCCTAGCTGTTCCCGTTCCCGGTATTTCCCCGCGGATATTAAGCGTGTACGGCAATTAGAGGTGGGAGGGTGGTTTATTTTTATTATTTTAATATGTGGACTAATGGCTTTTGTTTTTACTGGGGAGGCGGGGCGGATCCGTGCGTCGATGAAAGGACGGCCAAGGGAGGAATACGTTCAATTGGAGTTATTGTTCCAAGGGAGACGTACCTGCCGTTATCAAAAAAGGGATGCTAAACTAGTGAAAAATGTTGAAAACGTATGCGAAGAGTCGCCTTCAGGAAGTTATATCAAGAAAACAACCCTGCGGATTTCGATTTTCTTCCCTATAACTTCCCACAACTACAATACTAGTGAATTATAAGTTATTTTAAGGACGGTTGATGCATGAGTTAAAAGTTGCATCCTGATTTAATAAGCCTAAGAAGGCAACGCTTCTTCAATGTTTGAGTAAATACATGATGGTTTCATTTCGGATGTGTTGCTGTTAAATGCTGCTATAGCTGATCACGCTAGAAGCTAGAAGAACAGACAGAAGTAAGAAAGTTTTTTAAAGTCTTGCAAATGTTTCCTCATCGAGTGATTCAGTAATATCTTAGACGAAAAGGTTCTTAACTAACAAAAGATGAGTAATAAGTTAAAACGTAAGAGAATTGACGATAAGCGCATGCATTAAACATCAATATCGTTCCGCTCGACCGATGTAATAGTAACTTGGGTAGCCGCAATTCGGCGACCTCGAGTATAGCAAGGGGACAGCAACATACACTAAAACATAATAGAAAATTTAAGTAATTTACTTTCCTCCAAACCGCACTGCTTACAAATTTATTTCTGTTGGAAAGAAGCTTCGTAGCTCAACGATTATAATCGCAAAATCTACATTTCAAGAAAATTTGGAATCAGCTGTGAGAATTTACAGACAAATCATGGACCACGTTATCTTGGCATTAATGGAGAAAGCGTGGGTCGTCCAAAACTCTACATTTCTGATGGTATGGAAATGTTTATAATTACATAGAAGAGTGTTGGGAAAATAAATGCTTTACACCCCACAAAGTGATTGATATAACTGGTAAATACAAATGTTCGCATGTTATGCTATAAATTCATCATTATTTGCTACGTGAAGTTGTCGTAAAGTATCGAATCAAATTTATATCTTCCACATAAATGGCATAAATGCTACTGGAAAATCTGGCATCCACACGACACGGCCAGTAGGGGAGCCTTATCACGTAAGCACTCTTTTTTTAACCAGTTAGTACCAACAGATCCAAATTTTCCATGGGAGATCAAATACTTTGAAGCTAACAGTGTGATAGTTATGGCAGGTAAATCCGCGTACTTACTCGACGAGCACCGTAAGCGCCCCCGCGACTTTCCGGGAAAGTGGGGATACCTGGACGCCCCCTCGGCCCCCCTCCTACGCCTCCCCCATCCCCCTCGCGGAACAAAACCCGCATTACCAACCAGAAGTGGAAAAAGCGTCGTCAACTTGTTGCGAGATAAACAACCAATAAAAGCATATTATCCTATTAAGGGACGGGAACGCGCCAGCGTCCCGACGCCTCAGAGGCGTCCGTCGACGACCAATCGCGATAAACGCAGGGTGGAGTCTCGTTTAATTCCCGCGATAACGTGCACACAGGGAACGCAGTTCGCAGTTAAACGCGTTATCGTCTGGATTATAACGATCGGCCATGACGGGTCCCGTGTGAACGCCGCCGACGGGAGACGGGATGGCGGGGCCTTACCTTTCCTCCCTCTCCGGGGACCTGCTCACGGAGTACATGTTCGGCAGGAGGAGGCAGAGGAGGAACAGGACGACGTTCAGCCCGCAGCAGCTGCAGGAGCTCGAGGCGCTCTTCCAGAAGACGCACTACCCGGACGTGTTCCTCAGGGAGGAGGTCGCCCTCAGGATCAGCCTCTCCGAAGCGAGGGTGCAGGTACTTTCACCCTGTATACAACATATAAAAATGTTATTATATTGCAGCAAAATTTTAGCACATTTCTGTCCTTCGTTTCAGTATTTCTTGAGTTCTCGTTATTTTGCTAACAAAATTTGTACTTAATAATAGCAATAATTTGCAAAAATAACCGTTACAAATTGCACAATATGTTTTTTTATCATTTTCACATTTCAATCAATCACTGTACATTAAATTTCCAATCTGACACAAAATACTTTACGATTTACATGTATCACGATTTAATTCGACTGGAGTAACTCGATCCAAATTCAATTTAAGGCCCAATCGAACACGACACGATTCCACTCTCGTGTTAGGATATGGCAGTCTCTCGGCATAGGGAAATTTAGTTAGAAACGAGCACAACTTTGTTCAAATTAAACACTAAAATACAGAATTCAGTGTGGGAAAAATATTAAGAATTACTAATTCATATTTAGAATTAATTGTATTTTCAGTGATATTAAAAAATATTTAAGTTCACTTCCAATGAATTAAAATTCAGTTAAAAACGTTGTTTAATCCACATGTTATACTAGTTAGAAAGAATGTATCATAGCTTAATCAATGCTATTAATTTGCTAAAACAAGCCAATTGTGATGAGTAACTTTCTTAAAAATGCCTTAACTGTAACTAACTTTACAACGTAATCTTCATTTATGACGTTATTTTTAGATTGTGATTAACAAATTTATAATTAACGGTTAGCGGCGTAATATTACGTATTTCTCGATTTTAATAACTTTTTTTATCAGGTTTGGTTTCAAAACAGAAGAGCAAAATGGCGGAAACAGGCCCGTCTGCAGCTTCTGCAGGACGCCTGGAGGATGCGCTGCTTAGGAATCACCTCGCCGCAATTAATTCTAGCAGGTAAATACGACACACGTAACATATATAACATACAGTATATTATATATGACGGGATCAATGACGTATCGATTTCGGGTTCTTCATTTGCCCCATTGTTAAAATCTCCAAAGAAATCCAATCATATTTACAAAACCGCCATTGACTAATCCGTCAGATTTAATTAACAGAAATGAATTAAAATAATGTAGATAACTGTGGATAATTTTAATTCGATAAAAATTAGATTAAAAATAACAGGTATACTCCTCACTGGAATAAATTTTTTCTATTATTAAAACAAAAAAACTCCAACAAAATTTTTGGAACAAAATTCCGTTGTACTTTATGAGTAAATTGGACAAAAATGAACACTTTTTGTTCCTAGCCTTTTATTCAGAAACGCCCTCTTCCGAATATATGCAACTAAAGTGCAAAAAATCACCAAAAATAACCATTTTCAAAAAATCACACCTCAGCTTCTACCAAAGCAATCTCACTATACTCTCGCGGAAAATGTTCGTTCAGTCTTTTATTATACGACAAAATAAGGTTGGCGGTTGAGATTCGTAAAGCGGGAAGGGAGAAGATAGATGAAAAATAGTGTAACGAAGCTAATTTTTCCTGAACCGTAGTTAGGCAACTTCATATACATGCTTTGGTATAGAGAGTTGCGCTAAACACCTAATGACCAATAACTTTTAAATTTCGCGTCTTAATTGATCAAACCACAATCAGAAGGCCAAATGCATTCAGCATACAATCGAATAGATCGAAATAGAATAATTTCTATTTTTCAAGTACACCTAGGGAAAATTTCAAATGAAAAAAAAATGAATTCTCTCCCGTCGCAGGTAGGCCGTCTGCCCCGCCGCCCCCGCCGGCGAACCCCCCCGAGCACCCCGACAAGCAGGACTACTCCCCCGGAGGCGGGGCGCTGCCGCCGCTCCAGGTCCCGTGCCGCTGCTCCCCGGGGGAGTCGCCGAACAGCCTGAGGAGCTCCCCTAGCCCGACGCGGCTCTCCCCGGGGGGCCCGAGCGACCTGTCCCTCGGGGGGAAGCACGGCGCGGACTACCACCCCCCGCAGGTCAACGGGAATAAGAACGGGATCGACGACGGTCCGGAGGCGCGGTTGTGAAGAGGGCGAGAAAAAGAGTGAAGAGGCGTTAGATTTGAGTTTATCGATATTACCGTAATATTATTGTATTATAGAAGGAGATAGCTTGTAGAGGTGTCTAATAAAAAGAGAGATGGTGTTTCAATTATCGTTTAGCATAGTAGTGATGGACATGATCTACGGAAAATATTCCTGCGCAACTGGATTTCGGTGTACGGCCTCATGAAATTGTGGAAAGTCCCTACTTTCCTCATTCCTCGACTTCTCCTGAGTCTAAACTAGCCGAGAGTCTAATAGAGAGCCCACTCTTTAAAAGCTAGTGCCTATTCAACTAAAATAATATCTTTAACCCCGGAAACTCCGACTGCCATTTGCTACAACTTCGCTGTTAATTGTAAACAGGCAGAATGTATAGTTCTCGAGATATTAGAAAAAATTTCGACTTAAAAACATTGTTTATAACAATTGTTTTGTAACAATCAGTTTGTTCACTAACATGAAAATTAAGTAAAACCGTCGAAAAATTACATTAAATTTAAATTACATTAAAATTTCTGGGATTTTTCCAGTGTAACACAATTGTTGTCCCTAATATTACTGGACTAGTAATCATTTTTAAACTTTAACTAATTATTTCGCTGTCATTGAATAAAGTTCTGTAAACAACTGACCTAATAATACCGCTTTTTAGATAATGTGTTATCTACTGTTTATAAACATAATTCCCATTAAATCAATGAATTTTGGTAAATCCTTTACTTTTAAGTTAAATAGTATATGGTTATATGTTAACAATTTTACTTATTATACTGAGTACTTACACCCTGTAAAACTGAATTCAAATTCGTGTAAATGTACTGCATATATTTTGAATTGTAAATTAGTTAGTGAGTTAACACAAAACTGGGTGCATAGGTACGTTATTCCTGGAAAATTTCACGAAAAACGATGAGGCTTTTCTCGAGAAAATTGTCGTCAAAAGCCGGATTCGTTCCGAAAAAGTACAACGGACGCGCTTACGAGGAAATGGCGAAAATTAGGAAAACTAATTTAAATCCGGCGCTAACGACTTACTACAGCAAACCCTTGGCGCTACACCAGGGGCACAAACAGTGGCTCTTCGACATCCATGGTAAGAAATATCTGGATATGTTCGGTGGGATTTGTACCGTTTCCGTTGGACATTGCCACGAGTAAGTAAAATGGAAAAGTGTTTACGCCCGGCGGTCTTTTACATTATTTTTCAGGAAAATTACGAACGCCGTTACCGAACAGATGAAGACTCTCGGCCACGTTTCCAACGTTTATTACCACGAGAAAATCCACGAATACGCCGAGAAATTAGCCAGGAAGTTACCCGGGAATCTAAACGTAAGCAGAAGTGGATCCAGACCGTAGGAGATACTTTTGACTTATTTTCCAGAGCATTTATTTCGTGAACAGCGGCTCAGAGGCGAACGACTTGGCTCTTCTGATGGTCAAGGCCTACACAGGACGACACAATGTAATGTCCTTACGCAACAGTTACCACGGCATGACTTATCAAACGATGGGATTGACCAATAGCAATTTTTACAAGTTTCCCGTGCCCGGCCCCGGAGGATTCTCTGCGGTAAAATATTTCAAATAGAAATTTAGCAGCTTAAGTGATTGAGACGCTTTTGAAATTTTCTTGATTGACTGATAGTGTCTTCGTTATGCTGTGAGAGCAATCAAAAGAAAGAGGCTACACATTTAAAGACATGCCAACTGGTTCACGCACACTTTCAACACATAAAATCCTAACATATGTGCAGTATAAAGGTGTTTACGACTGAGACCATGACTCGAACTTCAGCACTCGTATAACATAACAATATTCGTACGCCCATGTACGAAAACCCCCTGTACACTCACCCTCTCTTCCCAGACGATGAACCCGGACGTCTACACGGGAATCTGGGGCGGGAACAAGTGCCGCGACAGCCCGGTGCAGACGGACAGGGAGTGCTCCTGCTCCGGCGAGTGCGAGGCCGGCTTGAGATACGTCGAACGGTTCCGGGACGAGCTCAAACTGATCCCGAAGGACTACCTGGCGGGTTTCTGGTCGGAGACGATACAGGGAATCGGCGGGACGGTGCAGTACCCTAAAAATTATATAAAGAAGGTGTACGACGTGGTGAAAGAGCAAGGGGGAGTGTTCGTATCGGACGAAGTAGGTGGCTAATTATGTGCGAGCTCATTTCGTGACTAATCGATGGTTTCCCGTAGGTGCAAACCGGATTTGGAAGGACTGGAGATCATTTCTGGGGTTTCGAAGGGCACGGGATCGTCCCGGATGTAGTGACTATGGCGAAAGGTATAGGGAACGGCTTCCCTTTGGCGGCTGTAGCGACCACCGCCGAAATAGCTTCTGGTTTAACAAAAGCTGGACATTTTAACACCTTTGGAGGAAACCCTATCTCTTCCACCGTAGGAATAACAGTTTTGGAGGTAAATAAAACCCACCTACCAGAAGAATTCTTGCATACCATTATTTTTCAGATAATCGAAGAGGAGAAACTACAAGAAAACAGTAAAATAGTTGGAACATACCTCCTAGAAGGATTAGCCAAATTAAGAGATACGCATTCGATAGTAGGAGACGTTAGAGGTAAAGGGCTGATGATTGGAATGGAACTAGTAGAAAATAAAGACACTAGGAAACCCCTGGACGCCTCCAAATTTCTGAAAATTTGGGAAAACTGTATGGAAAAAGGACTTCTCCTTGGCAAAGGAGGCGATGCAGGAAACGTAATACATTATCAACACAACACTTACATACATTACAAAATAAATCCATTTCAGGTGTTTAGAATAAAACCTCCCATGTGCATTACCAAAGAAGACGCAGACTTCACTATTGATACCATTGATGATGCCATAAAAAACTACTGACAACGGATATGTTTAAACACCAAACACCAATTCAAATCATCTACAATAAAATCTAACTTTATTTAAACAATAACACCCATTATTTCTAAACATTCCTAAGGATTTTAGGACCTCTAAAATCATAGAACTCCAGGTCAGGTATCTCCTCACATAAGACATTATAAGCATAACACAGTCTGATGAATTCTTCGTTTGACAACTGATATGGTCGTGACATAGGATTGACATCAGCAGAAGTTAACAATTTAATACCTAAAACGAATTAACCCTTCATCAAAGTGTGTTTTAAATATTTCAAATTCTTACATAACTCCTCCCGATTTCCTTCAGGAAACAAGCGTTCGGCGCCTCGTCTACAATATTTCTGTCGCATGTTGAATATTGTCCTCAAGACTTTCTCCACCATGTCGAACGGCAGATCGATCAATGGTTTCTTCAACGGAACAAATTTCATCACTGCAACATCGACCTCGGGTTTTGGTAGAAAGGCGGTTCCGGGTATTGTGAACTCGTAATCGACGCTACTCCATAGCTGACACATTACAGACAAACGACACCTCTGCTTGTGCCCAGGAGGGGCGATCATCCTTTCCCCGACTTCTTTCTGGAAAGTTAAAGTTAACGGTACTCTCCCAAAACGCCATGCTGAGTTTTTCTTAGAAATGAAGTTCAACCAACTGATTATTAAGTGTGTCGAGACATTAAATGGTAAGTTTCCTGAAAATAAATGGACAGGTCAAATAACTCGAGGAGAAATTATAGAAGTTACCAATTAAGTGAATAGGCGGGAGGTAATCTTCCCAATCTCGGCTTGGCGCACCTTGAAACCCCACCTCCATATTGTACGACTTAATATCACCTACTTCAATCGCCATTTCAGTAGTATCTTTACAAGCCTCTTGCAGTAACTCTAGTGTAGGAATAAATCTAGCATCCTTCTCGACTACAATCAACTTCTTAGGTTCATGCTTCAGGATCGACCTCGTGATGCTTCCTGGTCCGGGGCCGACCTCGAGGACATAATGACCTTTAATGCGCCCTGCGCTCTTCACGATCTTATCTGTGATACGCTCGTCTAATAAAAAATTCTGAGATAGCTGACGAAGAGCTCTCAAACGGTACAACTTAACTAAATCCCTAACTGATGGTAAAGGCGGCAGGCGGACACGTGAGCTGACCATCACTGGGCTTGCTTCGTGGTGGTCGGCTCATCGAAGTCGTCCAGGAAGCTCTCCTGCTTCACGGCGTATATGGAGTACCCGTAGATGCCGAAGACCGCCGCCGTCAGCAACCCGGCGGTGATGTTGTTGCGTCTTTTCAGGAGTTTCAATTTCTGCACCCTCTCTTGGTTCTTCTTCTCTACCTCTTGGATGAACTTCAGGTCAGTGCTACTTAATTTGTTCAGGTCTATTTTAGGCATGCGATCGGACATGTTTCGTGCTGAAATTGCAGTTGTTAAACGAGAGAAGGTGACGAAAAACCACTGATTTGACTTACGATATTTTCTTGCTTCCTAACCTTAAAAGCGACATAACCTAAAAAATCACAAAACCAAGAAATCTCATGGCCGACGTCTGTTGTCAAATTTGTATACAGGATTTTTTAGGTTGTAGTTTGTGAATGTATTTTTGTAAAATATTTAGGATGGCCGATGATGATGTCTCCAAGTCCCTGGAAGGCAATCGACGAGAGAACGATGCCGATGCCGATGCTCCTTTGCCGTTACGTTTAGACTTAGGGGACGACCCCATTCGTCCCGACGAAAATAGGTTAGGAAATCAAAATGCTGGAAATTCAGGTGAGGATTTTCGGATGTTATGTTCTTTATTTCAATGGGGTCTATTTATATTTCCACCTAATTCGATCGAGACATGTGATCCAGAGGCATTTACTTTTTGGCAAGGGAATTTCTGATTACATTCCTCAAATGTCTCCTGCATAGAAAGCATCTCATATAGAATCCCCTTGTTAAAGTATTTATATGAAGTATAGACAAGCACTGAAGTCATTTGGTGAATGTATGAATCTACATCAAGGGTTATTACAATGTAATTTGAAGTTGAAATGAAATCATGGAAAGTTTTTCCAAATTTATGATTTGTACATCTGGGAAAAAGTTAATCCGGACATGTCTTCACAGACTTACCTTCACCTGTTATAACATGACTGTTAAATGTTTTAACGAATGTCCATTAAATAATGACGTATCATTTTGGCACACACTATATGTCTAGTCTTCCTAGTTTAAAAAAACAAACAATGCTTTAAACAGATTTCTTGATCCATCAAATTATTTATTTTCCTTAGGCTCAAATTCTACAGATGGCCAGCACAACAAACGTGAAGACAACCCCTTTTCATTCAAACATTTTCTCCGCAGCGACTCTGGAAACAGCTACACCAGTAAAGGTACTAATGGGACAGTTTTTCCATTTATTACTAGATTACTTTACTAAAAAGTGTCTGCAATTATGCTTAAGATATAATCAACACCCTTTATCAACACACCATTTAAAAAACATTACACTATACAAATCACATTACTGCTATTACCTTAATTTCATATCATTACTTCAGGTGCGAGACCGAAAGTCTACAACGAGAATAGGTCCGCGTCGTCGGACTATTCGGACTACCCGAAACAATCGAAGGTTGTGCCGGAATTTTCCTCGGCGCTGCCAGACTTCGTGCAGGATCACCTAGTGGTCGAGCAGTGCTACCTGGGTAACAGTAACGTGAACAACTACGATCCGGATATTAATTTGCCGGACTTCGCTCCCGGGCGGGAGAACGGGAGCCGCAGAGATGGGAGCAATGGGGACAAGCTAGAACCATTCTTTTTACCGATAAGGGGCGGTTTTCCCTTGGACCTGCCCATTGCAAACTCCTCGACGAATAGTGGCATGAGGAGCTGCCAGTCCGTTAGTGAGGTAATCGATGGTTGCAAGTACTACTGTATGCCTTTTCCTTAAATTAAACCTATGAATTGAACTGTAATGAGTGGTTAATTTGTTTTGTTTTTCAGGTTGGAAATTCTAAGAGTTTACCGGATTTCCTCGCCGATAGTGCTGTCTGCGCCCAAAAGGGCGAGACGCTGTCAGTGCCTCACAGTCCTGAAGGAGAACTGGAAAGACTGAAGCACGACCTGGAGATAACTAGGCGGCAACTCTCTGAGAAGAACCGATTATGTGAAAGTCTGAGTAGAGAACTGGAGATAGCTAGGAATAAGGAGCATGAGTACACCCAGAACCTCGCCAAAGCTCTGGAACAGGTTGAGGAGAATCTGGAGAAGAGTAATGTGAGACCCACCGATCTCGTTCCAAGGGGGATTTTTATGAAATTGTTTTTCCTTTTCAGAGGAGGGCTGTTTCCGCGGAGAGTACTGTTTTGAAGTTGAAACAGGAGATTAAATCTTTAACGGTTAGTGCTGTAAAGAAATATGCGTTAAAAACTGACGAAATTTGCGCGCAATATGTCATATTGTCTTATGTAATTAATACAGGCTTACTTATTTTAGGGTCAAATTAATGGCCTGAAGATAGAAAATCGAGGACTAAGGGGCGAGGAAGCTGCTGGAGGTGGTCACATTTACTACAATTCAGCCAATGAGGTCCACTCACAACGTTTAGCCCAAGAACTTCGAGCGGCAGCTAGCACAGCTGAACACTCTCTAAGGTGAAACAATTGTAATATGAATATAATACAATTAATAACAAAGTGACTAGCACCACTAAATGAAGCTGCACTAAAACTATAGTCAGGTATTTTGGATAGCGTTGCTTACCCCCCTCTGTTTATAGATAAAACTAATATTAACCTCTTCGCCATTTAAATACTTGTCAAAATGAAGAACCCTTATTTAATTTTAAGTATGTTTATTGCATTCAGGCAACTGTTGACTGGCGTGGACAATCTGAGGATAATGGCCGCTTCATTGGAGAACCTACACAGAATAGAAGAGAAAATCGACCCCTTCTCGCATTTTGACGATGATGCTGGTCCGGCCTTGTAATTGTCAAGCACGGTAATCCTCTCTGACGTATTTTATATTAATAGTCTGTATTAATTAATTACTGTACATAAACAAGCGATAGCTAGATTTATTTATTATTGAATGAAACATTTTTATACATGTGATTATTTAACTCAAAAAAAGTTAAGGTAAGTCCTCTTGGTGTGTCTGATCAAGTTACAATTTGAAAATGTAAATAAATATGTTTCGGTGTAATTTTCGTTTCCGAAGTACCCACGATGTTAATTTTAATTACTTTACGGTTTTAAATTAATTTTATCGTTTATATACTATCTTAGCCTTATTAAAATTGAACTGGAATATTGAATATATGTCCAATTTGACAAAAAATAAACAGCTTTTAATACCTCAAGACTTTAGAACAGTTTTATGGTCCTGCAACTATGAAACATTCTGATTTACACTAGTGCTAAAAATGAAAATTATAACAGTTATGTAATTCAATAAATAGGAGAAAAATTATAGAAGACCGACAGAAAGTCACCATCGTAGGTTTGTCCCAGCAGTTAATTCTTCCCTCTGCCAATATTATTGTTAAAACATAAATGGGCACCGAAGTAACATGTTACGTGATGTTCCACTTGCTAGAACAGACGTTGTGTGGTTTGAACAAAGCTCTTTCCATTAGCAGCCCTTTGGAAATTGAAACCTACTATTGGAAAAGCCTCCATGTGTATCAAATGTATACCATCTTGCACATTTACTTGTCAATTTCATTTTATTACGTGCGCAATTCAATGAAGTAATTTTTCTATTTACTACTGATAGCAAAATTTAGATAAATAATATTTTAGCATAGCAACAAGTGTTCATTTCGCTTTTAAATTCGTGAAACGGTTTTTGTCTCACCCTGTACGCTATTTCTAAACAACAATATTCATGGTGGAAATAATAATTCATGAAGGTTAAACGTACACCGTTTAAAACATTGTGAGTAATAATAACGTTCAATTGATAATACACGTGTTTAAGCAAGTGTTATCATTCTGCCAGTCCAGACACTTTAGCCGTCGAGTAAATACGTATAAAATCAGTTCAGAAGTAAGTAATATTACATAAGTGGCATGTAGGAAAATTTGCATTTATATGGTATAGTGAAAGGTAAATGAATTAAGGAAACCAACGGTGCGCGCGCATGTGCTGCTGTTCTACTGTGGAGTTATAAATGTTTATTACAACGTCTAGTAAAGTTTCATTACTTATCTCAATAAAATACTGATTAAGTGTTGATTAAACTGATAGCATAATTTGTGCATTCATATTAGATGCTGAAATTTTTAAATTACAATGGTATAGAGTAATCGTCATGGATCTCAATGGTGTTAATCAAAATTTAAATCTACTGAGGCGGTTAAACTCTTAAAACCTCATGTTTAGTAGCTTCTATCGAAGATACAATCCCACCTCTGATAAACATTTGGTTTTACTGAAGGTGTGAATTTTGAGATCTGTCGAAATATCGAAACTCAATTTTTTTCAAAAACTTGCAATTGATCTGCCTCGTACAACCTCTGACATTGTTTTTGAAAATGTCGTCCTTGCACCCTGTCCCGTTAAAGAGCGATTTCTTTACGAATTTTCTGATGTCGCTAATAGAATTAGGCCATCAGATCCAAAATTACTTGCAATACCTGAACTTCCTTCTGAGGATACTGTCGATCAGGTCGCGGGTCCTCCAACGGAAATTATTGGAGCTGAAGTAAAGATCGATCAAAATTACGGTGCGATAATGTTGCTACAGGTGGAAATTAGAAAATGAAGGATCTACGACCATCAATTTGCATAATTCGTTTTATTTTTCAGCATGAATAAAATTCGGTCCACCTTTCAGCATTACTTAAAGAAATATCCGATTGTTGCAAACTCTCTTGTTTATGGAACGTTGTGTGTTTCTGCTGAATTTTCTCAGCAGACCATCAACAAAAAACTTTTGGTGAGTAAAACGTAAAACGCAATACAAAGTATATGCAAACGTTTCGTTCTGAAACGAATATAAGTAGAATTGTACAATTTTAGGCAGGAGTACCCCAGCCTTATGACACACCTATAATTTTAAGGTATACCATCTATGGCACTTCTATCGCAGGACCAATTTTAGCCCACTGGTAAGTCCCGAAACACAACCTGAACACCAAATAAGCACAGTGGAACCCCAATGAGTGGACAAACTTTATAAGCTTATATATACCATTTTATTTTCAGGTACAGATACCTGGATAGGATCTTCGTAGGAACGGCCACTAAAACCATCGTAAAGAAATTGCTGGTGGATCAATTCATATTCACACCCCAACTTCTAGTCGTGTTTTACATAAGTAAACCCTTCGATTCATCTACTAGTGTGAAAAATGTAAAAGTGACATTGCAGGTATGAGTATAATGGAAAGGAAGGAAAACGTCCTGGAGGAGTGCAAAGCAAAAATACTGCCGACATTCAGGAACAGTTGTCTGTTCTGGTTACCAATGCAGACGTTGAATTTCTTGTTCATCCCGCCTATATATAGAGTATCTTACATATCTTTGTGTTCATTCGTCTGGATCAACATTCTTTGTATACTGAAGAGGCAGGAGCTTAAAGAGCCTTAACATTATATCCCTACTTCTTGAATAAAAATGTTATAGAAATGTATGTTGTATGTATATTTATTTTAGAAATATGAGCGATCACATTTGAAGAATTTATGCGTGAAGGGTATGAAAATTGGTGTGTTTTACATATCTTTAAGCTCTCTTCAATCAACACATATAAGCATGAGGCCATACATTTAATATTGTGCTTTTCAGTTGTATTGCTGGTTGCGTGCCTTCATGAACTGTTCATATGATATTCGTTTCATGTTTACGTTGTTTTCTGTAAACTGATTGTCAAATTATTAACCAAAAAGCCTGCATGAACAACTATAACATATTTCTGCATATTTCCGAACGTTTATCCACACCTACCCCACGTATGCCCTAACATGGTACTGCTAGAAAACGACGTGGTAAGTAAAATGAAACTCGCCCATACACTTTCCAATTACACCCTTTTGCAGTTCCTCACAGAACTCACCAAGATGTTCCAGAAAGCCAGACTGAGCGGGTCAGTCACGATGACGTTCAAAAGGTGTAAGTGGGCGATGTTGGGTTAACGGTAAATATCCCTAGGGATAAACCTCGTTCCTCTTTTGTGTAGATGACGGCAGGACACGACCCAAACCGAGACCTAGTAAGCCCCCATTACCGGAGGTGCAGGAGAACATGTGTTTGATTAGGGCAAAGTCCCGAGCCAAGAAAATTGCGACGATTGTACACCAGAAGGACGTGAACAAGTTCCAAGTAGCTTACAGTAGTTTTTTGAAAGGTAAATAGGCTGTAATTCAGACCAACCTGTGAAATGTAATTAGTTGTTAAGGAATAGTATTGGCCTGATTTTATATTGTAAAACAGCCTTAGTAAATAGTCCACTAGTTGCATATTCGGTTGCATTAATATTGGCATAATGATCCCCTATGGGATTAGTGAATTCTTAATGAAGTCATGTAACTGGTGGGGTTTACTCTTTCAACATAAATTTTATGTCTGTAATTAATGCATTTTTACTTTTCAGGAAACCTGGACGGGCTTAAAAAATTAAAGAAGCCTAAAGGGAAGACGAAGGCTGAATAAGCCCGTTACATTGTCTTTGCATATTCCCCTTTTGGATTATTCGGTTTGATGTCAAGTTATGGTTTTGGATGGATATCATTTACTTTTAAAAGTGTCTACTTATTATGTAAAATTGATACAATAATTATTTTATACAAGAGTTAATTTATAAAATAAAGTGACGAAAATATAATATGTTACAGTTGTTTGGATGTAATGATGAATGTAGATGGATGATGGTATTGGAACTGTTTCTTTTGAAAAAGTAGAGCAGGTTATAAAAATTGAATTGAACTGTAATCATGCTCCCTTCTGTACCCTTCCAAATTTTAAAGTTTTTTTAGAAATTAAGTATTCCTTGAAGTTGAATTAAATGAATAAAATCTTTTAGGTTTCACATGCCGCCTGACTGCTTAGGAACCCTACAGGTTTACCCATACATATCTCAGGTTGCCTTCAATGTGCCAAATTTCTGTAAGTTTTATAGCTTCCACAAATTGAAGAGACTACATAGAAACCTTATTTAACCTAACCCAGAAACCTTGCAGGTTTACTAGGTACTAAAGTCCCTCGGGATTTCATTCTGTCTATTTAAATGGTCATCGAAACATTAAATTACAAAAAAAATCCATGCATATTGAAAAAGCGAGCCAATTTCATTAAGTAACAAGCACAGAAAATACATTGAATGTGTCCCATGGATGACATTAATGGATATTAACCCCAAAAGACACACAACCCGATATTCAGAACAATAACAAAAACAAATAAGTTCAGACTGAAGCTATAGGGACTTGGTGCACTCATCAGATGTTTCAAAACTAGTACCTAATCAACATGAACGAGTAAAATACGCTTCTACAACCAGTCTGTGTATACAAACAAGTTATCAAAATGAGTAAACGCAAAGCGCCAGAGTCCGACAGCAACATCAATCAAAATCTTTGTGATGCTTTAACAGGTGCGTACCTTTCACTTCATTCGACTCGTGCTAATCAAATTCGGGCGTTTTAGAGATTGCGGAATATGAAAAGAATGTCTGTAGGAATATACACAAGTACAACGCCTATAGGAAAGCCGCCGCTTCCCTGGCCGGCCACCCGAACAGAATACGATCTGGAGAAGAGGCTAAAAAGTTGCAGGGCGTCGGCGAGAAAATCTCTAAAAAAATTGACGAGTTCCTTGCTACTGGTAGAATGTCAAAATTAGAAAATGTACCCGTTCGAGTGCCTTATATTTAAGATATTACTTATTAGTTTCGTAGATTCATAAGGATTCCAAGAACACAGCTATCAATTCATTAACGAGGGTGAGCGGCATCGGTCCAGCAAAGGCTCTTACTTTATTCAATGAAGGAATCAACAGTTTGGAAGATCTGAAGAAGAATACGGATAAGCTTACACATCATCAAATCATTGGTTTAAGGTAATTGCAATAAAAGGGTTTGAGAATAGGAACGTATACTTTAACACCAGTATATTTTTGTTGGTAGCATTTTTAGAGACAAAGGATGGAAAATATTTGAGACATCTGAATAGCTTAACCTTTTCAGTTATTGAAATACTCTTCTGAAATTCCAGATACTTTGAAGATTTTGAAAAGAAAATTCCTCGACAGGAAATAGAAGCAATAGAAGAAATCATCAATGAAGTGGTACACAGAATCGACCCAGACTACCAAATAACCATTTGCGGCAGTTATAGGTAATGAGAATTGAGTTTATTTAAAGTCATGTAATTTGTCACAATAAGAATGCTTTTTGTGATATAAACAGCCAAAAAAATAAGTATCAAATTCTTTCTATTTCATTTTTTCACCATTTCAGACGTGGTAAATCAGAAAGCGGTGACATTGATGTCCTCATCACACATCCTAGCATATTAAGTAATAACACAAATAAAAGTAATAAAAATACTCTCAAGAATATCGTCAAATCACTAGAAGACCATGGTTTAATAATCGAGACTATGTCTCTTGGCGAAACAAAATTCATGGTATGTCTACCGATCACATTGGACGGATAAAATTTTTACTTCTCTTTATAGGGTGTCTGCAGATTACATGATGATAAACCTGCTAGGAGACTGGACATAAGAATTACACCGTACGATCAGTACTACTGCAGTGTACTGTACTTTACCGGGTCAGACATGTTTAATAAAGCTCTAAGAGCTCACGCTTTAGATAAAGGTTTCACACTAAATGAATACACGCTTAGACCCCTGGGATCAACAGGTGAGGTGTGATGGATTATAATACATTTGAGTTTTATGATGAAATATTCAGGTGTCCCAGGAGAACCTGTTGAAATAAACTCCGAAGAAGACATATTCGAAGCTTTAGAGTACCCATATAAAAAACCTGAAGAAAGGAACAGTGAAAACTTATAGGAGAAGTAACTGGAATACCAAAAATAATCTGTAAAAATTAACTACATAATAACTTCCTTTTTATTATTATATAATAGAGGATTCAAAAACTGATGTATGAAAATTATTTTTTCACTAATCTACGCCTTTTTCTCATTTGTGGTCCTAAAGTATTGCTGGAGTTACCTAAAGAGACCTTTGTAATGAACAGCATTAACTATCTTTTACTGCACTTACCTTCATCTTGACTGTCGTCCGTGTTAGCCGACTCCTGGGTCAAAGATCTTTCTTCTGTCCATTCGGTTTGACAGCTAGGACATTTGTTTTGATTTCGGAACGTCTCTAAGCAGTGCGAATGCGCCATTTTGTGACATGAATTGCATTTTTTGCCCTACAAATTAACAATGCATTAAAGCAATACTGATTAGTGTCCAGCTTAAATAATCACTGTAAAGACTAGCTCGGAGCACAAACTGCAAACATTGTTCGGATAATGTGCCCTTAAATATCCGGTAAATTCCGAGATCAGTGTCGGACCGAGGTATATGTAGTCCAATTCTTTAACGTAATATCCCTGTTTCAACCATTTCTCCAAGACATTTTGTCCAGCTTCTTTTGTAAAATGAGTACTTAACGTTGAGGCAAGGTTTAGACACATCATGAACGTGATCCTGTGATTGTCAGTTTGTAATATTTCCTGCATGATAGTCTGAAAATATTCCAACTCTTTCTTGCTAAAGTAAACTTGTAATTTGGAAAATTCATCCGATTTCATGTTTATAAACAGGAGTAGTTCCTTGCCAGTAACTTCGCATCTAATAAAGACTAGTTTGAAAAACTGTTTAGTGATTTTTGTGTTAATCACATTAACGAAGTTTACAAATGACTTGTCATCCTGACCATCCACCATCCTGCCAGCTTTTTCTGAAATTCATATGGTTAATCGAAGAGGGTGAATGGTGTACGTAGCCTTTGGAAGTGAATGTGTAAATTGCTAATGCTCTGGAGCTATAAGGGCGAAGGCAACATGTGAAAGCAGTAAGGAGGAATTTGTGATTTTTCTAAGCTTGCCCCCTTTATCTACTCTTTACTTAACAGTACTCAAGAAGAGGGAACTTTTGATGTACAAATACTACATCGCTCTAAATTTGAAAGAATTAGCAGCAGGCTTATCACTTAGGAACTTTTAGAATGTGGGATGATTACAGCTCATCCCCAATAAATGAAGTAAGTACCCCTGCTCCAAACACACTTTGTAGTATACACACATCAGTAACATTAACAGGTGCAGCTTTATGCCATCAACCTCACCTGTATTTGGTTATAACATTACTTAAATCACTACAACAGGGTACACTTTGGGCTTAACTACAACTTACCAATCAACGATAGGTAGTATCGAAAAGCAGCTTCTTTGGTTGACATGCACTTACGCATCATGTGTTGGACAAAATACTTATGTGTTAAATTCATAGTGGCAAAACGGAGATTTACAACGCGACTTTAAACAAGATCGTTTTGGCTATCCGGTCATTTTAAAATTACGAAGCACAACACACCAAAAATGAGAACAAGCACATTGACATGGGACACTCAAATCACAGGACACATGATGTAGTGTGGTTCAGAACATAAACAATCACTTGAATATACGGTCCTGTGAGTAATTTTCTGTCTCGCCCCCTGACGACGTCGAGAAGAGCTAATTACCGAAGCGCGGCAACGCCGTCCCAAACAATCACGTCAAAAGTGTCTTAAAATGGCAGTCGCAAGCCTAACAGGAGGCTCACTGTGTGATCTTCGTGTATTCCGTTCGAGCGGTTTCTCGTGAGTCGTTGTGTGCGTGCGTGTGCATGTGTGTGTGTGCGAACTTTACAATATCGAACATGTGCTGAGGCGGCGAGTGCGATTATTCCTAAACGGTAAGAAATGGTTTACTCCTGTCTGGGTACTATCAACTCTCTTTTCGATAAAAAGGCGCACTTCGGGTTACGTTGTGTTAAAGGGAGCGTAACATCAAGAGGGGAACGTATGGGGCGACGAACGCTTTCCGACTTTATGGTCTGTTGCAGTCATGTTACCGTACATAAAAAAAAATTACTGCACTATTTTATATTCACCTCACATACACGCGCTGCTACAAATATGTAATAAACCTACAGTTGTAAGTTTCGTACTCTGTTCCTTTTTTAATTACTCGATTCACTTGGTAACAGACGGTAATTTGATATAGGGGCATGCTCTTTCCTGTTGACATGCATTGATGTTTTTAATTAATTCACGAGGAGACAAGTTACAGCGGCTGTCGCAATAGAAAGAATTTACTGAGCTGTAGTTGTTTAGGAAGTATTGGGGCTTTCATTCATACTAAAAGTGTTGTTTACACCTGAAGAGAGAGAATTTGTATCTAACAATTGTTTTGAAGCAAACAGTAAATTCACCAATTTCTATTATTCACCAGTTATATATTTCTCTAATATGTTATTACCTGTTGCCTTGGAAATGTATGTATGCATACATTCAATTAAAATGTATCCAACTATAGGGTGAAGGAGTTAGATGTGTAATTCAATGTTAGCCCTCGAAGTAGGTGTTTCCTCTAATTCCCCTAGTTGTTTCTCTTATAAATAATTATACCCCTGATTACCAAGACATCATGTTTTGCTTTGTGGAGTATGAAAAGCTTGTCGAACAATAACGGAAGGTCGTAACAGACGGCCGAGAGATTTCTTCAACTATACTCTGTGCCTTATCCGGTGTTTTAGAGGTGCAGAATTATATACAAGGGTATAAGATATATGAATCATTAATGACAACCTGGGGATGAAACCTTAAGGGGGTATGACCGTGGTTTGGAGTCCAGGTTAAACTGTAAGTCCCGTCTAATTAACCCTAGCAGCAAAGAGAGATATTAACGAATACAACAACGACAATCATCCACAAATTTCATTAGTAATGTATAACGGTACTCCTTTCCCTAAATTAAAAGCTAAGACAGTTGTATTAATCTATTCTCGATATTTAGGATTAGACATATTTAAAGGAGGTACCTTGCTTCCTTAAATATTCCTCAAATAATTTTTAAATATAAGAAAAATCTTCACTAAGGAGAGTCTATGAATCTGTTAAGAACAATTTTTGCCTAAAAAATACTTAAGCATATTTTAAGGTATAATGAATAAATACAAATCTGACTTAAGTAATGATGAGGTTCAGAAAAATTTCAAGGAACATTTCCTAATACCACCAGTAGTCTGAATTGAAGATTAATGTTTGAAATTTGTGCTAGGGTATATGGTGTTACTCTCATCCATAACAAATCTAAAAGAGCAGGTATTTTGTTTAAAGAATTAAATGGGTAAAAACGTAAAATCTCTGAAGGTTTTGATGAATGCCACAAATGTGTTAAGAACCTTCGGGCACTATTTTAAGTGCCCAAAAATGCTAATAATTTTTCTGTATAAATACTTTTTTAGTACATTGTATATATTCAGTATATAATAATACATGTTGTTTGCTGGAGAAAGAAGTAGCTTTAAAGTGAACTTTCCAAAAGGATTGCATTCGTCTTGTCGATTTTTTAAAATTTTCATCGAAGTCTATGAGAAAAAGAGACAAGACTCGTTCTCATTTCACCGACGAAGAAAGTTTTTATCGAGTACATAGTAGAAGACCTTGTCTGTTTGCTTTTGCGACCTTGTGCGAGCGCGTTCGTGAAAGAAGTAAAAGCGAACCCTTCTGGGCGAGGCTTTTATTACCGTTTTAATCAACATTGAACTATCGCAGACGTGTGGAAAAGTAACCGGACTTTATTTACGAGCTGTCAGAGCTTTGCTCATAAATTATATAAAACAGCCACAGCAATAGAAATGGACGAAAGCCCCAATTATCCATTGAAAAATTAAATGCAAATATCCTTAAGAACGTTTGGGTAAGTAAGTACCGTAGAAGAATGTACCTGGTTACAGAGCCACGGTCGATAGCCGGGATTTGAGGGGATTTGTCGATATCTTTTGGTGTGGCCGACGACGGCCACTAATCCTTTTGGCTTGAGAAGTCATTTCATTCTTCGCTAGAGGAGGTAGGCACTTGTCTGTTATATTTTAGCAGAAAATTAATTAACCACTAATAATATTAATTAATAAATAAATTAATAGTTAAAATAATATCAGTACTAATAGTAAATTATAATAAAATCAATACTTAGTCGGTAAACGTGAAAAATAATGTGTATAAAGTTTGTTCACAAATATACCATAGCGGTTATGCTAATATGGACAGTAGGGGTTGGGTGTATTTTTGAGCGTACTTCCGTTATGTTAAACGTTAATCGAGTTTAATCCGGCGATTAACCATTATTCTCCTTGAACGTTATTTAGTAAATATTAATTAAAATAATATCTCGTTAAGATTACTCCCTCTATCACTTCCAGAAAGGAAATCATTACCGTTTATCGCACCGATTTATTATCAGACGAGGCTTTTAAAACGTTTTAATTGTTAATGACAAGCTTTAGCAATGAATCAGCCTTTAACAATGCTTGGTAATTTACAACGTGAGAAGGAATTAGAATCTCGTCAGATGACGAGCGAATAACAACAATAATGTCAGTGTGTTAGTGGTTACTGACCCTGGTTAAGTTCGGAGGGAAATATTTGTCGAGGTAAACAAATCGTTAAATTGTGTTTACATTCATTTAATTATCACATATGTAATCAGATAAGTTTGTTATTTCGCGTATTACGTTTCATACTTGCCTTATGGTTTATCGACGGCCCATTATTTCAATTGCATTACTGCACCGATAGAGACCGACGTTATACAAACACCTCGCTTCAAATTTTATTTCACACGAAATAACGGCTTGTACTGGTATTTCGTTTCCACGTTTTCGGTTGCCCGATAATTATTATATTTTTCTTCATTTCTGCAGACAGACTTCCACGCTTCGATGGACCGACATAATTTAAAATTTTCCTTCTATTATGCTATACGTATAACGTTACTATAACGAAGCTAATTGTGACTAATTAGCGGCATGGGTGAAGCGTCAATTAAGCCAAAGACGTACATCGCGCAATGTTATTAAACGGATCGAATTGAGATGTAGATTTGTGCATTGATAGTCGAGCATTCCTTCAGAAAATATATTGTGGGAATGGGGATTCCTGCGTCTCATATTAAATTCTGACGTTTTATGTGACTGGCTTAATTGAGGCACAGGCAGTCAGTACCTGATCCAATTTTGAATTAAAATAAGAAGGAAGGAATCAAATAAATTCCTGGGACCCTACCACAGCTCCACCTGCCGGGTCCAATTGGACATCTAAACCACCAAGGAGCCACTCAAAATATATAAAGTTTTCAAAATCATATGTTTTTTAATGGATAGAAACGAACCTAGAAGAATTAATATTTTATAACGATCCCATTCTGTCATTACTGCGATCGGCGTCGCGTCTGCGGGCCTGGCACCCTCTATGGACCGTGGCCCCATTCCAGGACTTGATGCGATCCTCCGAGATGCAAAGATATGATCCAGGATCTTAAAAAATTTAATTGGGCTTAGGAGAGTCCCGAGAATCTATTCGGTTTCTGGAAGGAAACTTTATCGTCCTGAAATTATTTGGACTGGTTTATTTGGGTCAAATAAAATATTGGTGGTATTTGCTAAGTTGGTACTAGGGCAGTGATCAATTTTAAATAACTTATTTTGGTCATTACGTGAATTCAAGACATGGAATGTTTCCAGGTTAGTGTATATTATTTACTTGGATTTTGGAAGTTGGATTTTACAAAACTTCGTCTACTTGAACTTTGAAGGGCACTTTTGTAATTTTATCGACCCCTCTGATTACGGGAAAAATAAGGAAAAAATTCTCCGAGGGCTAATTAAAAAACTACCTTCTAAGTATTTGAAATGAGTCCAATTCGTCGACGCGGTCCGCTTTCGAGACCCGTATCTCCGGTAAAAACGTTGTTAGTTCCCCAAAAAATCATAATTCTTATAGGAAAATGTTTGCTCTTTCCAACATTTAATACGCGGAGAGGCTGCGCCAAGCCCTCTTTCAGCTATGGCCTTGTAAACCGAGAAATAGGTGGATTTTGGGAGTTCGTTTTTTCAAAAGTTGGTCTAATTGAACTTTGAAGGGCATTTTCGTAGTTTTATCGACCCCTCTGATTACGGAAAAAATAAGGAAAAAATTCCCCGAGGCCTAATTAAAAAACTACCTTCTAAGTATTTGAAATGAGTTGAATTCGTTGACGCGGTCTATTTTCGAGACCCGTACCTCCGGTAAAAACGTCATTAGCGCCCCAAAAGTTACACATCCTGTAGAAAAATGTTTGCTCTTTCCAACGGTGTATGCGCGGGAAGGCTGCGCCAAGTCTCCTTTCCGCTATGGAGTTTCAAACCGAGAATTACTTGGATTTTGGAAGTTGGATATTTTGAAACCTCGTCTAATTGAACTTTGGAGGACATTTTCGTAGTTTTATCGATGCTCCTGATTGCGGGAAAAATAAATAAAAAATTCTCCGAAGCCTAATTAAAAAATTGCTTTCTGAATTTCGGACTTTATCTCAGATTATCAGCTGTGACTTCTAAACTAATCATTTTGGAGAAAAACTGACTTCAGATTTGCATTCAGCACGTTCAAAACTTCCTCCGTACTTATTTTCAGGTCGTTATAAGGAAGTTCATTTTTTCTCAAAAATCGACAGGGGTATATATGGAAATTTCATCGAATTTTCGATGGAGTCAGAATTGCCTGAAAATCTCAGGAGTCATAGAAAATTTTGTGCTCTTTCCAACGGAGTGTGCGTGGGAAGGCTGCGCCAAGCCCTCTTTCTGCTATGGCCTTTCAAAACGAGAAATAAGTTGATTTTGGAAGTTCGATTTTTTAAAAGTTGGTCAAATTGAACTTTGAAGGGCATTTTCGTAGTTTTATCGACACCTCTGATTACGGGAAAAATAAGGAAAAAATTCTCCGAGGGCTAATTAAAAAACTACCTTCTAAGTATTTGAAATGAGTCCAATTCGTCGACGCGGTCTGCTTTCGAGACCCGTATCTCTGGTAAAAACGTTGTTAGTTCCCCAAAAATCATAATTCTTATAGAAAAATGTTTGCTCTTTTTTTAATGCAATTTAATGCGCGGAGAGGCTGCGCCTATTCCTCTTTCTGCTACAACCTTTAAACCGAGAAATAGGCTGCAACTTCGCACGTTAAAACTCAGCGTGTGTTTGTGTATGTTTTCTGAATGTACCTCGTCGTTAATTAATCACCGTTTATATTTTCCTTTCTTGTTTCCCTTGCAGGTCTTACACTCGCCACATGTCGTCGTAATTAGGTAAGTGTGTTAAATAGTTTCTATCTTCGTCACCTGTTTAATTAGTATTCGCACTAAAATTTAACTACGTTCTATTGGTCAAACCGATGAAATTGTTGATATTAGTATGCGCACCGTCACGAGATAAATAATATATGGCAATAAATTACGTGCAAGTGTATCGCGGTGTTAGTAACCTAGAGCCTAGCGTTTGATTTCCAGTGCGCAATTGAATAGCAATGTAATTGAAAAGCACCGGATTTTACCGTCCTGTTAGCTTTTCCACCGTAAATGAAGTCGGATAAAAGATTGGAAATGTGCAAAATACGCCATTTTGTAAACACGTAGTTGCAGTTGCATAATTTTCTCGACTGGAAAGTTAATAAGGCGTACCATAAGTTTTTTACAGTCATTTCGTCCACTAATAGAGAAGGGTCGCCCTTCCAAGGGCCGAAGCAAAGACGTAGGGCGAGCCGAGGGCCGAGCCTGGAACGGAGGAAGTCCAAAGTTCCTCATCACTGGAGTCGAGGATCCCCTTGTGATTCTAAGGAATTATTTCTGGAATTTTAGGGAAAACTTATCATTAACGATTCAGCGAGCGCCGATAACCGATAATGTTTTTGACCATGGGCCGTTAATACAAAATTGGAGGGGGAATATTTCACGGATATTCCACCTGTGATTGGTTAGTCCAGCACAGAGAGGGGTGGTGAAAAGTGTGCACCGATTAGGCTTTTGTGTCGATGAAACGTACCAAATTTTAATCCTTATAATTATTTGAACACGATTTGGTTACTTTCCACTCATGATATTTATGATAATAACGTACATGAATACCTGACGGATGTCATTAAATAAAAATTATTCCAACGTTAGTCATACGTACGTAGCAAGCGATAATTATTCATCATTTGATGGACTTGGCGATATAGTTGAATAACAATACAACCGAGGAAATTGCAATCGGATTGAAAGCGTGTAATTCACGAAAACAATCGCATTCTTTTCGATTAATTACTTATCGAACGCCATTGCAGTTAATTCGTGCCTGTTGCGAATGAAAGTTAAAGAGGGAAAGTGTCGGATTTGGGAAATTTGAATTATTTTAAATAGATGGTACTTCCATAGGCGAAATACTTTTAATAGGAATCGTCGATAAAAGGGAGCGGCCGATTTGAGAAAACGTCTTAACTCGAGAGAAAGTATATAAATGCGAACGTAAAAAAATCGAAAGTTAGATAATTCGACTTAATTAGCGATGCCTTTTTTCCTACAACATATGTTCGAGCTTGGAGTAAAAAAATCAAAGCGGTCGATTGCAGTGATCTAAGTAACTCAGTTGAAACGAATTTGGTAGCAGTTGTTAAATTTATGACTTAAGTTGTGGAGTTTCTAAGTACGTTATAACAATTGTTAGGACTGATGAGATCTTCATTTGCACTTGTCTCAGTGACGCATGAGTTCTAACGCTTTGAAGGAAATTGGGGGAAAGTTAAGGCACTTTTAACGGAATTGCAAGCATATAAGAAAAGTATTATTATTGAAATTTAATTTACTACGTTTTTAGAAGAACTCTGGTGCTTTCAAATAAGTAGGGGAGTGGCTATGGTGCTTGCGGCAATTGCAGTAAACCGATATAATTTTTATAGCAATTGCAATTATCTTAAGAAGGGTAATAATTTATAACATTTTTGGTGGAATTCTGACATTTCCTTTGGACATTTTTAAATATTATTTTAAATTAAAGTGTTTAGTTTAAATCTTAAATAACTAGAAAATTGAAATTAAAGATTTTATTGTTTTATTTTGTCCCATTATTCGCCCATTCGTGTCACTTACACGTTTGAAGTACCCTGGTCGAGTTTCCACCGTCTTTTCTAGTGGGCGATATGGGCAATATTGACCATAAATGACGCTCAAGTTGTTGTTTTTTTTTAAATTTTTTGTACGCAAAGTATTGGCTGAGCAAATCGAAATCGAAATGTGCCCATGGGCTCACTCCTAATTTACATACACGTACTTCGTTCCTTGGATTAAGCACGAGTCCTTTTACGAAATTATAATTGAACCAATCGTCGATGCGGAAAGGTCCGGACGTCCTTTTTCATACGTACAAAACGTTGCGAAAGTGAATGAAATAATCCCGATAAAGAAACGCTTACGAAAATCGGGGGGCGATGATAAAAGACCGGAAAATGGCTGTAACATTCATTGATCTTCGCATCTTGTTTTACGGGTTTCTGGTTGGTGTTCATTCAGTGCGGTTTGCTGCTAATGGGTAAATTGCGCGTGATCGGTAACTATCGAAATGCCATCGAAATTGGGAGTAAAAATAGGTCATTTTATGGAAAATTAAGGGAATTTAGAGAAATTTGCTTGTAAACCTCTTGACATTTGTACTAAGTTAAATATCTAGGAGAGTTTCAATCGTTTACTGTATGTAGCGTCCCTGGGGATGCTTAAAATCTCTTCACCGTTTATAATTTATTATTTAATGCAACATTTTAGAGGGCTACAAGGGATGTAACATTAAACTTCCTTTGAGAGTTTGAAAGTAATTTTAGGCGTATTTCAATAAAAATCAGGTGTTTCCGAAAAATTTCCCTGCAATTTTTCGTTTTGACGTCCCTAGAAGCCAAAACAACCCTCTGTTCGAAAGATTATATATTATAGTATAACGAAATTTGGAAACCCGATAGAAGGCGCATTTTCTACTTAGTTCAAATGAAGCTTGGTACAAAAATAGTGTGGATAGATGTCTCGGTTATGCTCGTTAACGAGCCAAATCGGCGCAGTAAAAACAAAATGACGGCCTATCAAATTAGATAAAAATTCGTAACTGTTTTGTTTTGGATTTGATGCAGAAATGTTATAAAGCTTTTTTGTACACCTTGAAACGTTCTACAACTTTTGTATTTGACATTTTTTTAAATAATCCACAAAAAAAATTATTTACGAAAAATTAAAGATTTCACATCATTACGCTTATTTTCATAAAAATAGAAACCCATTTCGAGTATCAAAACCAGATCACAGTCTTGGAACCTTAGTTTATTACATTAACCTTTATGATGATTTAAATCACAAAAAAATAACTACAGGAATATTCACATAAATCAAAATCACATGTAGCACATATTTGCGTATTATTGGATTAAATCATATTTGTACCTGCGAAGGGATGGGATGGTGTAACCCACACGCCCCAGGGGCCCTCTTCTATTCTAAGATATAAAATTTGGCACAGTTTTTACTATCTCGATTGAATTAAATCAGAAGTTTCTATCGAAAAATGACGGCTGCCTGCACGCAGTGTCCCGTTTTGAAAATTTTCCGGGCGCGACGCCTGAATTTTTAAAATTACTCCCGGATGCCCGCCGAAGCGTCTAAAAGTAAACCCTCGTCCTTCCTTCCGCGTCGTTTTTTCCGCTTTTTCCTCCAGTCGCTCCGTTTCTTTCTCTGCCCCTCTCTCCCCGCTTTCGCTTTCCAGTCCGCTTTCCGTCCATTTTAGTAACAGCTGGAACGGCGGCGGCGTCGTCGTCGTCGTCGGCGTCTCGGTGCTCAAAGGGGTGTGTACCCCGTCTTTTTTTGTCGCCGTGCGTGCCCGATTCTGGTGATTTCATCGGGGAATTCTGATTAATAATCGACGGTTCTCGTGTGCGTGTCGGGGGTCGCGCTCCTCGCCGGGGGTGGTTTCGCTCCGATGACGCTCTCCTGCTATGACATGTTCTGCGTGAATTTCGCCAAGGTGAGGAAAACTCCTTTTTAAGGGACAACCGCTCCGATCTGGCATTCTGGACGTGGCACATTTTCGTGCCCTTAATCATGCCCCTTGATTTTTTTAAATTCACCCTGTCTTTGTTGCAAACGTGGACATCTCGTCTTTTCCTTCTGGACAATGCATATTTCGATGCCTGCTTTTATTTATACTATTACTACACATATAATTTATATTTTGTGTGCAGGCAGAAATTGTAGGTACTGATACTATGAATTATTCGATATATAAGGATACTGACGCGTTATAAGTATTAATACCGTGGGTTGCATGATCGTTGCAGTAATTATTAAGGACTAAAACGTTTTATGCTCACATGAAAACGCGAATGATTTTGTAGAAACTGTTATGTACGTAGGAGGATTAATAATAACGTGGCGCATACGGTGTGTTTCACAAAGTTTATATTCCCAAAAAATATTCCCTTACTAGGATTAACTAGGAACTTGAAACTTTTCACACTGGGACCCGAATAGACCCAGAAAAATCCGAAAACCCAGAATTTCTCCTCATGGGTTTTATTGTGTGACTCTTCTCGAGCAGCTAAACACTTTACACTCTGCACGGTTATATCTTAGGGCTCGTAGTGACTCTAAAGAATTTATAAACCCGGAATTTAACACTCCCCTAGTAATTAGAGCGTCAAACGTGGCACAGTTATAGTTTGGACTCCAGGATGGCTCAGAAAAGCAACATAACCCCGAATTTCCCATTCCAAGTGGGTGAAATTTAGTTAACACTGCCCGAGTCACTAGAAACTTCGAACTCGATCATAGTTTAGACTCCAGCGTTGGCTCCAAAATTTCCATTACCGAGATGGTAGAGAAGAAGGCAGTTCCTGGATCCCTGGAAACTTTAAATTTTGCACGGTTATAGAGGTAATGCGAGTTATAAAGGTTGTACAATGGAACTATAGCCTAAAGACAGGACGATCGTGTATTCGATCCTCGTGAAATAGTAGCCTACGTTGGTTTTTAGTTTCCATCTCTTATGTTTAACTAGCAATAGTCGACGCTTATTCAAAAGGCATTGCCCTTTGTCGAATAAAGTATTCATGCTTTCCCGTATAATCTTCAAATATGTTTAATTTAGTGGGTGTTTAAAAAACATTATTCAAAAATTCTGAATTATTGTGTGCAAACTTTTTAAGGTCGACAGTCGTTATTGTAATGCGCAGGAACTATGGGCGGGCGTCTTATGAAAAATGCGGCGTTTCGTTTTTATTTTGAATTAAATTATTTATGAAGTGATGAACGTGGTGGCCACATGTCGAATAAGAGGCGTGCATACTTATACGCATCCTCTTTAATATGTCACTTACAGAAAAATGCACGCTCGATTAAGACATACGCACATGTACACTTTTTCTACGTAAAATAAGTTACGTCCGAACCGATCTCGCTAAAATTTTATGGGAAATCGCGTGGGACGACGTGAACTTTCTTTTCGTACGTGCATTCCCGTATCGGAAATATTTCCAATTAAAAATTTCACTGGCGACACCTACGCGCACTTCCTCGCTGTTTAACTGTAATTCGTGTGGAATACCGATTCGTATTATTAAAATAGGCGGAAGATGCCTAACCGTGCGTTCAGGAAAAAATAAATTAGGTATGCCATGCAAGAACACCAACCAAGAAACCGAAATAGAAACAGGAGGAAGTAACGAGACGTTTAGTGGCGCTGCCAGCGCCGAAGCTATTCCATTTTTCCGAATCGCGTTGCGACAGAATGGGAAAATTTCGGTGAAATGGTGAAAAATGAGGTATATGAAAGAAAAATGAGTATAAAGGTTAAGGGTGTTGTGAGTTCTTTTACTTACTTATGTGACAACGCCAACGCAAAATAATCAGGTGTATTTGTCCAAACATTATTTGGTTTTTACGATCCGAGCGGCGGCGACAGCGAGTCGGTTGTTAACATCCCCGACTACTCGGAAATTTAAATTTGAAACTCAAATTCTCTTCTTATTGATATTGTGGCGAGGTTATCGCTGGCGCGACCGTTCGTCCCGTAAATGAACCACCAGATGACGCTATCGAATGTTCTCCAAACAGCCAATAACGATCTCGTACGAAGAGTAGAGCAGAAAACTCGAACATTTCGGAATAGAACGCGACATATATAAGGCCGAAGACAGGGAGACACTAACGAACTAAGAAGTCAAGGCATAAACGTGACAGTATGATCATTTAAATCGGCTTTGGTTCTACGTTTAGTTTTTTCAATATTTTCGTTTTTAGTTTCGATTTAGCTTCGTAGATCCCATTAAATTATTGCTTGTTCCGGTCACTTCTCGTCGCATTCGAGCTTTTTACGGGGCTTTTTTAAAAAAGGCGTCCCGCGTTTCAGCTCACCCCCTTTTTTCTCGATCGAGGAAGCTATGTGAGCTATTCGAAAATGTCTAAAATTAGGCTAGACGTTTGCTGAATACGTTATAAAAGATTTCGTGGCGCGCCTCGGCAAAACAAACAAAGCTGATCTTTCTCAAGCGACGAATTTTATGTATGTGTGTGTGCGCACATATGCGTGTTTCGTGGTTTTCGTTTTTGAGAAAGGGGAGACGGACTGGTATTTCGCGTCTGTTTATTTTCCCCCGGATTCGTACGTTAAACGTATGTAGTAATGGTTTTTTTTTATATCGTTTTGTTCCTATGGCTTTCGAAGTTGCGTAATTTTTGCTACGATACATTCCGATAACGGAAAATAATTTTCCACTTGCAATTCCGAGCATGAATCCTCCATCGTTTCAATTTGTCGCAGTTAACGTCATTCTTTCTATTTCTCCAGGCGCTATGCACTGAAGTGTACGAGATGCAGATAAGCGAGGCGGCGGGAGGGGCGCCCGCCCTTGGAGCGGAGCCCTGCCGCTTTCCCAAATTGGAGGAGTGCGCCCATTTCCATTACGAAAGGGTACAACTGCCCCAGCTCAACGTCACGCTGCAGACCAACATGGATCAGTCGTTACACTCGCAACATAGTAAGTTATAGTGGTACGTTATAATGAATTTCGACGTCTGACGAGCTTACCAGACCTGGTTACGTATCTAATCGTCCTAATGATCCAGAATGACGTGATTACCGTGCGTTTATAACGGGCACGATCCGCATTTCGAGGCCGACCGCTAAGACTGTTTGCATAATGATACTACCGTCCAACAGATGGAGCTACCTGAGATCTATGGAAAACACGTGAGATCCGGTAAAGTGGTGTCTGTCTTTCTGAATTTTTTAACTGTTGATGGTTTGTGTGAACTCGAAATAATGATAAAATATAATTAGGATAATGGTGAAATAAAATGGTACTTATTTTTTAGTACTAAGCACATTTGCAAACTTCACCATAAGTCGGGGAAAGACCAAGTCCGATGCTTGAACATTAGAAAAGTAGCAACAATGAGTTCGCAACAAAAGATACTCTAGTTTGGTTTTGGAGAGGGTTTGAATGGTGTTCACATTCGCCATTCTTTAGAGTCGTCTTCGTAGATCAGCTGAAAACGTATTTTGAGGCCAAATTGAGCTGATTTTTGTGAAAACGAATCAATGTACACTGTAGAGGTTTGAGCGGCTTGCTTCAATAAGGAATCAAAAACAAGTTTCTTGCAACTTTCACATCTACGAATGCGGCTCTATGAAATGGCGAATGCGTGCATGTTGAACATATGAAAAATTCACTGTTGTTACTTGCGTTTCACGATTGGACTTGTACCAAAAAATTTAAGTACATGTACGTTATACTTCCACACCAAACATCATTTAGTGTAAATGTGTTGTTTCTAAATTGTGATTCAAACACCATTTTACAACTGCAACTTAAAAAATTTATCGATGTTGCATCCATACGCAATGCACCTCATATTGTTTGGATCTTCACTTAGGAATGCTCTGAATACTTGTCTACAGACACGAAACTGTAGAAAACAAACACTATTGTGTATCACTGTTTACTCTCACTATGTCGTCATTAGCGCAGCCCAATAAATGCGCGGTATCTTATCTTCTCATTTATCGTATCACGAGTCAATATCAAAATTCAATAGAAACATTAGGCCCCTTATTGTTACTGAAAGCATCAAAACTGAGGAAATTTAAATTATCTCTGCACACTTCGCCTTGGTAATATTTCTATTTGGTGTAGCTAATGAAGACTCCGAAGTGGAATGGTTCATGGTCCAGGTGACGTCCGGGGACGCCTGTTGGTTGATCCAGAGGAACTTCGAGAATTTCAAAATGCTGGACGCGCAGCTGCATCAGTGCATATTCGACAGGAAGATCTCGCAGCTTCCGGACCTCGGCGATGAATCGCCTAACGACGAAGATCTCGAGGTAACTGTCGAGGAGAAGGAGCGTCCATAGGAATTAATTTGTACAAAACGGGATATTTTTTGCATGACGTAAACTGGTTCGCGCAACGTACAGGCTGCGATATTTTTTAAGAGTGATTTCCATTTGTAACAAGCGTAATAACCGTAAAGTAAATCCGTTATAAAATACAAGGAAAGCTGTTAATAACCGAGACTTACAAAAATGGATAGTAATTAATTTGACGTTTATATTGGCTGTTTATGTTGAAATGAGAGGCGATCACGAACGGGAACGCCCTTCAAATCGGATTAAGTGCTCCTGCTTTCCCTTATAGGAAATTTATGGGAGAACCTACAATAATTTTGGCAGTTTTATGTCGCTTCCAGTTCCGAAATCAGTATATAACGTTTCACTGTAATACGACTGCCTGCGAAAGCCCCATGGTATTTGTGTTATTTTTCGGGTGCATCGGGATCGATAAGCTCGCAATATTTTCGTATGTAGGTCGGAACCGCTGACTAGGCCGTATACTCGATAAATTTAAAATAGGTCAAAAGCTACTGGGATAACTCGCGAACGACATACTGCAACTTAGGGGAGTTTAAATATAAACTGGAATTTACGTGCTTTACTCTCGCGAGTAGAGTGGATTTCGTCTCAGAAATCATAGAAGCAATACATCTCGAGTAATGCAACGTGAACGATTACCTTCCATTTTCCTCGTCGCTTCGTCGACAACCCTTCCTAATTAGCCTCATTGACAGCCATTTATTTATTTTCTAGACCAAGCTCGTGATGTACTTGGAACGCTTCAGTAAAATTGCTGACAACTCCGTGAATTGCGGCCCGGTCTTAAACTGGCTCCAAATGGACAATAAGGGGCACAGGTTGCTCGTGCCCAGCGAGGAGAGCAGGTCAATCAACACACCTGCAGTAGCTGCCGCTTACAGCGTACGCCGTTATGTTTCACAGGTAGAAAAACAATACACCAGTTGTAAGTGATAATGTAAATATCTGGAATAATGCTAGATAACCGAGTTTACCAGCTTTACAAGGATACCAGCTTAAGTCTACCTCCGGTGAATCCACGTACCCTAACACTGTTAATGTAATGAGCTTGCCATCCAATAGATGGCGCTGTATTCCATCCATACAATTACTACACAAGGAAATAATGTTGTTATTTAAATTATTCACCAATTTTAAGTTTTCATTGCTTTGTTGTATTTGTTTTCGTTTCCATCACCCCTGAGTCGTTCGTTTTCCAGGCGAGAGACGAGTTAAACCTGGAAGTCGGCGACATGATCTCCGTGATCGATATGGCCAGTCCGGGGGAGTCGGTTTGGTGGAGAGGGAAAAGGGGTTTCCAGGTCGGCTTCTTCCCGCAGCACTGCGTCCATATCATCGGCGATAAGATCCCGAGGAATATGCCCTTACCACCGCCGGTCGTCGGGTAATTATCGATAATGATAGATCTATTGTAATAATAATAACGTCTTCCTAACTCATGCATGAAATGAATTACAGTCCTCGGAAGAAAAGGTGGAAGAGGCTCGATAGATTTAGTTATTGCAACAATACAGAAGAATATTTTCGTAACAAATGAGACAGTCAGCTACACAACACAATTTGCTACCACTAAACTTGGCTGACAGCAATATACCTAATACCTTTTAATGTCCACCAGTCATTTGAAACTACTTTAAAACCTCGCCCCTAGAATTAAAGACCCGTTGAACCCAATTCATTCGCAATTCGAATTTCGAAGATCTGTGAGGTCCAAACGAAATCTTAGTTAGCACATCAACTAATTCCGATTTATTTGCAAACAAAAATTTTTCAATTCGTACTAATTTTTTCAGGTCTTTGGCCTTAACTCCGATCAAGCCGGTGTTAAGGAAACACGGAAAGTTGATCACCTTCTTCAGGAGTTTCATACTGAACAGACCTTCCAGGCGACGACTGAAACAGTCCGGCATCCTGAAGGAAAGGGTCTTCGGTTGCGATTTGGGCGAGCATCTATTGAATTCCGGCAACGACGTGCCTATGGTGTTGAAGTGTTGCGCGGAATTCATCGAGAAGAATGGGATAGTCGATGGGATCTACAGGTATATTATAGTTCACCCCGACTCCAATATAGAATGATTAAATTTGAGATTATATGTAATTTCCTGTGATTATAATTATTCAGAACTCACTTAAACCACAAATAATAATTTCAGGTTATCAGGCGTAACTTCAAACATCCAAAAGCTCCGGAACGCCTTCGATGAAGATCGCGTACCCAACCTATACACCGAGGATATCCTACAGGATATACACTCGGTAGCCTCCTTGCTAAAGATGTATTTCAGGTAACGTCATTGGAAACTAACCCCATGAACTTCAATACATCTCAAATTTTTTCTCAGAGAGCTACCGAACCCCTTATGCACTTATCAGCTTTATCAGAGTTTCGTTAATGCAGTCCAGGGTTGCAGCATGACTTCCAGGAATTCAGACACCGACCACGAGAGACTGCTGAAGATGAGGGAAGCTGTACAGAAATTGCCACCCCCTCACTATAGGTACACTCGATGCAATTATTTTTTCATTACCGGACAAGTAACTGTTGTACTACTCTTGCAGAACGTTGGAATACTTGATGAGGCATTTGGCCCGTGTGGCAAAGCACGGTTCTAGTACTGGTATGACGACTAGAAATGTTGCGATAGTATGGGCGCCTAATTTATTGAGGTGTGAAGCGCTCGAGGTAGGAGGTGTAGCAGCCTTACAAGGAGTTGGTGTACAAGTAAGAACCAATCCAAAGAAAGAGACCAATTTTTAGTAGAAGAGTCCATTGAGTAGTTGTAATGGATCGACTCTTGGATTTTGTTAAAGTATATAAATATATTTTTCACTTTTAGGCCGTCGTTACAGAGTTCCTAATATGTTACGCAGACCTAATTTTCTGCGATCACCTGCCTAATCTGGATCATCCCTTGACGGCCTCAGAGAATTTGCTGAAGAAATGTCGACCTAACAGCTTGAACATATCGACGCCTACGAAACTGATCACCTTAGAGGAGGCCAGGAGCAAGCATTTACCTAACAAGACGGAAGACGGCAATTACATCGAAGTCGGAGGAGGACCTAAAAATCTACCAAAGAAATATCATACGATCATTGAATTGCCACCAGGTAAATGTTGCTTCGAGTGTGAGGAGAAATTGTAGACGGTGGTTATTTTTTTAAAGGGATGAGAAAAAGAGGAACCACGAAGAGATCGCCGCTCGGTTGGAGAATGTTCTTTTCTAGGTCGAGAAACAGCTCTCAGGGTAATTTGAATAAAAGTAGGAAAACTTCAACTCCGATCACTATAAATGTAAGCGAGCAAATTTACAAGTTGAAATATTCCCAAGTTTCAATGCATGACTTTTTTCAGGAAAAATCTATAACTGAGTCGGATCTGACCGACATGAAACGTAAACTACGTTCCGTTAAATCCGCCGAAAGCCTAACGTCCGGTCACTCGGAACCCGCGAGTTCAGAAGACGTTCTGGGACCTTTACATTGCCTTACGAAACCTCCTGGGCATAACAGGTACGAAACGATCGACTATTCAAGTTTTTGTAGTAATTTTTATTGACGTTACAGGTCTGTGTCGCACGATTCGTACTTCGACACGTTGCAGAGCTCTCAGAATAATTCTGAGGGTTCGTTGTTGGATCTGAGCGAGATCCAATTGAATTTCGAGTTGGAAGAGTCGGAAATGAGAATATTTTCCGAGGACGAGAGTCTGGTTAGCTCTCCAAGAATAAACAAAGATGTAAGTATGTTCCTTTCAACAACCCTTCATTTCTTTTGTGATTAGTGATATTAGTGATATTCTATTATTTTCCCTGTAAATTTAAATCACATTAGACAGACCGAAATTTGTTGTCACATGCAATTTTTTTAAAATTGTAATAGTACATTGAAAGCATCGTTTCTTTAATATGTCAAGTAAATCAAAAAATCCCTCGAAATCAGTTTGGTAATTAAAATTATATCCAAATAACCTATATCAACTTTTCTTGTTTGACCTTGTTTCAGGCTCAAAGGAAAACGTTGATTCAATTGAAGCAAGACGACGTTAGTACAAACTGTCTGAATCCTTCGCCTAAGAAGCAACCTCGTGTCGTCCTATCGCCGGAATCTCAGTCTCGTAAACGAACCAGATTAGAGGATCAACTCTCCGACATCCAGTACATCGATTGCAATACCCCTGAGAACGTCGTTTCGACGACGACCGCCGTAATACACGCCCTCCCGGACAGCCCGACGGTATCTAAGGGGAAACAATTGTTCGAATCCTACCAGCCTAAGAATAAATCGCCGAGGAATTCTGATAATATAGACAAGTCGATAAAGAGGCAGTCGCTGAATTTAGACTATTCCATAAAGCCCGTCATTCCAAAGTCTTTCACCGAAGTGGATATAAATAACAAATTATTAGGGCCCGTGAGTATTCTGCCGACGCCCAGTTCGCCGGTATACAAACAGCTCGGCGAGAGCAGCACTAGCGTTTCCCCTAATTCGAATAGTTCATTGACAGAAAGCACTTATCAATACCTTTCGAAAACAGAAACGGAATCGCCGACCAAAAAACCTCCAAATTACGAGAACGTGCTGACCACAATCAGCATAACATACAAATCTCCTCAGAGGAGCGCCCCGACGTCCCCGGCGAAAACCTCGATCCCACACATATACGAGAACGTCATACTGAACCCCGAAAAGGTAGACATACCCACCTCTACGGCGTCTCTGCCCGTCCAAGAGGCCAGTCAACCTACGGTCGACTTCTTCCAGGTGCAAACTGACGAAAGGCCGAAGAGCTTGAGTGCTCTTGAAGACATGACTTCGAGTAAAGAAAACGCAATGAAACAGAACTTAAGTTCAAGCGCCATCTGCAACACCAGCGAGCAACTATCGTTAGGAAGTAACTTCACCGATCAAAAAACCTTCAGTTCCAATCAGTCCTCCAATTCCAACATACAGTACACGCCGAGCGTCAGCTCGGCACCGTACCACTGCATCGAAAACTCAGAGCACCTGAGCCCAACCGATCTGAGCCTGAGCGAAGTAGTGGAGAGTTCCTTAGAGAATCTGACGACGAGTCAGACCTCGGTTAGTTTCCCTTCTAAGAACAGTTTAAGTCCAAACATCAGTCCCACTCAGATATACGACTCGTTCCAGGACTTGCTGAGCGCTTCCGAGACGAAGAACACCAGCGAAGGCGTATCGACGGAAGACTTGGATAACCTACCGATAGAAGATGCCAATTTGATTGATTTTAGTCCAGACACGGGTGACAGCCCGAGCAGGTTGAGCAACATAGAGAAGCGAAAATCGGATGAAACTGAATCGATGGATGAAAATGACATCTACCAACAGGTGAAATATTTTAGAAGGTCGATTCATGAGGTGAACGCGCTTTTAGACTTGGACAGTGTCCAGAAAGGGACGAACAGTGAGAATATTGAAGAAAGCCTTAAATTTGAGAATAAAACTAGTGATAGCGTGGATGAGAACTATGATTCCTTAGAGCCGACGACGAGTTCGCACGTGTACGAGAACGTGGAGGGTGAGAATTTACGTATGGGACAATTGTATGAAAATGTAGAATTAAGTAGCGATAAGACTGATATAGAAATTACTAGTGGGAATGCTAACGATGACGATAAGTCAACCGAAAAAGACTTGAACTCGAGCAAAGAGAACGTCGTTATTAGAACGAAAAAAATTTACGAAAGGGAAAGCCTGCCGCCGTGCTTGAGGGCGAGGAACCTGAAGCAGCAAATGAAGACGCGTTCGCTGGACGAGGACGAATTCGAGAAGGAGTTCGCCGCGCAGCACAGGATAAGTTTCGACGAGTCCTTGGGCTACAAGACGAACTCGCTGCCCAAGACGCTTAATCAACCGAAGTGCTTACCTAGGGAGGATAAGGCTATTAAGTCGATTCATCTCGCCCACAGCACCGAGAATATTAAAATGGCAACAAACGAAAATGAGGATTTGAAGAAGAGGGAGAGAATCGAAAGGTACAAAGAGGAACGGAGGAAGATACTGCAGGATAAGTACAGGTTGGTAGTGGTGATCACTTGAGGAGCACTCTTCATTTCGTCTTTGCTTCCTTGGCTAGGTTAGGCTCATCCAGAATGAGGATTTAAGTTAAGCATGTTCTGATCGTACCTTGATTATTGAAAAGTGATGTACTACTTAATGGTAATACATTACCTAAGTGTTTAAGTACCTGAGCGTATGTCAATTCAACAAACTACATCCACGATAGACTTATTTCTTTTTGGGTGGGGTTTTGACTTAGTGTAACTTAACAGGGTTAAATCACCGCCACCTTGGATTTTGTTCGAAGATGTTACTTATCCTTCATAGAAAGGTGTTGGATTAGAGTACAGATGAAAATTTTTTTAAGTTATCCACATTATCCAGTAAATTTTCGAATCGTGTATTGATGCTTTATTCTTCCAGATCGGAGTCGTTTAAAGAGGACAAAGAAGTGCTCCTAACCCGCCTGAGGATATTCAAAAACAAGGAGGAGAGCTCGGAAAAAGCGAAGGTTTCAATCCCGGAGAGCGAGAGGCCGCCGCGCCTACGTAGAAGGAGCACCAGGACCGACGACCCGCCCCCGGAAAGCCCCGAGACCAAACCGAAAGAGGAGGAAACCAAAAGGGACAACAAATTGATGACGGAAAGCCTGAAATCGCGCGCGGCCATATTCGAACAGAAGAGCGTTCCCGTCGTGACCAAATCAAAAAGCGTACCCTGCGATCAAAACAAACAGACTGAGTTAAATGCCAAAAATTTGAACGAATCTCGAGAGAATGATGGCGAGAGCGTTGTCGATGTGAAGAATTTAGATTTTATTAGGAACAAACGAGGCGAGAACGTCGCCAGAGAAGAAAGAAGGCGGTATACTTTCAATAGCAGAGAAAGGGAGTTGGGAACGGAACAGCAGAGGAGGATCAGCTTGGATTCTAAAAGCCCAAAGTAAGTCATAAGTACTAATTCCCTCGGACGTTAGAGTAAATGTTACTCAATTTTATATTTTCAGAAAAGAGAAAACTTCTCCAACATACTGCATAAAGGATATGAAAGCGATCTTCGAATCAAAATCGAAGTAAATTTAAAATTTACCAATGTTAGCTTCATAATATAATAGTAAATTGACCAAATTTGTTTGCTTTAGAAAATGTTTAAATATAACTGAAATTTAATAAACCTTTTAGGAATGTACAGCAAAAGTTTTATGCTAGTTGTATATTTTGTATATACATTGAGTTTATGGTAATTTCGTTTTACTTTTTCTGCATTGTTGACATACTAGTATATAAAACTAGGTTGTAGAATGACAGTTTTATGTTTTGTTGTATTTATTTCCTTCACTTTTTTGTTATATAAGGTATTTTGTATAAAATGTAATTTGTTGTTTATAAATGACCTGAAGTGATATTATGTACATATAAAAAGTGACATGATTACATTTTTTTAAGTTCGCCCCAATATATTACATTATTTATTGATAATCCCAAAAAATCTTTGAAATGTTCTTCAGACAATAATATAAGAAGCTGTTTCATTTTCTCAAATATCTATCCACAGTGCTGTATGGACTGCTTCAAGAGAATCTTTAATAAAGAGACACTTTCCTGTCGCCACATACATATTCTTTTTATTCAAAAACAAGGTGATACAAAAGTACCCCTTTCAGAAAAATAACTTTATAGCAGACAAATTCAGAAGCATCGATTTTCTTATGAAATAAATATGTTATACTTTTATCTACTTTTATTCGAACAACTATAATAAATTTTCTGAAATACTGAACAAATGAAAATAAATATTTTTATCATTATTACATCTCCTATATAGACCATTCGAGATGTGATATTAAATGTGATTTCTGTGGAGCACATTACATTGTACTTATCAACTACAAACAAATCAGTCAAATTCCGTCAAGCGGGTCGCTTCAGATGGTTTGTTCGTGTAGCGTAACACGGATGGAATTTTTATAAAAATGGTACGTGTGTTATTAAAAATACTTTTGGTTCACGAGCAAATCTCATTATAAGTGCAGAATATTACCAGTTTGGATTTCAGTGATGTGTCAAGTGGCCCAACTTAACGGTTCTCAATGTAAGCATCAAGACGATTTCACAATTCTCTTAACTGTTCGTTCCGTCATCACTTTGAGCAGCGTCACTTAATTCCTCATGTTTTACAGATTTCGAAATACGCGGGCTCTTCCGGACCGGCAAGGCGCTCGTCTCCTCGTTTAGTTTGTTCAGTTTCTTCCTACCTCTCCTCTTTATTATCAGACCATTATCCTCGTGGCTTCCCAATTTAAAACCGATGGCGGGATCACAGTCCGTCAGCTTGACCGGAAAGTACACGGGCTGCAAAACGTTACACGTGTTAGAATAGAGACGTGAGCCCGTAAATCGCGTTTACCTTCTCGTCGTCCTTCTGCCTCTTTTTCCCCCGGTGACACCCGAACTGGGTCTTCTCGACGTCGGACTCCTCGAACTTCCTGTCCTCCTCGAGGTGCTCCTGCTCGTGCTTCTTTATGTCTCGGTACGGTACGGTCTCCGTACAGAGCTTGCACGGCTTCGAGTGCGTTTTGTAATGCAAATTCAACATGAACGGCGTGCCTAAATCTTCCTTGCACACGTCACAGGTGGAACTGTGCTTCTTCATGTGCGAGGCGTGTCGGCTCTCTGCGTGTTTGTTGCCGCAAATGAAGCACTCCCTGCAACAAAAATTATTATTATAATTTTATATAAACAAGGGTTCACAATTGTTTATATGGCAACAGTCGTGTCATGAAGCCTGAGTGAATATTTTTCCCCTCGATGTTGCTATGGTTTTCATCTGAGACTCTGTTAGCGGAACAAACAAATAAGTATAGAAAAATACAAATTAAAATACCAGTGCACAGTGGTTTGACCAAGCTTCAACTCGATAGCACTTATCATTAAAAATTTCTTACAACTGCTTATCCTGTTGACTCCCTTTCTTCTTGTACGGCGTGATCAGATAGTCATGATCGTTGATGTAAGACCCGTCTGGGCTGTACGTCGAGTAAGGAGGACAGACCGTGTCCGGTTCTGCTATTTTCGTCGCGGCCACTTCCGCAACAGGAACGATCTTGACTCTCCCGCGTTTTCTCTTTTCGACCGTTTGGACGCTTTGCGCTAAAAGAATGAACGAGCTCTTATGCAAAGTTTTCAAAAAAATCGAGAGATCGACTTACTTGTTTTCGGTACTGGTGACAGGTTAGTACTCTTCGGGAGTAGTACCGGAGAGGGCATCGCTTGCGCAGTAGTGATTGGAGTGGCGGTTTCAGGGGGAATGTTAGCTGCAAGGTAGAACCCATCTAGATAGGAAAGAATTTATCCTTAATATTTTTCGAAAATTGAAAACTAAGTATTTAGGCCGCCATATTTGGAGTAAAACATATCCCTCCTCTTTCTAACATATTCGAACATATCCTTACGGTACTGTGTATATCTAGTACCTCTACTATTAACATTATGGTAACATCAGTATACTAATGGTGTTCTGTGTTAATGGTTCAGAGGTGTGTTGCATAACAATTGTTGGGAAAACTGCATTATTCACTATTCCTTACTTTCGTTTTGAAGATTTGTTGCTGCCAATGGGACTAATGGAGGAAGGCCATTTCCAAAACCTGCCAATAAAAAAAATGTAAGACGTTGAACTTTCCAAGTTTCTCGAAAGTGTTTCTTTAGGGTACACCAAGGGAGAACCCAAAACCACTAACGAACAGGTAAACTAAAAAATCAAACCATTAACACCACTACATTAAAAAAAAACCGTTTAAAAGTTAACGGGTTCATAAATGGTTACAGGTCTTCAATCCCTATAAACTTACTTTGTAAAAGAATATTTCTGGGCATCTGGTTCTGTCCAGTAAGTGATAAACTCGAATTCTGCATGGTTCCTGCAATAGATGTCGCTATCTTGAGTGGCACGATCTTGGACTGATAGTTTTCAGTTGGTTGTATTTGTTCCAACTCAATTTTATTGATCTGTATAAACTCAGGGATGTCATATTCTTCGTTATCACAAGATCTGTCGATGCTATCGATAATCCCTTGCAGATTATTTGAATCAAACGGCTCGGCCAAAGGATCAGTTTCGGGGTCTAGAACCTCTTCTTTAATGGTGATTTCTTCGTTCAAAGGTGTGCTTTCAATTTTTAGAGCGTTTCGTTTCTTCGGAGGAGTTTCCTGAGGGACCAGAGGAGCAAGTTTCGGAGTTTCTACAAATAGGCTGGGTATTTGTTTTTCCGGAACGGGACTCAGCTTCTCCTGTTTAATTTGGACAGGCATGGTGGTGGGTGCCGGCTTCTCGTAAGTTTTCTCAATCACCGAATAGACGCTATCGATATGAAACAACTTTTCGGCTTTCGGTTCATCGTTCTTCTGCTGAGGCTCTGCTTGTACCTAGAACATCACAGAACCTTGTCGATCCGAATTGCACTATTTCTGCCTTTTACCTCAGGGTTTACTTTAGGAAGAATTTTAACCTCGATTCGTTTTTGGGGTGTCCCGGCATATTTCTTCAGTTTCACTTTATAATTCGCGGGTTCCTTCTTACTCACGCTGGAGCCGTTTAGTGCCAGAACGTCGAGCAGGTCTATGGACTCGGCGGTACAACGGGCTTGTTGTAAATACTTGTTGATCATTTGCTCGGTTCGTAGGCATGTCTTTCGGAAGTTGTAGGCGCTCATAAGAGCATCAACACAGCGGAAGCAAATATCCGGCTTCTTCGAGGCTCCTAAGTACTGGAAATGAAAAAAAAAACACAGCGATTGTCAAAACTAAGTCTTAGTTGTAGGGAATGTGAGGACCTGTAAAAGAAAATGTTCTTATAATTACTTTTGGTGCAATGAAAAATAAATTTAATAAGTGTTAAGATAGCAAGTAAAAGTTATTTCAATAGTGAAGTAAAGTTCATGGTAAGTCATACAACATAAATAACTGCATAAAAAGATAAAAGTGAATGTCCTAAGAAACTAATGGAGCCCTAAAGGTTGACAAGTAATGTTGACATGTAATGTTGATTTAAAAATTAAATGGACCTAAAATTAAAGTTTCATAGTTTTGACATTTGATCATAAACTATCAACCATGCGGTGCTAATTTAAATGGGAATAATCTATAGAGTAAACACAATACAAACGTCAAAACAAGATGTCCGTCAGATCTCCGTATAGGTTATACAAGAGTTCGAAATCTAAGCATACAAGGGATGACGTCCTCAATCGTTGATTTGCTGGACGTTTAACGACGGTTATTATTAAAATTTATCAATCCAAAAGCGCCCACTCCGCCCTTAAACTTCGAACAAAGCTCACCATCTCCGGTGCGATATACTTCAGCAAATCGCTGAACTTCGTCGTGTCGCCGTCCGGTCGATAATTCCCGACCATGTCGTACAGGTTACAACCCCTAGCGCACACCTTCAGGCACGTCCTGCAAATCATTTTGGCCATTTAGAGAGTGTCTTTTTCCGGAAATAATCCCGCGAAAGAGGGTCCCTTGACCCTACGGACGGCAAACAGCTACAATGGCCGCAGATCGAAGTTGCGCGGAGGCGCGACGCGCAAACCTTGAATGCGCGCGCACGTTATGAAAGTGACACGATGGCGATTTTCTTGTATCGTGCGCAGTCATTGTGTAATCGAAGGTTAAATAACGTGCCGAAACGACCGCAATGCACAGCAAAGATTACCCAAGGTGAAAATTTAGAAAATTATCAGGAAATAGATGCAGTTCGTGACAAGAAAGAAGAACGGGCGGAACAAATTAGTTTATGACTTTTGTACCGATAAACTTTAAGGCGCTTTACAAAATACCCATCGTGAGGACGAGTGAAAGCGTCCCCGTCCCCTCGATATGTGTACCCTTTGCATTTTTACTGCGCACCCCTGGATGTACTGGACTATGAACCCAAAACTTCTCTTACCCAGTAACTCTTACAACAGAAAAGCTAAAATGGCTTAGTAACTTCGAAATCAATGTCTCGTGGTTATCTTCTACCGCCCTGCTAATGCAGCTTTGTTTGCTATTTCTATTTCTTTTTATTTAATCCACTACATTAGCTTATGCATCTTTACAGTTTCCCAAAAACATGGGAACTGTTTGCTCCCATCATTTTCAGCTTCGTTGTCATCTGCAGGCGGCTCCTCGGCAGCTGCGGTTTCAACTTTGTGGTAGTTCCTGCTACAGTTTACACTTGGGTTGAATAAACCAGTTTTACCCCTGAATTTAAACGACCAAAACCTTTTCTTGGTAAGTAAACATATAAACTTTTCCCTTACTCGTGTATTTTTCTCTTCGTTATCGTCACATTACCGAAGTTGCTTATGCAACTCTACAGACTATTTTCGAACGAAATTCGTAACTATTCGCTCTGATCATCTGCAGGTGGCTGGTCCCCAGCTTCCGTGGCTACTTCTTCTGTAGCTTCTGTTGCTGCAGCAGTCGAGGGTGCAGCTGCGGTCGTTTCTTCTGTTGCTCCTGCAGCAGCAACGACAGTCGAAGGTGCAGCCGCGGTCGTTTCTCCAGTTGCTGCAGCTGTGGTAGTGGATGCTAGGGTTTGGACTTCGGCTGCTACAGTCGAGAGCGTAGTCAGAACTGTGGTGGGTGGAGCTGGAAAATTTAAATACACTTTACACTGAGGTTGCAAGCAGAATTGAATCTACACTGAATTAGGAAAAGTTTGAATGGACTTAGCAGTTTCGTAATGAGGGGAAAATTTGACCAAAAACAAGCTGGAAGGGTGTTGGCACAGCCACTCCTTAAAGAGAGGAAGCAAATACTAATTAATAACTTCATGGTTTAGGTTTCGAACACCTACTGTTTGGGACATCTTCTGAGAGTCCTCATCCTTTTTGAAGTTACTTCTATTTTCCTGTTATACCATGGAAAATACTTCCCCGAGTTTCCTCATCTGCTTGATCATATGAGCAAGAGCTGTAATTTCTATTCGCAAATTTAACTGTACAAGCAACAAAGCAATGATTCTATCTTTTTCTTGGCTCTAACTCACCATTTCCGTCACCGCTGGGCGTCGGTGTGGGACTCGGCAACCTTCTCTTGATGATCACCCATAGGCACGGCCTATGCTCGCTCTCTTCGAATCTGTCGTGGAAGATCAGTTGCCTCTGTGAACAGTTTCAAATGATTACGAGTTATTATTTCGTTGCTGGACTTACGGTTAGGGATACGAAACATAGGAGAACGACTAGACGTAAGGCAGACATATTTTTTGCTGCGCGGTTATGTGCAATCTGAATGTTATCATTACCGGCCTATTCTGTTCGGACCAAGGTAATAAAGGATAACAAAACATCAATCATCACAATAGATTTTATGATGATATCAATGAAATTGCCTTCATTTGAAACAATCATTTATTCCGCGCGATTGTTTCGACCCGATTTAATGCCGGCATGATTATCTGAGTATGTCATCGTTTTCTGGGCACTGATTTCCAGTGTCAGCCATTTTGTGTAATTTCAGTAATGACACATAACATAAGGAAAAACTGCAGTTGCATAAAAACGTATAAAAGAGAAATTACCAATGAGGAAACAAGTACCATCGACGAATTTTCAAATTAGAAACCATTTTAGGGTACAGACTGTTTTCATGAAGTACCCACCTTGTACCTGTACTTCCGTCGACGTCCATTCGTTCGACCGTGTGAATAAACATCAACCTAAAATAAATAAAATATTTTTGCCACAATTAGTGCCTCTAATACCAACAACCTTCGAATCGTCACCATTAGCTATGTTTACTAATTATTCCGCGCGTTTGTCATTCCTGGTTATTATTTCATTATTACGATTATTATGATTTACTTGTGTTTTTTACCATTTCCAGGTCATTAAATGCAATAAGTGCTAAGTACTACAACTACTATATATATATCAGCCGCAGTGCTGCTATTTTGATTACTGACCGAACGACGAGTCAAATTGCAGAAAAATGATGTGGACAACGGCCGTGGTTCTTTTCCTCACCTTCTGGACAGTAAGTATGATCGGCAAAAGTTTAACTTTGTTGTTTTGCATGTACTTTTCTTCAGAAGAGCGTTTTTAATAATTTAAAAAAAGCAAGAGTTTCGTTGCAAAACACCTAAAATCTACAAAAAGTGGTGAGAAAATGGGGTAAATTTTTTTCAGCTACTTAGATTTGGATTACTCTTTGGACCTTCATATTCGGCCAAGGAAAACTTAATGATATATACAAAAAACCCACCAAATTTCGTTAAAGTCGATTTTTTAGTTTTCCCACAACAATTTTGCAATCCAGCCCCCTTAGAAAAGTCGATTTGTATTTTGTAAATAACATGCGACCTTAAAAAATTGCTCTGAATTTTTTTAATCGGTTCGTTTGGAGCGCATCAGGATGTTTTTAAAAGTAGTATCAAATTTTGTACTTATAAACAAATTGAATAACTGCCATTTTTTCGTAAAATTTAATAAAACACATGTCGTTCGAAAGCACTCAAAATGACGCTTCTTACATTTACTTTCTTACACTTCGCTCTAAAAAAATTACATTGGATTTCGTTCTTTTGTTTGCCCAGCCCAATACCTTCTTTCCCAACAGACAGATCCCAACTGGGCTATAATAGGAAAATGCTGACCTGATTGTCACCTTGCTAGCCAGACCAATTAGATTCTTTCGAATCTGTGAGCTTCCCATGCCAAATCCACGCTTTGATACTGATAGGAAGAACAATCAATCATCAATTATTGAAAAAATGACACTTCCATTACACACTTGCTATTTTCAAGGAGACACTCTGTCAAGGACCGATGCCGGGACCTCCCCCGATGGGCATGAGTCAGATGGGAGGAGGCATGGGGCAGATGGGAGGAGGCATGGGGCAGATGGGCGGATCGAGCGGTAGCAGTGGAGGAATGAGCGGCATGGGCGGATCGAGCAGCGGAATGGGCGGATCTAGCGGGGGAATGGGAGGCATGAGCGGAATGGGCGGATCCAGCGGAGGAATGGGCGGGATGGGCGGGTCCAGCGGTGGGATGGGCGGATCGAGCGGAGGAATGGGCGGGTCCAGCGGAGGGATGGGCGGGTCGTCAGGAATGGGAAGCTCTAGCAGCGGCGGGATGGGGCAATCGATGGGCGGGATGGGAGGCGGAGGAATGGGCCCGTCGATGGGAGGCATGGGGAAATAAATAGCGCGGCGTGAACGAAGCACACCTATACTTCGATAATAAAAATTGTCTTAAACCTTATTTCGTATTTATTAAAACAGTTCTAATCCGATAATGGAAAACAACAAAGTTATGCAACCACTCTTGTCTCACACTGTTCACTCAACAAATTCAAAATTTCAGGGCGCTATTCATGGGCAGTATGGTTTCCCGCCATCGATGCCACCTTATTATCCTGGATCTAACACAAACATGTTTGCCAATGTTAACCAGATGTCGCCTAGCCAATTTTGTCAAATCTACTGTAGCAACTGGCAACCCAACCTAACTGGAACGCAAACTGGCCACAATAATATACACGGACAAATGAGAAATATTGAAAATTCAGATGGGAAAAGTTCAGGACAATCTTAATGCTAGTAACTGAGCAAAGTACTAATAGTAATAGTATGCACCTGGATAAAAATGTAGATAAAACTGTTGAAATTAGATGTTAAAATGAATAAAATTTAATAAACACACATACGTATCGAAATTTTAATCACCAATAACATAGACCATACACAAATTTGGCTGATGGCAACAATGCCCTTTTGTTAAACTGCCTGGGTACTTATGTTACATTTTTACTAAACGTCTGTATGTTGTCCCGAAAATTTTGTAACGGATTCGAATTTAAGTGGTTTCACTCGAAAAGTATTAAAAAATTAACGCATTGCGATAGCACATGACTTATTTATTGTTTATATTAACCAGTTATAATGAAAAAATTACTCAAAATAATTCATTGAATTTTATAGAAATCAACATACAATACCAAGACCATACTGTTAAAGCAAATTTAGGTTGAAGCCTTAAATTTTGTCAGAGCCTCAATAAAACTATTAACCAACTCCGAGGAGTCTGACCACCTGGGGTTTCTGAAAAAGCTGGGATGTGGTCGGCGGGTATCAAACCCCGTTGGGAAGGCCCTGGCCATCCAGGCCTAGTTGGTAAGAAAGAGTAGGGAAACGGGGGACACAAGAAGACTCCACCTAGAGGATTCGATGGCCACGGACAAAGGGATGGAAGCTTGACCTCAAAAAGAGGAAGATTCAAAATGAGATGTTCAGCCAACCATGGTTTTGGGCTCTTGTTTCAGCACTGTTTCAAAAGTTTCAAATAATTCAATCGCTAGACACCAGAATTTCTTGAATAAGAAAATAATAGAAAGGATAAAGAGACAATTCTAGAAATTCAGAAGAAGGTAAATGGAGAAAGCAAATACAACATGATTTTCTTTCGATAACAACACTTGGTTATCGGTGACACATTGAAAGTCCTTCAATGCATGACTCAATATTGCAATGTTTCGTTGCTGAATCATTAATGATAACGATTACATGTGTGCACGTTATTTTCATTGAACGATTCGCGATTGTTGTAGATAATAATTCTTCGCTGGAATCACGTGAACATGCACACGTAAAACTTTTTAATATTCATAATTTGTTATATAAAAAAATTCATTATTTCCGCCGCCAGAAAAAATTTAATTACATCCAAACTTCTCGGATCAGTAAGTGGCAAAATTGCCATAAGTGTCCATAATAATTTCCCGAGCCATTTCAATTTGTATAAATTCATTAACACTTTTTTTTATATTATAAATACTACGGAAACATTTTGTTCCCGAATTTAAATAAAACGAACGAACTGAGAGAGGAACAGAGTCACTGAAAGTTCTGACGATGAAGAACTACATTGCGGTAACCTTATTTACAGTGTTTGCTGTTTTACTGGTAAGTTTCTATTATTACTTGTATTAGGGTATCTAGACCTACAAAGTACCTACTACGTGATATGTTCGTATCCACGTATTCTCTTGTGTCATTGCAAATCTTGATAACTGTCATTCTTGATTACCCCTCGATGAAACTTCATGTATCTTTTACAATTGTTTTTCAAAGTTTGTTTTAAAGCGCAACCATACCGCGCACATGTACACACGCGCACCCTCGCGTTCTACCCCATCTTTCGACGAACTCACTCACTAGTATGGCGAAGGTATATAATGGGTGTGATCGCTGTTCTCTTAGTTTTACCTTAAGCTTTTAAACAATATAACATTTAATTAGAGCTGTAAGTATACGAAAATGCTAAAATTTAGGACACTTCGCATACACTTACCAGAAAACGGTGGGTAAAAGCGCCGATTTAATTGAATAAATAAATGTATCCATAAGTATATTCATATAACAAATGTTTAGCCCTTAAAGATTCAACAACCGTCTAAGCACTTTCCTCACTTCCCTCTATAATTTTCAAATTGCATTATACGTAGCAAAAGTCTGTGGTATGAAAAATATTGGTTGAAGGGGGTGAGTGTGGTTAGGGAAAAGAATATGGAGCCACATTCACTGTGCCACAATGACACACAACATTAACATAAAATTTGTATCAGGTTAACTAATTGGGTTTTATTAAATTTTTAGATGATCCATGGATCTTATCAACAGCCGGTTTTCCATGAAAATCCACAAGAGCTTGGATCAGTTTCTGGGGCAGGCCCCCTGAGACGCGCCGCTGCTTGCTTTGGACAAGGTGGCGGCGGCAGAGGGGGTGGAGGCGGCCCTCCGGGCCCTCCGGGCCCTCCTCCGACTGGTAAGTTTTTTATTCTACTTTTTCAATACATTGTAAATATTTTCATCTTGTTTTTAGGTTCCACGACCACTGCTTCTTCAGGTTAACCGCTTCGATTTATTTGTATAATTGTAGAATGAAATACGATTGAACAATAAATATTGATGTATTGAAATTGGAACGTTTAATAATTTGAAGAAACCCATTAAAGTAGAAAATAGATGTTGTTTTTTAAATTTCTCTGGAACTATAACTAAAGAGAAATTTACACGTGTCAAGTAACAAATGAGAGTTAGAGTTGGAAAACGACCAACCAATGAAAGCTCCAGTAGACTTCACTTATATAAAATAAACAATATCTCATTGGACAATCAGTCAAGACTAGTAGTGTTACAACTAAAGCATAGACCAATGAAATAAAGGAGCACATTATCACGTCCAGGGCGGCTGATGGGTCCCGAGGGGTGCGCTAAAGGGGTGTAATTACGTTTTACAACAAGAGAGAAAGTGACGTAATTAAAATCAAAAGCAAAAGGACAGTAAACAACTACGAACTTGGACGCTTTTGCAGTAAATATTTTTTAATTTGACTGTTGCTTATACAAAACGGTGTGAACTCACGGTCGTTCGTGGCCATCAAGTTCTTCGTGTATTTCGTGTTTACGAAGATTATCTAATCGTGACTTATTAATGTCAATATATTAATTCTTTTATTTGCGCGATCCTGTAATTGGGCCACTGCGTACTGGTGACAACATTCCTTATCATGTGACTAAACGATAAGGGAAGCGTGAAGAATTAAAGAATTGTGATTCAGGCAGAGAAATAAATGATTGTAATTGTAAAAAGTAGATTACTGCTTAATGAAAACATGACAATATGATAATTAAATTATTCACTGACTGAGTAACTGATGCTTCATTATCAATTCCTTGCAGTTAGAGATGTGAAATTTTCAGGGAAGGTTCGTAGGGTTAAATTTTTATTACCATCACCATTCCTTCCTCTTATGCTCTTCAGATACGAAGGGAATGCGAAATATGGAAATTAGTACGGGTTTTCCATTAAATTTTTGAAGCGGCGTCCCGTCTATCACCGACCTCCTCCGCGGAACACCAACTTCGCGCTTTGTCCCCCACCAAGGACGAGCGTCGATTGGTTGCTACGCGGGACGTACGTCCGAGCGATTGACATAATTAAAAGTCAAGTGTCAATTGCGCCATTGCGAGAAATTTAAATCTAGGAAAACGATAATTTCCGTACCCCGAGCTGAAATTCCTCTGAGTTATATCATATGTTAACTGGAAGATGCCAGCGTCTATCGGCGTTAACCTGCGGGTGACGGGCCACTGCCGTCAGGGCGGCCGTAAGTACATGGAGGACTTCTTCTCTGTGGCGTACCAGCAGACCGAGGACGAGAAGGATCTCGAGTATGCTTTCTTCGGCATTTACGACGGGCACGGCGGGGCCGAGGCGGCCGCCTTTGCCAAGGAGCATCTCATGGAGACCATTATCAAGCACAAGAATTTCTGGTCAGATGATGATGAGGACGTCTTAAGGGCCATCAAGGATGGCTATATCGCCACTCATTACGCCATGTGGAGAGAGCAAGGTACTTACCCGTACGGAATTTACGCCTTTTAGGTCATATTTAACTCCCTGAGGTACCTTAAAATTAGAGGTTAGGAATCATTAAAGGTAGCTGGACGGGGCTGCTTGATAAGTTTCTACAACGTAGATTATCCGATGCCTATGGAACAGATACAAAGAAACAACTGTAAGGTATAAGCAGGGATTTTTGACCGTTACCTAGAATGCTGTAGTACTGGTCTATACACACCAAAACACAAGTTTCCATTTCTGAAATTCTACACAAAAATGGACTCTGATCATTTGTAATCTTGTAACGTTTCGTATTTGTTAAAGTGTCTCGACTTTTGATTTTATGATAGCAGCTATAAGTTTGCATGTACTACAGCATTACTAAAAACAAGACTAACCATTTCATAACTAGAACCTTCGAAAGTGTGATTGAGTCGTGGAGCATCGTTCATGGCAGTTGTAATTATCATAACTAAACTTTTGTAACGTAAATGCCGCTAAATATTTATGTAAGCAAATTGAGATTCTACTCGATGCAAAAAGTTCCAGAACTAGAGAATCTACGGAAACTAGTTTACGTTATGCTCTAGTGTTTATTTGAATGTCTTTATCTCTTCAGAGAAATGGCCCCGGACTGCATCTGGCTTGCCAAGCACAGCTGGAACTACCGCTAGTGTGGCATTTATCAGACGTGGGAAGATTTACATTGGGCATGTCGGAGATTCCGGGATTATTTTAGGTAACATAGTAAACTATGATAGATTGATTTCCTTATCTAGAATATCCTAATTGAGATGACATATAACTGTTTCCTGAAACGGTCATTGCGTTTTTGCAGGATACCAAGAATCTGGCAGTGCAGAATGGAAGGCAAAACCTTTGACTAGAGACCACAAGCCAGAAAATGCCGAAGAGATGTCCAGAATTACAAGCTGTGGCGGCAAAGTCATCTCGAAATCAGGTAAAGCAATCTTTGCACTTTTTCGGCTTCACCCAAGCCAACAAAATTCTTAACCATCGCTGACATTCCGAAGGAGTACCGAGGGTGGTGTGGAACCGCCCTAAGATCGGTCACCAGGGCCCCGTACGTCGTTCGACGCCGATAGACGAGATCCCCTTCCTGGCCGTCGCGCGGAGCCTCGGCGACCTATGGTCGTTCAACTCGCAGATCAACCAGTTCATCGTCTCGCCCGATCCCGATTGCATGGTGCTCAAGATCGACACGAATTCCCACCGTTGCTTGATATTCGGCACCGACGGTCTCTACAACATGCTGAGTCCCTCGATGGCCGTCCACATAGTCCAGCACGCCGAGAGACACAACGAGAATGCGGCGCTGAGCGACTCGACGTACAAGACGTGGATGAACCCGAGCAAGCTGTTGGTGGAGAAGGCTTTAGAGAGGTGGCATGCTACTAAGATGCGCGCCGATAACACTTCAGTGGTCACGCTCATGTTGGATCCTCCGGGCCCTCCTAGGGCACAGGTGCTCAAGGATAGAAAAAAGAATCTGCCCGAAAGAGGTTGGTAAGATTCTACAGGGGTATATTTATGGACTGTGATCGATTTTATATTGTTAAAAAATAGACTGTTCAATGTACAAAAAGTACCTGAAGGAGCATATTTTAAATTTTTTACCATAAATAGCTCTAAATATATTTTTCAATAAAAATTTGTTATATATATTTGTATTATTCTAGGTTTGAAAATAATGACAAGATTCGATCACTCACAAGCTCAAGAGGACAACTGCACTAATTGTGATAATGCGCCAGATGAACCACGAAACGAACCCACAGCACAGACCAGTCTAGAAGCGGTGAATTCAGAAATCGTACCTTTGGAGCCAAATCTACTGGTAGCACCTGCTCCGGAACCTTGCCAGGACGTCCCCGAGGAAAGGCCCAAGGGAGATACATCAGAGCCTTTGGGTAAGAGGAAAACATTGAAGTGCTCCCATTTAAAACTCAATTTAAGGAACCATAAGGAATTTATATTCATATTAGAAATATTTTTTGATAGATTTGAGAATAAACAAAGTGTTGTAGTTTGCATTGAAACTATAACATCTATATAGTGTATATGTGGATATATAGAACTATGTAGTGTAGTGATATGGAACAGTTTGTTCAAACCTTCCCAATTTGTTATGGTGATTTACAATGTATGTTAAACAATATATATCAAATTCGCTAATTTCTTCGCAGCAGGGCCGTCCCCGGCCGAGACCCCGTCGGTCTCCTCAAGTGACCTTATGTTAAACTATCCACTGAAAGAGAGAAATTTCGTACCGAAGCTCAGAGAAAGTACGAGTTTCGACGTCCGCGAGCCTCCGCCGAGGAACCTCGCGAGCGACGACGGCAAAGAGAATCAGAAATCGGAGGAGAGCGAGGACAACACGATCCAATGCAACGAGGTGTCTTCCAGTAACATTGAGCTGGACAGTTCCTGCATGGAAGAAGAGCCGGCGGAAAACGTCAACGCAGATAAATTTGAGAAACCGAACTTGAGGAGCTCCAAGAAAGAGAAGGGCGGGACGGTGAAGGAAGAGAAGGTTAAAGTAAGTGGAATTTAATAGCCGGCAAGGTCAAGGAATAAGATTGATTACGTTTCTGATATGGGTGTTAAATTAAATTAGATATAAGAGATTTAAGTATCTAATCCAAATTTTGATCAGTTTAAAGCATAATTTTAACATTATGTTTGACATTATTATAAATCAATGAATTCCATTGGTTAGTACCGATTCACAAATTCTTATGCACTTTACTTTCACTTTTGTTGTTGATTTCAGTCTTTAAAAAGGAAGAGGGAACCCGGGGACAGCCCACAAGTGAGGAAAAGCCTGAGAATTGACCAGTACCAAAAGCGAACGACCAGAACATCAGAGAACGATAGGAAAGCCTTCAAAGCTGAAGAGAGGCTGAAGAAACTGGCTGAAAGGGCAGATCAAGCGAAGAAATCTGCTGTTCCTATGAAGAGTCGTAAAGAAGCACATAAAAAGGTAACGTCATTGGTTCCCAAAAAGGCAGTGTCATTGGTACCCAAAAAGGTAATGTCGTTGGTACCCGAGCGAGTAAAGAATGTGCCGTCGGTGAAAACTGTTAGGAAACAATTGGACAGAAACCCCAAAGGAAGGGTACTTACAAGATTACGTCTCCATAAGCAAAACGCGCCTCGGGAGAGCAAATTAATCAAAGAAGAGAAAAGTAAGGGTGCAAAGAAGAAAATGCATGAGACCTCAAAAAATAATTTAGTTAAAGCCAGAGCCGCTCCCATATCAGTACATGCCGTACCTAAATCATCAAAGAAAGAAGTTATTGAAGTTCCAAATGGTAAAAGCTCCTCAGGAAATGAAAGAAGCAACAGAGTGTTGAGAAGATCAAAACAGCTAAGTAAGTTAACTTAATATGCTTATTCATGTGTTAGTTAGTGAATATGTTACGATACAGTTTTGTATTGTGTATCTTTATTAAAGTTAATCGACGCTAACTACTCCTTTTACTTCAGGTTCTAACCGTTCCCAGAAGAATTCAACCAGATTGAGCACCAAAATCATGTCAAAAGTGCAAAGCAGTGGATTTAGCAGGAAGCCACAAAAAAGAATCCTAAGAAAAACTGCGGTAAAAAAATAAAATCACCAGTGATCCAGGGATTTAATTGTATTTTTCTTTATTGTCATAACTTAGCGGTTTTAATATTCAAGAGTGTTTTTAAAAATGAAGAATGCATATATACTAAAGAGCGTGGCAGTTCTGCCTTTTATCGCCTTTTAGTTTCTAGTTTTTACCGTAAGAATTCTAAATACTGTTAAACATTTCGGGTGGTTAAAGCCTTCATTCAAGTAACTACACGCACTGGCAAGGAAACTGGTCACTTTGGATAATGTAAATGATCATTTCTAAATGCAGTTTGCAGCAGTATTAAAAATTTCAACAGTTAATGATTTTATCAGTGGCAATTTTTTTTGACAGTGCATATATATTTTTAATAATAGAAAATTGTACCTTAGACATTGCCGTAATTGATTTTATTGGTACTTTTACCAATCTTTTAATTTCATTTTTCGAATTTATAATCATTATAGGGTGTTACGAATATTTCGATAATTTTTATTATTAGTTGTATATTCCAACAAAGATTTTGTGCCTTTGTTACCAAAAGAAATTGTCAAATGTTATATTAATATGATAGAATTAATTACTTTTAGGTAAATGAAAAAATGCTATATTTATAAAGAATATTTTCTCAAATACAATTTATAGTTATAAATACTTTGAATTTGCTTTGCATGGAATTTATTGAGACAAGTGTGATCAACCACGTATATCGAAAACGACGAATTTGCAAAAAAGAATACGTATTCCATGTTAACTTATTTACTCTTACCCATTGACATTGATTATAAACATTACAGAAGAAAATAACATCACAAGAAAAATTTTCTTCTACTGGTCTCCATGTCATGTCTTCGACCCTCTATTATCCATTCATATTGTCCGAATTTGCTGTCAAAAGTACCTTTCTGTAAAGACCGAAGTTTCAACGTGAATCTTGGCCCCAATTCTTTTAACCTTGCCTTCTTTCCTTCTGCATCGAATCCATACCTATATTTGATGAATAATAATTATTTTGATTGCATATGAATTATTGAAAGCCGTACCTGTAATGTCTGAAAAAAATAAAATCTCTCTGATTGTGAAAAGTAACAGCTCGTTTACCGACGAACTCAGGGCTGTAATGAAACAAAGCCCCTAACATCCTCCCCACAGTCAAGCCAAGTCTGGTCGAGAAATTATTTAATATTACTTCAGGGCGGTGCTCAGTGATATCCTTGTGATTTTTGCGAAGTTCCGTAGTTATCTTGACGTTGCTAAGCTTGAAATGAGCTGTAGGTCCGTCGGGTAGATGTATCACCAGTAAACCATTTGGTTGATGACGATTTTCGTTTACAACAAGGATGTCTGTGAAATTTTTCTTAATAGCACTCTTCACCATCTTTTTTACCCCGGATCTGTTACGATAAAGTGAAATTGAGTTCGGGATGATCCGCGTGAGTTCCCTGCCAAAAATTCTGGTTTTCTAAAATAACAAAATTTGCAAAATTAACGAAATAAAATATACCCTCCTTACCCTTAATGGATTATCTGAATATGTAATCAAGACTTTCGGTGTGTACGACTTGTTGAAGTATCCGCTGAATTCGTCCTGTTCTAAATCGTCACGTATTAACTCGTTATGTTCTTCATCCAAATTTCCTATAGCCGTCTCGTCCCTTTCCCTTAAACTATCTATGGTATGAGGGAGTTTCTTGGGAGCACCCTCCTTTTCTCGAATCTTCCGTGCTTCTTTCTTAGCCTAAAAAATAAACAAGAGAAAAACCATAACGATTTAGAAAAATAAGTGATGCACTGTCTAATGAGCCAACGGTTTTATAGTTACCTTTCTCTGTTCCCTCTTGGTTTTTTGAAACTGCTGGTTTCGTACGAGTTTATTTTTAATGTGGGCATATTTGGTTTCATGAGGAAACACAACTGAACCACTCGTGGACGGCTTAATGTCTTCCTCAATTTTGACTTCGATATCATCGTCCTTTTCATCAGGATCCATTTTTTCCACCTCACCACACTATTCGCCTAACCTAAAATAAAAAGTTAGGTTAGGTTACAGCACGGATCACAAAATTTGTCGATCGACTTTCCGTGTCGTTCTGGATTCTATCAGCATCGTGTTCCATCATTTCACCACTCCATTTCTGTCACCTAAATCGAAAATTATACAAAAATGTGTGGCGGACTCTCATCTCTCAGGCTTTAGGTGGCAATAAACGCACCCAAGTGATATAAGGCAGACTTCTCGTGTAACCGGTGCAGTGCTAAACTCGTCGAGTGATAATCACGCGCAATTGAAATCGACTTTAAGTCAGGAAAATGGGTAACGTACATGCTTATTCCACACCAGCACCACCACCACCACCTCCGCCACCCCCCGGCGTTGCTTTCCCTAAGGGGAAACAGTGTGAGCCCCCGGCTGGGGCGACGTCGCCCGCGGAGGAAGTCATCGAGAATCCGGGACCCCTGGAGGACATCCACACGAAGTGTAAAAGTGAGTCTGACACGGACATAACCTCACTTACATTGTTTCAAACGAAAAAAACCTTTGTATCGTTCGTATTTAACATAATTGCCGTGTTTTATCTATTAAATTGGCGTTTATCTTTGCAGCAGAGTGAATTTTAAACGTGGCTTTTAAGTGAAACCTAACGTATTTCTAATTATAGAGATATACAAAGTCCTTCAAATATTAACTTCCACATCAGTCCTTTCCTCTCGAGCTGACAAATCGAGAAATTTTCCTATGTTGACATTAGTGTTATGCATTTCCCGGTTTTTCAGATGTTTTCCCTACGTGTTTCGAGGGAGCCAGAGTCATGCTCACAAGAGGTCTCAGTAATCACTTTCAAATATCACACACCATCAACATGAGTTCAGTCACGCCTAGCGGATACAGGTTCGGAGCCACGTACGTTGGAACGAAACAGATTTCACCTAGCGAAGCATACCCGATCCTGTTGGGTGACATCGACCCCTCGGGAAACTTAAATGCCACCATCATACACCAGATCCAACCAAAAATACAGGCCAAGTTCGGAGCACAAGTACGGACTTAGCATCTTAATCTATTCAAAATGTGGAGAAAATTTGGGTCGGTCTCATGTCATTTTAACTGCTTAACTAATTACATTTAATCATGTCAACTACCGACCACCTGTCCTTTTATAATTATGTTGTTTCTGTATGACTACCCTTAGGTTCAAAACTCGAAATTTCAAGTGGGCCAGCTGACGTTAAACTACAAGGGGTCAGATTATACTGCTAGTTGTACCGTAGCAAATCCAGATGTTATCAATGGTTCCGGGGTAGTAGTCTTACATTACTTACAAGCAGTAACAGCGCGGCTCGCCTTAGGGTCAGAACTAGCTTACCAAAAAGGCCCCGGGATACCAGGCGGAGAAATAGCCCTTCTAAGCGCGGCAGCAAAGTACTACAAGCATCCATTTATGAGAACCTTTTCACTATCATTATCATTACAGATATTCAACTGAGAATGTGCAGGTGTCTGGTACGCTGGGAGTATCAGGCGTGCATCTTTGTTATTACCAAAAAGCTAGTAAACAGCTTCAAATTGGTGTGGAGCTGGAAGCTAATCATAGAATGCAAGAGTCGGTCGCTTCGATTGGGTACCAAGTCGATTTACCGAAGAGTGAAGTAGTGTTCAAAGGTATTTGATTTTTTAAGTAATCAAGGAGTTTGTCAACTAATGAAATATTCACTTAATACACAGTGATGTAACTTTTGAATGCTTTTAAATAATCACTGCTGTATTTGAATTAGATTATACGTTAATAGTTAAACTTTGAACGAAATATTATTTTTATTTTTAGGTCACATCGATTCTAACTGGTCGGTTGGGGCTGTTTTAGAAAAGAAGTTGAGCCCTCTTCCGTTCACATTTGCAATAAGCGGCTTAATGAATCACAATAAAAACCAGTTCAGGCTGGGGGTAGGCATTCTCATCGGTTAAAATTGGAGTAATTGAATTGAAAGAAATTGTTGGACTTAAAGCCACCAATTAAAAGTTATAATGGAAACATTTTTGCATTTTTTCGAATTCACTGTTTTTTACTGATGCCTGGTATTTTTTTATTCTCCATAGGGAAACATTGAAGAGTACATCTAAACTGCAAAAAATGACACTTGCTAATTTAGTGTGATCAATGCAAGGTGCACTTAAGGTTATTTTATTTCTAAGTGCTGCTCTTAAAATTTTTGTTATCTGAAAGCCCTGTTGGTCAAGCCCATTTTTTGTTACAGTGTACTAAAGTGTTGTAAGATAGTAGACAAATATATTGTTGACGAAATTTGATTTTTTTATTAATGATTAGCTTCGACATCGATAGGTAATTAAAAATGAGATCACTTTTGAGGTCTTCTTGCTGCTTTCTTATTGGCCGCCGACTGTTTATCCTTAGATTTATTGCTTAATAATGGGTGTATTTCTGTAAAAAAACCTGGAGTTACAGTGAACTTGAAAATGAATATTGGAGAGCATGTACCGAATTAACATGAAATCAGCAACAAATTTACCTAAGAAAAATTGAAAATTTTGATTTCAAAATACAAGACTATACCTTTGTTCTAAATAAATTCTATCAGTAAATGCACTTAAGGGTCCATTACTCGATCCAGTTGCGGTTGCAAAGGATGAACCTAAGACTAGGAGTCATTTGAAATATTCTTTCGGAACAAAAACCAAACGCTTTGACGCACGAACAAAGTTCTCATGTTTCGTTTTGCTTGAACCTGATTTCACCTTGAAAACTCTCGATAAACGTACTACCGTTGATCTTAGGCGGTTTGTTTCAATTTTTTTACGCTTACAAGTACTAAAAAGCAAGCCATACTACTGCACCATCATTCCTACACGTGTACTTGAATTTTAATGGGATTCAGTTTTGACTTATGACTTTCTAGATATCGTCCAAGGTGCGACCTTTGCTACCGCCTTAAATCAAATTGGATAATAGACTCTTAACAAAAGAATATATCATAAGCTGCAATGTTCTCCATGCTCCTAAAAATTTCACATGCAAATTTCAGGCTAGTGCCATAAACATCTCAATTTAAAAACTGCTCTCCATATCAAATTTTCAAGTTTCGCACTAATACCAATTCTTGCAGACACAAGGCAAAAACGAGAAACCCAAAAAAATAAACCATAAATTGAGTGTGTAAATAATCATAAAAATTTTATTATTTGAACATGATGGAAACTTTTAATACACCACAAAACTGTTGATAAATCTCTAAAATAACATAACGCTACCTAAACTACTACGTATCAAACCATACAGTAGAATTTTTAGTTATTACCTCCGTCTGAGATATTTTCTAGCATTATGTCGTACGTTCTGTACTTTTTCTTTTTCGTTGGCGGCTGACCAATGGTGGTACTCGACGGTGCCAAACTTGTATCTGTAGGTGCCCAAGTATCCTCCGGGTCCTCGATCTGAAGGGAAACGATGATCGGGAGTTTCAATCTATTTTAGGGCGTTTTTACTCACCTCAGGCGCCATCGGTAAGAATTGCAGGTAGTCGGAGTGATCGTTCTCCTCGTCTGAACTACAAAACGCTGCCACCGGGTCGATCGAACAAACGTCAACCTTGAGAACGAACATCGTTTTATTGACGAATTTTATAACATTAATCAAAGGGTATAACACTATAACAAGAGATACAATGAGCTACAGATTATGTAGTAGGACTGAGATCAGCCTTTAGATATTACATGGTATAGAATTTGAACACGTAAATGTGCAGTTAGGCTTTTTTTAACATATTTGTTCTTACTCAATTCTATACTGAGCATTAAAAAACCTGTGTACTTTTCATGACTACTATACTAAAAGATACAATAAAAAATTCCGATATACCTCGAGATCAGTGTCTTCCTTATCATCACCGCCACTGGCGACAGATTTGTCTTCGTCTGTCAGATCGAATTCGCTCTCCCGCTCTTCATACTCGACATTCTCGTCCAATTCTTTGAAGTCTGGGGCAAACGCGGACCAATTCTCGACTTGGTTTTGAGCCCACACGCTTACTACCCCTTAAAACAATGATAAAAGCATGTAATACATTTCTGGAATAGCCTTCTCAATGTTTGCGGTTGATGGTAAATGTGACTGAATACCTGAGGATATACTGGCTATTATTGGTCTCACAGGGTGCCACGCCACGTCCAGCAGCAGCTCCCCTTTGGTCCCGTGTAAAATTTTCACCAGGTTACCTATCGACTTCTCCCAAATATAAAGGGCATGTTGTCTAGTCGATCCAGCACAAATATATTCACCGTCTCCAGAAAAGCAACATTTCTTCCACATTGTCCTATGAATAGATTGCGTTTTAAGGCTAAATTTCGAAAAACTCATGAATATTTTTCTAATTCTTACTTGTTAACCAAATCCTGCAACTTCTGCATTGGCTCCGGTTCACCATCCCTACCATATGTCAGAATTTCTTTGCTATCATACACTCTTATGACTCGATCTGCAGTGTTGATCAAGAAACAGCTGAAAAATTAAGGAAAAAGTATAATTAAAGATGAAATATCACCCCTGTCGCTATTTCTCGGGCTATTATTGTAAAACTGGAAATACTTCTTTATTTCAAACATTCATCGCCCAAATTAATAACTTATTTATGAAACATTGTATAATTTAACAGCATTTTTGACACATAAAATAATTTTTTGACTCACTCTCCTCTCCGTGCGAATTCTATACTTCTCACCGAAGTAGTACTGGAAGACAGGGATATCTTGAAGCTGGCTTTAATCTCTAAAGTATTAGTATCCAACACTAAGATTTTTCCTTTCGCATTACCAGTGTACACATGTTCTCCACGTCTATCAAATGAAGCTACAATATTCAAATCACCCTGAAAGAAGTATGACAGTGGTAATTCAGGCACATACATATATAATACCAACTAAGTGTTTAACTGTATCATTACTAAAGCTCGAAGAAAAATAAATAACACTCACATCTTCATCCACAGGTAGTACCTGATGGCTCCCGGTCGTGTCGACGATGACAGCGGCGTGCTTTAACGGACACACGAGCAGCTTCTCCAGGCTCCTCGGATGGAATTGAACCCTGAGCACGGGACAAGGGAACCGGTACTTCTGCTCGCACTCGCCCGTCAACAGGTCCCAGATGCAGACGGTGTTGTCCGTCGAGGCGGTTGCTATCTTGTAACCGTTCCGGGACCAGCTGACGCTGCAGATCGGGTGGACGTGCGCCGTCATGATCTTCGCAATGCCTCGGGTCAGGAAGTCCCAGACTACTATGCGCCCGTCGTTGCAGCCGACGGCGAGGAGGGTGCCTCGCTTGTTGAAGGCGCATGTGACAGCGATCGATAAGGAGTCGAGGGTGCCATCGAATTCCTTATGTGAGGAACGTGATTAGGGTAAGCCAAGAAGATCTTACAGCCTTTAAATACTTACCTCTGGATAATTCTGACCAAATGACTCTAAAAGTTGGTGTAGTTATTAACTGGAAATATTCCTTTTAATAAATGTTGCTTACCCAATAATTCCAGGTTCATTTTTCAGTCATCAAGCGAATGGGGTCCCATGAAAAGCACTAGTACGCTGAGGTCGCTTAACGAAGTTCATCTCTTAAATAGACGGTAAGCCAAATAGACATCACGTATATACCACGTAAAATGAAAAAATGAGAAAAAATAACAAACCTCACCCCTCACCGAATCGATAAACTACACAATAAACCAAACAAAGGACGGGACAGCCAAACAATTCATAAAACATGTAACATTTTTTCAATCTCATTAACCTAACTTTTTTCTAACCTATTTCCTCCGGGTGTTGCGATCCGCCTCGATTATTATTTGCAATTTAGATCCCATTTGCGTTTCAAAAATGGAAACAGGCGACATATGCGACGATGATAACCTGACGAAAAGACACAAACAGGAGAAACGAGACCTACAATCGAAGATACAAGCCCTGAAGAAGAGCGTACCCAAAGGCGACAAAAAAAAGAAGAAAGAAATCACTGAAGAAATCGCTAAACTAGAATCATCGCTCGAGGAGAGACACAAGCAAGAACTTGACAGATTAAAACCATCCGACATCACGGAAGAAGATGGCGAGTGTGAGCCCGAAGTACCCAACGAAGACACCGAAGTACCTCCCGAAGATGATGATGCCTCCGAGGCAATGGAGGAGGTTGAGCCCCAGAAGAACGCCCGTGTCTCCCGCGCCCAGAAACGTAGGAATAAGAGAGAGACCGAGGCTAAGGAGAGGGAAAAGCGAATCGCGGATCAAATGGAGAAGAACAAGGACGGTCCGAGGGTGCAGGAAATAAATTCGATCAAGCAGGTATTGAAGACAATGAACCTGAAACTACACAATATCCCAGCTGACGGTAATTGCTTGTACCTCGCCATAAATCATCAATTGGAAATCAGTGGAAGGCCGACTCTTTCGGTGAATGAACTTCGCAGAGAGACTGCAGATTTCATGAGGAAATATAAGGAGGAATTCATGCCGTTCATGTGCAATGAGTTAGATGAAACCGAAGTGGTTAGTGAGGAACAATACGAGACGTATTGTAAGGATGTCGCAAATACGAAGCTGTGGGGCGGACAACTGGAGCTACGAGCTCTGTCTAATATTCTGAAGTGTCCTATTAAAGTGATTCAAGCTACGGGGCCACCCACTTTGCAAGGAGAATCTTTCACGGGATCCGAGTTAGTCTTAGCTTACCATAGACACCTTTACCGTTTGGGAGAGCACTACAATTCGACATTACCAGTATCAGAGGATGATGATGTATGAAACAAATCCCCATAGTTCTAATTAAAGAGATGAGTGAAGAAAAAATACGACTTATTGTATAAATCTCAATGAAAATTGAGAAAAATCTCAATTCACTGGAATGGTAACTTTATTTCTCATATCGATTGGTTTAAATTTAAGCAGTTAAGATTAATTTTATAAATCTCGAGTTCCGAGGTTACACGTCATTTTGATTTTTGTTGCTGAAAGAAATTGGTACTTCCTAATGTTTTGATAATATCTACTGTGACAAATAAAAGACATTTGTTACAAAACTGATTTAATTTAAGTATTTTGTTTGTTTGTTCTTCATTGCAAAGGCATTAGAAGTTTGAAAACTATCAGACCATTAGCCTTTCTTGAGAATTTAAAACTAAAACGGGTTAAATGCTCGAAAATAGAGAATGACCGGATCTTATACAAATCCAGCCAATAGTTATCCAAGTATGGATATTATAGGATGGAAAACTGGGATATTATAATAAAATTTCAACTAAAATGTTTAATAAAGAGCACTCGAAATGATTGACTTTATAAATATCAAAACAATAAATTAAAAGTATAAAAACTACTTCTCTTCTTTAATCTCCTGCTTAACCTGGAGCTCGTCATCCTTATTCTTGTTGGGATCATCCGGTTTCATCGCTGGGAATAGCAAAACTTCCTACAAGCAAAAATAAATTTATTTATTAACGGAAACACCCTAATGTATAGAAAGAATGAACAACTGACTAAAAGTAAGTAGACTGAAGAACAATACTCCTATAGGAGTTATCACGTTCTAAACAAACTATCAAACATTAACGAAAACAGGAAAAGCGCCGTCATTCATACATATGAATAAATACTTTTTTAATTTTGGCGACATATTTTACCTTGATGTTATTATTATCGGTCAAGAACATCGTCAGCCTGTCGATGCCCATGCCCCAGCCGGCGGTCGGAGGCAAACCATATTCCAGGGCAGTGCAGAAAGTCTCGTCGATCAGTTGGGCCTCGTCGTCGCCGGCTGCCTTATCGGCGGCTTGCTGCTCGAATCTCTCTCTCTGGACCACTGGGTCATTTAACTCCGTGTAGGCATTACAAATCTCCTTCTTCATGATGAATAGTTCGAAACGCTCCGTCAAGCCGGGAATTGACCTAAAGTAACACACAATAATATGTATTTTACAATAGAATACATCCATGAAATTTTAATAGCTCAATTGGAGTTAGTTATTCAATATTTCTTTGATTTGTTCTAGTTTTAATGTTAAATCTTTTACCTGTGCCATTTGGCTAAAGGACTCATGATCTGAGGATGCCCCGTAATAAAGGTAGGATTGATGCATTGCTCCTCGATGAATTCCCCCACAAGTTTATCCAACATCCTGGCAGCGGTTTTTGGCGGTGGACACTCAACATTATGTTTAACACATAAATCATTGAGGAATTTATTGGTAGCTTCAGTACCGAACTCAGTTGCAGGAGGAAACTTAACTTTAAGAATTTCCTCCAAGGTTGGAATCATGGGTATTCTTTTAAAAGGACGTGTGAAGTCGATTTCCACTTCTTCACCATCGGGGCCATCTTGGTGGTACTTGATCTTCTGAGTACCTGTAGAAAAACAACTGTCTAAATATGTCAAATAATCAGAAACTTCAGTATCACATCACTTTAATGATAATCTCACTAAACCCGAACAAAGCATCGTTCCTCACCATGAATACTTTCGACCATTCCTGACACCATTGCTTCCGTTAAGGACATCAAATCATTGTAATCAGCATATGCCATGTAAAACTCGCAGGTCGTAAACTCAGGATTATGCGTCAAGTCTATCCCCTCATTCCTGAACTGCCTTCCGATCTCATACACTCTATCCAAACCCCCGACGATTAGAATCTTATGGTACAGTTCCGGTGCTACACGCATGAATAGATCCATGTTGAGTTCATTGTGGTGTGTGACAAATGGTTTAGCTGTAGCGCCTCCTGCGATCATGTTCATCATAGGGGTCTCGACCTCCAGAAAGCCCAGTTCGTCGAGGAAACGTCTAATGTATGCTATAATTTTTGCTCGAACTTCAAAAATAGTTCGGACTCTACCATTCATTATTAAATCTAAGTATCTCTGCCTGAACCGGGTTTCTTTGTCTTTGAGACCATAATGGAGGTGTGGAAGCATGTGAAGGCAGGGGGACAATAACTTAACCTAAAGAAGAGTTCGACAGAGTTGTAATTGTTAACGAGGGTTATTCACATACCTTTGTGGGCATTATAGATAGCTCTCCCTTCTTAGTTTTAGCAGGAACGCCCTCAATTCCGATGATGTCACCTCTTCGAATTTTAGAGATATCTTCACCAAATTTGGATTCATCGTGATAGAACCTCGCCGTGGCCATTACTTGGATCTTCACTCCTTCCCCACGCAAATCATAAAATACTAGCTTTGAGCCAGATTCCCTAATGGCATGGACACGCCCCGCTACACTTAACTTTTCATCATCTAACGATTCCCCGTCTTTCAGATGAGAATACTTCGTGATAAAATCCTCTAGGGATATGGAAACATGAAACTTATGAGGATATGGTTGATGCTCTCCACCTAACTCCTTTAGACTGGTGATCATTGAAGTTCTAAGTTTGAAATATTCATTTGGGCTGATTTCTTCCTCGTTCACTTTGGTCTCATTGGGTTTCTCGGCTTGAGGAGGTTGCTGGGTAACCTTCGCCGCCTTTTCTTTGGCCTTCTGCTCAGCTTTAAGCCTCCGTTTCAACTCACTAGAAATAAGGAATGTATGGGAAGTTTAGGTACAAGCTATGTGCACATGAATATACGAATTGAGGTTATAACAATGGAAATTTGAAGTATTCTACACGAGAAAAGAAAATAATTTTGTTTTTGGTAGGTTTAGATGATAGATTACTGCTGCATAAGCAAATATTTTCCATATTGATGTTTACTGAAGGTATTCTTATTCTGTACTGTTAGCAACGAGCAAAAGTTGTAATTTTCTTGTCACAAGCAGTATTAAAGTAATTAAATGTATAGCAAACACTGTATAAGAGTAACTTTCGCTGCTCGAGGTATTAAGTTCTATTTTAAAACTTGTCCCAAGATAACCTATATTTTTTCGAATACCTAATAATCAACATAACATCTGCCTATCGTAATAATTAACTCAGTTGTATAGCACGTACCTCTTACTTTTTTGTAAGAATCTCGAATTAGTTGAAAAAAGTTGTTTCCTCACAACTCCCAAAGCTTGCATCATATTTACGTGAATAACAGTAGTAGTAAAGAGTTTCAACGCGATTTTCAATTAAAGGAATCTTGCGACTTACTTTTTCGAGATAGTCTCACCAGTGGAATCTGCCATTTTCGTCGCCTTTATTTAATAAAAACCAAAAATCAAGAGCCACCCGGCCTACCAGACACGTGTGATGAAGGGAAAGGGGAAATCCATAGAACAGCTAATTAATAAACACGTCAAATTTTCTGTGGTTTGATTAATTGCATTGATTTAAAATTTAAAAATTAACTACCTCATTTTTAAAGATAAAAATATAATTCATACGTGATTACTTTCATCGCGTATGAAATATATGACAATTTGGTTGTTCTGTGCTGGCTGTGCAGTTCTGTGTCCATAACCTATTGTAGACTATGAGCAATTGACAACACCGAATTATCGTTAGCATTCTGTCAGTATTATTTATTTTAACTAAATATAATATGAACATATTCCATGCACCTGAGAAATAAGTTCGTAGTTATCGATGAATATGGTTAAGCCAACAGCGAAACTAGTGCCAAACCATTCTTACTCATTATCCTTGTTACGTTTGTAGTCGTATTCTTTTCTTTCTGAGGTGACCTTATAAACAAGCCAAAATGTTCAATAGCAGTTTATTGTATGAAAAGAGGCCTTTGAAGAAGCCTCGAATAGGCCCCCCGGACGTGTACCCCCAGGAGCCGAAACAGAAAGAGGACGAGCTTACCAGTAATAATGTGAAACATGGATTTCCTACGATGACCCAGCTCAGCGATGAGTTTGGGACTGCCAGGAATTGTAACGTTACAGCTAGCAAGGTAAGCGCATGGTCCTATTACTGTTGAAGTAAAATGTGTAATGACTGTGTTACTGATTTCAAGTTACTGTGTTAAAGGAGCATATCACTTTCTTTACATCCTGATTTGTTTATGAATGAACCAAAGTCTGTAAGGTTTCTTAATGGTTACCTCTTTAACTCCCGGTTAGGTTGGAGCCTACTTCAACGACATCATAGCACGTAAAGAAGAACTCTCCATAATCCCAGATTCTGGCCGTAAGAGGCAACAAATCAACCCTAAAGATAATTTCTGGCCAGCTACCATCCGTACCAAGAACCATATAGAGGCCTGGTTTAAAGATCTGGCTGGTAATAAACCGTTGATGAATCTATCGAAGAAAGCCCCAAACTTCAATAAAAAAGAAGAGATATTCATAATGCTTACGGAAAATCAGGTGCCGATGATACGAGCCGCCTGGTTCATCAAGTTAAGTTCTGCTTACACGGTCGCAGTATCCGAGGCTAAGATCAAGAAGAGGCAAATGCCGGATCCGACGACAGGTATGTTAATCCATCCCATTGTGCATGATCTAGATATAATTACTTCTATAAATCCATGATTCCACAAAGTTTATCAACCTTTTAGAATGGACTGGTACTTTACTGAAATTCTTAAAAGATCACATTCCGAAATTGCAAGATTTTTACTCCCAGACTGAAAAACTACCGAATCCTAATCAAACCTTGAATGCTGTTCACACAAGTGAAACTGAACAGAAATTTGCAGTCCGATATTGGAACTATTGCACCAGACTTCTCAAATACATGTACGAAGAAGGTACAAATGTCACACTTTTCAACAATCAGTGCTCCTAACTTCTTTTATTTAGGTCTAATGGACAGGCAGGAAGTATTGAATTGGATAATAGAGTTATTGGAAAAGCAGAAGTCTCAAGTTAATGATGACGGGATTTTACGCATATTCTTACCCTTAACACTACAATATTTGGATGAGTTTGCCCAGTCAGAACTTCTTTCTAGGAGATTAGCTCATTTATGTACGAAGAAGGTGGGTTACATGTTAAACACCATCGTTGAGAATAATGTGATAACATCTCCAACCAGCGAGAGTAAAACAGATATCAAAGAACCTGAAAAAGATAAAAAAGAAAATGGACCTCAGAATCCTATACAGAGTACAATGGCTGAATATCAAAACTGTCCCCATCACAGAGACATAAGTACGAGATGCTTTGTTATTTGTTTATAATGGTTTTCATCATTTCCCTACTTGTAGTCCTTCAACTTAGTACGATTATTCAAACGATAACACTGGAGTGCCCAACATCTCTAGTTTGGTGTAGTGCCGGTGTTGGGACAATATGGCACGGTTCACCTCTGGACAATTTACCAATTCTGCCTTCCATGCTACCGATGCCATCAAGATGTGATATGAATTCTTACAAGAAGCAGATCGTTTATGCAGAAAATTGCATAAGAGAACGAAGCAAGAAAGCTGAAGGAAGATGGTGTACTGAAAAATGGCAGGCAAACTCTGCAGGTAACTTAATCATTATATTAATGTTCTAACATTATTATTGAAATATTTAAGGAACTGTGATTACAAGAGTATTAGCTGCGTTAGATGCCTTGGATAGGCACCGTTTTGATAAAATGGACTCTAATAATTCCCTTGATACTTTATATGCAAAAGTAAGCATTTGGTAAATAAATCTAATAGGCGTTTTTAATCTAACCATTTTAATATTTATAGGTGTTTAGTGGAAGTCCCGATCAGGAAACAGCAGTAGTCAAGCTGTTGTGTGAATGGGCTGTTTCACCGGAAAGAACTGGTGAACATCGTGCTCTGGCAGTGGCCGCTTTACTAGACAAAAGGCAGTCTGACTCAAATACACCAGGTGAACAAGAAAACGCTAACAATGATGATAAAGATTCTAGTAGCAGCGTGCCCGGTGGAGTCCCTATGTTCCAATCCTTACTGATGAAGTTTCTGGATGTTGATGCGCCCGTACCTTCCCCTGATGACTGTTCGATGGTATAAACGTATTGATAATTTCTTTTGCTATTTACCCTCATATTTATTTTAGAAAAAAACTGCTTTCTCTAATTTGGTTCATCTCTTTGCCGAGCTTATACGTAGAGACGTTTTTTCTCATGATGCTTATATGTGTACTCTGATCTCAAGAGGCGATCTTTTGGGCCCAGAGGAAAATCCTGATAACATGACTAGCCAGCATACTAAAATCGAGGTAATGACGATAGTCCACAAAAATTCTCTCAATAAGATTTTTTTCTGTAGCCAATGGATTACGATGATGCAAACATCGACCATGACCTGGATAAAATCCTCCAAAACATCAAGGAGGACCAGCAGAATTCCATGGATGTTCCCGATAGCCCTAAGGAACATGATCACGGACATCATCCCCACGTCTCCTCTTCCATGGGGCACGTTCCCATGGAGGGAGATCACAATGACCACAAGGTTAAGCCTTCACGTCACCTTTTATACACAACGCATTTCCCTTTGAGTCAGGACGATCCATTTTCGCAACATGATTGCAATCAGAGGCACGTCTTGCTGTATGGGGTTGGAAAAATAAGAGATGAAGCAAGGTAAAATGTGTTCGGAATAAGAGGCTGTTTGAATGTTTAGAGTATTTGCTAGCTTTGTTGAAACAAAGCCCTAGCCATTTGCAAGCATTCAAAACAGTTGATGGAATTTTATGCGAAGCGATAGTCAGAGAGATGAGTATTATGACTAGCATGCTTGTGTTATTGCGTTTAGAACTTCTATTTCATTTGAGTTCTGTTGTGTTAATTGCAAATATTGGTAAGTTAGCATACTAAAGCTATTGACGTAAATTTATGCATAGAACATCTACAAATTTTTAAACATGATTTAAAATTGTACAAAACATGTTTAAACGGTTACAATGCTTATTACCAATGCTATGGTACCATTCTTCTGGTTGAACATGTGTCATAAAACGATTTGAAACTTAAACAAAGGCTCTTCACTTGAACAAAGCTAGTATATATTGAGATGCACTTGAGATTTTTATATCATTTAAATGATTGAATTGAAATAATGGAAACATCAATACAAACTGTTTTTATTTAATATTTCAGGCATACCGTCAAGAAGATGTCTAAAGAAATCTGTAAGCTTTTTTCGAAAAAATTCAGTGTTGACGTAGCAGAAGGGGGTAAAGTTAAAAAACATTCCAGAAATGAGTTCAACTTCGAGGCGACAACGCAGAAGTGCCAAAGCCTGAGCTATTTCGATCAGCACTTAGTAACGTGGCAGTGTAGCGTAACAGTTATCGAGATGTTAAACTCGTTTGCCATGGGAAATTCAAACTATTTGCCGGTACAGGAACACGTTGCCTTTTTATTTGATCTCATGGAACTCGCCTTGAATATTTACGGCCTAATAGATGTGTGCATACAAATCCTTAAGGAGTTACCTGAAGTTGAAACTCAGTTGTATAATAAAAACTCCGTCTTGAGTAGGAATTATACAACTTCCCTGAGTTTGTATGTCGTAGGGGTGTTAAGAAGATATCATTGCTGTTTGCTACGTAAGTATATTTATCACCAGTAGTTTACATAAGTAGATACAGTATGCACCTACAGAAATAAATAAAATTACTTGTAGTATTAAATCTATATAATATATATTTTGTCAGATCTACACATTTATATGAGAAATATCATTCGGATCGTGAATTGACACATCCTGTAAGATTATCAGGAATTTTATTTAGTTTACTGTAATCAATAGGGACAAATAATGTTGGAATGTTGGTTTAAATGTCAGTGGGGCTTAATAAAAATATTGATACTACATAAACCTGTTGTGATGTAAGGGTGTACCCAGTATAAAATTTCTCCAAAGAATTATTGAAATGTTCTTTAAGAATACTACTTACTTTTGGTACATACACAACAACGTTTGATATGATTTTAATCCCTTCATATCATTTTAGTATCTCCCGAACAAACATCGGCAGTGTTCGAAGGCCTGTGTAAAGTCGTCAAACATGTCTCGAATCCTGGAGATTGCAGTTCCGCTGAACGTTGCATCTTGGCACATCTGTACGATCTTTACTCTTCGTGTAGCCTGTTAAAATCGAAGCCACATACGGTCGAACCGTTCGGAAATGCCTATCCCAAGATAAAGCAAGCGCTTTACACAGCCTTACAACCAACCCCAAACAATATGTACGTTTACAACGCCCAGTACATGCAGGAGCTTTTCATGAATCCTAGAAGAGCTGGTAGGATTGATAGTGTTATCGCCAAGCAATTGAATGAAAATGGAAATAACAGGTGATTGTGATGAAGGTTAATTGTAGGCAGTGTTATTACAAGTTTTCCGTTTGTACTTAGGTATTCGTTTGTAAGCAATGCCGTTATCCTCGTGTGCCGCGAGACCGACAACGACAGACTGAACGATATAGCGATAATGTGTGCAGAAATGACGGCGTGCTGTAATTCGTTAGCTTCCGAGTGGCTGGGCGTTCTTCTGAGCCTCTGCTGTCCTCTGTCACATCCAGGTTATTACGCAGACGTTTTGAGTCAAGTTGACATTCAGGTAATTTTTAATTTAAAAGTAGGAGCTTGCAACACACACTTGCTCCATCTGACGTGAAACTCGCTAAACTGTTGCGTGCGACTAAATTTGTTACTAAAATTATTTTTGTTTATTTTATTTTCAGGATGTTAGCATACACAATGCCCTAGCAGTCTTCACTTGCATTTTGATTGCTAGACATTGCTTTTCATTGGAGGATTTTGTTGGCCGGGTGGCTCTGCCAAGTCTATTAAAGGTAACGTAGATAATATAGGTTTATATATAATTAGATAACTCAGGTATATATAGTGTGTGCATTATCTGTACCATTTATTGTTATCAGTACATATTCATTACTAATAAATTTCCATTTTCTTGTATGATAGGTTAGTTAAGAAACCTGTAGAATTTTAGATATTCTGTACTGTTTCTATGTTCTGTATATCAATAATCTGTCATAATTTTCAGCCGGATAAGAAGAAACCCGAAAAACAGTCGAAAGCTGCTCAAATTAGTGCAGACGTTAGTAGTAAATGTGTTGCTGTTGGATGCTGTTTGTTTTCTTTTTTACTTTATCTGAATGCGTTTAATATATACCTCACTTACTAGACGAATTGGCCAGCAATAAACTCTACATCCTGCTAAGGAACCAAATTTGACTTGTATTTTTAGAATATTTTAATTTCTTTAGTAAATTTCTTCTCTCTGTGGTTAACAAACCAATACTACGACTTTCTCACCTCGATTTATCTTTCAGGTGAAGTCTTTAGACAACGGCGAAGGTCGCGCCGAGGGTGGCATGCGTCTGACATGCCACCTACTGCTGCGTCTATTCAGGACAGCCGAAGGCCCCCAGCCCGGCCTCTACTCGGTGGGGTCTCCTCCCTTGACCGCTCCCCGGCCTCCTCTCGGGGTGAGGCTGAGCTGCGACCGTCACCTCCTGGCCGCCGCTCACAGGAACATCCACGTGGGTCCGGTTCTGGCCGTGCTGAAAGCGGTCCTGGTGGTCGGCGACGCGACCGCCAGGGAGGGCACCGAGCTGAGCCTGAGCAACATTCTCGGGACGAGCGACCTGCACAGCGGCAACGACGGTCCCAGCCTGGATCTGCCGTGAGTATCGTTTATTCGATGGAATTCGCGGGCTTTGCGACCTAACGGTGTTTAAATCATTAGTAATGAAAGTAATTTATTCGAATTATGCGTGTTCCAAGAGTTGTGTACTAGAAATTACTCTGAACGTTTTATGAACCACATTTGCGGTGAGGATTTTTTAATTTCGATGTGATTTGAAGTCGGGTTTTCTAAATTTTGTTCAAAATTATTTGGGAATAGTTTTTTCTTCTTATACATACATCGGAGATGCAAGATATCTTGAGTACTCGTGGATGATTTAAAATTAATTTACTTCTCAGTCGTTCCTAATTATTAGTGACGACACTTGGTGTAATTAATTAATAAATAATAGAAATTAATCTACATAAATTTGAGTACATGTGATTAAACAGGCAAATTCTGATTCAAGGCAAAATGAAACGCCTCTTTTCCAGTTACGTTATCAATTTTGTTCATACTATTCTCAAATTTTTTTCGACTGTTTCAGTTTGAAACGGTGCCCAACTGTTCTTGGAACATCTCGAAAGACTTTTATATCATTTTTCAAAGTTTCTTTTTTGTCAGGATAAACGTGGATGTATGCGGTGCAAGGACGACACATAGGTTTGTCAAAAATTTTCCAGTAATAGTCATCATAAGCTTGGCTTTGATTGTATTTTTCCTCCCTTTTGCTTGCACATCTTGTACGTCTCTCCCAGTCTCTCCACTACGCTTTACATTCACTTTTTATCCATTGAAGAACATTAAAAAAATAAAGGCTGTCCAATGATTATTCAATGAAGGAATAAATACGTGAAAGTAAATAACAGCATGAGAGTTACTAACGTTTTGTGTTTAAAGGCTATTTGGAAAAAATATATTTCACTTTCAAACCAAGTAATCAGTTTCTAAACACTTGTATATATGTTAACTTCAATTATAGAAATCACTTGTACAGACGTTTGCACTTGCAATAGATAAGTACGAAGTAAATGTTATTTTCTTGCATTAAAAACAAGACTTGTATATATTTTTTTGTAATCCGTAATTTATTTTACGTTAGGTAGATTGGATTTTAAGACTATCCATTAAAATTCGTTAAATGCATCGATGCATGTGAAAAAATGCAACAAGATAGAATCGTACCGTTGAATAAAAAGAACTTATAGATATACAACCCCCATTAAAATATTGTCACCGGATTTTCGGTCCAGCTCGAGTGGCGCCGTTCTTCTACTAAAATGAAAAGTTTTAAGGTTGTAGCTTTCTACCCTTGAATCTGCCCCAACTTACTGATAATTCGATCACACGATTTTAAGGGCGGTTACTTATCTATAAGTCCTCTTCGATCAACCGTTGTACCCACCTCCGTAAAACCTGTTTGTTCCCGTGTCATGTAATTTCACATGCATTGACAAATTATGAAGCTTTGAACCGAGCAGAATTCATCTTCATGTCTCGATCGGTACTGCGGTGAGGAGGACTTGAACCCCTTTTCGTTTTACTTCCAGGCAATCGAGTACCGGCAACGCCGAAAGCACCGCTTCCCTTTCCGCTTTCGCGAACCACGTCCTCAGGGAGATTTGCTCGCAACAATGGGTGTTGGAACGTTGCCTTTGTCACCCCGAGGAGCTCTGCGATATGGATAATTTACTGGATCCGCTGCTGTCGCATTCTCAGGCGCAGAGATTGTTGCACATGATATGCTATCCGGACGCAGCGTCCAGCATAGATGATTTAGATCAGAAATCGATGATCAGCAGGATACTAGAGGTAGTGCTTAGCTAGTCCTGAAACTGATATTTCATTATTTTCTTTTTTAGAATTTGGAGCAATGGACCCTCCGTATGTCTTGGTTAGACCTCCAGTTGATGTTTAAGCAATTCAGTCCGAATTCGCCGGAGTTGTCGCAGTGGTTAGACACTGTCGCCAAGGCTGCGATAGACGTCTTCCAGTTGAACGCCCCCTACGAGTCTCCCAGGCCAGAAGATAAGAAAAACGAGAAAAAACATCAGAATTCTATCTGGTTGGTCGCCCCATTGGTATCTAAGCTGCCGAGTGCCGTTCAGGGAAGGATACTTAAAGGTATTATTTAGTCACAGTGAAAATGGTTCACTGATGCACTGTACATGAGTGAATCATGTAAAGTTTTAAAAATGTTAATTTTGACATTTTTAGTTGCTGGTCAAGTGTTAGAAAGTGGGGGATGGTGCAGAGAGCAGAAGAATAAAAGCAGAAGTTCTGGAGGACACCACAGTTTATCCAGTCATCAACCGTTTTTGACTCTTGTACTTACATGCCTTAAGGGGCAAGAAGAGGGACAAAGGGAAGGACTGCTGTCTTCTTTGCACCAACAACTCTCACAGGTTGTGTTATAAGTAAAAATGATAAAACAATTGTAATGTGGTAAACTTGAAGAATTTGCGGTCTTAAAAATAGCAACTATTTGAACTAGTAACGTTTTTTTAGCTCGTGCAGTTGGCAAAAGAAGGCAACTTACAAGACATATGCAACAACGACCGTACGCTGGACGGATTGCAGTTGAGGTTTGCGCTTGTCGGCGGCGTCTTCGAAGCATTCCAAAGGAATCCCTCCGCCACGACCGATTGGGCTCTTCTGCTAGTACAACTCGTCACCTACGGTCTCATCGATCTTCACACGCACAATGAATTATTTACCGTCGTCATCGACATGTTGGCCACTCTGGTCCATTCGGCTAAGGCGACAGACACTCAGGTACATCGCGAATTCTTCGATAATACTTCATTCTACTGTTCGATTCGTAGGACGACAGTAGGAAGATGTACCCGAATCTGTTGAAGAAATTGAAGAAGGAAGTCGGCGAGAGACAGAACGCGTCACTTCAACACATCCGCCAACTGTTACCTTTGCCGAGGTTAACAACCGAGGTTATAGCTGTCGAGCCGGCAGGGTCTATCACTGATAGTAAAGGGAACAAAATCAGTTTCGATAGCAATGTTGACAAGAAACATGACCTACAGGTAAGATATTTAATTATCACCAGTAGCTTACGTAAGTGTGTACATTCTGCATCTACAGAGATGAATAAAGTATGTGTACTGTAATAAAAACTAAATGATCCAAATCATTTTAGTTATAACTAATCTCTTCCACATTTAGTTACATTCTCGTTGTCTAGAGGAACCTTGTTTTTTAAGGTAACTGATAAACAAAGAGTCAGCAACTGGGATATACTGGAGGGTATGAAAAATCCCGCGCCATTATCTTGGGCCTGGTTCGGAGCTGTGAGATTAGAGCGGAAACCCCTCACTTGCGAAGATACGCATCGCCTCCTGAAGTACCACACCCATAATATGCAGAAGCCGCCGTCGCATTACTTAGACGCCCCGCAGCTACCACCCGAGGACCTGGAACCTATTCCCGATAAACCGGTAAGTTGATTATAGTGAGTGTTAATCGTTTGGCATGGAAACAATGGATTTTTTTTAAAGTTTTTCTCAAAAATTTTAGTTTTGCAAGCCCGCATGTAACTATCACTGTAATTTACACTTGTAAAGAGTGAATTTACTATCGTTGCAGATTAAGAACCATTCATTTTTTGTTTAGTTGTTATAGTGTTGCAGTAGTGTTGGTCTCTTACTCTTTTTGAATATGGAAGTGGTAAAGTTTAAAAAACAAACGCCTAAACTAAAAGACAAAACGTTGAAATCATAATTTTTGAGACGCTGTATCAAGTTATCTTCTTTTGCTTAAAGAAACACAAAAGCGGCCAGCTGAGATATAAGCAAAGAGTGGATGGTTCCTAAAGTGTTTCCTCAGTGCCTACGTATAGCCTTTATGGCCTCAAACATAAAAATATTTTAAAATCAATCTCTAAAATTCATTCTTTCATGACCTATCCGCCCCCTGCTCCGTTTTGTTTGTTGTCTTGTGTGTGTACACCCAAACCCCACAGCTAAAGGACATTGAAATGAAGGCCGACACTCCGTCGTCCGTGGACCAGAGCCCGGCCGGGGGCATCGGCAAGGGCAGGGGCAAGGGTCAGCGTAAGCCGAGGAAGCCGAAGACCGGCCCCGGCGCGATACACGTCAACCCGATAGCCATCGGGCAGAACCCCATGGGACAGGGAGCTCCGGGGTTGCCGATGCCCGTCCAGAGCAACAACCCGCAGATGGGACACGGGATGGCCGGGTACGGGCCGGCAGGCGGCATGCAACAGCAGGGGGGTCAGTACGCCAGCAACACGGGCCAGCAGGGGTGGTACGGGCAGCAGCAGCCCGGGTACTATCCGCCTATGCCAGGTAAAAATATAATAGTAAAGAAGCAAGAGATTCTCTTTTCAAAAGATCAAATTGCTCATGAATTTCATTCTGTTGTTTCCGTTTCTTGGCATTGATTTGACAGTCACTTCAAATTACCAATTCTAATACCCCGGATTTTTTATAAATTTTTTGTCTATGCATTAGCAAATTCTCATGGTAATTTTGTATTTCGTTGGTCTAAATATTTGACACGTTTTCCAGTCAATCGTTTCGAAAGGCCGCCTCAGCAAATTAACCAGTCGAAGCAAGCCTTATCTAATATGCTAAGGCAGAGACACCCCCTGAACAGTTTCATACCAGGCATGCAGAATACTCCTAACGCGGCCCAACCTGCCGGCAATTACGGCCAAATGCAGCGGGGATTCGTCAGGCAAGCCATAAGGCAACCTCATCCCAGTACCATGCAACCGAATCAGGTACGTTTGTGAAAAGGGAGAAGTAAATTAGAAAAGTGTGTATCATACTAATGTGTTCTCAGGGCATGTTCCCCCAGCAATACGGAAACATGCAGGGCGGGATGGCGCAACAGTATGGAAGTTACGGTGGCAACCCTCAGTCTATGATGCAGGGCAACATGCAGGGCGGACAACAAATGATGCAGGGACAAGGGAATATGTTTGCTGCCCAGCAGCAAAGTAAGCTTCACTCTTTGAATAAGTTGATATAATTAATATTTTACACCATATTTTTTTTTTAAATTTATTCTGTCGTTATTTTTTCAGGTTTCGGACAGTCTAGGCCCGCCCAACCTGATTACCGTCAGATGGGACAGAACCCCAGACCACCGTACATGCAACAGGCCCCCAACGTCACCATGAACACCAACATGGGCACCATGGGCGGAATGGGTGGTCAGGGCGGCCCAGCACCTCCGTATTCCCGTGCTCAAGGCATGCAACCGAACGTCCAAAATCCGAATCAATTCCAACAACAACAGCAACAGAGGATGAGGCTGATAGCTATACAGCAGCAGCAACAGCAACAACAGCAACAGCAGCAGCAGCAACAACAACAACAGCAACAACAACAAGGTTAGTAAGGATTTAAACGTTACATGTGAAAACTACGGGCTCGATTTGATTTGATATTTTTTTTAAGGAGGCTCATCGAGATTTGATATTACGGAGGTATTTCTTGTGGGTGAAATAATAATTCTTTCATCTAGTTTCAGGCGGACCTCAAGGAAATCAGCTCGTGGCCCATCTGCAGCGGCAGCAAATGAATCCGAATCCTTACCACCATCAGCCACCACCATACAACATGCAGTAAGCTCATTGTCTGGTAGGTTGTGTTGTTCTGATACTTATTCGAAAATGTATTCTTTGCATATTGGCAAATATTTTATTTATGTAATAAAATTTGTTTTTTTATTTAGTAAGGCGTCTTGTTCACATGTATACTTTCATAAGAGGCAAGAGACTAGAAATTAAAGAATGGCGTCCTAAGTGCCAGGTTTGCGCAAAAGATGAGTAATTTGTATTCAATTTTGAGGTTCAATATGAAATTTTCACGTTTTTATTACTTAGCTCGACAACATGTATAACATGGCAACAGTATTACTGCAATTTTGTTAAGATTGCCCCTGATGCTATTTGAATTGATGCCACTTGCTTTTTAAAGTCTTACTTGTCACATCTGTTCATACTGATGATGATGATGATGATGCTACTGTAGACATACGGAGTGTTAGATATTGTTGCATCAGTATGGATATTCTTATTCATAATTTCATTTAAATTTCCCGCTCGAAAGATCACGAAATCCACAGGACACCACTATTTCATATCGTGTTCGTTGTCTTGTAGTGATTTGATGTTCCGTGAGTGCCAACATGACGAGTTTTCTGTGCCTCAAGAATTAAATAATGATCGACGGCTGCTAGGATACGAGACAGGCTAACTCCTCAGGACTTTAGGTAGGTGTTTAAACAAACAAAAAAAAAAAGATCTACGCGAGTCGAGCGTCCGGTAAGATGAGCGCCCAACCTAGCCCTGCTAACGCCACAGTCGAGAGAGAGAAGGTCTACCTGTGGATCCTCGAGTTAACGAACCCCGAAACCAGGGAGAACGCCCTGCTGGAGCTGAGTAAGAAGCGCGAAGTCGTCCCCGACCTCGCGCCCATGCTGTGGAACAGTTTCGGAACCATTGCCGCACTCCTCCAGGAGATCATCAACATCTACCCGGCCATCAATCCGCCCACCCTGACCGCCTATCAGTCGAACAGGGTGTGCAACGCCCTCGCGCTGTTACAGTGCGTCGCCTCGCACCCCGAGACGAGGTCGCAGTTCCTGCTAGCACACGTGCCGCTCTTCCTCTATCCGTTCCTGCACACCTCGTCCAAGACCAGGCCTTTCGAGTATCTGCGACTGACGAGCCTCGGCGTCATAGGAGCTCTGGTCAAGACTGACGAACAGGAGGTGATCACCTTCCTGCTGACCACTGAGATAATTCCGTTGTGCTTGAGGATAATGGAGTCTGGATCCGAGCTGAGCAAGACTGTCGCTACATTCATCTTACAGAAGATCCTTCTGGACGATAGCGGTCTGTCATACATCTGCCAGACGTACGACAGGTTCAGCCATGTCGCCATGATCCTGGGTAAGATGGTTATCTCATTGGCGAAGGAACCGTCCTCGAGGCTCCTGAAACATGTCGTCAGGTGTTACCTCCGTCTGTCAGATAACACCCGTGCGCGAGAGGCACTCCGACAGTGCCTTCCCGACCAGCTGAGGGACAACACCTTCACTTCCTCGCTCCAGGAGGACAAGTCGACGACGCACTGGCTCTCGCAGTTGCTAAAGAATCTCGAGACGACCACCGGGTTGGATCCCAGACAGGTTGGCATTTCACCTTTGACTTCACAATAGTAGAGATGATAGATATGAACCAAAATAATTAAATAAATCATATTTTTCATTGTTCATCCTTAGTCTTAAGCATATTGGTTTCTTTATTTATATTTTATTTATATATGCTGTGGTATTATTGAAAATGCAACATTGTGATTTATTGGAGGTAAATAAATTTTATAGGATTTAATGCTCCTACATTTTAGAACTCCCCCCAGTTTTATGCAATGTCTGTAAGAACTGTTACTGTGCTTGAGCATATTGCTCATTTGCTGCAAGAGCGTCGTAACTACAAAGTATTGTTTTTACAGGAGGGTATAAAACATATATTACATCGATTGGATCTTTATTTACATTGTTAATGTGTTCATTACTCAAAAATTTTGCGAGTTATGACGTTTTCATAGCAATTGAGCATATGCCATAACTGACCATCGTAATTTGTTGCAGTTTTGTAATATAAATAACCAAAGCTCGTCTAAAAGCAGTATTCATTATATAGTACATATTAAATTGGTTTTATTGAACACTTGGCAAAATTAGTTACTTGTTTTACTCTGTGTAATACAGCCAAATGCTCACATATCTAAAATTGATTTTAGACTTTTTGTAGAAGTTAAATACATTTGCTAAGTGTATTGATCATTTATCCTTATTAGCTTTTTATTATCAGTGTGAACATTAATCCGTTAACCATCCTTTCCACACACAATCCTTCCCTTCTTATATATTAATTTTTCCCTTTTTTCCTTACAGTGCCTTCCTGTTCCACCGAACCTGTGTACAATTTATGATCAATGGCAAATTATGCCACAGTATGTGATCTATGTGCCGTTCAACTTTTTTGTCAGTACTGTAATAGTAACGGTGAACCTTTAAATGTTTAGTTTTCCATTTATAAAGTTTGTATAGTTTTGTATTGTTCATAAATAAATAATAAAATAGGAAAATTAGTTTCTTTAATATTACAGTTTTTGTACATGTAAATGAATAATTGAAAAAGTAATTATGCAAATACCTATTCAGTCTGTAGGTTGCTTGGTGAAATATTCCAGTATTGAAGGTAATATGTATTTTATTATTTAATGGAACTAAATCAACAAACCGAGAAGGTAGTAATTGATATCAAAGAAAAGTTGTAGACAACTGTTTTAGACTAAATCACAACCGTTTTGATTTTAAATCTTCCCCAGGACACGATCGTTAAAAACTTTATTGCGATTTTCCTTCTCACTTTACTTCTTTTTTCATGAATTTACAACAAATAACTTCACCTCGCTTTATACTACATTCTATTTCAATCATCAATAAATTAATTAATATCTTTAACCCAAAACCTAACCTATCCTCTCTACATAACTTTATGTTGAAGGACCGGCACCACCATTGCCGCCGCTGCTGCCCTGAGCCTGGGCGACGGGGTGCTGCGCCTGCGGGGGTCTCTGCCCAGTCCTGCCCTGCAGGTGCTTGTTCTTGATCCTGTCCAATTCGTTCACCCTCGACCTGGCGTGCTCGAGCCGGTGCCAAGCCATCTGGAGTACTTTCTGGGACGCATAACCGGAACCCTCGTGTGGCTGCCCCGTCGACACCTGCGTCAGGTAGTTGATCTGCTCGGTGAGCTTGTTCTCGATGGCGCTCAGGGTCTTGAGGAACATCTGGGTGTGATTCTCGGCTTGCTTCAAGCTAGACTTTTCTTTGCTCAGTTCAATGAAGACTTGACCTGTTGGGAAGAAGAACGATGGGTATGGTTGGCTCTAACCGGATAGGGAATTGAAACTTTAGAACTTGAGGGATATACGACGATGAATTACGTACAAGTTGTAAGTAAAACCTTCTATATTTGTGTTTATTATGCTTTAACCACAGGAAAAAACTTAACCTCAAAATTGCGGTATTTTTAAATTAGGTGAATATACTTTACCTGCGCTGTGTAGACATGTCACTATGTCTTTCTCAATTGAGTCTAGAATTTGAATCTTTTCCATTGGTGCAGTCATTTTAATAAACCTTTTAAATAACTAGAAATCGACATACCAAATATTTAAAACAATGGACTCTTGACGCACAGAACTCAAAATGGATCCTACCACAAAATATATAAATTAGAATCTACTTATTGATAATCAAGGCTGCCCAGAAGTTATCAGGTATTCCTGTCAAAATCATAGATATCCTTCAGGTTAGCTAAAATCTAAAATTCAGTTTTAATCCGCATCCAGAGGAAATGATGTGGGTGATAAGCCTTGAAAGAAGCCTCCATGATCACTTGAGGCATGAAAATTATCCAGAACTTTTTAATTGCTTGGAGTTATCGTATACCTAAACAAGTCAGTTATTTCCTTGCTTTTTTATCTTTTCCTGTGATTACCATAATGTCGCATTGCTGGTTGCATAATAAGACAAGGTGAACCCTTCGGTTTCAATTGTTATTTATTGAATACCTGTAACATTTATGATTTTTTGATTAAATCCACGTAGCACACTACTTGGCCTTCTTAGATTTAATCTTACGCATGTAGAATTCTAATTCCTTGCCTTCTAACACGTAACCGTCAGCCCTTCCGCACTGTCCAGGTCGAGAGGCCAGGCACGCTGTAATGTAACGAACCAAGTTAACATATAAACAACACTAACTAACCAAATTTGTTAAACTGTGTTATTTCAGAGTAACTATGACGAAGCTATTCACTGTTCAAAGGATGCAATTCAAGACGAACTATATCCAAAAAAATGAACTCGCTTATAGTGAATCATCATTAAAAACGAACTAATTTAGTTACATATTAACGTCTTCAATAGTGGTTACTCACCCAACAACCTAGCGGTCTGAAATTGCTCCTCAAGAGCAGGTTCTACCTTCGCCGTCTTCTGTCGTGCTTCAATTTTCTTCTGAATTTTTTTACTTCGCTCCTTGTTCAGAGCTTTGTCATCTTCAGAAGCCTACAAAGAAAAAATAGAAATTATAACCAATCTGACTCCGACTTAACAGTATTCACTATCGAAATTTGATCAGCAAAAAGCTTAGTATTAATCAAATAAAATTCATATGACACGCAACAAACATCATTTAAAAGTAGAAAGTTTAGGCAAAACATATAGTAATCGACAATATAAAATCATTTTTGTAAGTGAACATAACTTCTAAGTTGCATAATCATTATACGAACGTTCATATTCACCATAACCATGACAAATCAACTCACTGATTTAGCTCCCTTCTTGCGTCCTAACGGTAAAGCATAATGACCCTCATACCACTGTCTGAACGGAGTCGCATCGATAACAACAATAGCATTCTTCACCAGTGTCTTGGTACGGACGAGTTCATTGTTGCTGGCGTTGTAGACGACATCGATAATACGAGTCTTGCGGGCGGTACCCTCGCTGCCCCAGGCGAAGTTCCCGCTGTCTAACCTCAAAGCGCGTTGCTTCAAGTTGCCACCTCTCGTGCGGACGAAATGGATCCTCCTCGGCCCAAGCTTGGTGTTGGCGGCCGGACGGCCTAACTCGAATTTCCTCTTCTTGCGGAGTGGCTTCCTCTTACCACCGGTGGCCCTCCTCTTATGCCAGTGGTCTCTGCTAATACCTGAAAGTAATAACTGTTTGAATGATGTCGAAAGGCGAGGTCGAGTGAAATTTAGGGGTGGCGAAGGCTTCAGAACGCTGTGGGATTATTGTAGTCGTCAGCACAACACATCGGACATAGTTAATTGTATCATCATGGAAAAGAACATGTTTTGGTAAAAATGTACAGTTGAGGTTAGGACGACATATTACAATCTTTAAATTGAAAAATACCCATGAGAAAGAATTAATATCGGCAAAGAACAAACACAACTTTACGTCTCATACAAAATTGTTGCTTACTTACCCTGATGTTCAACGATTAATTAATGACAAAATACGATTACAACTTACCCATTTTGACGACACAAACCAAAAGACATAAAGGAAGTTGATAGCTGTCAAGCTGTCAAAACTAAAATAGCTTCCGTTCGATAACAGTAGTACCAACCAAATCAAAAGTTCCTAGAAGTAACTGAAAGGCGTTTTCAAAGCCACAAAAGTACATATAAAATATATATCTTGCTTACAATGTTACACTAAACGAATAAATTAAATAGAATTATACTCTCAGGTATAATTATGTGAAAATAAATTTAGAAGTCAACAATGACACCTGAGAAGGCACGAAACATAAAATATTTTGGGCTTCAAAAATGGCGGATGATTTGGAGGATGATCAGTGGCTGTACGGTGAAAGTAATGAAGCCATCCAGGAAGGGGCCCGTTGCACACCCGAAGTGGAAAAGGAACCTTCCCCGGAAAAAGAACAAGAGGAAACCCTAGAAGTCCCTCATAAAGAGGTACCAGCTTTTCCCATACCTAACCTCAATTTTAAATTCTAAAAACAATTCCTTACCAAATAGCCCAATTTTTGTTTTCAAAATTTGTTAGATATCCAAGACGACTGCAATTGTTTCATTGTCATTGCCCATCAGCTTAAGTCAGTTTTGGCTGAGGTGTTACAAGTATCCATCCCTTATAAGATGAATACCAAATACTGAATATAGTAAGCTGAGCGTAACTATTCAACATGTTGGATTCCTCTCCGGTATGTTTATGTTAAAAAACGAATCAGTTCTTTGTTTTATCATTTTACTTAACCTTTGCCAGTATAGTCACATCAAAGTATCTTAGTGAGCTTATAATTTTGACCTCATAAAGAGTCCAAGGGTATTTTTTCCACTTGTCTGATTGTCCTTACCCTAGGTGTTAGAGGACGATGGACCCCCCGGAGTAGACAATGAAGAAGAGAAAGAGAATGATGAGTCGAGGGACGCACAGTCCCAGCACGGGGACAGCCAAGAGGAGCCGATGGAAGACGGCGAAGTCCAGCAGAACGGCGACGATAGCGATAAAGACGATGACGAGGATAGCGAGGATGATGTCAACGTCGTAATCGGAGACATCAAGACGAACGCTACCTCCTACACCCAACTGAACATCAAACGAGGGGGGCTGATAACGGCCGTGACCGATAAGAGCAAGCAGCTCCAGCAGCCGCAACAGACCGGTAAATTTTCAGTTGAGGAATTCGAGCAAATCGGCACGGTTAACGGTCAGTCGGCTATCGATTATAATCTGGATTCGTTGGAGGATAAGCCATGGAGGAAGCCGGGAGCTGACATTACTGATTACTTTAATTACGGTTTTAATGAGGATACTTGGAGGGCTTATTGTGAACGTCAGAAAAGGTAATCCTTTTATTGAATCATGTTTCTTTAATTTCATTATCAATTGTGAATCTTTTTAGGATGCGTGTTAATGAATCCGGAGCAGGACTTGTGCCGATGAATAACATGGGTATCAACAGGGGTCCGATCCCAATCTTAAACGATAACAGCAAGTATTCTGGAAATTTCTTAGGTATGAATCGAAAAGCTGGTCCCCCGCCGTACAGAAGTTTGACTGGTAGTATTGATGTTATAGGTGGCAACGTACAGAGGCAGGTAATCACACCAATGAAGGCTGATAATCAACCTGTTATGAATACTATTCAGGTTGGTACATGAACAGATAGTATTGCCAGTTTAGATCGTGTATGGTTTAATTTCATTATTGAGATGAATACTGTTGTGTTCGTGTAATGGCTTCTTGGGTTGTAGCGTAGCATTTTGTGACATTTGGTAGTTACAAACTTGTAATTATATATTTTCCTTTGCAATTTTTGTAGCAATGAATGTGAGTAGGTGTGTTTATTTGTTGTAACGTTTGTCATATTGGCAATATTATCGTCTCTGGTCTGATTTTAATAGCATTTGAATGAATTCTTAATTACCTGAGGTTGATGATGATGAGGTTATCACTTTTTTAATCTGAACATGTTAATAAAATCGGCCTATGATGAAACTTTGGACACAAACAGGAAACACTATTAACTCCGAAATTTCTTAATTTACCAAAGGACTGTAAGGAAATATCCACACCATCACCGACACTGGAATGCTACCAACTGAATATTTATTAAATTTTTCCTGGGCAATGAATTGAAATTTGCAGTTCAAATTTCCTACTAATCCCCTTTTTTGGATTGTTTAGGTGATGACAGCCGATCGAAGGGAATATAGCCGGAAGCCAAATTTCCCAGATTTGAGCGTACCTCCTCCCGCTTCCTATGAAACATTCACTCCAGAATTTGGTTTCAATCCTGAACCGGAACCATTTTATGGAGGATATGAGCCCACACAAGACTCTCAATGGGGTAACTACCTACTAAACACTTATCAATATATTATTTAAAAACAACAGTAGTCATACTAGATCAATGATTTTATGAAAAGTATATTTTTTGATTACATAATTCTATGTAATTTCTGAAAGGTACCGAGCCGCCACCTAATTGGCAGCCTTCCGAGTTGAAAACCTTGACTGGCCCACCTCCGATGGCACCTCCACCCGTATTGGGATCAATTACCCCCGTCGGTTCTTTGAGGTCACCCCAGAGGGACTCGCCACATAGGGAAAGGGAACGCGACCGGGATAGGGAAAGGGACAGGGAGTCGAGGAGTCGCTCGGAACGGCCCAGGGATAGGGAAAAAGAGAGATCTCACAGGCGTGAAAGGTGAGAGCACTTCTACATAGGCTTTTAGAAGGATTTATATATGTGTCTCGTCTCAGGTCGAGGAGTAAATCGAGGAGACATAAATCACGGTCCAGGAGTCCTAGTCACAGGTCACACAGGAAGAAGAAGTCCAGGAGACATGAAGACAGTGATTAAAAAGTTAAATATGCATTATTTTCTCCTGATTTCAACTTTTTTTTTACATATATGGCTCCTAGTTAATAAACGTTGCATGGAATTGTGTGAAATCATCTAAATTTGATTGGTTTCGATGGTACTATTTAGATTCTTTTGAGTTTTAACGGCTCCTGGCGGGACTTCCAATTCCATAAAATTGTAAAGCTAAATGAGGAATCGTATTTTGTGCTAATGAATTTCAAAAATCATTTTAGGTGAACAAAGTACCAGCATTCCACTACCCTAAAGCTTAGTAATGTTAGGAACCCACTTGCACTATGTGTATAAATTTTCTTGTTCACACAATTTTGCAGATTTCACTGAATTATCTTGTAAAGTCCTGCAAGTACCAGATCCACTAAATTTAAAATTAAGGTTTACGGTGCAACACTTATTAAGTCCTATTCTGTGTCCAGTAAGGTCCTTTTTGTTAATCCGTCCATAAATTTTATCCCGAAATGGGCCAACCTAAGTATAAGATTCTGATATGAAGCACCCCTTTATGCATTAATAACAGTTGTGCTGCCGTTCACTAGATGGTGCGCAGATCAAACGCATTCGATCTAACCTATACGAAAGTCTTGTTTTTGTTTTTTTCGACAGTTTATTTCATATCGCCTTATTTTTTATCTTTCTAACTATGCCTATCTAAGTTGATATTCAACGATTGCAATGGCCTTCTGCAACTTATCCAAGCTGTTCTTCGACAACCTCCACTTGTTCCTCGGTATCATCATCGGTCTGTACTTGTCTTCTTTTCTGTCTTTGCGATCATTAAGCTGTGGCACGCAGACTGCCTTGGGGAACGATACGGCCCAGGAGATTATCAACGCATCGGTGAACCATTTCGCACCGAAGATCCTCACCAGGAAACCCTCGCAGGCGGACAAGAAGACGAAGCTGATCCGCCCGAGGTATTACTCCACCGAGCTCGGCATAAGAGAAAAACTGTTCGTCGGGATATTCACGTCAGACGAGAGGGTGAACACGCAGGCGATCCACATAAACAAGACCATCGGGCATTTGGTCGATAAAATTAAGTTCTTCATAACTGCACAGTATAAACTGAAGACGAAGTTTAATCTTACGGGATTAGTGGGGTTCACCGATACTCGGATGAGGTATAGGCCGTTTCAAGTTATCAAGTACGTCGGGGACTCCTTCGGTCAGGATTACGATTATTATTTTTTCACCAACGACTACACGTTCATCAATGCTCATAAACTCAACGATCTGGTCAAGAAGATAAGCGTCAGTACTGACATGTATCTCGGAGTCCGGGTCAAGGACGGCAGTTATTGCAATCTAGGTAATAATTACTATCATGAACTCTATTTGAACCATTTTATATTGTAATGCAAACATATTTTCAGACTCTGGTATAATCTTAAGTAACTCAGTACTGAAGGCCGTTCGTCTGCACTTGGATTGGTGCATAATAAACGCAGTGTCAGATGATCACAGTGAAAACATCGGTAGATGTATTTACCACAGTTTGGGATTGTCCTGCCAGGAAACAGTTCAGGTATGTAATACCCTTTCATATTACATTTTGAAATATAATTTGTTACCTTTAGAATGAACAGTTGTCTTCCTTCAAATTAAAACATTTTGAATTCAAAAGCCACTTGGTTGATTTAAAAGACAGAAAAGAGTTCAGAGAAGCCATAACGGTTCATCCCGTGCTGCAGAAGGATGATTTTTATTTGCTGAACGCCTATTTTTTGAAAGTAAGAAGTTTGCCTCTTAAATTCCATCATATATATGGTAAATTTTTTATAGGAGAGATTAGTGCTATTGAACCAACAGATCGACGATTTATCTGTAAAATTAACCGACACATGGCCTCCGGGGCAAAGACCTGGTGCTGTTCCTGCAACCAGATTCGATTTACCCAAACAGTATTACTTTAATATGTCCCATTTGTTTTTTCCAGATGATTTTTCGAATATCCGACTACACACAGAACCGGAACTTTTAGATATACAAGTTAGTTACCCTTTACGCAGTGCAAATGGAATTTCTCAGCACGTGGAAATAGTGAGTGTGAGAAAGAACTTGCAGTGGGTCAAACATACTAGAAAGAGACGATGCATCAAGACTAAGACCAAGAAGAAAGAACACAAAGCAAACAAGTAGTAAAGTACCTCTTGTCCTTGGCCGTGGCGCACGTTCTCATGTTCTCTCATACTCACAACTTCGTCCACATGTGCAGAAATCATATTCACACTGTGTAACACTACTTGCCACTATCACTATGATAATCTTTTTTAGAATGTTATTGAAGAGGTAAAAGCTTACGTTTCGAATAAGCATCCAAAAGATTTACAGTACAGGAGACTTGTAAATGGATATAAAACGTTTGACTTAAGCCGTGGGATGGATTACACATTAGATTTAGGGTTCAGAGATCTAACAACTGGAAAAGAAGTCATTAAAAGGTAGATTGAATTGACCAATTAATCTAAATATGTAAATTACTTCCATTAAAGGTTCGAAGTGGCGAAGCCTCTTGGAAACGTCGAGTTCATCCCAACAGTATACGTAACCGAGAACACAAGAGTAACTATCTTATTACCCGTTCAAGAAACTGAAGTAACTTTAGCCATCGATTTCCTTAACGATTACGTAATGCACATAATGGATAAGAAAGAAAAGACCTTCTTAATGCTCATACTACTGTACCAGTACAATAGTGAGAGTAAAGGTCCTGGTGATGTTTTCAGTGAAATAAAAGCGATCGCCACGAAAACTTCTGTGAAGTACAAAAACGAAGATCTGAAGATTGCATGGGTGTCCATTCGATTACCCGAGGCTAGGGAATCTTTGTACGTCGAGGAAGTGCCAGCGCTAAACTTCGCTATTATAGATTTAGCACTGAAAAAGGTCGGAGTGGACAGTATGGTCCTGGTTTTAGACGTTTATGCAAATATAACTGGTGATTTCTTAAACAGGGTAAGAGGCATGGCAAATTCTTGTAAAGTGATCGAGTTATATGATATTCTAGGTGCGGATGAATACCATAGCTAACTCCCAAGTATTCAGCCCTATACCATTCAGGCAATATAATCCGAAGATATCACAGATCGATACCCTTGAGGTAAACAAAAACGTCGGACACTTTGATAGGAATCAATACAAGTACATTTCGTTTTATGGAAGAGATTACGTCCATGGTAAGTAGACGGAGATTGTATAAATTTGTCAGAATAAATTTTCATTTTTCATTAGCACGGAAAAAGTTCCAACACTTTTTACCATTAATAAGGATTGATAATGACATAAATGGCATCTTGGATAATGACCATAGGATCATCGGAAATGTTTTTGAGATGTTTCTGAAGTATCACGACACGATCCATTGCATGAGAGCGACTGAAATGAATTTGAAAGTCAAATACCACGAAGAAAAGAATTTGGATGCAGAAGACATGTTTCTGGGAAATGAGGTTCAGTTAGCCAAACTTCTCCTTACCAAAGAGAAAATATGGGAGACATTGTGATAACACGATCAATTAAATGATTGTATAAGGCTGAAAATATAAATGAATATGTAGAAGGGTAGAACAAACGAATTATTATATGTATAATTAAACAATAATATATTTGACTAGTTTAACATTCAACAACCTTAATGATTTTTTACAGAGTTGGCACTAAAATATAACAAAATCTTTCTTAAATATACATACATAACAATTTTCATCAGACTTGGAAATCAGAAAGCACACAATAAAATTAAAAATCACAATTTGCTCGATTGTATTATTTCTAGCAACAAAAAGGCAATTTCTAGTCATCTATCAAGAAAACTCGGTTGAATAATAATTTAAGAAATTAATATAAGCATATACATAACATTCCACCATTTTAATGGAGTCTATAATGAAACGTCAAATTAAACTAAAGCTACCTCGTCTGATCTCATACATTAGTCTCCAGCGCATTAAGTATTTTATTACACAAATACCTCACAGATCGATAAGTGTCCTCGTGTTGTGCCAGATCTCTTAGGAGGAGGTAGACATTTTCGTCCTGCAGCATTTGGCAATATCGTTTAGCTGAAACAAAAAACAAAAATCAATCGATCGAACGAAAACCACACGTTCACCTTACAGTTTTTAGTACAAACGTGATGTATCGCCCAGACGGCCCACAGCTGCACCTGGTAGTCCCTCTCTACACCGAGTAAAGATAAGAAAGGTTTGAAACTCCTGTACGCGACCATTTCGCTCTCCGGGACCTCCCATTCAGAGATGGCGAGTTCCAGTTCCGTCAACATTTCCTTCCTCGAAAGGGTCTTCACTTTCCACCTCGCGTCACCGTCGCAAGCCAGATGTGCTATGATGCCTGCGGCGAAGTAGCTCGCTTCTATATTTTCCGACTTTAACAGGTTGTAGAGTTCGTGGATGAGGTCGTCGATCATCAGGCTGTCTCGCAACTCGCTAACCTCTGCTATGTTATTTAGCAGGCCTGAAAACGCGAAAAAATTGAACAATAAATGCGTTCATTGTGATGATGTGACAACAATATATCATAGTGTCGATAGTATATACATGTATAGGCGTACGCCTGATTTTGCTATTCATATTATTATTTAATTCCTTACCTAAAACTTTGGGTTCGATCGCCAAATTCCCCCGGAAAACCATCAGCACTTCCAAGAACAGCTCCGCCCCCCGCTTCTCCAGAAAAACCTTGCAAGTGTCCGCGCTCTCGTCAGTTAAATTCCAGAGGGCACTCAATGTAAACTTAAAAGTTACGTCAATCGTTTTGGTCTCCAACCGACTCCTCACCATGGACAGAAGCTTATCCATGAACTTTGGGTGCGCCCCTAACCTCGACGTCTCCTCCGTGGAAACCTTCGCGGCTAATATACTACAAATGGCGACGGCCATCCTCTCCATGTTAACATCCTCGAACTGGCAAAGCGCATTCAACACCAATTCGGCGCATTTGTATCTATTGAATGAAATCTCTTGCAGGATCCTATCGCTACACAACGTCAACAAGGAATTTTTCTGCAACTGGAACTCCTCGGGGAAAGTCTCCATTGCCTCTAACGTCAGGGCGACTCCCTTGCTGAGTATGTTCGGGTGGATGCTTTTGGCCAGTTCGCCTCTGGTCAGGTTGTAGACGCAGGCGGTCGCCGCCATTTGCACTCCGAATTTGTTCTTGTGTATCTCCATTACTTCCTGGACGAGCTCAAAGACGTCCGGTTGTACTTCCCGAAATGCGCTCGTTATTTGGAACAGGTGGTACAAAGCTTTTTGGACGTAACTGTACCTGGAACATTAAAAATAGGGAAGATAAGTAAAAACGAACTGGAGCGATCGGACACAAAACGTCAGTTGTGGTCATACGTTTGTGTAAAAAATAAGGTGTCTCATATTCTAGACACATTACGACGTGGGTCTTTAATACCACGTTCTTTACCTATCTTTGTATTTTTTCAAGGTGAGCTTGATCTGCGCCTCGTTCCCAAACCCGGCGATCACCAAATTCTGTAACAGATCGACCCCACTGGTATCCAAAAAGATGGGATCGAAAGTAACGGAGCACAACACGATACCCAAGAATTGCAACTTCTGGTGCGTCTCGATGAAATCGAACAGAGTCTTCTTGGAGATGAACTTGCAACCCGAAACGTCGAGCCCGATCAGATTTGGTAGGATGTGGGGGATCTCCAGGAGCTCGACTATCGGATTGCAGCAGTGGTAATACGATCTGCTGTTCATTTTCTCGCTGAAGACGCTCACGTCGAGGTACTGGAGGAGCGGGAGCTGTTCGATGGTCGGTATCAAGTACTCGGCACGGTGTAAATCCTGAAGAGAAATCTCAGATCAGTTTAAGTGAGTTATAATAATAGTTGTGTTATTTCCTGAAATCCTATTGGGATGTTGTGCATCTAAAAAGTACTAACACAAAGCGCCAAACTCGTGAGAGTAGACGACAGTATCGTGAGCGGTCTGAGATCGGTGACTTGGGTGCCCGAGATGTCCAACTTCTCCAGATGGATGAGATCCTCGCAGATGATCCTGAACATGCTCTGATTCAGTTCCGTGTAGGCCAGGTTCAGGCTCCTGAGGTTCTTCAGCTTCGCGATCTCCACCATGAAGCTGTACCTCGATTTGTTTATGAAGGTGCAGTTCGAGAAGTTCGCGTGGACTACATTCTCCATGGACCATTCGTTCAAAGAGTCTGGAAGAAAAATAAAGCCGGTGATGATAATGAAATCTATCGCACACTCTCATCCCGGAGGAAGGGATCTTTCATCAATGCTCCTGCGTCAGAATGATGAATGCGTATGTCATAGTGATTGTGTGAAGTGATAAGGGGAAAACGATTGTTTCTAAAAGCCTGCACATTCTCCCCTAGTGTCGGATTTATTTATTTATTATTACATACTTTGACACTTTTTAGTTAATTGTATTTTCATATTAGATTATGCTCTCTGAAGATGGACCACCAAAACTAAACATCCTTATCGTAGCTTTAAAATAAAATTCATGGTTTGGACTTTGAGCCCTCTATTATCTTAACACTATAGGAACATCGAGGAATTGACTTTTGGCAATTACATTTATAATATTTCTATTACAGTTTCTAAAACATTCTAAAGACTCAGCTGACACAAAAAGATTTTTTTTCGGTCGATTGTTGCTTTTATGAACACCGCACAGAAAATAAATGACCATGCGTCTACACGAAACACTGAAATAAATAACATTACATTCAAAAAGAACATATAATGTTCTGTTCTTTTTATTTTTCAGTAATTGAATGATCACAATGCCCATCATAAAATTATTAGAACGAATTAATTTTAGAATTATAATTCAAGAGATCGAAGTCTTTCCTTCGTTCAGTACTACAGTGAAGTATCCCACTATCCACATTAATACCGTACAGAAGTGTTAGTTTGGATAACCGAAAGGTCCGACTGTCCACCTACCCGTTCATTCAAAAGTGCTCCTTACCTAGGATATCTCCAATGCTGATCCGTACATGGGCACATTCTAAATGTGTGATATTGTGTTCCTTAATGATTTTAAGTGCGTCCTTAGATAATTTACAATTGGTCAGTGTTAACTTCCTCAGTTTCGTGTTCCTGCCGGAGAAGATGTTGAAAGTAGCGTCCCCTAACAGCCGCCTTTTGACCATCTTCTCCAACAGCTTCTCCGATATCTGATTGATGAGGAACACGTCCGGATCCCTGAACCTGAACCTGCAAACTTCATCCTCGGAGACGCCGTCCTCTACCTTTTCCTCCCAGTTGTCCTTGTCGTCCACTTGGGGCTCTATGTACCTGGAGGTAAATAAATCCGTAAGCGAGTCAGCGACCACCCATAAACAAATAATGAATACCTCAGGATGATGTCAACACAAATGTCCTGTAGACTTTCAGGACTTGCGAACATTGCAACCCGGTTATTCCTCCCTCGGAGGTGGCTGATTACATCGGTGCAACTTGGGGGAAACGAACGCCCACGACCCAGCAGGGGCTCCAAGTGGAAAATTTTGAATCCTAACAGAAGAAAAAGTTATTTAGAGTTCAAAGTAACATGGGACACGACTTACTGACATATGACGTCAAAAGGTTGGAACTGAAACGTCAAAATAAATTCCAGAAATATGAAATGGAAATTCATGACGTACAATTTAATAATTATGTTCTACGCTTCTAATGGTCGAAGGGTTAATTAGTGTTTATCGGTCTTTTATTAAATACGGCAGTTTTTAAAACATTGGGATAACCCACTCGTTACATGTTTTACCTCTATGCGTGAATTAGTGTCTTTGGACATACAGGATGTCTCAGGATAACGTTAATATGAGGTTAAAAATGTATTATGCAGACACCTGTGGCCAATCTTGAAATATTCACGGTATTCCCTAACAAACTAATCTTCAAACTTAATTTCTGGATAACCACAGAGCAAATAGAAGATATGACAACATCGGAACAATAGTAAAAGGGTGTTCATACAAATCTAGTAGGTAGGACATGGTTAGTATCCAATTAAAAACTAATGGTCCGTTATAAACCACCAAAACAGTAGTACAATCGTTTGATGAGGTATTCTAAAGATATCTCGAGCTTGCTTTCCTCCTGAAAATAATTTCTATTCATCATGCGAAACCTCGGCATTGATTGCGCTATCAGCCAGAATTGTGCAGGCAACACCCTAAAACAAGGTTGCCGGATTTAAAACTGATTAGTTGAAGACATGAGGGATGCTAACCTTTTCCGAATGATTCCCGTTGAAGAAAATTATAAACAAACTCTTGCTGTAAATTTTAAATAATTAATACCTTCCCCTGAAGCCAAGTTATGTTAATCCCTTTTATGTACAACTGTAAAACAGTGAAATGTAACGTTGTAAACATATAGATTGATGTAATTTGAAAGAAAATCGAACTGGTTTTAACATATCAATATACTAAAGGACGTTCTTTTATTTTCAGTCTTGTGTAAAGGATGTCGATATTAAAAACGAGAAACTGCGAAAGTGAAGAAAGGAGGCAGAGATGAAAACGACGTTGCCGAACGTTCCACGTCGAAGTTCCTCGAATAATTTCATTAGTGATTAAAAACCATCGGTAGGAGATGGCCATCAAATCTGTCTATATCAATGGTGACTGGTAAGTGCCACAACCTCTGAGCATACCATTTTTCCCCATATCACTGTACATTTTAATCTTATTGGATTAAAAAGCAGTGGTCAAACCCCTAGAAGCTACTAACGATAGCAAGCCATTTATCCATCGACGATTGGGCTGATGCTTAGCTGTTTACATCGGTTACGCCCATAGTGTTACCGCCCCGCCCATTATGCGCAGAAAATTAGTGACGGTCCCTTTTCTATTTGTCTTTTCCTCTAGTTATATATGGCGACTGTTGAGTTTTAACAGATCATTAAGTGAAATGTGGAACAAATGCTATTTTCGTCGCATTTCAACTTGTTGTTTACAGTATTTACGATACAACTCTTTTAAATCACGATCATTATTTTCTTCAAAAACAATAGAACGGCCAGTGACCTGATCTGATCGTGTGGGAAGCTGTGGCAGTACTTTTGATCACAGCGTGTCGTAATGAACCCCACAACCAATCAGAACCGTTCAAGTGTAATCTCGATGGCGATTTCGTAGCAACTCCAAACAAAGCCGAATTAACGAAATAAAATTTGGAAAGCATTTGGAGGAAAAAAGAGAATGTCGGGCAACGCCGCCCGTCGGGTCGATCGTCGTCGCGCGTGAGGGGCGAGAGGGGCGGCCGCCGATCGGCCTGTCGTCGCGGGGGAATTTTCGGCCGTTAGGTTTGAGGACGGCGGTGGGCATGCGCAGACCCGATCGGGCTCGTGCCAGCCGATCCCCACTCAGTTCGTTTCGGGTGCTCCGTGTTTCTCGTTTCACAGTGCGGACCCGAGGATTGCACAAAGCGCAATGTACGTGCGCCATTGCTGTCGAGAGGAGCTGCGGAAAGTGCTGTCGAAATACATTCGGTTTTCACGCTACAAACCGACTTTAAATGCAGAATAACGTAACGGAACTGACGCAGAGGTTGCTACGTTCACTGGATAGTAATTATAATGTAAGAATTATAGACGTAGTCTCGATAATTCAAAGGGATTCGGAACGAACATCCTTCCACTGCTGACGGACACGACGGAGTCCATATACACCACACACACGCACACAAACACCCGCCAGGTGGACTGTACTATATGCTCGTACATTAAATTAAGCTACTTTTAAGCCGTTTTATTCACGATTACGGTCTCGTTCACGTTATTGAAGGCGTTATTGCGTTATTCGCGCGATGTGTGGCGAGCTAATATTTCGCAACGTCAATGGCTTGCTTGTGTTTTATATAAGGGCACCTCGGGCTAGTCGTTTCGAATCCCGACCGCCACTAATTCGCGTCATTTCCAACATTTCATACCACCCATCACCCCTGCCCATACTCTGAACACGCTCCATACTTATAGTACAGTCGCCTGTTGGTTATCCAGGGTTTTTAATGAAATCTTCCATTTTAAGGTCACCAACATGCCTGCTGTTATCGAGATCATCACCCAGTTGGAAAAAGTGGCTATTACCAAAGAACTGCTGGAGGTAATATTTTTAGCATGCCCTTCGTACCTACCTACTGTTTAAATAATTGCTACCTAAATGGGATCAAAGTTGCATAACTTCCAAACACACTGTGTTTAATAAGTTCGAACCTTATGATTGCAATGTCAATATTCTACAGATATAACAGGCATACGTAGCGAGACGTTGGACACTTTTCTTTAGTATTCGCTAAAACTTCGGTGTTTCAATTTTTTACAGTGCAGTTGTGTGATTTCATAGCCTGCTTCAGGATTTTGTTACTGTGAAAGCCTTAACGCTGTAAATATTCGAATGTAAAGCAAGAATTCAACGTTTAGCAGATGGAAGGATAAGCAGTACATGATTTGAATGTTAGATACTCTAAATTTGGACTTAATATGGTTGTTAAAACCTTAGAGCATTGAAACGGATTGAATAGAAGTAGTAAACTATTTCTAGAAAGTTCAGATGATGTGAATTTTATACCTTATTTCAAAATTATAACATCTTACACTACATTCTAGTATCTACAGTATTCCAAGTTCACTATTATAGCTACAGGTAAATCGCTTCTGAAGAAGTATTTGCAAGACTTTTAACATTGTAGGTACACATTACATAGCAAAAAAGAGCATAATTGTTGTGGAACGTCGGGGTATTTGTTGTAAGGAAGTCGTATACCATTTTAACGCTATTGTTCTACTTTTAAGTTAATTTCTAGGTGAACCTCTTTAAACCATCGTATTTTTTAGCAAAACTATCATACTTTGCAGGTTATAATAACTAATTCATTAAAACATTAGCAAGTAAATCTCTGATATGCCTTTTGACCTAATTCAGAATTAGGACACTCACTACATTATTGGTTAAGAATAAGGGATGATAACTTTTGATATCTATTTAAACTGTTGCCAGTTGGCAAAAATATTTTGTACCATCCTCATGTATCAAATATAGTGTAAAAATTACCAAATTTCACAATAAAAAATTAAATATCTTTATTTGAAAGTTATTTTTATTGATGTACATACTTGTACATTCTTAAATGGAATCAGAATATTCCATTTAAGTTCACTAGTAGTTCTCGGGCATGCCTTCCAATAAATTCAATTGAACGATCTATGTAAAACGAAACATCTTTCAAAAACATGCAATTAGTAATTAAAAGTACAACAAATCCAACCATAAATAATTTAATCAACATGTTCTACTGGAGATTTTTAATTCAAGTTGTTGGTATAAAAATTATTTTATTCACATTTATCACATTCGTTTCTAGGTTTACATCCAAGCCAAGTTATTGGGTGGGTGAATTCTTGAATTATATGCCTCACGATTTGATCAGGGGCCCAGCAGTTATGTGCTGAGGAGTTGGCCAAGCCCCATTCATAAAGCATACTTTCAACAAGGATTTCATCCATGTTGAAGTTGTTTGTTCTTTATACACATTCACTTTGCCACAGTGATTTTCGAGATTTCAGACGTGGACATATTGGAAATGTTGTGTCATGTAAATAGATAGGTTATGAAGCTAATGTTGAATATACTGGTGATAGCGAAGCTATCACTATTACTATCGTGTCATTCATTACTATCGTGTCATTCATTACTATCGTATCATGTCACTAACGTATCACTATTATTGACGTGCCTTGGGCCCCCTATGATGTGCCAGAAACTTTTTTTATATCTTCTTTGTACATTAGCGATCTATTCAACTGGTCATTGTGGATTTTGACGCTTTGCGATTACCGATTTACGAGCATATTGTTAATTGAGCATTGCACTACACGTTTGTCCAGGATGCTGTCAAATCGACGAGAGAAACTAGTTTTCAATTATTTTTGGAAGCCTGCTTTTATGAATGGTGGTAATCATCATTCAGGACATGTTCTCAGCAACTGCGTTTGTTACGTTCTCAATAGTCTTCTGAATGTGGTCGTGTACAAATCTTTCTAGCAATTTCAAGTATATATTGAGCAGAGCAGGAAGTTTCTCTGCTTAGTATAGCTATAGAGGTGAGAAAACTCATAAGGTGAAGCTTCGTAGGTTTAGAATCGTTGCAAGCTGCCAAGCTAGAGCAACAGTAGTGGCCGAGATGGCGCATGTTGGCATATACACATATCCAGACAACACAGTAGGACCCACAGATCCTATTGACCCTAGGCGGTTTTCTTCCTTTTTATCCATAACTTCTTAGTGGTGTTTCAGAATGATATATAACTTCACTTCATAGTCTGCCTTATTTTTCTGGGTGTTTCAAGAATTTAGGGCTTTCAATACTATGGTTCCAGCCTCTATATCACTTTCATCGAAAGGTTTTGGATAGAAGTCAGGTAATTGCAGTTCATTCCTGCCTTGCTCACTACTTTTGTCAGTGTTACTGAGGGAATTTTCTAATTTGACATGTTGAGCAATGTGGGACAGTTTTGAGCTTCCTTCGAAACCCCAGCTTAGAAAGTATTTAATAAGGTATTAATTTCTAATTTGCTACGGTACTTCAACATAAGAAGTCGAGGAGAATAAAACAGAAGACAATTACCAAAGGATCAAAATAAGAGGGTTCAATATAAAATGTTAGAATATAGAATAGAATGATAGAATTGAATAGAATGATTCATTTCTACATTTGAGGCATAAATAAAATAGTGGTATGGAATGATTTATTGATATGGTGTGCAATCACTCACTTTACATATTTACATATTTGATCATATTTTCTTATTGTACCTTATTTTACCTTTCACATTAGAAGGTGTCTACTTTTGTTAACTGTATTTTTGTAGTGAGTAATGTTTCCATAAGATTAAATAGAAGTAAATAAATTTGTGGTCATAATGGCCATCAGTAACTGATCGAATGTTTCTTTTTGTTCCACGCAGGCCACCAGATTAGGAAAATACATAAACGAGTTGAGGCGAAAGACGACGAACGAGTCGCTCTCGAAAAGAGCGAAGGAGCTACTGAAAAAATGGAGGAACGCTGTCCTCCCCGATTCGAACGGGCAGATAAAGAAGAGTCCGCCTGCGCACCAGGTGCAGAACGTGATCCTGCAGCCGAACGATGAGGCCAGTTACCAGCTCCTCAAGGCGAAGAAGCGGCTTCCGAACGAGAGGTCGGCAGACAACCTGAATGTGAAACGTATGAAGGTGAACGGCGGTATGACAGAGTTGGACTTCTCGGACAACTCGAACTCTAGTTTTAAGGATGTGATGGCTAGTATAAAAACAGAACCAAAACGCGATGTGATCATAACGGTAAATTCCGATTCTAATTCGAGCGTGCCGGAGAAGCACGATCCTCAGCTCGATCAGCAGATGCCGAAGAAGCGGGGCAGGAAAAAAGGCTCCAAGAACCACAAGAACCTAATAGACGAGGCCGAGAGCTCGTTCACTAGTAAATTAGCCGTGTCGAGGGGGAATTCTAAAGTGAAAACCACTCAGGAGTTGATAGCGAGCTTACAAAGCAAAAATTCTAACTCGGTGATGAATTCACTGCTAGTCAAGCCCAAGGAAGATCTGATGGAGAAAGCGGCGAAACTGACGGAAAGGGTCTCCATTATCGACCAGCAGCTAAACACTAACGCCAACAGGTCAAAGAATGCTCAACGCAACAAATTCAAATTAGAAAGGAACGAGAGGGTCATAGAATCGGGATCGGTAATCAATGACAAAAGCCTACTCAATCGAACTGCTCCTGTCAAGATCAAACAGGAAGACGACGACGAGGTAGAGGTAGTGGAAGTGGTGGAAGACGAGGATGATGGCGATGAAGAAGTAACTATTAAAAAAGAGAACCAAGAGACTGAACAAATTAACATTATCACTTCTCTAAACATAGAAGAAGCTCTGAAACAGCTTCCTCCTATCGACAAGTCTGCTCTGTTAGAGGACAATGAGGAAGGCAGTCTAAAGTGCTCTTGTATCCTTCAACAGGAAAAGGCTGATGATTTCTCAGTAGAAGAGGATTCTGAAGTAGATCTGGCACCTAAATTCGAGTTCATCCAGGACCACAATTGCCAAGCGAGATGGCACTTGAGGGAGAAGTACCATCTAGATGCAGCAATGGAGGAGCAGGTTGACAAGCTCCAAACCTCCTGCCTACCTAACGTGAACGGTAACTGGAGTCTGGGTCCGCCAAAGAACTGCACCCTTTTACAGGACAATGGTCTGTATGTGAATGTAGTGCCTAATGTAAATGTAGAGAGTATACCGAAAGACGTGAAAAACTTCTCTGGTGAAAATTTCGATAGGTATAGTTTCTCAGAGAGTGACGTGAAGGTGAAGTGCGAACAGGTGGAGGAACGGACAGGTGATGAGAAGGAAGTGAAGAGCTTCAGGGAATGGCACGAGGTTATCGAGCTCCCCTCTTATAACGGCGAAGTTTTAAAAATTTTGCCCTATGTTATTATAGATTGAGAAATACTAGTCTTGAATATGATTATAAACCACATTGAAAGTTAAAATAATGAAAAAAAAGTAATTTTATAGAGTACATATGTTAATAATAAAAATTCTCTTATATTTTTTTGAAATTCGTATGGTATTCGATTAGTTTTACTGGAAAAGGGTTCAGCAACAACATCGTCGTTGATGAATCTCTTTTTCACAAGAGTATTATTTGGGAATTTAATCAAAAGTTTTGTCTTTTTTTTTTGTTTATTTATGAATTGTTATGACTTAGTGAAGGTGTGTACATATATACCCAGAAAAATTGGCACAAAGAGCATATTCATAGCGAATTATCCGAATCATACTGAAGGAGTAAGCTGCTATGTAATCAGTTTTAAAACGCATAGAAATGAAAAGTAAACTCTAGTTTAAAGTGGCTTTCGCAAATTATTTTTTACTCAGTGTGCACATTTACTCAATGCGAAACTGCTAAATTCAATATTTATGGTCGGTCTCCCTACACCAAGTGGTAGTGATGGTGACGTGTTACATTTTGTTCGATTACTATAAGAGCGTCATGCAACTGTTAACACATTCGAAATCTTAAAGTCCCTAGTATCTACAATATTCTCAGATACTGGCGTTTAGCTTCTGTAAAGAGTCCCACTGTTACCACGGGAAGACCGACATGACAATGTAATTGAATGGGTTGCATGACATCCTTCGGTCACTGAATTGGAAATGTTCCAAATATGCTCTTCTGCTTTGTGAAAGTTTTTAAAGGCATTTAAAAAAATTGCTGTTTCCACTTTACCTCGTCTTCGGTTAAATACAGTGTTATAGATATGGTTTCAAAGATATTCTCTACAATCAAAAGAAATTCGTTACAGAAATTTAATGATGTGCCTTTTGAGAATGTAAAGTGGAAGGTTCTTTTTTAAATGTTTTGTTTGTATAGAAAAACAAATGATTAAAAAATCTTGAGTAACCTGTTTGCCTTAAGAAGATTTCCTTCCCGTCAGCATTCGAATATTGTAAAATAGTTCAGGGTATATATATTTTTTCGTGTATAGTTAATTTCTGATTTTTCTTAGTAACAGCTTTTATAATGTACATATTTTATATAATTCCTTGTAAATCTTTCCGATACTAGTTATCACTGAATCAATATGTTTGTTATAACTTTTGTTAATTTATTACATTTCTTGTTATCAAATATTCCTTCATGTATTCCAACTTGTCAGAGATGTGAAGTCTTGTGATGATTGTTTTGAATATCCGAATGTTGCCATTTTAATTTTTTATTAGAAATTATTATCTTTGATTCACAATGTACAAAAATTAGTTTTTTCCTAGTTCAAAAGGGAAGTCAAATTATTGCTGTTACAGTGATATTTGACATATAATTGCCTTCTTCAACAAAATAAAAAGTATTTTCCATAGTAACTTGTTTTAATACCAGAGTACAATTTTCTTAATATCATTTTATTAAAAAAAGTAAATATATACACTTTACAATAGTCATAATTTATACTTCCAATAATGGATCGAAGCCCTCTTTGCCACTGATGGCATCGATGTTGTAAAACGCTGCGTGTAACGTTATCACCACCATTGAAGCTCCTATTACCCAGAATATTGCTGCATGAGCCCCAACTAAGTAATACACTGGAAATGAACATATTGCTAAGATCCCATACTGTTGAGCAATTGTTAATTCCTTTCCAAATAACGAAAACTTTCTTTCAGAATGTCTTTTATTCAGTTTGTAGCCTACATAGAAAGTCACTGCGATGGCGATGAGGATCAGTGGGGAGGTCACGCTAAAAATAATGAGGTGGTGTAGTTAGCGTTCAAGGAATTATTTATCTTTGTAAGGTTTGGATGATTTACAAGAAAAATCTTAGGGGGTAATTGGGGACAACTTACAGGCAGTAAACTACGAGCCCAAGGAAAACGAACACATAATTCGCCTGAAAGTATTCAATGTTCTTCATGATTCTATTGCTGAGCCTTGGCACGGAGTGTGGTGGAGTCTTAAAGTTGGACGTCTGCAGGAAGAGCAGCCAGGGTCTCACCTGTTGCCTCTGCTGGCTCAGCCACTCCTTCGGGTCAGGGATTTGATTCGGCATTTGAAAGAAACTGGAACACCAAATGTTTATATCACCTATGGCTTTCACCAGGCAGCTTTAACTTACCCCAGTTTGCCCTTTGGGGCGGAAAGTGGATTAGGACCAGCAGACAGCTCGCCGCTCGGCTCGACGAAATTGATAGACACGTCCGCCATAATTTCGGTACTACTGATGTGTTGAATCACTCGGATTTTCTTATAACATTCGCCATAAATACCTACGTTATTTACACACACCAACTGACACCCAAAAGTGCCACAAAGCAGCACCAACAAAACGTCAAAGAGTAGTTACTCCATATTGGATTCGTATCCAATAAGATTGCCGCGCGAAATTTTAAAATGTCAATAAAGGTTCGTTGTAGTTATGAAATGATATAGGAAGTGTCTTTTCTGTATTTCAGAAACAAGATGATATTTTTCCGTTTCTCTTTTGCGTTCACTGCAGACGAACATTGAACGCTGATTTAAAACTTGGTGCAGTGCATTGCTATTGTGTAGGATATATACGTATATTCAAGTTGTAACTGTTTTAAACAAGTGAGCGAGCGAAGCCACGACGGGTCACTGCCAGTATGATATAAACAATTATTTGGTCGCATCGCTTAGCTACAGCGTGGTCTTACCTTTAGCATCCCGGCGAAGATCACGGTGCTGCAAATGTGCCATGCTGATCTCCTTGCACAATCTCAAGACGAGTAATTTCCCCGAACTTTTTTTAAAGTTGGAGCAGCTCCATTTGTAACAATAATTTCCGAGAAAAGCTGCACGACTTGTACCCGATATCACTTTTCCACTCCCCAAGGCCTGTTATTACGTGGATCGTATGAGCAGTCCCTCAGATCTTGTGCCGTCTTCATCAAATGTTAGTAATGCACTTTTCGAACGTTTTAAATTTATGGGAATAGTTTAATAAAGATAATACTTTCAAAAAAAAACCCGGTTACCGTCACAAAACACACAACACATAAACACACAGCGCGGGCACCAGACGCATTTGACGTTTGGGCGGTAGCACAGAACACGAATAGTACAAAATGGAATCGTAGTTTGTATAAATTCTATGGTATAAATGATACATACTACTTCTACTTTAAAAAATAATGATAGACTATCCTCAGGATCAGATTATTCCTGTGATTTTAAATGCAAAAACAGATTTCAAACGGCCGTACCGTAGATAGTGTTCTCTGCGGTGCTAATCACAAAACATTCATATACGTAGGTGCCAATAACGTATATGTTTTGTGCTCCAAATTCCCAACACCGCAACCAAAACATTGAGATCGCATTATCGTCTTTAAATGCCCGTGCAATAGTAATTCGAGCTTACGATGGCCTCGCTGTCACTGCCGCGCGTGCTGCACCCGAAAAAGACGAGCCTCGAGATCGAGAGGGAGCTCCTGGAGAAGGCACAGGTGAGCGATCGGATGAAGTATGAAACCGCATCGGCGGCAGTTTTATAAACACCCTGCGTTACGTTCCAACAAAGGAACTCGACGATGATTCAATTAATCGCTTGGATTTCTGTGTGAGTAACGACCTCGTCGCAGGATGTTCGCGGGTAACGTGGTCCATTTCCTATGGTTCCATAGATCGACCAGGAAGTAATGTTCAAGGAGTACTCGATACGTTTATGTAGATTGACTCATGGCTGTTAATTGTAATTAGTGTACAGTGAGTAGGTTTAATTAATGTTTCGTTGAGGTTTTCATAGTTTCTAATAAATTTAATGGTCCTGTTTAAACATTACGTTAAACTGTCTCCGCAGGATGTTTGCGTTCATTTATCCCCCGATCTTTTTTATCGTCTAATGGGGGCAAGAATAATTAAAAAGTTACAGAGTAGGCAAGAGTAATTAAAAAGTTACGGAGTAACGTGGTCTACTTCCTTTGGTTCCATACACTGCACCTTGTAAATGAAGTAGGTATATGTGTAATGTATTAATGACGGGCATAATGAAATGGTCGATTCTCGAGTGATTCCATAATTGAATAGTAGTAATAACACGTCGTATCAGGCGGTCACCATATTATTATTTAATTCTTTATAAATTCTAAATAAAAAAATCTTATTAGATTTAAAATCATTCTCCACATTTTTAACTTCCCCATTTTGCTACTAAGGCTTATTCAGGTGGAACCTGCATTTTAACATGGGTTCCAAACCACGGTCTTCAGGCACCCACTTAAGTTCACCGTCAGTTTGTCACTCCATACCCTACCGTCTCAGGATGTGTTCTAGTCCTTTTCTTTCCAGAACCTTAAGCATTTTTTTAATGGTAGCTTAAATTATCTTCTTTTAGGCTCATACTTAAGCTATTTCCTGCCTTTTACTTAAATAACAAGTTCACATAGATGTTGTTCACACCATATAAATATTTACTCTTTATGTTAATCTAACATGTAAACATGATGTCATAAAAGTTAGATAGATTAACAAAAGCAGGGCTTTATTATGGGAGAAAATAAATCCAGACTACTGTTGCTAAGTTATTGGTCTAATCAGGAGAATTTATCTGTGGGAAATGTGAGATGTACCAGTATTATTTTTGAAGCTTATTTTGTCTGATGAATATTATTGTTTTTAAATATTAATCCGCCCAAAAATGACTAATACTTGCCTTATTTTTTACATATCTTCCATTCTCTCTATAATATTCTCTTATACAGGTGCCTAAACTGACAATAAAATTCAAGTTGAATGTCACTTTATCTTAATTAATTACATATATGCACCTCTAATCTTTTATACGAAACCTTTTATCTCCTGATAAGTGTTTTCATGATATAACCAGATAAAAAATGGTTGTGATTGACACTTTTAGTTAGTTCTCACTTGGTTATACATTAAGTAATGTGATACCTCTGACGTGAATGTTTATTTAAGACTATGAAACCCAATGAGAAATAGTCCCACTCAGATTGGTGGTATTTATCATTACTGTTTCTGCTGAATCTCATTTTTCCCATTCCTTCCTGCCCTGCCTTTAGTTTAAGTTTGGACAGTGTGGGTTATAGATTAATGAATTTATGTTTTCAGATTTTGCATGCAATAGCAATTTTTTGAGACTTTTTGATTTTTTTACATACCTAATTGCATGCCTTAAGTACCTTAACAATGGCAAGAGAGTACTCTACTAGGGACTTGGAGAAATACGTGAGTAAATCGACTTGGGATCAACACAAGAACATATCTATATATATGCTGTAGAGGTCTATCCACTCGATCACCGATTGTTACGTCCATCATTTCAGCACTCTTGTAGCTTAGTGTCTTACCCACTCGTGACGTTTTAATTCATGGTGTGTCTATGTGTTACGTGTATAAGAGTTTTGATTTCGTGAAATGATTCCTCTTGCGTTATTTGCAGGCTCAAGCACTTCAAAAGGCAATAAATGGCAATGAGACTCCTGTCAAACAAAAACACGTCAGGTCTGCCATCATTGGCACGTTCCACACGCAAGGTGCGAAAATATTCTGGGCTTACGCCTTACGTCTACCTGCTATGGATGATAGGATAGTCGCATGGAAATTGTGCCATGTCGTCCATAAGGTAAGCACAACTACACAAACTCTACGAGTGATTTTGGAAAATTCACAAATCGGTCAAAACTGTTTAATAACGAAAAATTTGAAATGTCGTGTTTAGGTGTTGAGGGAGGGTCACCCGCTCTGCCTGGTGGATAGTCAGCGACACAAAAAGGACCTAGACGAAATCGGAAAGCTATGGGGCCACCTCAAAGAAGGTTACGGGAAAATGATAAGACTGTACACTTTGCTCTTAATGAATAAGCTAGACTTCCACAGGAGAAACCCAAGGTTTCCAGGCAACCTTGGAGTCACCCCGGATGAATTGGAATCGATCGCCGGCAACGATATTAACAATTAGTAAGTCGTGACTTGAATGTTGATAGCAGTTAAAATATGATTCTTTTTAAGTTTCGAGATGACCATCGAGATGTTTGACTACTTGGACCACATTCTGGAACTTCAACAAGCAGGTAATGCTCGTTTGAAGACGTACATATCAGTTCATAATTAATTACTTTTCCTAACGTCCAGTTTTTGGCTCCCTCAACATGGCGAGATCGAACTCCATGACTAGTGCCGGCCAGTGCCGCCTCTCGCCCTTGATTCCCTGCATTCAAGACGCTTCCAGGTTGTACGATTACTGTGTGAAGATAATGTTCAAACTCCACATGACGTTGTCCCCGGATACATTGTCCGGTCACAGAGAGAGGTTCCTGAAGCAGTTCAGGGCTTTGAAGAAATTTTATGAGAGTACCAGTAACTTGCAGTACTTCAAAGATCTAATAGCTATTCCTCCATTACCAGAGGTGAGAATCCCCAATACTTATCTAACGTTAAGGTGAAGCGTTTTCGGTAAGATTTAGAAGGTCCATACCTGAGGTACCTAAGGTACATCCAAAACTGTTCCAAGTAGTTGTGATAGGATATAGATTCTAGACAGGTTCCTTAATATTTAGGAGGAAAATTGCATTTATCAGTGACTTGCATTATTTTTGTAATTTAATAAGGTGGACATGGATGAATCTTCTTTAAACTTGTTGCAGAATCCTCCCAACTTCCTCATAATGGGCGATTTCAGAACATATGTCACCCAAGAAGTTGTGGTCCCTCAGGAACCTGAACACGACGAGGAGCCCATCAACGAAGGTAGCCTGATCGATACCACGGATGATTCCTCATCCATCGAACATCACAATGGTTCCAGCAACACAGTTAACATTAATGTCGCCACCCATCTGGAAATCATTCAGGAGAGAGAGTTTTTGAGATCTCAGTGTGAGAAACTGAGGTAGAGGTGGTTAGCATAAGAATATCTAAACATTCTGATTTCCTTTTGTTTTCTCAGACATGAGGTGAATGGCTTATTAGCGAAGAACGAGAAAGATGTTGCTACGTTACAGCACAAAATCTCTCAGCTCGAGACCGATCTTGCCACAAAGGACAGCGAACTGGTACAGGAAAGACAGGACAAGGAGGATCTGTTGAATCACTCATTTGTTGTAGCACAAACACAAGATTCTGAACGTAAGAGTGTCCACACGATTCGACCACAGTGATAAGTATGTTTTTTTTTTTTAGAAAAATTGAAGAACGAAAAATTCGACAGACTGAAGGAATTGTATGTTAAGTTAAGAGATGAACACATTCAGAAAATTCGAGAAGTATGTTACCTTTGTTGTCTCTTTACTTTTTTCTGATTTTTACTTTTTTTTGTATAGAAAGCAGAGGTTGAGAAGAAATTGGCTACAACAATTCAAAAATTGGAACATCTGAATATGATAGAAAAGGAGAAAGAGAGGTTGGAAGAATCAGAGAAGCAGAAGAGTTCGGAATTGTCTGCGTTGCGGAAAGACAAAGATTTGTTCAACATGGAGACCGAGGTATATTCATTTTACTGCTTACTTTTTGCTTTAAAAGCAATACATATATATAATTAACTTCGACTCCAATTCTTATTTCAGATCCTGAAGAAGAGCGTAACAGAAGCATGTAGGGAAAGGGACACCATCAAAGTCGAACTGACGAACCTGATCCAAGAGAAAGAAGAGCTGAAGAAGAGATCTGAAGAGCTCTCCTACAAGCTGATGGACCTCGAGAGGCAGCTCGATCTCGAACAGAATGACAGGCGGATGAAGGTGGAAGAACTGGTGAGGGGATCGATCGAGACGAGCGAGAAGATCCTGAAGCACGCTATACACGAGGTCGATAACCCGGCGTTGACCGCATTGACATGCAGTCCGGATTACCTGAGGAGCCTGTCGGATGAGTGTCTGGATGTAGTACAGGGGAGCGCGAACGTTAATTGTACGGATTCTATGTCGGTCATCACAGTAACTAGTCAGATATCACATAAGTTTGCTGTTTACATATTACAGGGGAAAGCTACGAGTAATACGAGCCCCGATATCACTTTTGGAGAAAGTAAGTGCAACTGTACTGTTTCTATTGCTATATGCGATATAATTAAAATGTGACAGAACATGTATCAGTTAAAAACAAAGCATATTAGTTAATTCATATTAGACGTCACAAAATGTCCGACATCACTGCTTCACTAGTGTTTTTACTACTTTTTAGAATGTATACTTGGTATATATTTTGAAATAAAAGTAATTAACAGCAGTGAATTCATGCCTCATTCAAGTAAATGTTCGCCCTTGTTTCAGAAATGGCAGATGCTTGTAAAGTCCTTGGAGAGGCTGTCTTGAAACTCTTGCACTGTTTGAAAGAGAAAGTAGACACGGGTTCAGCAATAAAAGAAGTCAAGGAAAAACTGCTGGAGGTCGCAGCACTTGCCGATAGCATCAATGAGTCCTTGATCGGAGAGAATTCAGAGAATCTAGTCGACCTTCTGGAATCCGAGCTGTTGGCCATGGACAAAGCTATCGAGGAAGCTGCAAATAGGATACAGGTACAGCACAGGAAGAAATACTTTCTTCTTTGCTGGTGTAGCGTTTTTGCTTTTTGTTGTAATATGCAATTTTAATCCAGTGCCAAAAACAAGGATCTGCTAATCAGCTCTCTTATGTTGAGTTCCTTAGGGCTAAGTTACTTTTATTTTAGGACATGTTGACGAATTCCCGTGCAGCAGATTCCGGGATTAAACTTGAAGTGAATGAGAAAATCCTGGATTCTTGTACGACCCTCATGCAAGCCATCAGAATGTTAGTGAAAGCTTCAAGGTTGTTGCAAGGGGAAATTGTTGCTCAAGGAAGGGTACGCATGATTTTGATTGACTTCATTCAATGGAATTTATAATCCTTAGTGATTATTTAATAATTTTCTCTGAAACTCTTGTTTAGGGTACTGCGAGTGCAAAAGAGTTTTACAAACGAAATCATCAGTGGACAGACGGCTTCATTTCAGCAGCTAAGGCTGTAGCTGTGGCCGCAAAATTTTTGCTGTAAGTAATTATTTAGTACGATAGGTTTGTTAAAATAATGTTAATCTAATTCCAGCACGGCGGCCGATAAGGTCGTCACGTCGAACGGCAAGCTGGAGCAGCTCGTGGTGGCGGCGCAGGAGATCGCCGCCTCTACGGCGCAGCTGGTGGTCGCGAGCCGAGTAAAGGCCGACCGGAACAGCGGCAACCTCCAGCAGCTGACGCAGGCGTCGAAGGGCGTCACGACGGCGACCGGGGCGGTCGTCGCCACCGTCAAGGACTGCAGCCAGCTGATAGACGAGGTCGAGGAGCTCGACACGTCGAACCTGTCGCTGCACCAGGCGAAGAGGCTCGAGATGGACTCGCAGGTGAGGGTGCTCGAGCTGGAGAAGGAGCTCGAGCAGGAGCGGTACAGGCTGGCGAGGTTGAGGAGGCACCATTATCAGCTGGCGGGCGAGAGCGAGGCGTGAACGGCGCCGTTCACAGGCTTTAACGTATTATGATTATTCTGATTCTCTATTTGTTTAAGTTAAGGGTGGGAATGCTATACGTTTCGGCATTCGAATGGCATTAAAGGACAAATATATCGAACATGCTTTATTTATAAGTCAACTTCAAACAATGAAATCGGTCATTAAGTATTTAAGTATACAATTAGAGAATCAAGACTAATTAGTTCAATATTTATTAACGGTAGACTAAGTATCCCAAAAATTAGGTATATTTGTTGATTTTATATAACGTCTCTACAAGTTGTTAGCAAGTTGGTATTGATTTAGTTTTATGTACAACCACCTCACCATATATTTTATATGTTCTTATTGGTATATTTGTAATGTTAATATTTACAATTAAAAACATTGACAGGTTCAAGTAATCTTTCACTAAATCCTTTTTTGTTTCTTTAATATCGGTACATTCGGTTCCCTTTTTAATTTTTTGTTCTAATCTCGTATATCTTTTAACATTGTTGTAGGGTTCAAAGAAGGAATCGACGATTTGCTTTGAAATATTGTTCTACACTACATGGTCACATCACCAACGTCAACAGGTAAAGAATTGTTCTCAAAAATCCACTTAATTCTCCTTACTAAACAGGTTACTGTTTGTAGAACATTTGCAGGAATTGTTTCAGTCCATAGGGTTGCTGCTGGAGTTGGATCGAGAGGTTCTGCTACTAGAGGTAGTTGTATCGCTGTACTAAATATTTCCCATTTCTTTGTTGTATGGTTCATAGAAGGAATAGACATGTTTTGTTGAAATAAAGATTTATTCTACATTACATAACCAAACAAACATCAACAGGTAAAAATCGTTTTGAAAAATCCACTCGATTCATCTTTATTCAGTAAACAACGCCAACTCTCGGTTGCTGCTGGCCCAATCGTCCAACCTGACCCAAGTTGTACAATCCTCGCACGGATTGCTTCAGTCCGTAGGGTTGCTGGCGGAGTTGGTTGTAGTTGTTCTGCTGCTGGAGCTGACTGAGGATCTGTTGCTGCTGGACCTGTTGTTCCTGTTGGAGCTCGGCCAGGATGTTCTCTTTCTGTTGCATCCTCTGTTGTTGCACCTGTTCCTGCTGGAGCTGGTTCAAGATGTACTGCGGCTGCTCCTGGTATTGCTGGAGCTGCTGCTGTTGGAGCTGGTTCAAGATGTCCTGCGGCTGCTCCTGGTATTGCTGGAGCTGGTTCAAGTTGTACTGCTGTCCTTGCTGTTGCAGGAGCTGGTTGAGGATGTACTGCTGAGGCTGTACCTGCTGGAACTGGCTGGGGATGTACTTTTGTCCGTAAGGTTGACGGATCATGTTCCAGACGTTGTACAGGCCGCGTCCCTGCTGGATCTGTTCGCGGACTTGCTCTTCCTGTTCCTGCAGCTGCTGCAGTTGCTGGTACTGCGCGAACGCCAAGGTGTTCTCGCCTCTCAGGGTGGACTGCTCGATCTGCTGCTGCAAGACGTTCTGTTCCTGCTGGAGCTGGAGGAGGTACTGCATCTCCCTGGGGAGGGTGGAGGCGAACGGGCCGGTCTGCTGTTGTTGGGTGGCCTGTTTCAGGTAGGCGAGCTGCTGGAGCTGCTGCAGGGGAGTTCTGTACTGGGTGGTCTGGTAGACGTCGAAGGGGTACTGTTGGATCTGCTGGAGTTCGAAGTCACTGGAATAGAACGGCGAAGTTGCAGAAATTGGATAAAAATGGGGGCAATAGTGAGAAGACGTGTATGGAGTAGTTTGGTTTTACCATTAGGTACTAATTAGCTTTTACCCAGCTTGACTAACTATCGTCACAAGTTAATTGCAGGTGATGAAATTCGTTGCATTGACCCGTAGTAATGACTAACAGACTGGGTTGGATAACTGGTATTGAAGCATAAACAAAACTGCACGTGATGTGATGTGACTGACTAACCGACCTGCAGCTTTTACCGACCAATTAACATTACAAGTTAGATTACATAGCCAATGAGCTCACCGTTCCTGTTCGACAGGTACTACGACTGCGCCGATCTGCACCTTGGGCTGGCCGTGGTAGATCTCCTGCTGGAGGCCGTAGCCGACCTGGGGGTAGTACTCCTGCTGCCTGCCGTAGAGCTGTTCGATCGCCTGGGCGACGGCGGCGTCGAGCAGGCCGCTCCTCCTGTACTCGTCGATCTGTTCCATGATCTGTTGGTCGAAGACGCCGGTGAGCGCCTCGTCTTGTCCCCTGACGTACTGGGTGGTGTCGATCTGGTACCTCTTGTAGGGCACGTTCGGGCCTTCGACGGTGACCTCGATGTACTTAGGGCCGCCGGTGACGGTCTTGCTGAAGATCACCCTCCTCCCGGTAGGGTAGGAGATGGCGATGCCGCCGCCCCTGGTGACGTCGACGTCGCCGCCCCGACCGTAGTACGGGGTGGAGTAGGCGAGGGCGAACAGGGCGAAGAGGATAGCGCACTTCATCTTTGGTAGACCGTTGAAGAACTCGACAGGAGACGAATGTGCCTTCCTCGGATCTCGGTGAGCCTTTTATACTCGATAAATCGTGTTTTTTGCACAGGAGGTGATCATTGACTTCTTAGTTATCGCACGCAAACAATTTTTTACGATTAACTCCTCTTCGAGTTAATTAGCAAGGCGTTATCGCACCTTACCGACCAGTATCAACGAAACGAAACGTGATACAACGCTTAACAATTTAATTATTTCGAAAAAAATATCTTTATTACTTTACGATTTGGTGTGATAATTTGTTTCAATTTCTGATGAAATTTTTAAGGTCCATTATACAAAGGTTTACACTGTAACGGTTGTAACAATTGTTTGAAGGCAGTCGAAGAATAGAGCAGTACCTACGATTCCTGGTCTCATGGTTAAAATCTAAAGATTTATCAAAACTGGTAGCAAAGAGCTTTACAACTTTTTAAGTATTTCTATTAAGAAAAATTTATTTCAACGCTTATACTGTTCAATATTTTACAGTCTAAATATATTACCTTTAGCTACATCAATTTTACACTCTCGGAAATGAACAGAAATAATTGTTTCTGATGTAATGTACATAATATGTTTGTACTTTAATATTATTTGAACTATAAATGAAATCACTTTGAGTTTGTGAAGTTTTCAATCGAAATTGTACCATTTAAATAAATTTTTCAATCAGGTTTTTTTGACAATTCATTTGCCTGCAACTGTTTCATATTGCAAATTCTTTCATATCAGTGAAACCATTAATTGAATTATTCCTGACACATTTGCAAAATACCTACTTCAAAGCGTTTGAAAATCTTTCAAAAATGTTACAAGAAGGTTTCAATAGACGTTTTTAAGTTTAAACCTTTCTATGAATTATTTCTTCAATGTTTTTGACGTGTTTTCGAAAATTTTGAAATATTGAGGCATCTCATAATTTTTTTCACTAAGATGGTTTAGGGAGAATCTCTTTTTTTAATTATTTCTTAAATGTTTTTTACATGCTGCAAGACTAAGAAGTCCAATGAAACCCTTCAAAAATATTTCACAAGGCTTCAAATGAACATTTCCATAAAAGTTTCAGAGAAACTTTCGTTTAAAACATGTCCTAGATGTTTTGGTCGTGTTTTAAAATATCGAAACATCTCATAAATATTTCCATTAAGATGGTTTCAGGATAACCTTTTTTTGAATTCATCATTTGAGAAAGTAAAAACGTGATTTTTCAAAATTTCTAAATTTATTGAGAAAATAATTTTTAGCAATCGACATAGAAGAAAGATTTATCACTGTGAAAAATCACTTGAATTCTTCTTATTCTAAATGGAATAGCCGACACTTCTCTAGAATCAAAGTATCTAATAGTAGCTTTTAGAATACCAGATGTCGGTTTATAGCTTTCTGAAAAAAATATACCACAAGGAAAACTTTCTGGAAATGATTTGTAGCTAACATGTTCACCGCTAGGGGGCGCAATTGTTCAAAAAAGAGCTCCGTCTTAAAACAATTCCATGATTTTGAGTCACTGATGAGGTTGTTAGTGGCGCCATCCCATGCTTGGTTATTTCCATAAAAATTTTATGAAAATTTTGCCTACGCCTGCTTACACATTCATTCCTGTGTATAAGTTGCCATTTTTACCACTTTATGAGTCTTTCCCTGACTCTCTCTTTCGAATTTTACGCTTTATAGCGGCTACCGAACGCGGAGCGGCGCCACAATCGACCACGACAGCTGCGTCTAATCCTCGCCGGAAAAACCGCCACATTTTCCGGCGTTATTTTGTCCACTAATAGAATATAAGGAACAAATGTATCAGCAATGTAGAGACAAGAGCGTGCCATTTTGTATTGTTGTTAAATCGTTTTCTCTTAGAAATTTTAAATGGAAACGTGTAGATTAGTAAGAGAGTATCGAAAATGACATTTCTGTGTCTTGAAACGTTTTAAGAAGCGCCAAAATGGCGCAAATAACAGGTGAACTGAAAGGGGTGGTCCAATAAAGTTGCTAGCATAGTGTTAACTAACATTAACTAAGGCATATCTCTTCAGCAATGGTAGAGACTGTAAAGAAATCACCATTTGCCTCTTTGTCAAGAAAGAAATAATGCCCAATCTTAACTTAGGATCTGTCTTAGTATTTCATGAATAATCTAATAATATTTGAAAATAAAATATGCAAGAACTAGAGCATAGTTGCACCCTTACGAGGGTGAAATTTTCTTTGAAGTATTAAGGACAGGAATGGATTCATACAAATCATGTTTTAAATTATATTTATTGCTCTAAAAATTAGGTGGCGGAAAGTACAGTAATACGAGTGTTAGCTGAGGTTGGGTTGTCATCGATTACATTCTGGAGGCTGTGCTCTGCTGGTAAGGAGTCTGCACCAGGTTACCTGCAAAAGAAAACAATCAAACATTAATGCATTGCTAATACGTACACAGTTTTAAAAGGGAGATATACATGACTAAGGTATTTTGGCAACAATATCCTTACCGTAGACTGGGTACTGCGGGTACCCGTAGGTAGGCAGGTATCCGTAGGGGTAAGACCCGTACACGCCGAGGTTCCTCTTGGCGATGAGCTGCTGCTGCAGCGCCTTCTCCTGCTCCTGCAGCTGGGTCAGCTGCTGGCTCTGCTGCGCGACGATGGCGTCGTTGCCGGCGAGCTTGTTCTGCTCGATCTGGTTCTGGAGGAGCTGTTCCTGGTACTGCACGAAGCGGAGCTGCTGGACCTCCTGCGGGATCAGGGGGTAGGCGCGGGCGCTCAAGAGAGACGACTGGGAGAGGGGGACCTCCGATTGGGGAGTGACTTGCGACTTGGGGGTGACCTTCTTGCTGCTGGCCTGGAGCTTCAGGGGGGACGACAGCTGCTGGAGGAGCAAGTTGGATTCCTTCGGCTGCTGGACGGTCGTGCTGCGGATCGGATAAGCGGTGAGTCACAGAATTTAATAAGTTTGGATGAAAAGGAATTGGTGCTTAGTGGGATATATTGGCTGTTGTGATGGAGTGAGGAAAAATTACGTTTTCGAGGCGTGTAAAGTATTTTTGGAATTTTTTGAAAGATATTTAAGTACTAAATCAATTGTCAAAATTAACCTACGCCATAAATTTTAGCTCTCTAGACATTTTGTGAATTTTATAAACAATAATTCTTGCAAAAGTGGCTTTTCTTTGGTCCTTTGCTTGTAGCTCAAAAAATAATTATCGAATTGTTTTACACCCAATAGAAAAATCGTAGAGAATTGAAAAAGCTTTGGCATGCGCTTTTATACAATCCTGTACGTTAATTTTTCACCGAGAAAATCCGGAAAAACCGTTAGTCCAAAGATGGACCTTGTTGTTTTTTCCTTATGAAAATGTTTCATGTGAAAGTTATAGGTATTCAACGGTTAAGTGAATTTGTGGAGGTTGAAATGAATCGCTAAAGCCGTTTAGGAGAAAATTAAGAATAACTAAAAATTCTCTAGAGTAATCGTTCCAGATCCTTGAAGTTCTCTAACGTGCCTTTGAAATTATAACGAGAAAGCTTTTAGAACTTATTTGAGACGATTTGTTTACAGTTTTAGAAAAACTACTGAAATCTTTATTTCAGATTCTTTCTAACGTTGAAAATTGAATTAGAATTTCTGGAGCTTTTTCTTCTGGAAAGGAAAATCTAGATGGTTCCTGTGTGGACCTAGGAGAATACACGTATTAGAAATATCTGTTTATACCTTTGGTCGGCGACGAATCCCTGTTGTCCCTCGGGGTAGGTCTGCGCGTACTGCGGGCCGACCTGCCTCCTGATGGCGTCCTGTACCCAGTAGTCGAGGAGCTGCTTGAACTCGGGCGTGATCCCCTGCTGCTGCTCGATCACCTTCTTCTCGTGGAGGTACCTGAGGGCGTCCTCGATCTGCGCGTCGATATCCCCGGCGGCGACGTACGCCTGCACCTTGTCGAGCAGCTTCCCGAAGGACTTCTCGTCGACGGCGCCCTGGTACTCCTCGAACACCTCGGCGAGGATGTCGCTCGTGGTCTTCGTCGTGCTCTTGGTCTTGGAGAGCTTCGGGCTCCTCTTGTCTCTGTCCTCGAAGTCGTACGTGTTGGCGACGTCGATGTCGACGGTCTTGTCGCCGGCGAGCGCGTCGATCTGGATCCTCTTCGTCGGCATGTTGGGGCCCTCGACGGAGACGTCGATGTACTTGGAGTCGGCGCCGATCGCCCTCGAGATGACGACCCTCTTGCCGGCCGGGGTCGTGATCGTGATCGTGCCGTCCTCGTTGATGTTCACGCTCTTCGTCGTCGCGGGGCCGTACGGGACGCCCGTCGGGACGGCGTAGGCGAAGGCGACGAGGGCGAGGAGGATTACGTACTTCATGTCGGAGTCGGGACGAAAAGTGAGACCGTCCACCGACGATCGCCGCCATTTATACGATTCCTTATCGCTTATCGGAAGAAAACATGTTTCCCCTTTCCCTTTCTGTAACGGATCTTCGGATCTTTGTGTGTAGTACGTATTTTCGACGCGGGGGTTACCAATTAATTGCTTTAAAAAATGATATAACTCCTTTATCTTGTTTACTCTGCTCTCTTCAAAAATAACATGTCCACTTGTTTGTTGCGTAAACATCCGTGCGTTATGATGGCTATTACTTGCGATGATGAAACGTGTTTAATAACTCATTACACCACTGATATCTCTCTCTTGTACAGAGTGTCCCAGGGACACCTCGCCAAGACTCATAGAATCAATACCAGTCCAGTTTAGAACAATAAAAAAAATCTACCTATATGATCGCTAATTTTTCGGATTTTCCAAAACAAAATTCACTTCGTTCATATCATGACTAACTATACTCTTATTGCTCGAATTACCCAATGTATAAAAAAATATTTCAGTTAGTTTTACTACGAAAAAATGGCTTTTCTTTTTAACTAAGGAATTATATTCAAAATTTGAACTTTCTTCATGAAATCTTTGGAATTTTGAAGCTCAGAAGCTTTAAAATTGAATCTGAAACGTTTCTGGAATGTCCTAAATTTTCCATTTTAGTACTGAACGGTAAAATTTCCAAAATATATGGAATAAAGAGGAAGAAATTTCGACTACACACAGAAAACATTTAGATTTTCCTTTCCAGGGAAAAAGATCCAGAAATTCTTTCGAAATTTTGGAAGCCTAGAAGGCAGGTTTCTAAATTTTGGTCAAAAGTTTCCCTAAATGAGTAGTTTTAGACCTCAGCACTTCTAGCAGATCTTTCTAGATTTGATTACTTAGAAAGTACATCAATCCTCATTCTCGTTGTATTGCATTTCCTTGTATATTGTTCTTATTCATGGATACGCTAACTGGATTGCAGAAATTCAATTAGAAGGTAATATAAAATGACTCAGACTTTGCCCTAAAAGGCACTTTAGTCTTGAGAATTTTTAGTTTATCTTAATTTTCTCCTAAGCGGCTCTAGCGATTTATTTCAACCTTTACAGCTTGCCTTGACTATTTAATACCTACAACTTTTATTTGAAACATCTTTCTTCTAAAATTGCTCTAAAAGACACTTTACTCTTCAGAATTTTTAGTTTTTCTTGATTTTATTCTAAATAACGGCCTTAGCGACTACTTCAATCTTCACAGATTGACTTAACTGTTGAATGCCTATAACTTTCACTTGAAACATATTTTCCTAAAATCTCCTTAAAGGGCACTTTACTATTGAGAATCTATAGTTTTTATTAATTTTCTCCTAAACGGCTTTAGCGATTTATTTCAATTTCTCCAGCTTAACTGAACTGATTGATAGCCATACACCTTTCATTTGAAATATTTTTTTTCAAAAGTGCCCTAAAGGGCGCTTTAGTCTTGAACATTTCTTAACACCTAAACTTTCTAGGGTGCGTGCGTGCCTCACATGAGAAAGTTAAATGATGGACCTATTGCCAATTTTTCTTCAGTTTTCAACCTTTTACAACCTTAAACCTCTGTTTACTTCAAAAAGTGCCAATTGAACTTGTTTTGAAGTCAAAATTTTCTCTGGGCGAAGTAATATCGCCACTTTGTTGTAAATTTGGATACAATTTGGCTGTTATATTCGACAAAACGCATTCTTTTGAAATTTAAATAAATGTAACTATTTAAAAAAATAATATTTCCTAATCAGAAGCCTATGTAATTTTTCCAGAAGCTCGACCTTTTCTGTTAGTGAACGTTATCTCTGTCAATTTAAATCTAACCGGAGATAACTAATCAATTTTTTTAAACAGTCTGTTAAAGTTGTTTTTATTCCTTTAACTGTCGGATAATTACATAAACATGAATGTCTTGTATAATCTTTTAAAAAAAATTTCCAAAGAAAAACGTATCATCCTTCTATTCGATAACAAGTGGAAATGGCTACTTCTTCAAAGTACATTTTTATTTCCTTACACATGATAAGGTCTCATTAATGTTTAATTATAATAACACAAGAACTTTTTGAAAATCTCCAAGTCCTTTAGTTTAAAATTAAGTAACGAAGGTGTTGATTGTGTGAATTTGAAACGTTCATTCAATTAATTTTTAAATACATTGTAACGGTACCCCACGTACATAGAACTCGATCGCTAATCACGTGGTGTCATTTTGATTATTTAATTATTATTTTTTAACATTCAGATGATCTTCAGAGACATATCACACCACATTAATTTAAAAATAACGGTTATCAGTAACGAAGCACCCATAAGAGTATTATTATTTTAATTTTTCTCGGCTTTATTTGTGGGTTGTAACTCGTATTATCAATTCGTGGAGGGTCATTCGCTTAACCCCTCGCAGTGGAGATATTATTTTTATTAATTAGATAGACGGTTGGTGTGTTCTCGAATGTTTAGTAGGTTTATTAACCTCTTACGTATGTACATATTTGAAAAAGTTGCATCATCGTGGCTTTAAAAATAATCAAAAATTAAGTAAGTAACTATAGGCACTAAAATTAGTGCCTTGGCGCATCTTTGTACGCGCGTGAGGTACGATCTTTGAATTGGTTTTTAGTGACTTAGCCAAGTATTTTACAAAATTATTTTTCAAAAGCACTCTGCTAAGACATTGCCAGCATTATTTTTAAAACGAATAGCCTAAGTAACTTCTTTAGGGTGTGTAGGATCTACACGGGGAGGTCAAGTGGCGGGGCTGTTGTACTGCGGGTTGTGTGTAAACAGGGGTATCGTCCCAGCTAATACCAAGTAATTTACTGGTCTTGTAGAGTTTAAATTTGGTCATGGAGATTACAATGGGTAGTACTGTGAGGTTCTTGTATATTCAGTTGAAATGCGTGATTGTTACATTTGTAACTTATTCGAATCATAACTATTATAGGAAATTACACCTTGCTACTGATATATTTAGTTTAAAACTTCCTCACTGGGCGACGTCGCGTCAAAGCATCAACAAATTTTAATTATCAAATCCTGGCATCTTCGAAAATATAAGTCTAAACCTTTTCATATAGCTTGAAAAAGGTGTATGTAATGTGTGACATTGCACCCGATACACACGCAACCCGAAATGCAGGCGATAACTACATGAAAGGTATTTAAATATAAATGTTGCGGGCATTTCGGGTTGCTTGTATTGCAGGGATAATATCACCTAATATACACGTGTTATTCGCTAGATGGCGCTAAACCGATTCGAAGAGTAATGATCACAAAAAGCATTAAATTGTACGAAAAACTCGTACAGTGTCGGCATTAAGAGATAACTTGAACATCATAATCGAAATGAAATGCTATCACACCACTAGATGAATAGAGCTTAGTTATGTTAATTCCCTCATATGCAACCCGCAGGACATCCATCCAGCCATTTGTTAAACTCTTCGCTTTTCTGTTATCCCGATACAAAAGATACAAATTCGCTGATGTGCGGCGGTGTTCGGACCCGCAGACTCGAGTTTTGAATTTTCAAAATTAAGCTGGCAATAGAATGGGAGAGGTGTTCTGATGATGGAAAGGTAAGAATTTTTTCGTAATGGATTCAGTTTTGCAGGTTATAGAAGTATTTTCTTTACGTAAATAACTTTCTTAAAAACTCAAAATTAGGTATGGTTTTAACTGAAGTGTTTAGAATTTATCGTAGAATGCCAGATGAATTGCCACTTTGGCAAAGTGAAAATAAGCTATGCCCTTAATAATGCCTCTAATTTCCTTTATAATGATTTTTGGAAATTGTATTTAAGGTCTTTAAAATTCAACATCATTTCTTTAAACACCTTCGTGTGGTCAGATTTGGCACAGGAAGCTCGCCTAAAAGGTTCTACATTTCATCAAAGAAAACTAATTTCCTCCTACTTAGAGTCAATTCTATAATCTTTTATATAACTTCTATATATTTTAACAGTATCCTTACAGTTTCCACTTATTTTATTAGAAAAATTAGTTTGGATTTCCCCTCGTCCTCATCCTAGCCTAGTCCTCCCTCCAGACGGTCTCGACCTCGTCAGTCCTGTACCTCTGCGTGACGGTGGAGTCCTCCCAGTTGGTCCGGACGCCGGCCCGGAACATCTCGGCCCCGGCGTGTGCTATCATGAGCCCGTTGTCTATGCAGAACCTCTCGTCGGTCGCGAATAGTCTCGCCCCTCTCTCCTCGCACATCTTACCCATCATCTCCTGCAGCCTTAAGTTGCACCCGACGCCGCCAACGAGCAGCACCTCGCTCGAGCCGCAATGAGCGAGCGCCCTCTCAGTCGTCTCGACCAGCATGGCGAACACCGTCTCCTGGAGCGAGAAGCAGAGGTCTTCTTTCGTGTAGCCGTCAGCGAGAAGGGGTTCGCTTCTTTCTTCTAGCAGGGAGAGAATTCCTAAGAGGAGGAAATTGAAAGTAATTCTTACTGATATTAACATCATCTGCTGTATACCTGAGAAACTGACATCCATCCCTTTGACGGAATATGGAAGGGGTACATACCTCTTCCCACCTTTGGCCATTTGTTCGATATTGTACCCCGGACTAGGATCGTTGGATATCCGTAAAACCCTAGCGAACCTATCTAAGCAATTACCTACGGCGATATCGATCGTCTCCCCGAATATCCTGTAACGTTTCCTGGCATATGCTATCACCTGCGTGTTGCCCCCGCTCACATACAAGACGGTCGGGTTCTTGGCCCCCGTTATGAGCCGCCCCATCTCTATGTGACCGATGCAATGGTTGACGGCCAATATCGGTTTATTCCAGAGTCGAGCGACCGTCCTTGCGACGACCGCGACGGTCGCCAGCGGTTGACCCATCCCGGGGCCCTTCGTGTAGCACACCACGTCTATCTGTTCCGGTTCCACGTTCGATGCGGCGAGCGCCTCCTTTAGCACTTCCAGCACGACGTCCCTGTGGTGCCGAGCGGTCAACTTGGGCACGAACCCCTCGCCCGGGGGCGTTATGTACGTGCGACGGCAGTTCGCGAGGACTTCGCCGTCCCTTATCACGCCTATTCCCAGCTTGTTCGCGCTGCCCTCGAAGCCGATAGCCAGTACCATTTTTATTAAAACGGAGTCAAACAGGAGTAAACAGACCTCAGAAAGTGAGGTTAGGTAAAGCGGGACGCGATTTTGTGTTTTTAAATTTTCGTGTTCTGTGTAGGTCGCCATGAATGCAGGTCGGGGTTATGTTGTGGTTCGTAAAAATGTGTGGACGCGGTATTCGGAAGTGATCGTTAAGGTATAAATTCGACATTGGTTGATAAGGTATGGCGCTGAAAAGGTTTTATTTCGCCATAATGTCCGGATTGTGCGGCTCGAGCGCGAGCATGTTTGGGAAGTTATGCGGGTTGCCTGCCTTCGAAGTGAGTAAACAAATATTAAACGAATCAGTGGCGGTACGTGGAGGTCGTATTTAAGAAATTTGCCAAATAATTGAGTAACGCTGTGTGTAAATTCATTGGAAAGTATCCCAGGTCAAATTGTACGAATTCGATTTCGGTTCTTTAACGAAATGTAAAGAGAAATTCCTATTTTTTTATATTCCAGGGCTACTTAGTGGTCAGAATAATATTTTTCATATGTATGCTGCTATGCAACGGAGCAGTGTGGACATTTTTCGCAAGAGCGTTGCAACAAACAGACTCTTTAAGAGCCACAGTAATAAGTTCCGTCACTAATTACTTATTTTCGGTAAGGCTTGCAATATTTTGCAGAACTTTAAATTATTTCACATATTTTTTAGGCCTTGGCAGGTTTCGTATTGTTCGACGAGGTCACCTCTGTCTTCTGGTGGAGCGGAATGTTTTTCATAGTAATAGGATTGTTTTTGGTCGCTGGGGGTTCACAGGAGGAAGAAAAGAAGGTTGAAAAGCTGTCTTGAGATGGGGGACCCGGAGTGAAATGAACGTGCCAAATTTCCATGCCTTCAGACCCGAATTAGTTCATAAACTGGTGGTTTCAACATAACAATCACAAGGAAAACTTTTTTCAATTCTCAGTAGTACTTTTCAAGATATTTTCCTCTACTCAACACGCTTATTATTGAAATTGGCACGTGCGTAAAAATAAACTCTACCAATTCATTTCCAAACCCTTTTTTAAAATTTTTCCTTGGCAGTATTTATAGATTTTTTTTCTGATTGGATCATACCTACATAAATCTCGTCTCCGGCTATTATTTACCGCTGCCGATCTTGATAACTGGTCTAGAAATTTCAAGAATGACGGATCTCTCGAAGCTTGTCAGACAGGTGTAATTATAGAGAGAGAGAGAGGGAGAGAGAGAGAGAGAGAGACCTAAATAAAATATTGTCCAAGTGCATGCAATCAGACGTGTGCCTACGTTCGGGTGAAGTACGCATATTCGATACAAGTGAGAGCGACAGAAGACAAAAGCAGGTAGACAATTTTTAAAATTCTTAGATATGACATTAATTTTAGTCTGTACTCTTGGTTTATTTTTTCGATTTAATTGAATATTGGGGCACATTGTCCGGGAGTTTCTTGAAACAATCGTTTCATGGATGTCTTTACTTTTTTATAACGACATGCTGCAGCGTTGGTATGAAAGTTTTAGAAATCGCTTTTGGAAAGCTTCGGAAAACTAAAAGTTATACTAATTTAGATTGGAGCCATTTTGGGTTTGAAGTATTAAAAACATGGAATTATTCCTTAATAAACCTTTAACTTCGGGAAAATTTTAAAATTTGAAATAGTCTCTGAAATGACGTGGTATACAAGAATCTGGACAAGATGACATTACTTACTTCAATCTACATGAAGATGGAATCTAAAGAAATATGGTCATTATTTTTTGCATACGTAAGTAAATCATTAAGAAGTAATTTTGAATTTTTCGAGAATTTTTGGATATAGTTAGCGCTCGTACGATGTATGTGTACGAGGCATGAGAACGAAAGTTAAGTACGAGGTATGGGTACGCAGTATGTGTACTAGCTATACGTACGAGGTATATGCACATAACTTGTGCATATACAAACTGGTTTAAGAGTTTGCAAAGCTGATACTTGATGCGCAACACAGGCCAGAAGCTGAATTAGTACTTATAACTTTGGTGATGGTCACCAGAATTCCATCAAATTTGGGCTCCTTACTAAGAAGGCCATAGTAAATACCTGAAATAAATTTTAATAAGTTCAGAGCCATTTTGAAATGTTTACGAATTTTTAACGCGACACTGTCAAGATGCCGAGTTAGTGCCAATAACTTTGGTGATGCTCATCAGAATTCTCTCAAATTTGGGCTCCTCAATAAGAAGACCATGATGAATACCTGAACTAAATTTTAGTGAATTTAGAGCCATTTTGAATTTTTTACGAATTTTTTTAAATACCCTTTTTCGCGACACGGCCAAATGGTAATGATCCCCAGAATTTGATAAAACATGGGATCCCCATTGAGGAAACCGTCACGCACGCTGCAGTGAAGTTCATCAATTCATCAATTACCAGGATTTTATGAATTCTGATAATCAATTACGACGTTTGATCGTTCTCTACGTTTATTCAAGGCATGGATTGCATTAAAATTCCTATCGAGAAGCATGAAAACTTCAACGATTTCAACCGTCGTTTTGTCGTTATATAACTTTTAAAAATTAAAATAGAATTTTATGTCGACGGTTCGTTTAATTTCAAGGTGGTTCTACGTAAGAAGTTTCTACACGTGCCAATAATCAATGGACTAATTACGCACGTACATGCGCAGAATGGCTGAAAACGAAGGACACTTCGTCAGACCAAAAGAACTTGAAATTGACGAGGGGCATCCACCAGAAGACATGCTAACTGATCATTTGAACATTAGATTTCATGTGGGCATTTACTTTAAATATAATAGGTGACATGTTGGTGATAATCCCAACTGATAATTAGTAGCCCAAAGCGAGGCCGTTCTAATGGTGTTTATTGTCCCCAAGTTAAATTCTGTTACCTTTATTAATAATGATTAATCTGATTAGCGAAAAGTGTCGTGTCATACGCACGAGGTCATATGCGCATATGCATAATTAAACGGCCATAACCTGAATATCAAACAAATGTAGATGACAATATTATATTAATAATTACTTATTAAATTTAATCGGGGTCGAGGAATTAGAACGTACTTGTTTAAAAGTGCACGTTGGACATATTTTCTGTCGCGCATGTCTCGCTTAATAAAAAGATGCTCCCTTACATACAATGTACCCTTATGCGTATTGCGTCAGCCACGACTTCCCGTTGTATGTAATTTAATAACAATTGTAGATGATTTAAGTTGGATTGAATGGTCCGATAATGACCGCGGTCAAGGTTAATAATTAATTGTATAGTGCGACGTTATTGATCATTATTACTATTGCAATTATTGTTGGGTATACGTAATTGCTAGCTGGTAATCAATGATAGTAGGTGGTGTAACTTTAAAAAAACATTGAAATATGTCGCATTTCTTAGTCTGATGCAATTCTATTCCCATATTAACATTCAAATGTGTATACATCCGCGAATATCGCAAGTAATCATAATAAAGTCTCCTTTTATAGATAACTAACTTGTCTTGTGCCTACCATACGTTAAAAATTTTTTTTCAAATCATCCATACGGTAGCCGGAGAACTTTAAACGAGATCATTGGTCGATTAAGATAAGGCTTAAGTCTGGGGATAAAAAAATAATTATTTTAATCCCCATTGATCCGAGGGGGATCCATCATTGAATTGTCATTATTCGACGATCTTATCGCTGCTTATCCAGGCGATTTAATGCGGTTTGCAGTAATAATTAATGCCCTTTACGACAATAAAAATAATTTAAATAATTCTAGATATAGTCTCTTAACTGTAGAGTCTGTATAAGGTGGCTCTAATTGGAACCCTTCACGTTCGTTTCTTTTTGTTTGTCGTTGGCGACCAACCACGCAACGAACGTTTATGTCTGATGTGTGCGTTGTGCGGACACACTCTTGACGACTTGTTTAAGTTCGACAAATGGCAGATAGTCCAGCTAACCAAGCGAGGCTTGGCAGGCTTGTTAAGAGTGCTACAGTAAACAGTTTGAACTTTAGGATCGTTGATACACCTTGATAACAATTTAGTAATTAGTAAATAAGTTTCCAAGTGCGTTTATTGTACGTTTCTGTACTAGAGCACTATGTGATCCCTCATTCACCCTGTAAATTCACTTGAACGAATTATATTAATTCACATTTAATTCGTCTGGTCTAATAATACGGAATGATGATGCAAGATCTGTACGTACGATAAGGATTGGATATAAAAGCTGTCCGATAGCGAGATGAATTAAGTAAGAACCGCGAACAAGTCCGATCGATCTAATTACACATACGGTCAGTAGTCGGCTTCTGAGGGCGACGGTTGTCAAAAATTTTCTTTCTTATTTTACAGAAATGCCGACGGTATTGCACGACGTTTCGACGCACCATCAGAAAGCCACCTTCGGTATGGGTTGCTTCTGGGCGTGCGACGCACTCTACGGGGCTCAGCCGGGCGTCATCAGGACCAGGGTGGGCTACTCAGGAGGCACGACCATGGATCCCGTCTACAAGAAAATGTGAGTGAAAATTACCGAAAAATTTTTTGGCCCTCGAAGATCATAGTTGGTGGGGATTTAAGAAAGTTATCATTCTAACAGTCAGTGCAGAAATCTTCTTCTAGATTTTAATATTTTTCAAAGCTCTAGATTCAAACTGATCATTTAAAATGAATATTGAAGGAGCTCCTTCGTCTTCTAAATTCCTAGCAATTTTCAAATCTAAACTAAACAGTCGAAGAGCTTGACAATGTGGAGTCGTTTCTATCCTGGAATCCAAAATATTTCACAAGTTTTAAGACCTAGAATAAAGGGTATGTGTCTTTAGATCCTCATATGCTCAATTACATTAGTTTAACGATACTCCAGAGTCTAGTGTAGCTACATCTGTACAGGTTTCCACTTTTTTCTTAGCATTCGTCGACAACAATCTCATAGAATCCAGATATTTAAAACCTTCAAAGGAATACATGTTGGATAACCCATTTCCCCATTTTAAGTTGCTTCAAAAAGTCCTCACGTGTACTAGAATACAAAAACATTTTAGAGTCATGTGGTTTCTAGAATCGTCAACAACACACTCCAGTAAATGGCATAACGTGTTTCTTAAAATCACAACGATTATACAACACATTCCTCGAGTACGTCTTATATAACTCACGTTACATGTAGTAATGAACGTAATTACCTTCCAGGGGTGACCACACAGAAGTAATCGAGATCGATTACGACCCCAGCATAATTAGCTACCAAGATCTACTGCGATTATTCTGGAACAATCATGAGTACGGTTTGACGACCATAATTAAGAGACAAGTAAGTCGATCGAGGAAAGGCGAGGGACGTTAACGAGCCACCGTTTACTTTCAGTACATGTCGCTGATCCTGTACCACAACGAGGAACAGAAAACGTTGGCGGAGAAAGCATTGAAACAGGAGAGCCTGGAGAGGAAAGAGGACCTTATTACGGAGATCGCACCGGCGGGACCCTTTTATCCAGCTGAGGAGTAAGTTTAGTAATTAAATGTCTCTAGAGTAGTCATGTAGTAGTAATGGAAGAGTGGATCTTGTATAAGAGTGGATATATAATGCTTCTGCTGGTATAGTAGGCCGCATTTTGTGAGAAAAGAGGACGGTTAAAGTTGGTTGCATACCTACCTAAATCAGAGGTAGAGGACTTTCATCGGAGTTATTCAAATTGCCTTTGGCAACACTAGTAACTAACTTTCCCGACATTAATAGAATTACAGTGGCTAAACAAATTTGCCTCGCTTCCTTCTATCTTCTCCTAAAACCTTCCACCTCTACTGACCTCTCATATTACTCACCTCAGCTACCATCAGAAGTACCGATTGCAAGAGCACGCGTGGCTGTGCTCCGAGCTGGGCCTGACGGCCGAGCTGCTCCAGACGTCGCACGTCGCGGCGCGTCTCAACGGCTACCTCGTCGGCGTCGGCGAGGAGAAGGACTTCGAGAAGGACGTCAAAAAGCTCGGCCTCTCCGGGAAAGTCGCCGACTACGTACGGAAACACTTGCAGGAGAACAACGGCGGGAACCTCTATTGCTGAGTTCGGCGCTTGAGAAAGTATTCGACGTCTGATTTTTGCACAGACGTCCCGGGGAGGAGGATCGTTCTTACGAGTATTATTCGTGCGCTCAGTCGCAGGTCGGAGCAACTCCTCTCTTTCTCTCACTTTATTAATATAAAATTATCGATAGAGGTAGGCGTTTCATTTCTATCATATGTTGGTTCGCTGAATGGCAGAAACGAATTCAACAAAATTTCACATTTACTTTGCATGAAACATCTGCCGATATATTCCAAAAATATCAAACTTCTTGTCTTCAAACTGAAATAATTAACTTTCACAAAAGATTACAACATAACTAACATAACTGTAATGCCCTGCAGCTATGCATTTACTCAATGGTTCTATTTAACAAACCTTTCATCACATACATCATGAATGACACAGGCACAAAATAACTAGCTTTGTTACCACAAATCGCAGCTAGCAAAACTAAAACCTTAAATGAAGTTTAAACTACTTTGGTGGCTCTAAGACGAATCAGACGAAGAACACTCCATCTCCTCATAGTAAATAACATACTTTGGATAGAATTCATTATCATCATACTTAACGATGACCTGACCGTTGTGGCTTCCAGTAGCATCAGCACCTTTCGGCGGGATTTTAGTTTTGGGGCTTCCACGAGTTATATTATAGATCAGTACGTTACACATGAGCATCATCCTGGGTACCGTAGTATCGCCTCTGGGAAACCTACTGGCATACGAAGATGACGGCGAGAATGATACGCCTTTGCCGAATTTGTTTCCCTGGAAAGGGCCCTTTCCCACCCTTCTCCAGTCTAAGTTGGTTTTACAAATTGAGTCGAGGTGTTCATGCCTGGAATAAAATTAGATTTAGGAAATGAATCACATTTTAATATATTGAAAAAAAGTTTCGGTCACCTCATTAGTGTGAATAAAAACTATTAATCCTCTCGGACACTTAACCCTGAAGTTATTCTCTATCTAGGTTTATGAAAGTCACTAGTGATTTCGTACAAAACCCATAACACTCTGAATAATTCCAAACAGAATATAAATTAGTCGTACTTTGTACCGTGAAAAAGCTTTTCGGTCTTCGTAGACTCCTTAAGGCTTCTCTTGTAGGCGCCCTTGAGCAGATACTGTGCAAGCAGGAAAGGATTGTCTATGCGATTAATGCCGATTACTTCATCGCCATGCTCGTTGGTATCGTCAAAGGCTTTTTTCACTATCCCGTATTGCACGCTCTTCCGTTTCAGTTTGACCTCAACGTAGGGAACGCTGTAATCCGCCTGATACCAAGACTCGTTACCTGTTGCCAAGTACAGGAACTTCTTAACCATGTTGGGATTTCTGGTAACTTTCACTGGTTTGAACTTCCCGGGGCGCTCTGCCAAAGAGAGCTGCGAGAAAGACGCTTCTAGACTTATTTCACGATCCATAATGATGATTAACACCGCAAAATCTACCTGAACACCTAGCTAGGAGATAAAATGAGTAGCTATGGGATTCCCGGAACTCAGAGATAAGTATCACAGATTACCCACGTGTATAATAAGCGTCAGATAAGTCATAAGATAAGTATAGTTTCTGTTTCTCTCGTGAAACCACAGGACATCGAATGAAACATAAAACCTGTTGTTAAATGTGCCATGACCGCGACAAAATGAATCGTCAAACGACTAGAGCCAATGGTATGTAGAGGCATCCGTTTTAGCACCGTACATGCATTAGCATGTACGTTTTTCTCTACAAAGTCCGTCAAATAGAAACGTTTGATAGAACATGAACACCCTACACAGTATTCACTTGGAACTTTGTACAGTAAACGTAGACAAATCGAGGCCTTTGAAAAACACTACGTTTAGTAATCTCATTTTTATTACCACACAAGATCTGCCTTCCACAATATTTTTGCAAGAATACATAACAAAAGAAAACATAACATAGAAACTTTGAGTTGCCACTCGGCCTCATGGACCGTATTAGACACCAATACCTCCCCTGGCCTCAATCCGACCCTCCGGACCTCCTCCAAAGGCATGCCCACCATGGAAAACTTCGAAGCCTCCATTATTTTCACCTTGACCAGCTTCCCGAAATATTTCTGATTCAAAGGCACGAGGACCTGTTCGTAGGACATGTTGTGACCGACATAGTGCATTTTATCATGCGATAGCTCCGTAACTAGGACCTCTTGCACCTCACCGATCTTGTGATCGTAAGGGGCGTATGAGTAGAACAGATCAGTTAGTATTCTTGTTCTCTGCTTAACCTCCTGCGTAGGTACCCTCTGGAGACGGGCGGCGGGGGTTCCCGGTCTAGGGAAGAACTGATTGATGAACAAGCTGGAGAATTGGTATTTCTCGCATAGATCAAGGGTTTCCTCGAAATCCTTTTCCGTTTCTGTGGGGAATCCGCAGATTATGTCCGTTGCTATTGTTATCCCGGGAACTCTAAAAGCCAAACGAAGTGGTTACACCAACTAAGTAAATTATTTTTTCAATTGTTTCAATTCCATACCATTTAATATGTAATGACTAGTTTTGCAACTAATAAATGCCTGAGTTCTAGCGATAGAGAATTTCACACCCATGTTTCCTCAGATCATTGTGTCTCATATCCATGTAATACAAGAAAATTTACCTTTTCCTAAGAAATTCGACAACATATTCGAAATCCTTCCTGGAATACTCCCTTTTCATATCAGCCAGCACTTGATCGCTACCAGATTGTACGGGAACATGTAGGAAACGGTACATTCTCGGATGCAACATGATTTTAGCGACCTCCTCTAAATGTTCCAGGATGTAGGGCGGATTCGTCATGCCCAAACGCAAGCGACACCCTTCCGGGATAACTTCGACCAATTGATGAAGCAGTTCCGGTAGGGACGTCCCAATGTCTCTACCATAAGTACCTAACAAACATAATAACAATTTAGTGATTCTAAATGTAAAACTAACTTATTAATGGCAGAGCTGCCAAACACACATCGATTCATCCACTAACTGTTGCTATACTATAGAGGATATTCGACTCTGTGTTGTAAATAATACATTTTTCCAGGCATAAGAGCTAATGACGCCATCAACCTGTACTTATTAGTCACTACAAAGAGTGTTCTATATTACATTTTGTTATATAGTGACCATAATATTTGTAAATCATAATGAAAATTATGCAGAAGTGTTACATTGGGATACAACTCGAGTTCACCCAGCAAAAAACCACCCAACGGTTTAAGAGCTTTCAGAGTGACAAGCATGGGCCAACGCCACTATCGCCCGTGTCTGACACGTAATGCCTATAGAATCGGATCCTTCTCTTCTAGTATTCATGACGTTACTTCGCATAATAATAAAAATAACATTGCAATCAAATATTTTCACCTGTATCTTCAGATGTCAACCAAATTTCAACGACACCCTCTTCGAAAGCTTGTCGTGCCCTGGCTATGATCTCCTCGGGTGGGTAACTTCCCAGGTCACCCCTTGCATGTTTAGTTTTACAATAGGTGCATTGGTTCAAACAACCGGTATTTATAGCTATTATTTCTATCAGGGGGTTCTTCCTGACTTTAGGTAAGAGCAAGGAAGCTCCACCGGTCTTCTTGCCATTCTCCTTCTTGACTCCGAGCAGCTTGACAGTATGCCCCTTCAGCGTCTCCTCTACCACCTCTACGACCCGGTCGATCTGCTGCACGCCTATTATGCTCAGGCCCTGGACGAAAGATGATTTCGGGGCGCCTTGTGGCACGCAACCTGCTAGCACTATGTGTTTTCCTAGTTTTCGCGCGGCTTGGATTTCATTCCTGAAATTTGGAAATTAAATTTTATCTATTGTTATTTAGTTAATACGAACCGGAAGTGATCTTCTGAAGGGTTTTTAACTGTACAACTGTTAAGCAACCACAGATCGGCCTCCTTTCGGTCTTCAGTTAAACGGTATCCATAAGCGGCTAATTGTCCAGCCATGTATTCAGAATCTGAGTTATTATGAGCACAGCCCCATGTTTTAATATATATCTTCTGTGTTCCAGGTATATTAACACCGACTGGTTCAGGAAAAGTGTTATCATTCTCCAACTGAGGATGAGAATAAAGTGTTTAAAATAATAATTCATCCCGTAACCCCCATACTTACATTTCTACGTTTAGCAGATATTTTAACGTGTTTACGGCTACTATATCTTTCTTTTGGCGTAATATCCTGCGAAGATATTAGGTCCTCTATATCGTCGATGATTTCGCTACAAGCAGACTGCAGTGGAGCCCTGAAACGAATTAAAAAATATGGGACGTCGGTAACATAACCTCAAACTTACTCCTGTACATCTCTTGAGTTCATGGTTAATACAAGCGTTTCGGAAACTACCTATCTGATTAACGACTGAGAGCAAATGGTGTTACTGTTCTGATTAATTCATTAAAGAAAGTTTTTGATTAATTCTACATATGTTTCTGAGGGGGAAGGGGGTTAAATATCTTATGCGTTTTGTGAGCCATTGTGTTCTGTCACACGGTGTGGGAAAATTTCTCAGAAAAAATTGAATGTAATCAAGTGTAATGCCCGAATGCGTTGAAAAGTTTTTACAGTGAATTAGACCAAGCTATTAGCCATTACCAATATTTTTGTCAGAACGAAATTTATGCATTGTAGAATCGACCACTGGAGTAGAATCTATCGATATTATCAGTGATTATCGAATGCATTATCGATTACGTACATTTCCGATTTTTCGGGTCCACTTTCTTTATGAATATGCGTTGTAATTTGAGTTTATTGTTGTTATCTCGTGGTATTGCGAGTAAGTAAGGGCACGGTGTTAGTGCTGTATTGCCGTATTAGTGCTGAGGTCGCACATTGAAAAGAACACGAAAGATGGAAATCAGCGGCTCCGAGTGCGACCACACGAGCAGCTGCGAGGGGCCCCGCTGCAACGGCTGCCAGAACCCAGCGAAGCCCCTCCTGACCGAGGAAAAGATCAGGAGAAAGCTGCAATTCTTCTTCATGAACCCGATCGAGAAGTGGCAGGCGAAGAAGAGGTTCCCTTACAAATTCATGGTGCAGGTGGTGAAGATATTCCTCGTGACGATGCAGCTGTGCCTGTTCGCCTATCACAGGTACAACCACGTGAACTACACTTGGGACAATAGGATAACGTTCTCGCACCTGTTCCTGAGAGGATGGGATGCGACGAGGGAGGTCAATAGTTACCCGCCTTCGATAGGGCCATTGGCCATCTATAAAATCGAGGAGTTTTATGACACCCTCGACTACGCCTACCAGGGGTATGCGGACCTTACGAAGACTATCGGACCATATTCGTATGCAAATGAGGACAATACAATGACTGACTTATCTCTTTGCTTGTATGAATACAAGAAAGGTATAATTTTTGGTTTTAATGAATCATACATTTTTAATAGCGAGATTGTAGAGAGATGTGTGAATATAACGAAGCCGTTTGACAATTTGTTAAAATCTAAAGAATATTTGCAGTCGAACAACATAGATATAAATTTTTCTTCGCTAGTTTCTGCTGAATTATCCTTTTCTGTCAAAACTGTAAATTTCAAAGCAGCTGGAAGATTTTCGCCCCCGAATTGTTACAGATTTGATATTAAAATTGTTTTCGATAATGACGACCATGATGGCCAGATGTTGTTACGGTTAGAAGCGGAACCATATAGATTAATGTGTAAAGGGGACGTTCATTATGTTACAGATGATGAAATTCAATATTTGTTACGCAGCATATTGAATTATTTTGTGATAATTATTTGCGTTATAAGTTTCATTTTGTGTACCAGAGCTGTCTGGCGAGCGCAGCAATTGAAATTCATCACTAATAAATTCTTCAAGGCACATTTTGGCCAGGAATTGAGCCATCACGACAAAATGAAGTTCCTGAACATGTGGTACATCATGATAATAATAAACGATCTCTTAATAATACTAGGTTCTTCCATAAAGGAACAGATAGAACGTTATGAATTCACCAGTGATCAGTGGAACATCTGCAGTTTGTTCTTAGGTATAGGAAATATGTTGGTTTGGTTCGGAGTTCTTAGGTATTTAGGATTCTTTAAAACTTACAATGTCGTAATTTTGACGTTACAAAGAGCTGCGCCGCAAGTCGCAAGGTTCTTACTATGCACATTGATTATATACGCGGGTTTCACGTTTGGTGGTTGGTTAGTCTTCGGTCCGTACCATATGAAATTTAGATCTCTATCTACAACCTCGGAGTGTTTGTTCTCTTTGATAAATGGTGATGATATGTTCGCCACCTTCTCTATCATGTCACTCAAGTCTCCAATGCTATGGTGGTTCAGTAGGTTTTATTTGTACTCCTTCATCAGTTTGTACATTTATATCATATTAAGTCTCTTCATATCTGTAATCGGTGATGCTTATGACACAATCAAACTGTATTATAAAGAGGGATTTCCCAGGAGCGATCTTGAGTCTTTCATAGGAGAGACTAACGTAGAGGAGGTCTCTAGTGGTATATTCCGGAGCAGTTCCAGTGACAGCCTAAACGGTCTGATCAAAGACTTGTGCTGCTGTACGAAAATGCCAAAGTCCTACTCATCCCTTTCTGGGACCAATAGTTCCGGACTGAGTAGCGTCTGTTGAAAAGGTCACTTTTTATCTCTTGTTAATTATACAGATAATTGAGGTCACTGAGTGTTAATTAGGAAAGGCATAACAGTGGAATTGTTTAAATGTAGTTGACGTAATTTTATCTCTGTTGTAAAGCAGCTTTAGATGAATAAGCATGTAATTATCTCTGTGATGTGTAAATTTGTTTATATCCCCATTACTATAAACTTGTTGAACATTTGTTTTTAATGTATAGTTTTAAATAAACGAAATATATTTTTTAAACTCGTTTATTTCAATGTGGGTGCCATGCAGGACATTTCAAAACGAAAATATCTTCGGCCGTAACATAGCTAGTAATAAATAATATAGCTGCTACTGCTGCTAGTTATAAACTCTTTTTAAAAAATATCTTCGTGTCAGTTCTTTGGAATTAATCACTTTTTCTGGTCCATTTTTCGAGACTTGGGTACACAACATCTATAGCTTGGCATAAAGTTAAATAGGAAGCTACATAGAGGATAAAATATCGATGAAACAATGCATTTTGTTTGAAAAGTAATGGACACTTAACTGAACATTAGGTTATAAATATGCCTTAATAAATATCATTTCTTTGTCTCACATATCTCTTCAAAACGTTCAATTTGTTCTATTACTTTTCAACAAACAATATTACATTCATATAAATACTCTCGATAAAGGTCTACAAATATAACGATATAATAGTAGTAAGTACAAATAATAATCAAATCAGAACAAATTCTCACAAGTGATAAGGATCCTTTGTGGTTGTTATCAAGTTCAAGAGCATGTTTTGTTATCACTTATTATACACACCGGGTAACTTAGAAAACTAACACAGCTATTAAATCACTTTAAGTACTAAGTTAATGTAATAATTAATATTTCATATAGGTGTTTCAGTTATTTAAAATTTCCCATCTTTCTTTTTAGGTTTTGCAGAGAAAGCAAAGAATAATGGTTAAAGAACAAAGAAGACGTTCATTTGTAACTGTATTAGGAAGGGATTTATTCAAAACAAGGAAAACTTATTTGTTATAAATATTACGCTTTGTTTCAGGAATCGTGGAGATTTTTATATTACAAGAAAACTCCCAAAGGAGATAGAAAATTAACCGATAACTGAGATAATCAAGTCAAAAAACCTCAAAACCTAAAGCAACGCTCTAACTCCTTAAGGCCACCTGAATCTCGGCTATGCTCTTCCCTTTGGTTTCCGGCAAGAAAAAGTAACAAAACAGTATGCCGAGGAACGAACAAATGCCGAAGAAATAAAAGGTGTTATCCTCCCCTATGGCGTCGGACACTTGCAAGAAGAACTTTGTGATCACGAAAGCCAGGAACCAGTTGAGGGTGCCCGCTATGGAACAGGCGACGCTCTTGATTTCCGTCGGGAATATCTCGGCCGGGACGATCCAAGGTATAGGCCCTAAGCCCAGGGAGTACGCCACGTTGAAGACGCAAAGCGAGCCAATGGGTAAGAACGCCAGTTCGTCCAGGACTTTTGGGTTCATGTTTATTCGATTTTTAAGAGTAAAATATATGCTTAGTGATAAAAGCGACAATGTTACAAACATGCTCGATGCCAAAAACAAATATCGCCTCCCGAGTCTGTCTACTAACACAGACGAGATGAACGTAGCGATGACCATGACAGCGCCAACTATTATCGATGCGATCTTTGGATCCAGATGCACACCAGAGGTTTTGAAAATGTTACTAGTATATAATACGACAGCATTGATACCACTGAACTGTTGAAAAAACATCAAAGCAATGGCAATGAAGAAAGCTTTAATGACATGTCTTTGGCGAAAGGTCGCCATTAAGGAAATAGTCACTTGGGTGTTTTCTTTCAGAAGACTTTCCATTTCATTCAACTCAGCGACGACGTTATAGTTCAGACCTCTCAGTTTCGAAAGGGCCACTTTAGCGCTGTCATAAGACCTTCTCTTTAATAAGAACGTCGGTGACTCTGGCTGAAAAACAAAAACCACCATGAAAACCACTGGAATAAATGAACAGCACACCGTCAAATGTTGAGAGCTCAAAACTTTTCCCAGGGAATAAACAAAAAATATACCTATCACGACCATCAACTGAAAATAACTATTCAACGCTCCTCTGATGCTCTTATGTGCTATTTCGCTAGTGTACAAAGGCCCAGCTATGCAAGACGCCCCGGCCGCCATGCCGGTGATCAACCTGCCGAAGTACAACATGAACACGTTCCCGGCGAAAATAATTAAAACCCAACCCACGGTGAACGGCACGAACAGCAGCAGCAGAGTCTTCTTGCGACCGATGAGGTCGCAGATGAAACCGGTCGGTATACACATCGCCATACCGCCGAGCGTGGCGAACGACCCGATCCATCCTATCTGGTTCTTGTCCAGTTTGATAGAGTGAAACTTGCCGTTCTCTAAATCGTCGAAGATCGGCGAGGTCCAACCGAGGACGGCTCCCGCCGCCAAAGCGGAGAGGGTGGCTGAAATGGGAAAATTTAGAGTTTGGGTTTAGTGTAGTCGGTGCGGTATACCTGCGAATGCGGCGAAGTGTTGCCTGGGCTTGTTCAGAGCTTGATCGTTGACCGTCACATCCTGGAATTATAAAAGCTGAGTGTGCTTTAAGAAATTATTTAGTTGGTAATGATTGAAGTAATTTTCGAATGCAAAATTGTTGAGCAACGGCTACAGCCTCTTATAACCTAGTATTAGATCTAATAAAGTAATAGGCTGAAGCCGTGGTTTGAAAATAAAATGAAGCACTCTAGATCAATACTACAACAGGCCCATGTTTTCATATTTAAAACATTTCACACATCTTAATTACTAAAAAGATACATAATCAATATTGTTACCGTCTCGTATCCAGATTCGTTCGTATTAGAGGTAACATTGTCTATTAAGGAATATCTATCCTGTTCCATTATTCAGAATTTTGGGACTGTACAGCGTAAAGTTTAATACCAAAATATTTTCAATAAACACATAAACAAAGTACAGCTGATTGCCAAACAGGAAGTTTCAATTATCGGACTATGGAACAAACTCGCTTATTAAACATTCATGTTTTATGCTTTCTAGGTTATCTCACTTTCACAAACAAAAAATTTGAGTTCCTTTGTCGAGGAGTGAGCAGTTATTTTGCGTCGTACAACTGTTGGACTATTTGTAATCCTTTCTAAATTACAGTTCACCCCTCCATGAGACGCGACGGATAGCAATGGCGGGCGTTGCGTATCCTGGGATAGTAAAGCAGCCTCTGAAGGTAATTGAAGTGCCTTTAAGTAAGTTCTCAGAGGAAGTGGTGCCATACTATCAGAAGGCCTACGAGGACCACAAAGTTCTCATTCATAAGGTGAGAGTCGGGGGTGAGAGAGGGCTAAGTGATTATTCGGAATATATTGCCTTCATAAAACTATTCATCGGTTTTCAGCTTATTTCGCTGAACAATGTAGAACAACTCAAGCGGGAGATGAAAGACAAGAAACGTATCATAAAACAACTCCGCAATCTAATGTATGAATTAGAAACCTTAAGGACCCAGGTCGAAGACGAGGATCTTGATAAGTTCGATGCAAAAACCGTTGCCCTGAGAAAGATCATCATAAGCCTAATCCAGAAATACACAGGTGATACGCCTACAGTAACTGTTTACATCTATGATCCAATATATCCTTTCAGAACTCGAAAAAAATGCCGACAAGGTCATAAGTCCCGTGGTAGAGGAGGTGCAAGAGAAGGAGAACCACAACCCCTTTGAGGGAGCCTCCCAGATCCAGGTTCAGGGCACGCTGGAAGATCTGAAACTACAACATAAGAACCAACAGCTGAATAGAGTGGAAGGCATACATCAGGAGGTGCAAGATCTACATGAGATGTTTAAGGATCTAAACGACATGGTCGACGTGCAAGGGGATAAAGTGAATACAGCGGAGAAAACTGTGGAAAACGCCCAGAGGAACGTTGAGAGTGGTACTAGGGAATTAGTTAAAGCACATCGGTAAGTTGAGGATTTTCCATCATGTTTAAGATTTGAGAGAGTATGCTCGTATTTTCTTGCAATTAACAGGTCATCAATATATAAGATTATAGATATTTTTGTTGATATCATTGTTATTCAAAATATAAAGGCAAGGATCTACCTTTGAATTGAAGATGTTATGTTCTTATGGGTTCAATCGAACTGTTTAAAATCACATCTCGATGATTGTTTTAAGTCGTACAAACTTGTATGCTTTGGATTTTAAGTGCTTTATCCTTGATATCCTTCTCTATAGTATCTATAGATTATACATCACACAGTAATGCAATTACATTATTTTTCTATCACCAATAGTTTCCATTTTCACCATTTTCATTTATGTTAGGGGTGCCCGGTCACCCTCTACATGAAGGTTTCTCTGTTTGTAGATTAAAGGAGGTTGCCTATCCAATTACAGGAGCCTTCCTGGGTGGTATGATTGGTGGACCCATTGGACTGGTGGCAGGTATAAAGGTAGGAGGCATAGCGGCAATAGGCTGCGCAATAGCTGGCTACACTGGTGGTAGGTGGTTCCACAAGGCCCACGCGGTGGACGAAATCGAAGCCGACAGGGAACAAGAGACGGTCGATCCCGTCTCAGAATCCAGCGTCTTGAAGAAGGATATTTGACAGGGGTGTAATCTCTCTTAGGCTAAATTGTACATTCTAGGTTTATTTATGCTGATATTTATTGATTTCGACTCCGTGAAATATAAAAAGTTTTGTGAAGTACGCAAGGGCATTTTACCATGGTTTAAGTAAAATATCACTTGAAGTCACTCTGTCAACAAAGTAATGTTGTGAGCCTCAAGTGGCAGAAATTAAACACCTTATTATTAGCTTAAAGATTGTTTTTAATCTGTCAATTTATTAAGTTTATGCATGAGACTAACTTTAATGGACTGTCTACTTCAATAAAAATTTGTTTTAGGGTACATTTCATTGAAATGATCATGTCTTTTGGAATAGGAACTTTATTTTCAGATTAAATATATAAGACTAGTTTCATAGTCATGAAAACGTCACATTCACAAATGCTTAAAATGAAAAATGCTTAAGTTTCTTTTGAAACTGACCTTGAATATTGTATACTCTGTTTTTAGCAGCATGTATTTTACATAAGACGTGTTTTGATGTTTTTCTAAACGAAAGATGTCTCCAATTCATCAAACCTGAAGTTAATGCCTCTTAAGGGAAAAATTAATGTTACATTTCACCCTACATATTGATAATTTCCATAAGAACAATGATTGTTGAACATCAAATTACCATTAGGCTCCCAATACCTGAAGCCTTGATAGTTCTTATTAAAAGTGTTACACTCGTAACCGACGGCCCCCTTCCTGTACTGTCCCCAGAACTGCTCATCGTCGAACATGGGCTGGTTGAAGTGCTGCTGATGGTTATCGTAGGGGCACCCCGCGGGACTGAGTTCGTTGAGGTAGTAGTAGGACCTGAAGGCGTTGCCGCCGCCGTTACTCCTGCTGAGCAACGCGCCGGAGAGCAGGTTCGAAGTCGTCTGGCTGAGCTCGTGGCCGAGGATCTTGACGAAGCGCGCCACCTCCATCGGCCTGCCCTCCTGGAGCGTCTGGGACATCGCTAGGATGTAGTTCCTCGCCAGGCGGAGGGTCTCGATCTTCGACAGCTTCTGAGGCGGCGAGTTCAGGTCCGAGTGGGTGAGTTGGATCGGCATCAGCCTTAAACAATAATTAACAATGGGAAATTTTAATGCAGTAATTTTTACCTTGTCCGTTCAAAGTAAATGACATCAGTCTTTATAGTTTATGGTATAGGGGCGTTCTGGATTTGGGCCAATTGCAATATTTTTCTCAAAAATCGTATGACGTTGAGTCAGTTATCCGAAACGTTCGTGTGACTTTTAACAAAAGTATTATTGTGCTTGGTAACTTCCTTAGCTGTACACTAAGCAACTAATCCATGAATCTGACTTTTAAACTCAGAATAGTCCCATGAATTTTCGTCGAATCACTGGAAATCTAAACAGTTTCTTTACTTAAACTTTAAATAATTGAACACAAATCCAAAACGGTTGGCTCTTTCGACTCATTTACCTCCTGAGTCTGTCTAGCGCCGCGTTCAAGCCGTGCATCCTATTCCTCTCCCTGGCGTTCGCCTTGGACCTCCTGAGCTTCACTTTGAACACCTTCACCTTATCTTTCTTCGTCGTCTTCTCGCACTTACGTTCCATTCCTGCTGCTCATCGTGGCTATAGGAAAAGCCGGAAATCTCGACGCCGCCACTTTTTATTCCTTCTCTTTATCGTCATATCGGTGTTTACCTTTCGATTTTCCACTTCCGATATCTCTCCTCTTCTCCTATTTTTTCTACGGGAAAATTAGTCCGCCAGTGACAGGGAGGAAATTTGTAATAAATCCTGAACAATTAAGGGTAATGCGTAAAGTGCGATTGATTACTTTGAGATGGTTAAGGCTTATGACTTGGTGAATTTGAAACCGTCCACCAGCTAGTAGCTAAGAACTAGAATGAACTCAGGTCAGATCAGGATTAGGAAGCTACTATAGTATCAGTTTTTAGGCCTTCAATGTATGTCATGGTACATTTGTTTCATGACTAGGAAAGAAAGAAATGATTGTATCAAGAATCAGGGGTCACTTAGTGCTACAGAATTTCGTTACATAGATATATACATATATTTATATGTGAATGTTATGGGCAAGCCCTGGATTGACGAGTCAGTTTAAGAGGGAGAATCTTTACTCCAAATTTGGATTCTTTGGCACTAATTTCCGCTACTTGATGAAGAGTTATCAAATGATCCTTACATTTTAGAATCTGATTTCTAGAATACAGCTGATTTATAGTTCCTTGTACCTACTTTATAGAACTATCCTCTATTTTCTGTGTTCGAAATTGGCTACAGATCTGACTCTCTGGGAATATATGTACACACACTGCATTATGTGTATGATAAGGATTTCCTTCGCGCATTCCTGGCTAATTGACTCGATATTCCTATAATTCCTGACATATACACCACTTTTTTTAAGCTCATTTTTGTACATATTAATGGGTGCTATTTTCTTCTAAAATTTCTCCCTAATTTCGGCGCTTCTGTTCCCTACGTATCCACCCGTTCGACCATATGTCACCACATATGGTTTCTAACGTGAAAAAACGTAAATTTATTAATTTAATAATATCTAATTGTGCGGATTAATAATTTATCTCCAGATAAGCTTTTCGCGGCATATGGTCCATTTCCTGATAAGAAATACATTATTTGATTTATGAGAGCAACAATTACGTTTAGGGGGTTGTTCGCAAACGCAGGAAATTGGAACTGCCCTTATTTATTGTTTATTCATTTTTATTAGTCACAATGTGACCACTACTTCCATGGCATCTAAAAACAATGAAAGTGTGATTGTTGAAATTTTTTGAACCAGGAATTACAAAAAGAAGTAAGAACGTGTTTGTAGTTTTCTAAATAGACAACAAACTGAATGAGGTGTATTTTTGTAATGTTCGATAACCAACATGTAATATACAAGGGTCTCAAAGTGCTGATGGCACTCATACGTAGGCAACCCTATATTCACGCTAGACTAGAATATATTCACAGCCAAAGATGACAAGAATAACTGTTAGATGAGTGCAAGGAAGTACAGAAAAACCAAACAAATCCCACCTTTTAAATAATTTTATCTCCCAATTTTCATATCGGTAGATCGATCGCCTTTCAGCCCGTAACCACCATTCGGTTTGGTGCATTCCACCTACTTGTCACTGTCATTTGTCAATTCCCTCTATCGTTCCGTGTCAAAAGTTTTGTAAACGATCGAATATCGAGCATGTACGCTTTGTCTAAGTGGCCCGCAGGGGGATTTCGCTCCGGTGGTCGCATTTAATAATTAATGTTTCGATTGTCGAGGCGCGGAGAAGATGGATGAGCCGGAAGGGCCCATTCTGTACGTGCTCGTCGTCGGTTTTCACCACAAGAAAGGGTGTCAGGTGGGTAGAATGCTTAGGTCAGCAGTGGAGGTGTGAAAACATAGGGAAAAAAAAAACAAATGGGATAGGTACAATGACACTGTTTGTTTAGATAGATAAGTATTTGTACTTGTGAAGTATAGAGAGGTTCAACTAGTTAGTACAACAGTTCTATAATGAGACATACCACAGGAACATTAAGAAATCTTTACCGGAGTAGTTAGGGCTCACATTACAAACCTTTTACTGGAAATTTGTGATTTGACTTCGTGAATATTTATGTCCCCTTGAATCCTTACTTTCATACTCTCTTTACACAAAACCGTATGTACTCATATGTATTTCTTTTTTTTCTAGGTGGAATACTCCTTTCCGGAACTTGTCCCAGGGCACCCGAATGATTGTCCGGTTGGATGGAAATATCTTCCAACCCTAGCATTGCCGGATGGTTCCCATAATTATGACGAAGACACTGTCTTCTTTCACTTACCCAGTCTCACCAATTCCAGGCAGACTGTCTATGGGATATCCTGTTTCCGGCAGATACCCGTCGAGGTAAACTTATAAATGACACAACCCAATGGAATCTAGTTATATTATAAAGTTGTCATTTTCATAACATTGTTTGTAGTGTTAGACGCAAGGTGTATGTACCTATATTATTTTCTTTTGTTCTAGAAAATTAAAAAGAAAACCTCAGACATAACCCGTGGGACGGTACAGAAGTCTGTATGTGTACTGAGTAGTGTGCCGCTCTACGGTCAAATCCAAGTGAAAATGAGTCTCATAACGCACGCCTACTTTGACGAGGGAGATTTTAGCAAAGTCTCAATATTAGAAGATACCTACCGTCATTTGAATGCTGTCATGTTGCAGAATGATTCTGCTCAACAGATATTCGTAGGTAAGATGTGGAATTTTGGAATCTGTAACAACATAAAACAAAAGTCAAAAAAATATGTATTCGGTCGTTAGCAGGAAGTCATTCATGCTTCCCTCAGACGGCGCTTCTCGACAATATGGCAGATGGTCAGAGCTAATTATGGCCTCCATTGTAATTTGATGGGCATTTGGCTCTGATGATGTTTTACTTACTTTTTGAGTCATTTTATATCCATATTCCTATTGTATTTTGTCAGCCGTTAAATGTTTTATGTTCATAAACTGTTTATTCATTTTTAGGTCTCTCTGCTAGAGATTTCATCCTACAATGGAAGCATAAAGCGTTGTTGTTATTTAAATTACTTCTATTAGAAAAACGAGTTATATTCTACAAATCTCCCGTTCATCCCCTATGCTGTAATATTCTAACTTTGATCTCATTATTCCCTGAGATGATTGAGAAAGGTTTGAATCAGTCTGCTTGTATAAGGTAAGCGTTCAACCTTAAAGTACTTATACCCATGAACCATGAAACTAATGGATTTTGCTGAATGTTGCTTCACATAGGTCGCATGTCAGTTGCACATTCTACATACTCCATTGGTGTCTCGATTAGTAAATCATGGGTATAGACTAGAATAATTATTTTCAATTAGGGCTATGTTTCACATTATTTTCAAAAATTTTTCCATCAGATTGTCTCGCCCTATGTCGCCAATGCCGGAATACTCAGACGATGACCTGAGCCCCGTTGTCGGGACGAAGTCCCTATTGAATGGCATCCCACCTGTTAATACAAAAGTGATAGAAGAGAATGGCACGGCGGACCACTGTGATCCAAACAAGGAGGAGAACGTCGAGGGCTCCGCCGAGGTCGGAATCGAGATAACAGAGTCCATAAACGTAAGGAACACTACCAATACCTTACCAAGAGTGTAATTTCCCTGTTTCCAGGCGAGTAAGTCTGAGAACGGCCTCGTCGCCTCCGGCGATAAGAGCAACAGTCTCCGTCGTGACGTGAGCTCGGATACGTTCTCGGACGTCGTCCGCAACAACCTCTCCTACCTGATGCAGCTGAGCACGGCGAGCTGCGGCTTCCCGTTGGCGGTGTTCTCGAAGGGCTCGCTCTGTCTGCCTTACCTTTCGCTCCCCTACCTGGATCTGCTGCAAGATGTAAACGTGAGGAGTTACGTCGTCGGCGCGACCAACGTGCTGTTCAAGCAGAAGAGGCAGCTGTACGACATCCTCGTCGACGTCGACGGGAACAGGATCGAGTGTCAGGATATGAACCTGAGGAAACATTTGCATCTGACGACGGAAGATCTGAGGTAGGGATGTTTAAAACGGTTGCCGATTTTCTTGCGACAGAGGGATTAACCCTAACCTCACTTTTTTGAAGATCAGCCCCTGGGGTATTTCGAAAGTGATCTGAAATAGACGAATTTTATTGACGCAGTAGGCAAATAAGACTTATTTATGATAGACTTCAGCTCTTATCTGACATAACCTCATTTTATGGTCGTCACTCGGGCTTTACTTATAGTGCGGTCATAAATTACTCTACTAAAAATTTCCAGCAGTAATGTACCAGCATAAAATGAGGTTTATATTTAATAATATTACTCTAATTGCACAGAATTAAACTAAAATTTGTTACCACTAATCAGCAAAAGGGGGTAAAACAACTAAAATTTAGTTGTTTCTTCGTCTTTCCATTACAAATTTGTTACCAACATTAAAACATCTATGTTGGAACGAACCTGATGGCTTAAATGTAATCTTCCACAGGATTTCTGTGGGTTTCTACTAATAGATGGAATTTCATTGTAGGTTCGCTGATTATATTGTGAAGCACGTCGTGGATGAAAGGCAAGATGTTTTCCTAGATGGCGTAGGGTGGGAAGGTGGTGACGAGTGGATCAGAACGCAATTCAGGATATACTTAATGTGCTTACTTAGGACATCAATGTTACAAGGTAATGACACACTTGTAATAAATACAGTAACTTGTTTCCATGAATATTTTTACTAACCTACCTAATTTCTAATTATTTTTTCAAGACGGTTCGAGGGAGATCGACCATTTCAACGCCGGTTTCGTCTCGACCTGGAGAGAAACGCACAACTACAAGATATGGTTAAGCGGTATTAATCCGGGAATACTGGACGTCCACCCGGGACACCCGTTCGCTGGGCAGTTGTCTGTGGCCGACATGAAACTACGTCTAGCGCAGTAAGTATGAGCTGGACGCCGATTAGGATGATGTAAATTTATTTTTGCGTTTTAGTACCATGCAGAACACGGAGAGCGGTAGGAAGATCAACCAGGCGATGGCTTCCACTGGGAAAGCGGTCGTCACGACCGGGAAAGCTGTAGGTAAGCATAATTTATCAGTGGAATGGAAAATTATGTGAAAACGTTAGTCGATTATGACTGTTATAAACTTTAATCGGCGCCAAAATTACTTTGAAGGCTTCATGGGTTACTTCTCTAGCTTCATTCATTTGACTCATGAAAAATAAAAATGTTGCACCACATTACAGTAGATTTTCAAATTGAAAATTTCTACAAAAGAGAACTGTGCTGTGATTTACTCTCTGGATATAGACCGTTCCTTATCTGGCTTTCAGGTGGTGCATTGTCTCAGGCGAAGGGCGCCTTCTCGAGCTGGTGGAGCAACTTCCTGGTAAGCCCCGAGCAGGGCCAGAGGGTCGTCGAATCGGTCATGGAGGGCGTCGCCGATGACGATAGGCAGGAGGTCCAGGGGGAAGAGAGCAAGTCTGAAGGCGATCCAGAACATCATCCCGGCGAGATCCACACCGTGTAATTCGTTTTCCATTCGTATAGTCTCCTTACTTGTACTAGCATGAAGGGTTAGACGATGTATGTTGTAGGTGCAAAGATATTGGGGGATGGAAATGGGACCGTTCAAGTGCAATTCATTTCGTTTACGGAAATGACGATAGGGGGATCATCGATGATCGTAACTTATTTAAAGCGGATTAAATGTAGCAATTTGTGGGATTTTCGTATTTTCTCCAGATGTGTTAACATTATTAGGACATTTCTAGCGAAATATATATACCAAGGTATTCCCTGAACTCGTACTTACTAGAAAATAGAAAGCACACCCTGTAAACTAATTTATGCGCTAATTGCTGAAAGAATTTTTATTTTTGTTATTTGTTTTGTATGTATAATTTGTATATATATGGTCTAAGTACATGTTTTTGTTCATTTCAGTGTGTTTTTTAAATACATAAACATCTAGAACCGTTTTTGAGAAATTCCCACACTTACTGCCTTATAAATAAAAGGTGTTTGAATATTTTACAGGATGTCTCATTTATAGGACTTTAAATGATCTCTGGATCAAGGAGCGTGAGAGGATTTTAAGCCTTTCAGTGAATTTTCTACCCTACTATACACTTTATAAAAATTAATAACTTAAAGACAAAAGCAATCATTTTCTATCCTTTGAGCTGAAAGGCTACTTTATACATGTTGAGTGAAACAATCTACAGCTAAAACAAGGCGGACTGCGGCCCAGTTTGAAAGCTTACCAACTGTTTGCTCAAATTTGCAACTACTACAGCTACTGTAGTACTAAATGTAAGTGCAATAAGACTATGAACCATGAAAACACACATTCCTTTACGATTCTTTCTGAAAACGGGTAAAAATTACATTTGCTGTTTTCGGTGACGAACCACAAGCCGTAGAAGAATTTTCCTCGTGAGACTTACATTATTTACATTTCTGGTATCAGACAATGATCCTCTTCCGCGTCTCTTTTGGAAATCCAAAGGTCCTAAGGGCCAAAAATTCAAAAAAAGCTATCGTCGAACTTCGGATAGTAATCGGTCAAAACGCGCTTACGAAATGCGAAATTTGGTATCAGGATAACAGGAGTAGCGAAGAGGTTATCTGGAGAGGGGTGAGAAGTGTTCGCCGCCATATTGAATTAATGACATTGAAGCACAGATCGTAAAACTATCTCGGAACGCGTGCAACCCAATTACCCGTAGCCAAAGCAAATTAATCCGGGGCTGAAACTCAACAGACGAGTTATCCAGACTACCAAATGATTCAAACCAACTCGTTTCTTCCGCCCACAGTAGTATTTACCTCAAAACTCTGTTAGCTTCTCTCACTGCATATTGGGTTGCGTGCATAAAGGGGAAATTTCGAATCTTGAATTTTAGAAGGAAAGTTTAACGTACTATTGGAATCATTTTTAGTTCTTGAGGCCTTTGTATTTCTGATGATTGTTGGTGCCAGAAAGATGTCTTTTCTCTGTCAATAAATTTGCTTCATGATCAAAATCATTTCAAAATGAAGTTGAGACCCTCTTGTTCAGAGATGCGATGGAGTTAGCGTACTGTCACTAATAAAGTACTTATTTTCTTTAAATTTCATTATTTTATATTAGAACAATTATAATAATAGTTACAGATTTGGACAAACACAAAAGAGATATGACATTAACAAATTAATAGAATATATACAATTACATATAGATCGCACTAACTAGAACCACAATATATTAAATTTCCATTTCTTAAAAAAAAATCACTTATACAATAATAAAATATATCTATGGTAAACATAATAAAAATATCACAAAAATGTGTCTGTATGGAGAAACAAAATTTAAAAATAATAACAATAGAGAATTCTAAATTCATACAAAGGTAAAGGTAACTTTTACGTCTACACCGGCAGTCATATTTACCGTTTGATATAGACAGTGGTGTTACGTAGGGAGTGGTCCCGTGAATTGCTATTTTTACCATACTTGAATGAAGGAAGTAAACGCACAAAATCACAAGAAAATACATTTCAAATACCCATATAACCTCAAAGTAATAAAAACTGACAATACCTCAATTACCCATAATAAAAAATCACTATCTATAAATTTTCAATCCTTTCCTGTATACCCTATAAGCTGTGTATAAGGAGTATTTATTTGCAAAGCACAACTTAATTATTAGAGTAATCAATGAATTCAAAATGTATGCACGAGTACTTACAAAAAATGGTAATAGAGTAGGTACTTCCAAAAAATATTTATTCCTACCTGGCTCGTTATATCAAAGAGCTCTTCTCTTTGTTATTACGTCCATTATAAAGCTTCACGGAAGGTTCTCCTTTATACAAAAATTGAATATGGAAGCTACGATACATTTTATACCATTTCTAATTTTAGCGTGCCAGTCTGAACTCTATCACAGAACGTGTACGTTTTATAATGATATTTTAGAAAATTACAAAATGCGCTATGTATTAAAAAAATTGAACCGTTAGGTACATCTCAAAAGGCTATACATTTAGGGTGGCGGAACCAAATGCAATTTCGACCACTAAATCAAGAGTTACTTTTTAAAATTGCACTTTGTCAAATAACTTTGTTATCTATACTGGTGTTCAACCCTTGCTTATACATCTATATTTACAATATATACATCATCTCTGATGAACCGAAAGTATTTTACACCAATTTACAATTACTGTACACTTCCAACTTATTTACATAAGAGTATCTCAAAATATTTAGGGCATTGCTTTTATAGGGGTGTACTTCGAATGATATGTTTTAAATTACGGAATTTGTTAGTACAATCGTTGGAGGGCGTATTTGTTCGAAATAACCATTACATTAGTGCCTAAACGAACAATTATTGCCATGCTCGAATGAAATTCAAATAATTAATAAAAATTTAATCACTTGTGCAAAATTCGAAAAGGAATTAATACTGTGCTGATATTGTGACTTTGGTCCTATGCAAATTGTGTTTTTTTATAAAATATGAATACTATACTGAAATCTAAACTTTTACACCAACACTAGGGTACTAAATGCAGTTGAACCTCTATGAATAATTTTAAACTAAATATGGAATTAAATCGTAATACTTTCTAGTCAAGTCAAAAGTCTACATTACCTTTTTCATAACGTTTGATCATACAAGTGCTAAAAACACGTAACTGAAAGGTAATTCCCAATATTTTTCGCAAAATAAATCTCTAACAAAATGTACAAAGTTCAGGAATTCTTTGGAACGGCCATTATTTGACCATTTGAAATGGACCCTTTACCCTTAACGATGCCGCCTCATTAAACTTTTTTTTTAAATTCACCATCGACAAACATTCAATACTACTTGGACCGTTATCGACCATGGCTGATTGTTACAAGACGTCGATAGATAATCGTTGATTACGTCTTTCCACGTTCAATAACGAGTACATATCAGCGAAGGACTTTGTTTCCAAAAATTTTGCAAATGCAATGCAAACCTTACTGCATAATCCGACTCTCCTACATCTCTCCTGTATAGTCTTTCCCGAGTTAATTTAAGACATAGTAGGGTAAGTTGGTTAAGATCGAATGAGAGCTCAAGGAACTATTTTAACTTACACTTCAAAATTACCGTTTCTGCACGTTCACTAATTTTCAGTATCTCTAATAAATTAGTACTCATCAAAATTGTATGCGCTCTTACTCCAACTTAACCCACAAAAAAAATCACAATGCAAGAGTGGGATCCATTCGCCCATTCGAATGAAGCATTTTTGAAAGTTTCTGGCCTGGAAATTTTCGACTCTGGAAATACTATACGCAAGAAACATATGACGCGTAGCCTATTCCTTAGGTGGAGCTCTTCCTCTCGACGTTCGGCTGCCCGAACAACATCGTCCCGGAACCGTCGAGGCTCTGGCGATGCCTCGCGAACCTGGAGGGCTGCGTCACGTCGGGCTGGGCGCTGCTCAGGTGTAGGGCTTTGCACAGGCTATCGCGCAGCGACGTCGACAACTTCGTTAGGGAACCCGCGCCGCCGCCACCGCCGCCGCCTTGTCAGGGGAGGACTTCGACGTAGTTCTCCGGTATGAGGCCGGTCTTGCCGTTCAGCGTTCCCTCCAGCCAACCCGGCTCCTGGGAACTTTTCACTGCGCAGAACAAAACGAAGGTTAGAGTTTAAATAGAATGAATGTCATTTGTAAGTGAAAACGGTCAGTTGGTATCAGTTGATCATCCGAAATCGATCATCTGTCACTCTTTTTAAAAATTAAGTCATTACGTTCAAGTCCGTGTCGCTACAATGCATGAGTCATTAATTTACCCACCATTTGTAATAATCTGATTGGGTTCGAAGGAGAGCTCCCCGTCGTGCTCACCGAGACAGGCGTACAGCGTCCTGACGCGCCTACAAAGAAACAACGATTATTTCCTTGGAAAACCGTAAGCACAACTGAAGCTTTGGGGAAAAATCTCTTCTCTCTTAGTTACTTTCTATTAGTCCTTACCGTACTCTATTAAATGAGGGGCTAGACCTTCCCGAAGTAGTAACTAAGGAGAGCTCTTTAGGATGCAGCGTCCTAACGAAGGGAGAAGAAGAGTAAAAAAGTGCAAAGTTAGTAATGTTAGTAATAGGGAAAAAGTAAAGAATAAACGCGACAAGTAATTAGTAGGGTTATATACACTACATACAGGCAGGCAAGGATAACAGATCCTACGTATAGTAACTCTTTTATCTTCACACTTACACATTGCCGGGAGATTTGTATGACTTAGGGTAACCCATGTAAATGGAAGACCGTTCGTTTTTCTTTGGCGTGACGTTCACCACCCCGGTGTAATTTCCGTCTCGCGAAGCGGAAGACAGCGACTCGTTCGAGCTACTCGTGCTATTCGGATCTACAAAGGAAAAGAATATTATAATATGTTTAACTAGAGGAAACTCCAAACAGAATGTAGTAAAGTAAAGGGTATTGAAGACCGCATGAATCAAGTCAAAAGTAATGGAAAAGAAACTAAACCACAATTTGTAAAGTAGATGGGACATCATACGCTTGCAATGGAACACATATAAGTTACTTTATGCCACAAATATGCCTCGTACAATGCAGGAATTCCACTTTTGATAAACCTTCACCTAATCTGTTGTACCCCCTGAGGTTGGTCGGGCTGCAGCTTTGCAAGTTAGGCAAATTGGTGTCGGACTGAGACGTGACGGCCGAATTCACTTGCTTGAATCTGGGCTGCTGGGCGGACGGTTGCCTCGACACGTGCTCACCCTTCGCAGTGCCGTAGATACCGTTCGTCGGCTCGTGAACGTTGTACATACTGGAAGATATCGGCGTTTCGATGTAGGAGGTCACGGTCTAGAAACGAAAACGACATAAAATGAAACTGTAACCATAAAAAATTATCCTAGTTATACAAATTTGTAGAATTGTTCTACTTACGCAGGTGTAAGGCTGCGAGTACCCCCTGTAGTTCGAACCGATCCGTACGGGCTGGCCGTTGCTCGCGTAGATCCTCTCATCGGAATTCACATAGGACCTGCTGATGGTGCCATAGGCCGCTCTGCCGTCATTCGGCTCGTTCGTTTGGGACATTGATTTCGGCGAAGAGTCTGCGTTGGGGGTCGGTTCGCTAAAGAATATCCTCTGGTAGTTGTCGATGAGGATCTCGACGACTATGTTGTAGAACTTCAAATCGAGGATCGACGCGACCGTCTCCTCTTCCGGCCTGAGGAGGGTCGGACCGAAGCAAACGCCCAGGTTGCTGACCGTCATCAAGTTTTTATCGCACTTGGCCACCACACTAAAGAATAGTTGTTAAAATAAATTGAATAAGAGTCTGAAGTTATGGAAGTTATGCGCTAACCACATGCACAGTACCATTAATAGAATAAATTAGTATTTATTATCTCTCATTACTGACCATTGTAGCAATCTGACAGTTTTCATGATATTTTATATCTTCCACTTACTTGGTCAAATGCTTTATGAGAATTTTCAACACTTCAAAGTTGACTTTTGGTAGCCTGTACATAAGTGTGTGAACGTCATGTATCCTTGTCTGTTTCGATTCATTCTCTAAAAAAGAAATTGTTATTCAGCTATTGCTGTATGCGGCTTGCATAATACACTACTGTTGACTGTTGACTACCTTTCAGTTATATAAACATTAAATTGCAAGTCCTGCACTCTGCGGATTACTGCCTAATACATAAATCAAACACTCTCGACTTACTGACTGCGGCGATGAACCCGTTGTGGTACCGGTAAGTCATAAGGGGTTCGGGAAGGTTCCTCAGGTACATTTTCAGGGCGCTCGTTATCGTCTTCGTCTCCCACTCTAGCGGATCGTTCAGGTTCAGTTTGTCGCTTTTCCTCCTGTCCAGTCCCATGTTGAGTAGCTTGTTTACTTTAGAGGTCACGCCGACCACCCTGTATATACCTTGCTCCTCCAAGCCCCTGCTCTCCAAGACTTCTATGCACTTGTTCACGAACTGGATGCCAGTCTCGTCCAGGGCCCTCTCTTCCGTGTTCTGGATTTTGTTCACGTTGTTCCCGGGGGTGGTGTAAGTCTGAAAATGTCAAAAATATGTAAAGGGAATATTGAATGCAATAGGAAGTTGATCAGGGAAGATGTATTCAAATTTGGTCAAAGTGTAATAATTAAAATCTCCATTCAAGAAAAGACAAATGGGCTTGTTGCTCATTCAGTAAGAAGGGGAGCGATGGTCCCATCATTTGGACTTTTCAAAGGCGACAAAAATTTTCCTTACAGGCTCCTTTCCGTCCATAATGTCCAGCCACGCCTTCCTGTCTTGTTCCGACAAAGCTTGAAAAGTGGATACAACTCCAGGTTTCTCATCTGACTGTATGTCGAAGCAGAACCTCTTTTCTATGGAATCTGACATTCTTCGAACGCAGGAGGTTAGGGTGAGGTTTTCAGGTGGTGAAAGCTGAAAGTACAATTAATTAAACTTTAATATTAATATTGTTAAAGAAGTAACTTTCAAATCAGTTCTTTTCAAGCTAATAGTTACTTAACTAATGTTACAGAACTGTATATGGTGGAGCAAAAAAAGTAAAAAACATAAACAACGTATAGAAGAAAAGCATTAAGGCATGTCCTATCTCCAAACTGTCGGAAAGTTTTCCAAATTTTGGGATACAGGGAGGAATTTCTACCGAAATGTATGGTTGGTTGCCTATAAATCCAACGACAAAACAGCATAAGTCGTCAAAATACTATCTGGAAGTCAACCCTTTGAAAACGATATGAACATGTTTTCAACACCATCAGGATATGTTAATACAGATACTTCTATTATAAATACAGAATGTTTAAATGTTTGCATCATTTTGATGGGGTTGACTCATGGACAGATTAACTCATCAGATTTTTTTTGTATGAGCCATCCTCTTATTGTTTAATATTTGGTGTATAAAATTAAACTTACCGATTTCGTAGTGAGCTGGTTATAAGACAGCATACTAAAAATCTTTGTATTCTTATCGTAGGTACAATAGTGCTTCGTCCAAGTCGTACCGAACGCCTCTACAACATAACCATTTCGATTAAAATGTGAATAGCTTATATCACCTTCAACTTACTCTTCTCAAGTAGAAAGAGGTAACCCTCCCTGCAGCCCCTGGTATTCTTCCTGACGGGCTCATCCTGTTTCTGTACTTCTGACATACGTTTCTTTAGCTTCTTAGTGAAATCATCGAAATTGGTCCTCGTCTTCTGGATCTTCTGCTGCAGATCCTTGAGGTACGGATCGCAATCCTTCTTTAGCTCATAACCCTGACGAGAATTCACGATCACCTTGCGGAAACCTTTCGCTGCTTAGGTTAGTACTCACCTGGTGGTAGAACGTGAACCAGGCGTAGATGAAAGTCAACAACGTCTCGACGAATTCGAATTTTTTCCTCTCGTGCACCTCCTGGATTAGATAGACGTAATCCATGCTGGCTGTGTAGAAGTGACGCTCGGCCATATCGACACACGCATCTGCCTGTAAGTAATTAACGAGGTAATTAATTAACAGGATTTCCTGGTGGGTACGAAAAAAGCATATATCCAGTTTTATAGGCGTAAGTGCGTTGGAGTTTTTATGATGTGTGTTATAAGCAGGCTAGGCAGCACAATTAAAAAGTACAAAAACTGTATTTAATAACATATCTATACATTGTGTCTACAAGTAATGCACAGAATTGTTGACTGAAGGGCTTTAACTTAAATTTGTACTTGTTTAATACATATGATAAAAATTACTGTTATTATATTATTAAGAATTTTCAGTTTTTTCCCATTTTTTCCAAAACGTCTTGACAAATTTTTACTAAATTTTACATCCCAGCTACTACATTAAATGCCTTCAATTTTTAATCGAAACATTTTTCTCTAAACACTTTAATCTTGAGCATTTTCAGTTTTATTTAATTTTCTTAAAAACGGCCCTAGTGGTTTATTTCAGATTTCCTAATTAAAGTTAGCTATTTAATACCTACACCTTTTGTTTGACACGTTTTTTCTAAAATTGCCCAGCGATTTATTCCAACCTTCGCAACTTGACTTAACTGTTTAATACCTATAACTTTAATTTGAAACATTTTTTCTAAAATCGTCCTGAAGGGTCCTAAGGGTAACACATCATTTGGAATCATTTGCAATGTTCTAACATGATTGACATTTTTACAAGAGGAACGAACACTATGACAATGAATACAGTGCCAAGGCAAATTAATATAGTTCTGCATTACAGTTAAGAATTAGAATAAATAAACTTTTATAACCATTGTACCAAATTGAAATTTAAACTTCTCTTAATACTGCTATCCACAGGACTGTGGATAGCAGTATTTTGTTAACAACGCTTTTCTCTCGGTTTTGCTTTGTTGACATTCGATGTTTCTACCTTTGAAATGTCAAATGTCGGTTCACTTGACTAATGTTTTTTCGATTTTTGCGTTGTTAACACTATCGACATACGTATTTGAATCATGGGGAATTCGCGTCGTCGATTCCTGATTTGCCTTCAGTCAATTACCTCGTTAAGGAACAGAACCCGATTCCTAATTGGGTTACCCACATGACAACGGCTCGACCTTTGACATACTAAAAATGTCATATTACGCCGTTAATTTCAACGCTAAATTCCAAACCCTAAAATAACACATTTAATTTACGTGGGTCCTCGATGGGCAAGAGCGCCCGATGGACTCTTGACGTCAAATCGTAAACAACCAACTCGAAAAGCAACTATAAATCAATACGAAAGTCAGATTGGACAAAAATACGACAATTACAACGAATCAACCTCGCCTCTACGTACTCGAAACGGGACTCCGACCCTCGCGGCATCTTAAACCTTTGGGGAAATCACATAATGCACCGCAACGCCCGATGAGTCCAGAACTTTCCGTCTTCTTCCCGAACGACCGTTCACTTATCGCTCCACATTTACAAACTTAAATCCACATAAGGACTCGCTCGAAACGGGGGTTTTCCGATGCGTCGATGTGTGTATTACCACTGCGCATTTAGAAACAATCCGTGACGTCGCCAGTCGATAAAACGCGTCCCTGCTCGTGACGTCACGGCCCGTCAAAGGGCGTCGAAGTTTGATTCATAAAACCGGAGACTCGACGACGAAGGGCGAGAGGCACGGAGTAGTCGAGGCGTGACGCAATTGGTCGGGAGGAGTGGGAGTGAAAATTACAGCCAAAAGCGTTCTTAATGGGGAAAATGGTATTTTTTTGGGCAATTGTTACTTTCGTCAATATTATTGAAAGTACAGCCCGTTTATACAACAAACTTGCGCAGAGCTTCTATTGCACGAGTAATCATTAGATAACTCATATCGCCGTTTATTCTTATGTTGCAAGTTTGTTTGCCTTATACACTTGGTAAACAGTTTCTCCAATAACATTCGCATCTTGGCCGTTAAACGTCTTACGCAAGCAAACATTTTTTTCTAAAATCTCCCTAAAGGGCACTTCGCTGTTGAGAATTTTCAGTTCTTCTTAATTTTCTCCTAAACGACTTTAGCGATTTATTTTAACCTTCGACACTTAACTATTTAGGATACTGTTCACTTGTGGTTGGCGTCCCCCCGCCGAATTAATAAAGTTACCATAACTCTCGATCCAATTAGTATAGCTTGGTGAAATTTTGACAGGCCACACTTCTAATTAAAACCAATTAATCTGGAAAATTTGAAGGAAATCCGATCAAAAATAAGGGCACTAGACGACGGGAACCAAAATATTACCGTATCAGCCATTACTCTTGTTTATGATGTACACTTCTTTGTATTTCGAAATCTGACGATTTCTCTAAACTAACTCCGCATTCGCAGTTTTTTAAATAGTCTAATTTTAATTCACGTTCGCGAGGAAGGAGAACGGTAATAACATGAATTAAATTCTCGCTGGACGTAATAGCATGTCCTTCGGAAGGACAAAAATCCAACAGGAAGCGCCTCATTATCGCATAGTCGAAAACGGTCTCGACCAGAATTGCAACGAAATCGTGTCGTAACAGAGTTAAAATGGAATTTAAGGATCGTGCCTATAAAGCCGATGTACCTTGACCAGGTGTGTTGTAATGGGCAATTGATATTGATTAGATTTGGCGGGAAGCGCGATTTAAGGCGAATGCGCCGTTTCTATGAGGAGTGGGAGGCGCATTCGCCATAATTCCGCCCTGAAACACGTAAAATTATTACACATTTAATGTGGCCTTACCGTCAAACTAGTTAAATTAACATAGTTAAACGCATTCTGACACTCGGTTACCATGACTATGCAACACGTGTTGCGTTGGTGCGGATTGTTTCTACGTGTAGAGGAAGATTGCGATATTTCACTGTTGATACTTAAATCGAAATGGCCTTATGGAGACCACTTACCACCAATTACAATTAGGCAGTGTAATTCTGCATATAACACACGGAGAATAATAATTCCATCATTAAACAGGGCGATATCGTTGATCACTCTTTAAGGAGGAAACGTATCGAAAATTGTATCGATGAAGCGTCCAAGGATGTAATTGGACGAATGATTTGAAAATTACTCCATTATTTTGTACGAATTAATTACAAATGTGCAGCAAAAATAAAAGATTTATTATACTTTTTCAGGGGTTTCAATTAGCATTCGTTAAACCATCGCTGTAGGAATGTATCCAATCAAGAAAATTCAATTATACGCCAAAAGGCGTTTACGACTACGCCAACAATTCGCAAGAATAATAATGATGGTTTAATACTTACAAGAGAAGAAAGTGATAAAGTAGCTGTCCGAACTGCAAGAATGGGTAACCACCGACACGTGTTTCTGGTTATTAGGGTGACATGACCACGTCGAGGTAAACGATGATGGTAAGGAACGTGAACAGCAGGAAGACAAAAATAGCAGAAGCACATAAAATATGAGAACTGTCAAAATCATCTCATCAAGGAGTATGTACGAAAAATAAGTCAGAACTCCGTATGTGATGTTATATTATCACGATGACGAAAGGAAGTGACAAACGGCCGAGAGATTTCTCGTACCCTGTGTTTCTAAAATGAGGGTTTTGTCTACAAGGATATAATCAGTGTAAATTCAGTGAAAATAGCGATTTCGCTACGAATTTATTCCATTTGAAATGACCGTATGGGCGGTCTCGAGTATTTTTATATTTTTGTCGCCCAGCAGTGGGCGATTTATATAACGAGAAACGCGACACTTCACTAATCGCATTGTAATTAATAAGCTTTGATCACGTCAGAGAATTTGAGCGATTGTAACAAGGGGGACGATACGATTTAAAATCGGAATATAAAAATTCCATTTAATCCGCGACAGCTCGTCCGTGCGATGCTGATTCGTTGTAAAAATATTCGAAACAAAACGCAGTTAATTAGTCTCACAGGCCATTAACAGCTAAAACGTTTACGCTTTAACGGTATATAGGTTTACAATAATTAACCAATGTTCCTAATGACTAATTCTCGATGTTATCGCTCTCTCTCTCCTAATGGGGCGAATGGTAGTACCTTGATATTTCGACGTTGTTTATATGATTGTATTAGTTATTGTCTTCCCACTAATGGCTCCGAAGATGAGTGAGAGCGATTACGAAACTTACACCCGCCCCACGCTTTTACCCGGAAAGGTGATGCTTGCACAAATTTAAAAATTAATTTTTTTACATAACGCTAACGAGACATTTAACCCCTTAAGACATACGAAATTAAGCACCTTGCGAAATATACACCCACTATAGTTCAGTTACTTAAGCTGAAAATATGGTAATACCTCCGAATCCTTTATAACCGCATGGATTTTCCGAAAATTTAGGCTCAAACTTATCATACTTCAAAAGTTACATGTGCGCTAGGTGAGCTTTTTGTTTTTAAGTGGTGAAAACTACCTCTTATTGAAAAAATAGGGAAAATACTAATTCAAGCATTTATAAGCAGTTATAAGAAATTCGAAGGGAAAAAACCTTGAGTAACTGGACTATTATGGTGACGATAGTGGGCGATTGCTTCCCTCGAAACCTATATCAGCCTTGACAAAATGGCGTTACCAGGACGGCTTCTGAGAGGAGAAAGAACTGACATTTCTATGCAAAGTCTTACTTCGTTAACGGAACGGCAAGATCACGATAACAATAATGCTCGAAGTCATGTAACGCCCTTCCCAGATTTGAAGAGAATGTATAACCCTGCCAAGGAGAGCATAACGCTACCAACAAATTTGGACTTATTTATCCAGAACTATGACAAAAGTTGTACAATGGAATTAGCCTAAAGACTACGATTGTGTGTTCCGTGTAGACAAATGAGAAAAATCGATCGCCAGGTGGCGTTATCGATACCAGAATTAAATAGAATAATAGTTTTAAACGTAACCAAGTGCATAGCCTATGGAAAAGTTGAAAAAAATCAGGTGTAGTGCATTCGATTTGTAATGGACGATTGAAGCAGTATAAAATTTTTCAATGGTTCAATTCTGTTGATTTTTTGAACCAAAAACCAGTTGTAACGATTCAAAATATTAGTTTGTCGTAATCAAAAATCAAAATTTGTTTTCAAAAACAATGAAATTTTATAATACGTGCAATAGGGTATCGGACTGGTATTTGCAAACCTTCTCAGATTATTTAGTGGTGTTTATCGAGGCCGCAAAAGTAGTTAATTCTTCCACGTTCTTCTTCGCATAAAAGCAGATCGAAGTGCACTACGTAAGGCCTCCAAAATGCTTCGAATTTTTGTCTTTACGTTCTTTCACGCCCTCTTCAATCCCCCTCCGGATCCCAATGGAAATTCCCGTATACAATCCCGGAATAGAACGAAGAAAACGACGATAAGTAGACCGCTCCTATATAAATACACACGCGAGCGTTTGTAGACGTACCTCTTGTAGCGAATTCGTCTTTTTCGTAGTCAGATTTAGATAACGCTCCTGGTTCTGGCAGAATTTCGCCGTCTGCTTCTCGAACTTCTTTTTTTCGCTCTTAGCGCCGCCGATGTACTTCTTGCGGAACTCCTCCAGAGGCTTCACCACCGAGGAATTCGCGTTCTCCAGCTGAAAAAGGGAAGAAAAATTGAGAATCGACGGGGAAATCATTACGATACCTCAAAATAATTGCAAAGTAGAACATCTGCGTTTGCAGCGAGGAGAAACCAATTGATATTTGTATTTGACAACAAATTAACGTTTTTTCGGGCTTAAGTAAACGTCATACAAGAAATTATCCTAATTATCCTATTAATCAATCAACTCAGCCCTGCTGCGATACTAGGGGTCTTAACACCACTACCGATAGCTTGGCCAATGAATAGCGTAGGGTGATCAACGATGATAAAAACACAAAATCTAGACAAACCTGAGCTTTTGCGTTCTTTTAAAAAGTAAAAATTAAAAAAAAATACAGGTCGTTTTTTCGTTTTTTCACCATAACGTGAAAATTATTGATGGAAATGCAATACGTTGTGGAGACGATTTGTAGAGAATTAAAAGAGCTTCAAAATGAACGTTTCTAAAACGTGATCGGAGCATTTTTCACCGAGAAAACTTGGAAAAACCATTAAATGGACCGTTTTTTCCCCAAAAATTCACAGTTTTGCCCAGTTTAAAGCTAAAGCGCTAATTTTGCGTGAAGAGTTAGGTTATAGTATCTACTTTAAGCACGCAAAAGTTGGATGCTGTCGGATGAATAGTTTTTGCACAATTACCTTATTAACAATATACATCGAAAACTTGCAAAATTCGGTGTATTAACTGAAATGGGCCGATTTTAATTTTTCAAACGGTTTTTGAAAGAGGACATCAATACCTACAACTTGGCTATTTTCGAATTTCGCATACGTTTGGAAAAAAGTGTGAAAATGGCCTCGAACATTGCGCTTCAAGCAGCCACCACTCAGCTCGAAATGCGAAATCGCGCAATGTTCGAGGCCAATTTTTTCACACTTTTCTCCCAGCGTATATGAAAATCCAAAATAGCCAAGTTGTAGGTTTTGATGTCCTCTAACGAAAACCGTTAGAAAAATTAAAACCGGCCCATCTCAGTTAATACGCCGAATTATTCAAAATTTCGGTGTATATTGTTAATAACGTAATTGTGCAAAACCTATTCATCTGACAGCAACCAACTTTTGCATGCTTAAAGTAGATTTGGTCCGCCTGCTGTTAAACTTTATCTACCAAAGCAGCTCTTTTTCGCCCTATAAATCTATACTAACCAAGGCTGGTTAGCTTCCCTTTTTCGGTTGAACTTGGGACGTGGCAGTTTTCCCCTTCGGTAGAAACGTCTCGTTTTCTTTTACAGACACGATAATCATTCGAACAATCGCAGTGACGTCTAAATGATCATCGAACACACATACATACATACATACATACGTACATACACACACACATCTATTTATGATCGTTTATTTACCTTCATTTATTTTGTAGGTCAGTCGTTTCGGTCGTTCACTTTAGAGTTGTCGTCAAGAATTGAAAAGAACGAGCGAATCGAGATCTACTCTCATTACTTAATCGCTTAATGGCACTTTCGTAATTGGATCGTAAGAATCGGCGCCCGGACAATAAAACAATTCAATTATCGTTTAACGCTGGATTTCTCATTTCGACATTTGTCAAAATTGCGACGGAAAAATTACCAAACCTCGATTAATGTTTACCGCAGAAATTCGACGCAAGAAATACTTATTAAATAACGGGAGATCCAGGGGAAACGCCGCACGATCCGCGACATTTCAAGAGAGGGGAAATGTTAAATTATATTAATGAATATCACATAATGCATAACGTCGTACATCGACTTCGGAGGAGTTACGGTGGTCTTTAAGAGTTGAAATGTCAAGGGAATTCTATTAATAATACCATGTATTAGTGAGAGGTTGCACTTGCGGCAAAGGCAAAAATGGTTCCGGCTCTTTTTCGCTCACGGAAAAATCCTTTGTTCTAAATTATACGAACAACACGAATAAACCATCCTGTGGAAAAACTACCGATAAACATGCGTCATTTTTAAGTGATAACTGCCATCTAATCGTTATCACTATTTATGACTGTTGTGCAAATACCACGTAATCCAAGTAAGGTGCATCACTTTTTATCCCTTATCGTACTTGTCGGTGTACCTGAAAAAGCAAACATTTCGACACTTACAATACGAATTTAATAGAAAAATTTTCTCCCTTGGTTTGGAAGACAGGGGGTTTGGGGATTAAGGAATGATGACAGTTAAAATAAGAAGGGGTAGTCCGGGAAACAAGGGACTCTAAATCCTGTAGAGATCCATCCTGAGAGGGACAACCCCGGAGCGACCCTGCCCTAAGCCTTAAGGAAAACCTGTCCTTGTCGACAAGTCAAAGCAACTGCAATTAGATGGCATTAATTTATTTGAACTTAAGGGAAACGATTTGAGCTTAAACCTTCCACTTCGAAAAATTGGTCTTCGTCGCAGTTCATCGTTCTACATACTTCCTCTCTTTCTTATTACTGTTTCGTGGTTTTTTTAACCGTAAAACATCGCCATTAAGCCCGAACCACATTTGTTTGTTTTAAGAAAATGTTAAGATGTCGCTTCACGCAGAGATAGAGCCTGTTTTCTTAAAAGCAAACGCTCCATACGGCGTGCGTTCCCTCGGAATCGAAAATAGGAGTGTTTCATGTCATGTACAACCGCACAGGAAGAATGTGATATGGATAGAATTAATATCACGTTATTAATCTTACGATATTTGACAAGGTATTTTTGTAGACAGCTATTTTTATCTTCAGAATGGACGTTAAAAGGTTATAATAACTTTGAAATCCCGGAAAACACTTACGAAGGCAATTTAGACAAGAAATTATAACACAGCGCAAGGGTCAAGATAACAAAGACTTAAGTCCTTTTTTCTCGATAAGGGATGGAGCAATAAAATCGCACTTTGCTTAAGAATTGAGCAATTAAACAAATAGCCCAGGCTTAGGGGGCATTTCTTCAGGGGGTGAGTACTGTGCGAAGGGTCGAAGGGTTGGTTTTAAGGAAGGGAATATTAAGTACATCCTAATAAAAATTGGAGAATTTAACAGAGATGGAATGGAGAAAACTCCTGCTGAAAGCTTCAGCAACGATTTCAGAGACTTGAAGAAAACAACAACTTCACTGTCGTTCACATGTACCTACGAGTGTAGTACGATTACAATTTAATATATTTGTATGGCCTGAAGATGATCGATGACATGATCGAAACCGGTCCCTTACACCATGACGCGACTAGTCCTGAATTATTGCCGGAACAAACCGAATCAGCTTCGGGCACGCTGATGAAAATTCATCGAAACTCTCACTTTCGGCTATCGCTAATCCCACTAATCAACGGGTTTGATCGATGCCGTCACCCGCCCCTCGGTCCCACGCGCGATTTTTCACGTAACCGATTGTCTAAAAGAAGGAGTAGAGAGAAGAAAACAGATCTTTTCGATGCGTTTTTTTGCGAATGTGTGTGTAGACTTTCACTGAAACGTAACGAGATTACGATTCGTGCTCTTCTATGGAGTTCGTTCACACGACGGACGAAAGTCGCGAGACAGCAAAAAACTCACGTGGAAAAAAATGGAAAGGTATCACAAAAAACCGCGTTTCACCGACACCTACATAACAAAGCCCCCAGTGCGACGCCATGATCCTATACAAAACTTGGGAAAAAGTTCACCTTTGCGCAACTCTTCCATCATGGCAATAATCGGTAGCAGGAATGTTCTAGGATATAAAAGTTACTTGGACCTGGAAACGTAAGAACCATCCATCAAATATCGAAATGTGATAGATATATGCTTATTTTAACGTTAGAATATAAAATTCATATCTACCTAGAATGTGCAGGCTCTGACAATATGGAAGAACTCAGATTTATCAAAATTCTAGAATATTCCAGCACAAGAACTTAGGCACTAACTAGTAGGAAATGTGTGCTATATTCAAAATCCTTGTACATGGAATGTGCTGCCTATAGCACTATAGCAAACGACGCAAAGACGCTTTTGAGATAGCCACGCCCAATCGCTCCCTTGATTGGTCTAATGCTCAGCTATCTACATCGATTGTATTCTTCCAGCCACGACTCTCCTGGCGGAATTATTATAGGCAGATAGTCAATGTTAATGGTCATATTTAAACTTTGGCCCCTCCAACGGTAATAGCGTTAATACATTAAGTAATAATAATGCGCTTGATTATTCTACAGGACATTTAAGTCTGGAAAATATGAGTTTTACGCTTGAAATCTAGCCATTTTTAATACGATCATTAAATTTCCATCTAACTATTGATGCTCAAGATGGTATGGATTCGACAAGCGATTCTCACATTTTCTCTCCTCTCCGAGCCCCCGTGCGTCATTACGTCTACGTCCACTCACCATCCTATCCCTCTCGTCCTCTATCTGGCCAATCAGCTCGGCGAAATTCTTCAAAGAGGAACAAATCACCTGCTCGTCATCCGTCTGGGTGCCACCCACGCACTCGAACGTGAATCCTTTCAGGCACTTCGCGAACGATCTTTGGGCGTTCGTCAGTTCTGGAAAATAAAAACAAATAAGACGCCGATGGAATTACTCGTGCGGACGTTAATCGAGCGAAGTTAGGCGTTGCTAAATAAACGAACTCGGACTACTTTTTTGATCTTACGAAAACGATGATAAATCTTGCAATAGTTTGGATCGTTGAGAAGGCGTAAACGAGAGCTGCCGCGTCGATAACGGTGCGATTTTATTTCACGCGTTTTCCGCAAACAGAATATCCTTAGTAGTGTACAACATGTGCGCGGTATAGCTGCGCAATCGGTCAAATTTACCCGACAATTGTAAATTTCCCGCTGTGGTCAGCAGTGAAAGAAGATGGTCGCACATGTCATCCGCGTCGCCTGGAAATAATACGGCACTTGCGCTTCTCTAACGTATACGTGTTGTAGTTTCGACTCCAGAGTCCAGATGGCGCTCGCCACGTAGCTTTTTTCACACTATAGTTTTCGACCTGGCAACGTACCCTATTCTTACGTACCGAACCCTTCCTCCAATTAAACACCTTGTGTTCTGTCATGTGACTAAATTACCACATAGTAATTTCTGAACAGACTTCAAGTGATTGGTTTGTCAAAATTTGTTTGTTAAACAATAATTGTATCGTAAGAACCGCGGGTCTTTTACGCTTACGTGAGTCCCCGCGTTAAATTCCAGCTTCAAGCGTACACACCCGAAGCGCCCCCCCCGTCAACCCGGCGAACGGGACCCTGCCGACCTCCCGTCCCCTGACGTCACGTCAAACCGATCCCGATTCCCGTCATTTTCGCACCGTCCAAATTACACGTTTCCCATGGACGATCCGAAGTGGCGAAAGAGGAGAGACCGCGAGGTCGCGACGGAGGTCTGCGACGACGTCCTGGACCTGAGGAAGCCGGAATCGTCGCTCCTCAGGCTGAAGAGGAACCCGGAGGAGAGGGGCACCATGAGGGTGCCCAGGAAGCAGAAGCCGAAGGCGCGAGACGTCGAATCCGTCACGGACCTGGTCGCCGAGAGGATCCTCGAGAAGGACGCCGAGATAAGGCGGCGGAAGGACGAATGGCAGACGACGATACCGCAGGGCGTCGATCTCAGCGAGATAGTCGCCGAGAGGATAGTCCGCATGCAGCAGGTCGAGCGGTTCCCGTACACCAACAGTGTGATCACGAAAAAGTTGGAGATACGAACGGAGAACCGGACGGGTCCGTTAGGGAGGACCCGGGATCGTTCCAGGAGACTCGAAAGGAATTCGAGGACGCGCGACGACACGCCGATCCGCCCCTGCTCGTCGAAGATACCGCAACGCGCCCGGGACCGCTCGGCGTCCAGCGCGTCTCCCTCGGGATCGCCGAGCCGCCCTAGGTTCCAGCTCAACCCGAACCCGGCCGGCCGCAGGATGCTCGTCAGGAACAACGCCGTCCAGGTCGACATAACGAGGGAGGGGATGCCCTCTTCCCGCACGCAGACCGACCTCCTCGACCGCGGCAGGCACGAGCACGTCCAGATAGTCCAGAGGCCGAACACGACGACCAAGAGGGTCCAGGCGAGGCTGTACACGACGAGCACCGCCGAGACCGATCCGGTGCAGCACGAGTACCTGTACAGGTAAATTACGGGTTCCCTTCAATGGAATGGTTCGTTTAAAAATTTGATAAAAGTGGTGCGGAGGCGTCGAGTTGGGTGAAAGTGCAAAATTGTCTTCAATGGTCGTGTTTTACGATCTTTGAAGGGTCAAGGGTCATAAATTTCAAGCAACTAGAGCTTAGTTCCCCTATGATAAATCGCCCGTTACGCCGCAGGTCCAAGTTCACGAACACCGATTCGTACTACCAGAGGAAGGACAAGAAGGTGCAGAAGAGGCGCGAGTACATCACCGAGGGCGACCTGTTGTGCATCGACTGGATCAATAAGTACCTGTTCAGCGCGAACCTCCAACCGGGCAGGTACGTGGTGGACCAGAAGGTCAGGGAGATCAGCGAAATCGGCACGAAATCGACGATACTCTCCAATTTCGAGTCGTGGTGATTTGCGTTGTTAAATAAAGTGAGTGCGAGTGTCGAAAATTTCTATTTCAAGTCTAATTTATTTGCGTCAAGTCAAAATTGTTACAATTAAAACTCATTTTGTTTCATTTTCACGGAACACGCAAATGCAGGCTTTAGGTCAGTTCCATTGTACAACTTTTGTCATTATTAGGCATAAGTAATGTTAAATTTCTTTTGAATCTGTTAATGTCGTCTTTAGAGGTATACTCATGGTTTCATGGGAACCATGTTAGACGTTTCATGCCTTCTTTTCTATTGTGGTGGCGATGCAGGAGGTCGTCGTTGTCTTATCTCGCAAACGGTTTGGGTACCGCCATTTTGTCAAGGCGGATATAGGTTTCGAGGAAAGCATAAAGGCATCGGTGTGTGTGCCTTTTTGCAAAAAACTGTAACGAACCTAAGTCCTTTCACCCAAAATTCTCCTCTATAATCAATCATCTAAGTGCCAGTAAGATAATGAATACTCTAAATCAGCTCCTGCAATGATAAATTTACGACTTCCATATATCACAATAGAGAAATTAACCTCCCAACGACGCTTTGCATCGTTATAAATTCCTCTACGTACACAATGCGACGAGAGGCTCTCTGGACGTGGGTGCAAAGGAGCGATTTTCCCATCACACACAGATTCCATCCCCTAACGGAGATCCGGGACAGGTTCAACGACCCCACACGATCCTGCAGCCCGTTGCATCAAATCGATATCCCTCTTACATGTAAAAAGGGACACAATGCCATAATTCTGGCTTCGAGTGGAAAACGAAAACGATAGAAAAATCATATGGAGGGGAAAATATCGAATTATCTTAGGGGGGATGAACACGAAAGGACCCAGGATGGGGTCAAAGGGGGAATTCGTTCGAAAGGTAAAAATTGCGGGAGGAAACATTACGTTACCCACATGTTTTCAACCTAACGGTTAATTGACCGTTTCGTTTATTGAATTGTACTTAATTAATAGTTACGTACATGGCTTCATTAATTATCTGAGTTAGGCGGGATTTTTATGACTCACGTTGAAAAAAATTGTAATTTAAATGACATAATCACTCTGGATTCACCTTTGACAGACAAATTTTACAATTGTTAGTAGGAACAAGTGCATATTATAACTCATATTGGGTTCGACTAATAGACGCAGTTGATCCAAGTTAATTACGAATTTTCTATACTTAAGTATCCTTTAAATAAGTATGGTTACGTTATGTGATTGGTTTTAAAACAAAACGAGTCATCAAGAGCGTGCAATCTGCACACGCAGTTTAATGTTAAATGACAGTATTATAACAACTCGCTAGTTAGAAGGAGGAGCTAGTGAGAAAAGAAAAAAAAATTGCTAAAATATGAGTCCATATAATCTATACCAAAAATATTTCAAATCGATATGCATGACAAGTATGAGTGCATACAATCAATAAAAACCATGAATGAAGCCGTTTGAAATTCGTCTGGTATGACGTCACAATGTGAGTTTTGAATCATTTAGAAATCTAGGGTATTGTTCAGAACGAAAATTGCCCTTTTTCATTTAATTAGAAAATTTTAGATATCTTTTAAGATACTTTATGGACAAAATACCGTCATTTCTGGACCTTTCAGGTAACCAACAGAACCTTTTCAAAAATTTCAGCTTTTCAGAACCATTGAAATCAATTTTGTAATAGAAAATGACCAATTTTTCATCATTTATGAACCTTGAGAACTGTTTTCAACCATTTAAAACAATTGGAGGGTAACAAATTTTTGAGGGAAACTTCAGAAATGTCGCAATAGAAAGCTGCCATTTGTGGATCACATAGGAAACTGTTGAATTGTCCAAAACTATTCTGGACAATTTCATCACAACTGTAGGAAACTTCTTGAAGGACCATTTAAGGAAATTTATACATAATGTGCGTGAGTAGTGTGATAGGGGCTGCAGGGGTGGTTTTGGAAATTCGAAGCAACGAAATCCTGGTCTGCGTAATAAATTAGCAATAAGATATGGGCCTACGATGGACTTATGAAGTGGATGACCTGGCCTAATAGACATGCTTTCACCCGTCGTTCGGTTCCCAAATTGTCGCGGTACCACGGCCAATTAAAAAAAAAAGTTATAAACAATGGGTGAAAGTGAACGAAATATTTTCCTACGGTGCTTAAAAGCGACGCGATCGCAATCGATTAGAGGTTTACTTACACCTCCTTCGATCGATTCGGGGTACGAAACTCCATGCTTTCCCTTTCGGGACCTCAAAAGGAAAGAAAAGCACGGCGTTACCGACCGACACATCCGACGTTACGAAGTCGGAATCAATTGTTCATCCGGCGAGCCCATTTCCGCGCATTTTTTCGCATCGAGCGATTCCTCGGTCTACTTATCGTTAAAATCCAGACGCGACCAGGAAGGGAATTCGACGGAAGTGGAACGACGACCGTAACATCATTTTATCATAAAACATTCGAAATTACCTCCCTTCTGCACGTCGAAACTTTGAATAGGGGATGCTTCGAATTATTCAAAGAGGGAAGCTCAAACGACACGTTAAGGGTGAGCTTTGACCATTGTTGCTGTAACAGGTCCTAATTGTCGGTTAAATTGGTAAAACCAACCCTATTTGGATGTTTATTTAGGGCGGCACGGTTTAACCCCCTTGTTTATCCACGGGGAAGGAACCGCTGGGGCGATGTGTTGTTTTTTGAAAATTAATAGCGATCAATGGGCGTTATTAAATTTTGGATTGAGACCATTTTTGAGACAAATTGATTTTAAAATCTTGTCTTGGTAAGTATTTTTTGCTGCAATGTGTACAATTTCCATAGGGAGCAGAGACCTGAAAATCCTTTTATAATAACCTGATCCTTATAAGCGGTTTACTTAAAGTATAACATTTCCTTCGGTGTCATTCCTGAAGAAATGGATATATTTTCAATGTAATTATGTAAACAGATTAATTATAGGTAGGTTTCAATATTATTTAATATGTAGAGATATAGTTCCACAATTTTGTATATTATTAGCCGATATTAGTGATTATAAATTTAAATCGAAACACAGTACTCCCGCAATCACTACATTATATTACATATAAAATTTCTTTCTTAAATGGTACTAAACACTGGTTGTGATGAAATGGTCCAGAATAGTTTTGGACAATTCAACAGTTTCCTATGTGATCCACAAATGGCAGTTTTCTATTGCGACATTTCTTAATTTTTCCTCAAAAATTTCCTAGTTTCCCTCGCCCTGAAATTGTTTGTAATGGTCTCTAATGGATCTCTGGCTTCCCAAATGATGCAAAAGGGCAACTGTTACTCTCCAATTGCTTTAAGTGGCTGAGAATAGTTCTCAAGGTTCATAAATGATGAAAACTTGGTCACTTTCTATTACAAAATTGCCTTCAATGGCTCTGGATAACTCTCGAGTTTTCTACTCGATTCAAAAAGGGCAAGTTTCTGTCTTGAAATTTTTCAAAAGGTTCTGTTGGTTACCTGAAAGGTCCAGAAATGATCCTATTTTGTCCAGAAAGTGCCTGTAAAAAGTTTAAAAGAAATTTAAATTTTCAAAGTAAATAGAAAAGAATAATTCACTAGATTCCTAAATGATTCAAAAATGAACTGAACAACCCCACATTCGAAAAGTATATATAGACCATCTTTTAATCGGCATAGTAAAAACAAAATGGCGACCCGTCAATCTAAATAAAAATTCGTAATTCTTTCGCTTTCGATCTGACGCAGAAATGTTATAAAGCTTTCTTGTAGATCTTAACACGTTCTATAACTTTCGTATTTGACATGTTCTTAAATAACTTACCCAAAAGAAGTTATTTCCGAAAAATTATATTTGTTATATTATACACTGCAGAACCAAAATGCTATAAGGTTTTTACACTGAGAAGCGCGCGGCGTACGAAATAAGCCTTCCCTATTGGCCGTGCCGTAGAGTTCTTTTGTTTTTAAAAGGGCCAATCTACCTTCGTCCTTTTTGTTCCTAAGAAATTTTGGTAAACTTTTACCTTTTTCCAGATGGAATTTTGATAAAAGCTATATATAATTAGAAGATATAAGAAAGTATCGATTATAATTTTAGGAAATGATCAGTTCAAAAGTTACCATGCGATTTTCCATAAGAGGTTAACTGCATGAAAATTAAAAAATCACCACTGCTCGATAAGAAACCGTAGAAAACGATGTGCGCGTTCAATTGTCGCCTTTCCTTTTACTTTTCGAGAAAAAAATTATTTGGCCAGTTTTATTCATGGGAAGGTGCGACGCGTGTGGATTTTTTCCCGTTTCGATTAAATATGCTTTAATTTGACTAAACTGAAAGTAGTAACCGACAGTAAAAGTGGTTCGCTCGTATGGCGGATGCGGAGATCACCAGCCAACCTTGGTTTCCATAAATAAGGCCTGTATACTTGTCAAACGTAGAAAGGAACGACGTACGTTAAGTGTGACATTGCATGCAATGAGTAATTCTAATATGGCCCTATTTAACACACAAGGTGCATTCCGAAACGTTCCCCTTACCATTTATTATCTCCTGCTCGTCATTGGAGTCACGTACGGGGTCCGCTTTTATAGTAATCGAACCTCAACAGACGTCGTGTCGACATGTCGTTTTATTAATACGATGATAATGACAAACATGTAAATTATAAACCAGCGCCAGATGCGTGAAGATTTCACAACGATTATCACAATATAAACACGACCGAGAGGTCGCTCGCAGCATCCACGTCCAAAGATCGAAATTATACTGAAGAATTTGCAGACGAGTCAGCCAACCTTATCTTGAAACTCGACAGCGACTGATTTTAGGTTGGCAATAGTGGAAGAGCGCAATCAAAGTAAGGCCCATTTTTTTCCAATCAAAACTATTTCATTCTATTGTAGGTTTAATTACAAGTATTTATCCTAATTTTCAGTCCAAAATGTTACACCTAGCGTTTTTTACGGCGTATTTTCGGTTTTTTGGCGTTTTCTGATTTTGACGCCAAATTTTCTTCAAAACGTTATCAGAGCCACATCGCATGCTGAAAAAATTTGACAGTACATGTAGTCGATGTAAAATTTTCCACGGAATCCATTCCCGTCGTCAGAATTGGCCTAAAATGTTTCCATTTGCGAGAAATCCCAAAAAAAACTTTTTTTTTTCAACCTGATTCAGCAACTCGCGTTAATAAATTTTTGGATTTTTTTTCAGGAGCGCAAAATGTTTGGTTTTTAGTGTACTTCTGGGCACTTTCAACTTTCCCGTGTGTATTTTGGTTTTAAGTACCAAAACAGGCGAAAAATAGCCAAATTCACCTAAAACGGTGACTTAAGCATGAGAAAAGAATGGCGAAAGTTGGAAATATTCCTGGGGATCGCCGGCCGAAGCCCCACCGATGAACTCAGATCAATCTCATTGAATACCAGACCATCTGGATGTCCAATATTGTGATATTCATGCGAAAATTGCAGTACTAATGGTGTATACCCATAAAATTCAATAGACAGATGGGTGATTACAGCCAAAATCGGCTATTGCTTTATGCCGAAGGGATTTTCGATTTTCCGCCGGTTTTCGGTTCCATTGAATATTTGGATCTTTATGGGAAAAAATAACGATAGTGTTCTTCCAAAAAAAATTCAATTTCAAAAATCACAATTTTGGGTATTTTCGCAAAACCTCTTTTTTTTGCATTTCATATACACAAAGGGTAAAAACGTATTTTTTGCATGCGCTTGGTATAAAGTCGGTAATTTTTTTGTTTTTAACCGGACCAATTCTGACTGGATGGACTTTACCTGTTAATTATTTTAACTCACCACTAGTCCCCAATAGGCAGTGTGATACAACTTAAGAGGCGGATAAATAAATTAAAATTAATCCAGGAAAATGTATTTGCCGTCCGTTCCGCGAAATAAATTTTCGTTCGTCGCGATAATGCGAATTAAATTGCGCTCGAGCCTCGCAACAAGTGCCAGTATTTACGGACCAGATAAAACGCAATTTATCAGAATATAAAATTCGATTATTTATATGCCGGATCAATTTCGTGGCCCGTAATAAAAAATTAATACCCAGACACCGACGGCGATAAATAACCGCGCGGTTTAACGATCGCGATGGAAATTAATCTCGGGAGAGGCAAAAACAATCGAAACTGTTATTACATATCTAAGTACATAAATTGGTTTTGTCGTTCCATTATAAATTAACAATAATGATATCAAGGCCGGGCACGTTCAGAGCTGGAGAGAAAATTCGCTCCGTTGCACACACTTCGATGAGTCAACAGATAAAGTTTCAAGGTGTCCGCAAGTGAGGACGAATAATATAAATAATAAATATTGAAGGTATGAATTGTTTTATTTATGAATTACTTGCGACGCATTTTAAACAAAGTCTGCCTGCATTCACTGATAACGTGGAGAATCCTTCGAATTCTTTTCATATTCCTACCGTACACACTGCGAATAAGGGAGATTCAAAGGAACTATCAGAAATCACAAACTATGGTAAAATCGCCGAACATTTTCCACACCAAAATCTTTAAAATTACATCGATCGACCAAAGGGTCGTGCGAGACGATAACGGCCGAAGCACAATCTCGTGGTAACAAACACAAAGTCTCTTAAGTCACTTCTTCAACACTGAGTATCGATAGGGGTGATTCTCGAAAATTATATCGATTCAAAAATGTTCATTTTTTGTTTAAAATTCAAAATGGCTGATCCAACATGACCGATTTTTTAGGAAAAGCTAAGCACTAAAACCAAAGTTGCATCAATTTTTGGCGGGGAAATTTAAAAGAAGTCAGAAAAGTTGAATATCATTAATGAATGTTTGAAATTTGTTCAAAATTTCTTCACTCTCTTCATATGTAAAAGTATACTTAGTCCCAACACAACTTCCGGTAACACGTGAGAACGGTTTTATCTTTGTCGATGCTTGCCACATGTTAAAATTGGTCATAAACTGCTTAGGAAGTTCTAGAATATTAAAAACAGAAGACAACATAAACGCTAATTGAAACTTTCTAGAAAAATTAGTCATATTACAAATTGAAAAAGGTGTAACAATTGACTAAAGACACAACAGTATGCCACAAACTTGTAATATGAGTATAACTATTGATCCCTTATTGCATATATACTTATTAAAAAATGTACCAATTTCATGTACAGCTATTGTAACTTTTACTCGACGTAAGTTAAAACGCTTCTCTCAATAATTTGTTACTAATGGTACTAATTTTAACAAACCTTAGAATAACACACCCTTGACGGCTAGTCAAGAGGCATAACTGCTCGTATTTTAAGAAATGTCACACTCGACTTCGAGTAAAAATCACTAATCCCTCAGGAGAGAATCACAACAGAAACTTGGCGCAGTCAGCAAGGATCCGCAAAAGAAGGTAAGAAGTTCCTCCAAAACGAAGTCATGTTACCACTGGTAATGTCACACTTGATCGTTCTCCCAGACGAGAATCACAATACTTCTTAGAAGGACTCTGGAAAGGGCGCTTTCAAAAGATCCATCATGAGAGCCAAATTGAGGGCATGTCACCGTTTATTAACAGCTAAATAAGCACGTTATTTCCGAGTTTTAAGTTAAATTGTTACTAATACCAGCAATATCAAAAACAATGCATGGCAGAATCATATTTCCACATAAGGCCGAACGTGTCGGCTCCTCTCTAAACTCCTTGAACAATTTTTCAACCAAGTCTCACTAATGTAAATCGAGTTCCCACATGAAATTATAAACAAAGCATATCATTGAGTTATAAACCACAAAAAAGAACGGATACAGGTCAAACCGACACAGAACGAGAGAGAGAACGATAGGGAAGGAGAGAGTGAGTTACCAGTTTAAAGGCCTAATTCGTCAATCAGGGAAAAGAAGAGCAATCCTACTCACGTTTAGCCGCGCTGATCAGATCCTTAACCTCCTTGATCATCCGCTTGATGTGCTGGTTCGTCTTCTCGAGCTCCCTCTCGTGTTTGTGGAGGTTCTCCCTGAAGTAGGGGCTGTCGCTCAGGCACTCCGTGAATTCGAGGGGCGGTAGCACGACCCCCATCTCGACCGGCATTTCTCGGACAACGGGGCACCTTAGATCATCTCTGGTTTACAAGGGGATCGTTTAAAGAGACGAATACGACGTAAGCGAGACCGCGACACGCTCTCCCTATCACGCACACAACAACGTACGACACACGACCGACCGTTCCACCGGACTGAGGAGAAAAACATGAACGCCAAAAAACAACCTGTGGGAATCGAGGGACGGAGACTGCGCAGAAACGACGACGTTCGAACGTCAAATACGGCACGGAACCAGATGCCGAACGCGAAACGTCAAACATTCGAAACGGTATGTTTTACGCATCCGGCAACACACAATACTTTGATCGAATTTATATATCGACATGAATGGTTCATCATACTCCTCTACGTTACCTCCTGATGTGATAAAGGTTCCTAGAAAATGATCTTACTGCCTTCGAGCTGTCCTTTAAACTTGCTTCTTCTACCATTGCATCGTACGTCTCATTCTTTGGTGTTCTACGGCTTTCAACGTTCCATGGTTACTGTTTATTGTGAGATCAAAGCCAAATAAAAATCAAAATAGAAGAAAATGTGTTATAAATAACCGCCTTCAACTAAAACAAGAATGGATGTACATTGAGCTCTGAAGAAGCGAATTGTCATCTGTTCTTTAAGTGTTCCTCTTTGTATGTAAAAATAGTAGCGTTCAATGGTGTTTTAAGTGTCCAAGTATTAGATTCTTGTCCTTAAAAATGTTACCTGTGGAAGTAATAGAAAACATTCTGAGGATGTGCGATGGGAAAACTCTGCTGAACGCTAGGAAGGTGAATGAACAGTGGAAGAGCATCGTTGACTATTTAACGAGGGTAGGTATACACCCGAACAAGTAGGTAAACAGGAAATCTAATTATAATGCTGTGTAAATACGGCAGAATTGGCATATCAATTCAATAATGGTATCTATTTATAAAAGAGGACGACCCTATCACTAAACAAAAAACAACTGTCCCCTTTCAAAATTTGTTATGCTAACACACTATAAATTTCGAGTTTTCAAACTAACACATGTCCCACAGCAGGTCATTCACGTTTTATTTTTGGGATATCTTTTGTTAAATAGGAAGCTGCAATGATCATGAGACAACAAGGGATATCTCCAAGTGTTTATCACAACAAATCACAAAGAGACTCATCATTTGTTTATCTATACAATTATTGGCCAATTAAAATTGGAATCATGTTCATCAATGGGGACATAATGGACATAGAATATCTGATACGTAACCATAAAAGCATTGACACATTAAACATTTCCAAAACACAACATAAACATAGTCTTGCATTACCCTTTCTAATCTCGGTCCATAGAAAACCCCGATCTGGTCCTGCTGTTGCCACAAGGAGATACCACGCAAGCAACTCCTCGAATACCTCCAGAACTACAAGGAAGACGATCCGGAAAAGTGGCTGTACATCTACATAAACTGGTGTTCATGGGAGGACATCGACAGGGTCGTGACCGACATAATCCTGAGTCCTGTCGAGATACCGAGGATATCCTGCATCGCGGTCGCCGGAGATTTCATAGCGGTCGGGTCCCACGACGGGCGCCTCAGGATATTTACGAGCAGCTGGAAGAAGGTGTACTCTGCCCGGATATTCGCTGTTAAAATTATTAGCCTAACGTTTATCGAGAGTAAGAATAACAAGTGCATTTAAAACTTCTGAAAGAAGTGTTTCTAAATAGCCTGCAAAATAGAGGACATATTGATTAACTCTAATTAACATTCATGAACTTCTGAATAGCTAAAAGTCAAAGTTAATTTTGTGTTTCAGGTGAGCAGACTAAAGATGGTGATCAAATCTGTTTAGTGATATCATTCCAAAAAGGTCTCCACATATTCTGTCTGGATAGGCAGAAAAAGGTCGAATTGATTATCCATGATGTGAAATCTCACAGGTAACAAATAACTAATTATTTAATGCATAAAGGAATGTTTTTCTTGATTGTTATGTATAACGATAGTCTGTTTTGTTTTTTTTTGTAGCATCTACAGGAATTACATTTGCTATGAAAAATTCGGTGGTAGAATGACGATAGCTAAGCTAAAGAATCTACACGGCAGAAGGGAGTTGGTGGAAATCTGGTTTTCCAGAATTTATTCACCTTCAAGTCTGTCCTGTATGAAGATGTGGGAGGGCGTGTGTACTTTCCTGGTTAATAACGAGGTTAAGATAATAGAATATGAATCGGCTGATGTTACACCAATGGACTGCATGAAGAAGAAAGCTAGGATCAAATTCAATTTTCCATTAGTCGATAGCCAGAACACACAGATTCTTAGGGATGATATCATCATAAGTTTATGTAAGAACACAAAGTGTTTTAAGAAGTTATAATGTCCTGTTCTTTCTCAGGTAAAAATGATGAAGACGTCAAGTGCGACTTCATTGAGTTTTTCCTTTTAACCGAGAATGAGAAGTACAGCAAGAAGATGTTTAACACCTGGGAGATCTTCAGGTCATACATCACTTGCATTTATTTGTATGGTAACACTTTAATTCTAGGAATGGACGTGGGCACTGTAAGCCTCTGCAACAATTTAATTCTTCTACTCTCATCCATCCCACTTCTTTCAGGTCTATTTCTATCGCGTCTCCTGTTGGAAAAATCTAGACATAAGGGAATACAGCCACAGGCTCATCATAGGGAAGCATCCTATTACATGCATAGCAGTTAAAGAAACCCCTAAGGAACGAAGAATTTATGTTTCTTCCAAATTCAGTATCCACGAAATCCCTGGTTTCTTGCCAAACATGTATTAATAATTTTATTTTAACCACAGTTAAAATTTTAAAACTGCATTTAATGGCAGAGTTTATATGTCAACCAACCAAAAAAGGAGTAGCTTTGATGTTAATTTTAATGTTTTTTTATTGTATTGTTGCAATCAATTGTAGAAAGTACTGGAAAACTTCATAATTCGTGGATAAGATTTAATTAACTAATAAGCAACTGCTTAGTATGTATCCTCCCATCAAATATATTAAACAGTTAAGAAGTTTTAAAGTACTTTAAGTGTTTTAAATATATTTTGTAAAAATGTACATTAAAGTATCAATTTTATTTTAAAATTTGTAGCTTATTGTTTTTCCAGTTTCGTAACTGATAGTTGCTTGTTACTTGAGGAGGCACAATTTAAACTTCCCGCAAGATGTCAGGCACGTCCATAGACCTTGTTAACAGAACAATAAAAGCATAAAGCATACATGAAGTCCACTAAAAGTAACCTAACCTCACTTTAACAATAAACATGGCTCACCTAAGGAAAACAATAATTTCCAAATGCGAAAAGAAGTTTTTAACAAAAAACCTCACTGAACATACGGTACGCATGCTACTTGGTTCGATTTAAATCCATTAATGTAACGTTTTAGAGATTAGATGGAAGATCCTTCGATGAGTTCCGAGACTTGGATATAAAATTTGGCCATGACTGGGGGTCTTGTTATTTATCACTGGGAGAGACAAAGTTAGTAAATGTACCGTCAGCACGATTACTTAATAAATATTTAGGGTTTTGGCTCAGGTGTCTTGTGAGGTACAAGTCCCGAAATCCTCTCGGCCCAGCGAAGGCATGCTTTATATTAACGTAGAACTGAACCCGATGGCGGCGCCCCACTTCGAGGCTGGCAGACCATCGAACCTTTCCACTCAGTTCAACAGATTACTAGAGAAATGCCTGAAGGATTCCAGGGCGGTCGATTTGGAGTCTCTTTGCATCAAAATGAATGAAAAGGTGTGCATTTATGGTACATAATTTTCTATTGAAGAAGCATCTCAACCTTTCAGGTATGGGCTATAAGAGTCGATATAAATGTGATGAACCATGAAGGTAATATTTTGGACTGCGCGTCTATGGCGGCGCTTGCTGCTCTAACACACTTCCGGAGGCCTGACGTGACATGCGATGGTGAGGAATTCATTATACACAACCATAAGCAACGGGACCCGATTCCTTTGGTTATGTTGCAATATCCAGTCTGTGTGACATACTCGATCTTCGGAACTGAGTAAGTGATTGCTACCTGATGTATTACAAGAATTGTCTCATTCACATAAGGAGTAGTGTAGTTGTAAGTGTATTGTAAAAAGTTAATTCTGCATGTGTTAACTGCAGCGTTTACATCAACTTATTCGTAAGTAGGTAGCAGGAGCAGTATGACGGTGATTGAACTGGGAGTCACTATCGCTCACTAGGTGGTGTTACTGATACGAAGATGTTTTAAATTTTAACAAAATTACCAATACCACCATTCCAACTATACTGTCCCTACACTCCAACTTATGTGAGTGTACCTTAGTTGTAATGTTTTCTCTTTAGGGAAATAGTTTTGGCCGACCCCAATTTACTTGAAGAGGGGGTGGCTGATGCATACCTCACTGTGGGGGCCAACGCATATAGGGAACTATGTGCCCTGCACTTAGGCGGAAAAGCTAATATCAGTCCCGGTGTCATTATGAATACTACCAAAAAGGCCATCGCTAGAGCAGCTATCGTCATAGACCAAATCAAACAGGCCGTCGAGGAAGATGTTAAACTCCGGTAATTATAAAATATAAACATGTGACAACCGCATTCACCACTATGATGTTACTTATCGATTGTTGCAGGCAGGAAAGGTCAGAGAGAGGTTTCCACAAAGTTGTTGAAGAAGTTAGAGATAGTGAAATTGCTTTAACAGAGTTAAAACAGTCTCTAGATGTGTGGATGGAGGAGAACCAACAGAAGAAAAAGAAACGGAAAGCAAAGGAAAAGTCGGAAGAGAAACTTACGGCTGAAATTGAAGGCATAGGTAAAGATTAATACTGATGTTTTCTTTAAGACTAGCATCTTTGTTTATACTCTCCTAACTTAACAAATAACCTAAAAATGTCATCTATTCCACAGACATGACAACATAAATTTGTGTTAATGATAGCTTACCGGCTTTTACCAGCTACTGTCTATACAAATGATAATTTCTTAGGTGCAGGGACAGCGACTCTGGTACCTACTAAGGAGGACGGGCAAAATGTGTGGGAAGTAAGCGATAGCGAAGACGAAGATGAAGTTATGTATCTAGAGCCTAAAGGTAATTCGAAATATGCTGTAAAGAACGTATCTGATTAAATTTTACTTTTAGTTGAACCAGTGGAAATACCAGATACAGACAGTGAAGAAGAGACGGTCATCGTACTGAATGCCAACAAAAAGACCAACAAGGGCAGAACCAAAAAATAACTCACAAATTTATTGCGAACTGTATTTTATACAAAATAAAAACAAATCAAAAATGGAATTAAATAATATTCAATGTGAAAACGGTACTAACAACTACATTTACCTTATTTTATAAATATCATTCTTTTTATTACCTTAATTGCACATGTCAGTTTGCGTCATTGTTAATGCCATTCTTTTGGTCCAGTTTATTGGCATTCGTTTTCACTGTGTAGATAAAAAACATGACGACCTCCTTTTCTTTAACCGGAATCGTCTTGAAATGTTTCATGAGAGTCTGGAATAACGTGGAAATGTTAAAATCGATAAAATTAATTCAATGCATCTACTCACATCGGCGAGCTGGGCCTTGTTCAGCCCCTGCCTCATAGGTACCTTGTAGTGTCTTTTGTAGCGCCTCAGAGTGTTCACCTGTAACTGGTAGAGATCGACCTCGGGGACGTCCGTGTCCGTCTCGTTCGAATCATCCTCCGAGTCTTTTCTCCGCCTCTTGTTCCGCGCGCACTGGATTATCATCTTGTGGAAATCGCAGATGTAGATGTGACGAGCCTAGGACAATAATTTTCAATGAGAAGTGTCCTTAAAATGATTTCATTAAGCAAACTACCCATGATTCGTTTATAAGTATTTAAGTTGATTTTGTGAAAAGTAACTTTCCTTACGAAAACAGATGAGTAAAGGTTGATTTAAGTTGGGTTCTTTAATCATGACGGAGTTGGTGTATTTTCAATCCATAAAAGTTAATCTTTTAACAAATGGTCCTTATCGTAACTACTGAACTGCGTGATTTGTTACATAGGTAAACGATCGGTGGTGGTTATACTGACTTCCCACTAAAGGGACAACTACCAGTTTCTTCTAATGGAAACAAAATAACTTTGAGGCATAAAGGGTAAACTAATTTCCCCCCTTGCTTCTGAATATACATTATTTCACTAATTAGTTTCCTTCTTTTGTTATTTTTGTTGAAGCAAGAGCATCTTTAGTCGATAGTTGTAATGTGAACACACCTCCAAATAAGACGTCCTCACCTCCGAAAGACAAAAGGCACGCCCGGTCGCAAGTATCAACAAGCACGCCATTACATAAACTCGCCGGCAGGATGAAATAAAGTGCGGCCCTTCGCCGGTCCGCGGGCGCGAACGAAATCTAAAGGTGCGAGTACTCACGGTGGTGTCCAAGTTGAGGTTGAGCCTCCTCTGCGTGACCGTCTTCTGTATCCGTTTGCTGTAGGACGCGTTCCCAGCTGGTTTCGTGCACCGCTCGTGGTTGTCGATCAAGCAGCAGATCTGGTCCGTCGGCCCTCTGGAATCCTCCTCACCCGTGCTGAAACCGTTCATTTGTGGGGGACCGCTCAACAGGAGAAAAGCTCGATCAGCTGGTCGACCATCTTGCGCGCGTCTATACCCCCTCGCCCCTATATTCAATGTTGTTTATGCGGTTCTGCGCCTGATCGAGCGTATCAAAACCATGGAACGAGAAAACAACCACAGGATACCAACCCGTTGGTGTCTTATGACAGCAGACATCAAAAATTAGCGTTAGCGTCTATATGTGTTATCGTTCCATGTCAATTGTAATTCGGTGTACTGTGGACGCGTCCGGTCCGAGTTACATGACAACTTTCGCGGTTTCCGTGTTCGAAAATTAAAAATATCCGAAGATAAATAAACAGAACGGTTTGAAATATTCAAATTTTATGAGTAAACTTCTGGATAGTTTTGTAACAGCTCTATATCGTAAACAAAACACCGAAATGTCTCAGAAGCATTTCCCGAACCCGTTCGAGGAATACAGCCAGGGGCCTCCCATCATGACAGAAAATAATAAGGTAAGTTGGACGATCCTTTTTCTCCCTCGATGTCACGATGAAATAAGTGTATAGAACTCGGTACAAAATTTATGTACTGCATTTTATTTACTAGAACTAATTACACCATAATCTCAATATTGTTTTAATTTACTGAATTAGGTTGTACAAGTTGAAAGAAGTATTTAAATGAGGTTTACACTATACTTGTCTGTTTTTCATAATTTCATATATGGATAGCGCATGGAAAATATGTAAAATATAAGTAAATTTTAGTAGGACATGTCTTACAAAAATTAGAACCCACAAATCATACCCTCATTACCTAACTACTTTATTCAGTAGTATTAAACTGTACAATTTCTCAACTATTCGAAATCCAGATCCGAGATAACAGTAAGATCACCCTCGGTCTAAACGGAAAATGGCAAGCTGCTCTGAACAAATTCCAATACCTGGACTTCAACGATTACAGCGTGTACACCGGCACTTCCGGGATCGCATTGTTGAAACTGAAGAAGAATCCAGAAAGCCCCGAGACACTACAAGTACTCATTACTCATTTCTCTTGGACGAGCAATTATCATAAGTCTTTTTAGGAAATTTTGAACTTGCTGAGCCTCCACAAACTGAAAGGCAAACGGCAGACTTTCTTATGTGGAGACGCTGGACCCCTGGCCATTGGGACAATCGTCAATTACAAATTGGGGAGGTTGCAAGAAGCTGAGCAACTTATCCTAAGGTGAATGACATTGACTGAATAATTTAAGATATGCTTGCTACAATCTTTAAATTTTATTTGTAGGTTGAGAAGTCTGGACAAAGACGTACTGAATATCCACTCAGACTTACCAAACGAATTGATGTATGGTCGTGCTGGTTACCTGTTTGCCATCATCTATGTTAACAGGAATGTGCAGCCTCCACCATTCAATGATAACTTCATAAGACAGGTAGAATTTTTTTCCATAAAAATGAAACATGGATGGATCATTCACGAAGACCGTTCATCCTAGTTTCGGCTTCCTGAAATGATGTGCTCACCAATGTTAATCTCCTGGAACAAAATTTTTCACTGATTAGTTGCAATCTTTCTGATTTTAACAGATAATCGAGACGATTTTGATAAACGGCAGGAGCAACGCGAAGGCAGGCAGTTTCAAATGCCCTCTAATGTACCAGTGGCACGACAGTTATTACTTAGGCGCCGCCCACGGCCTGTCCGGCATCCTATACTTGCTGTTGCAAGTGAGAGAATATCTGACTGAAGACGACCTGAACATACTGATCAAACCTACCATAGACTATCTCAGCAAGCAGAGGTACCAGAGTAGAATTTTAAGGGACTCAAAGTTGAATTATTTTTCTCTAAAGGTTTCCCAGTGGAAACTTTCCGTCTTCCTTGGGGAGAGAGCACGACAAGTACGTTCAATGGTGCCACGGAGCGCCTGGTTTCGTATACCTCTTCTCTGCTGCGTATAAGGTTTGTTTTAAGTCAGTCTTAGATTAAGACGTCATACTGACGATTTTAGACCCATATAGGGTCAAAGTAACGTAGAATTGCATTGGGTAACGGTGGAACATTATATTTAGATACATTTGGAAAAGATTTACGTGTGTATTCATTAGCGCCATCTCTCTGCTATTCACGGCAATAGAGTGCTTCAAATAATCCTATAAGAATTGGGGTTTTATATGAATCCATATTCGTTGAACCTTACAGTAATACATTTGATATTATTTTGACATCTGAGCGTGCACGGTTGGAATTCAGTATGGTAATCGTCGGTATGATTAAAGCCTTAAAATCATTTAGCCACTTAGCATAAGGTAAAAATACTTTACCATAAGTATGTACCTAACCCAAACTGCAACCGGGCATGCCTAGCTGTCAAGAAAACGTGTTATCATGGTCAAAAAACAATGCAAGCATGAGTGTGGTTATTTTTTTCGCATAATTTAAATGGTTTGGTTTGTTTTTAGGTCTTTCAAGACCCTCAGTACCTACAAATCGCGTCGGAGTGTGGCGAAGTGGTGTGGCGTAGAGGCCTCCTCAGGAAAGGCTATAGCCTTTGCCACGGAGTCTCTGGGAACGCATACTGCTTCCTCGAGTTATACCAGACGACCAGAGTAAGAAATACTTTGAATAACATCTGGCGCTCAAGAATGAGAGCGTCTTTCGGATTATTTACATTGAACATTCCTGTTTACCCGGTTTTGTAAATTACCTGAGGAGTGTATCCGTAAAACTTAGTGTAAATAAACCGCTCGTGCATGCAGGCCAGTTCGGTGTGAACTTTCACTTTAGATTTTCTCGAGTATTAATAAATGAAATTTAACTTGAGAATATAGATGTTAACAGGAAAAGTTATCATTTATGAAGCATTTTGCAAAATCTATAGGGGAAATCTCTTATCTGTTTTAGGACGAGATGCAATTGTATCGTGCGATAAGATTTGCTGAGTGGTGCTTTGATTACACAGAAGAGCACGAGGAGCATCCACCAGACAGACCACTGTCGCTGTATGAGGGCATAGCGGGTTCAGTGTATCTGTTGCTGGATATTCAGAGACCGCTAGAGGCGAAATTTCCAGGGTTCACCTTGTAGATAGATAAGTTGGTTATCAATGTAAATAATAAAAAATGTATCAAATAAAAGTTTATATTATAATAAAACGGTTAACTAATTCCTTATAACATCTTATTTACAAATTTCTCTAACTACAAATGACTACCAAAAATAGCATTATAATCGAGAAACAGCATGTGTACCCACATTTCTCCTTTTAATGTACAGGGCGAGCGAAAATAATTCGTTTATGAAACAAACACTCGCCTTTACCCGTCTTGACTTCTTACACTTCCCATCGCCCCGCAATAATATCAAGGCAACAATTATGACAAAAAGTTACGTAAACTGATATAACGTACATATCCGATATATACAAAGAAGTCTAAATCGGCTGCGCGTGTGTGGTTTTTTTGTGTGCAAAAGTAGTAGACGTTCAAGTTCTGATATGTAAAAATACATTCACATCGTACGATACATACATACAAACTATGTACACATTTTACTTAACCGCTATTTGACGTCGCGAGCGCCTCGGAGCGTCTCCCGCGGGATTTATCACAAACGGTAAACGCAAAGAGATGACAACAAAAATGGCACTGGTCCGCGATCTGACGCGCCCGGGGTCGCCCATTACGCAGTCGTCTACAAGGCACTCCGCAGGTCTTGGACTTACAAACAGTTTTTTGTAATTTTCATCGACGCACACATCGCTAGACAAAGTGTATTTAAAAACATTCCTTTAAACACAAGGGTCATAGTTAAATTTTTTCTTTAACTACTTTATTGCACTTTTGGGAGTCCACAATCGATGAGGTGGAAAAGGTACGAGTGAAAAGATTTCGACGCAAGTAATGAAAATTACAATTTCGGCACAAGTTTAATGCTGCTTGTTATTAGGCAGTAGTATCACAAATTTTATGTTTGAAACAAGTGGAATTATGTTGATTTCCTATTTTTTTAATGCAATCTACTATTTTGTGTAATAATGACAAATTATGAAAGCTGTAAATGTACTTTAACAATCTTCTGAATTGAAAAATGTTATAAATTTTGAATAGTGTTTTGTTTTTGGAAAAACTATTTCCACTCATACCCTATACATCGTATATCGTCATCTGTAATATCATATTGTCGGTCGTACGATAAAATGACTGTCGTTACAAGACTTTGTGTAGCTCTGTGTGGTTAAGGTTCAATATGGAACTATACTACAATAAAAAATATTACACTTTACATTTTTCAAACAACAGGGCCATCGAATTTTCATCATTATTATTCGTAATCTTCATTTAATAACGTATCAATCGATCCTGTTGTTTTCAGATAAAATTGATAAATAATATATATATTATTTATATATTATGTACAAACATTTACAAATTGTCACAAGCCTTCATTTCTGCCTGTGCTATATTTCCATAAAATATCACTAAGTAGCCAGTTCACGCTCTCTAAATCCACCGACCGACTCGTACAAAAATAGCAAAAATATCATTTTGGACTTTTAAACACTTCCTAACAGCAAATCAATAAGAGAAAGTTTGATATTTACAGGTTTTCAAATAGGTTTTATAAATTATTCATCTCTTTACAACAATTCCGTATATGTACAAGAAAACAAAGCCATCTTTGGTTGTTACTGGTTTTAAAAATCTCGACAATTGTTATTTAAAGTCGTCGCGTAAACGACTGTCCCACTGATCGGTTTAACAAATAAAGTCCGCCTTAAAAAAAGAATTAGGAAATGCACCTAAAATGCCATCATTGCACTGCACTGATCCGCCGTACCGCCTGCAAACCGATAGATTAACGAGTCCCGCACCATACAACAACAATAACAACATCAACAACAACGTTACGACCTCCCGATGAACTGAACCTCATTCTGTCTTCTGCTGACAGTAAAGTTCCTTGAGCGATTTGAGTTCGTCTATGAGCGCCTTGTTCTGGTTCTCGAGCACCGCGACGCGGTTCTCGAGGCACTTGATGTACTCCTTCTTCTTCCTCCGGCACTCCCTCGCCGCCTCCCTGTTCTTCAGCAGCCTCATCTCCCGCTTCCTCGCCTGGTCCTCGCCCGTACCGGAAGAGATGTTGCCGCCCTGCGCGACCACTGCAACACGGGAACCAAAACGCTCTAATTGAAAATCTGACGTGGGGAAGAACAAGACACAGGTGTAATTCCAGTGTTAACATCGAGAGCTTTATCTGTTTTATTTGCTTATGCCTAAATCTCGATAAACGTGTTGGTACAGCGCCGATAGTTCGTATGTTATGATGAGCTCCACGAGTGGGGAAGTTTAAATGCGCAATACATTCCACAGTTTAAAGAAGATACAGTTTGGCCCTCCCAGATCTGGCTCTTTCATCTTTTAGTTACTATTAACTGTAATAGTTAGGAAACTATGACTAGAAGTTTTGTTCTCCATTTCAATGGACTCGATCATCATCTTGTATGTCGGTGTTTTCGAGTCTTCTCACGTTTTTGGAACGTCCAAGTTGTTTTCTCTTTAGTGCTCCTTTAGTGCTATGTTCTCCTTACTCTTTGAATCCATAGCATCCCTCGTTAGCATGTAAACCCAACCATGTGCCGAACGCCCTCTATGTTGCCGTTATGGATCCGCCATTTTCGAAAAAATAACCACTACCAAAACCTCGGTGCTCACCCTATCGCAACTGAAAACTTTAATACATACCATACCTAATGGAGTGGTGTACAGTATTTTTCGAAATGTGGGAGTTATTTCTGCCACACCCAGTTATTGCACTGGATGTTTTGTGTGAACCTTACATAAGTATCCTTTAGGGAAAAAATTGTTAATAATATTTAAATGCATTGTAACTGCAACATGAATGAAATAAGAAAATCAAATTAACAGGCTCTATTTTTGAGGTTATGTACGTACCAACAGTGGCGCCTTTAATTTTCATTAGGTAACATTTCTTCTGGTCGCTTGTTAGCTATAATAGCGCAAATATATTCAATAGTAGAACTGTTTTATTTCTAATTCATAGAAAATTTACGCCTCTGTTTCTACTTCCACCTGTGGAGCGTTAAACATCATGTCAAACATCTTTAAAAGCTATGAAAACAGTCAACACATTTCCATTTAGGTGTGATTTAAATGCACACTCTTTAAACTGTGGAATTGTTTGCTTCCAAAACTATAATCCACTCAGAGGAATATTTGAGTAGTGTTACAAATAATGTTACTTCTACTAGTGCTTAGTACTTTTACAGAAATGTCAGTACTGTACAAATACTTTTACCGAGTGCTGGTATGTCCAACTAATGTAAATTGTCTTTTATCACAAATCATCCCTATCGCAGCAGAAACCTTAACCTTTAGCGTGGGAAAGGGCTCGGCACAAATCCGTCACATCCCATCTATTGAAAACAAAGAAATAAATCAAACTTACTATAAATAAACTAAATTTTCATGGCAAATTTTATTGGTACACCAATTACTTAAGATATAAGTTCGAAGAACGCCCGCCAGGCCTCTCCCCTGGCTTGTATCGTGCCCGACGTCCCGGACTTGTGCCGTACCCTTCCCGCCCCAGCAACTAGCCCGAAGTGATATACCTTGGATACTTTGCAGGGGTTCTTTTCTGTCGAGAGAGTTTGAAATTTTTCTCGCACGACCAGAGAAAACGCGTCCCTTTGCAAAGTCGGAACCGTCGGCCGTCTCGATTTTCACTCGGGGCCGATAATCGATTAGCATCGAGATATTATCCTTACCGGGTACGAAGAACTCTTGTCCCTGGGCGTACTGGACGATCGCGCCCGAGGCGGTCGCGTTCGTCATCGTCAGCGTGTGGATCCCCTGACCGCCCTCGCCGCTCGTTATCTGGATCGCGGTCGGAGTCAGGACTGGAAAGAAGAAACGACACGTCATCACTTCGAGCTCATTCTAGAACGTTGCTGTCGTGTGACCAGCACCGGAAAGATCATGGATATTCTTCGTAATGGGTTAAATGCACGGTTGAATCTGAGTCGAGTTCTTTTATTTATTCGTAATCGAAATGGATGGAAGTTCATATTAACTGCATGTAATTCGAACATACTGAAACTGAAGATATTGTGTTAGACGAACTACGTTACGACTTCCATCCATCATTCGATCGTTTCTTGAACTAACTTGATTAATGCTGTCTAAAATAAAAAGAAAGGAAAAAATAGTTAGTAAAGGAAAAACCACTATCAAATGTTATTAAGACTACTCTACTCTACGCCAGATGTTAGTAATGAATAATGTGCTTGGGGTAAATGCAGTAAAACCAAATTAGTCAAAATGTATATGAGTGTATTTGTACCAGTGCAACTACTACTCTCCACATGAACAAGTTTCCCAAGTAAATATATCGAGAGCGGTAACGTAGATTCATAAATATAGTGCCTTGACAACCATATTAACATAAGAATCTTCAATTTTTGCTGTACATACAACTGACTTTTTCGAACTATTCGTATTAACTTTCTATACTGTGTCACTATTAATTGAAGAACAAGTAAGTTTGGACTTGGTGAAATATGGCTCCATATAATGCCAGATTTTAATTGATGTCATATGTATTCTATTGTGGTGCTGATGAAGGTGCTTTACTAGTATCGGTACAAACTTTTAACAAAGGATCATTTGTATCAAGTCATGATTAATCCACATAAATAATAAATGCTTTACATTTTCTACCAATTACTTAATCTTTGATAAATATTGCATTCACTATATCTATATAATGATGTCCCTTATTCTTAGGTGACACGCACCTCCAAGCACTTATTCTATTACACTTAATCCCGGTGTCATCCGCAACAAATTATTTAATGTTGGCATAGTTTGTTCTTCGAACGTTGCGTATGAAACTGCGACGAATTAGGACTTCACTATACAACTTCCGAGAATGCTGCTGTTGCATCTTCTCTTCTTTGGGAGCTTCTATCGAGAACTTCATAAATGATTTTTACCACTTCACCTTTTCCTCAAAACAATTATAACTCGCTTAGAAATGACATCAGTCCATTAAAATTATCAGAAGTTTCTTGCAGCTTTTTCAACAATTTCTTAAGAGTGAAGTGAATCCCCATTACTTTTCGGAAACAATGTCAACTTCTTTAAAAGTGTCACTGCTTCATGTCAGTATAGAAACTCAAAAATTCCTTTAGAAATGTCATCAGTCCTTTAAAATCGTCAAAATTGGCTCATCCTCAGAAACTATTAAGCATCTTATGTATTTAACATTTATGTAGTAGTTAATGTAGTATCTTTGTTACGTTTCGTGAGATAATATAAATTTTAAAACAGCCTCTTACTTTAATTGTTCTAAGGTTACCAGTAGGTTAATGAAGGCACTATAGTTGTGAATAGAATACACATATTAACCTATTAGGTCGAAACTAACCTGTGTGGTATGGGATAGCGTGAGATGACAACTCACTGTCCGCCTCTGAGGATGTATGCTCGATCTTTCCTTCTGTGAACACCAGGAAAAGAAATAAGAACGGTACAGGTCCACTGTATTTTCAATTTTGAGGCGTAACTATTGACTAAAAAAAATATATTAATGCTTTAAGTTTTCATTTCTTTCCTTTTTTTTTTTTTAGAGAATAGAACTTTCTAAAAGATCCCATTGTTTCACAGGTAGCCTTCCTGTCCAAATTTAGAATCCCGTACCACAAAAGGAAAATAAGAGGGAGAAGGAGCGAGGCAGCTCCCGTTTGTAATAGTCCACGCATGCAAAGAATACAGTCGGCGGTAATCAAACAATGGGTTTTTTTTAAACGCAAACTCTTCCAGAAAAAAATACCAAAAACCAGGTCTTTTTTGCTGGAATTCACGTGCAATTCAATTTTATGTTTACTTCAAAATTAACTAACTCACCATGCACAAGCACTGCATAAACATGCAAAATCAAAACTATATATATAGATAAATAAATAAATAAAAAGATAATACCTTGGATATATTCCTATCTACGCAAAATAAAAATCCTCTAATTTCGGAACAAAAATAAAGGAAAAATAGAAAACTAAAAAAAGGTGTAACCACCGTGAATTATTATTATTTTAAGAGGAAGATTCAGCCATGCAATAAAAAACATACCAGCTATCTCACCCCCTCTGAGATCATTCAGGATTTTTCTGTAGGACGGCCTCCTCATCAACAGGTCCCTGCGTTTCTTCGGCGAGTCTTCGTCCGAGAAACTGTCGTCGCTCGCCGCCTCGACCACCTAGGAAATAATCCGACTGTTGTTTTATTTCACATCACCCTAGCCCTAATTACAATAGAATATACAATGTATACAAATATAATACTGAATGGAACCCAATTACAATTCGACACCAAACAGACAAATCCAGAAACAAGCCAAAATAAATAAATTATAGCACATGCAATTGATACCACAATAACTTAAGATACTGAAAACAGGAACTTGATAGAAACTGTATTATGCCGACAAGATAACGATAACAGATATCAACAGAATTAACAATATGAAATATTTGGGAGTGATCTCAAATGAAATCTGCCTATAGAGGGCTATAGATCCAAGATATCATTGATCATGAGCAAACTGTTAAACTGAGATTAACAGAGAAGAACAGCTTAACTAAGATGCACAATATTACCAAAATTTTAATATACCCTTTTTCCTTAACATATAATTATTTAATATACCAAAACACTGACTTGGGTCATATATGCTAAATATGATTAATACTTAGATTTTAAAATTATAGTCAAGATATTAGAGTGGCTCCTAATTAGTTATAACAGTTTGTTAAAACTCTGGTACATGCGTATGACCTCAATGCTTTTGCATTACACCTACCCAAATTAATAAATATTAATATTAATGATAAACAATGGCAAAGTAACATTAAACTGTAACGATTTCTAACTAAATTATTATTTACAGACTCAAATAACGCACAAGACAGACATAGCATTATATAATATTTAACTAAACCACACTCAGGATGTCAGTTGAAGTCGAATTTAACGTTTTTCAAATTTTAATTTAATACAATAGACACGTGATAGTGCGAACACCAAATAACGAAAACCCTGCACAAAGTGAACAACATATTTTCATGCATAAGCCGCCCTACACCATGAGTGACTTCACCTCCGTTCATGGAAAAGAAAGCCAGTAACGTCAAAAGTCGGTGCTTTCGTGTTGCTTCACATGGAATCTCCCGATATGTATTTGGTACAGCTGTTGTCAATATGCGCCACGCCAATTTGTTTTATTTCCTCTGTTCACTCATCTAAGATCATCTGGTGTAGTTCATCAAATGAGTTTCTCAAATACTACGTCTATCAAGTACTTTACTACGAAAAACAGTCAATATGAGCATCATCATTTTTATATACAGACTCTCATAGGTGCTCAATTCGCTGTATTCTTAGTGTAAATATTCGTCAAATGTTTATCATCTCCATAACTTTTGGCAAATACTCCCGCTTAATTATATACACATGTATTACGATATAGGGTGTATTTGAAGAATCTGATGTATTGGAAAGAAAACGATTATGAAGATGGGGTTATTGAAGAAAGCAAACTGAGGAGACCATACAAACAGAAATTCCTGAACAGTTGACTAAGATTTCATTAGGTAAGGCTATACATGAATAAATAAGCAATAGTAGAAAAGCGAATATCGGCGTTAACGGACCTAATAATTATGAAATAATCAGAGAAAAGGCTTTTATGTACAAAATAAAAACTCCCCGACAAACATAAATTTGTGACATTTTTGTTAAAAATGATTTATTATGTCGTTCTATTTCTTCGTTAGCATATTAGTGATGATTAGTATGACATGTAGCATGTAACCTTCATTAATGTGATCAGTCCTTGGCTTTTCGTGTTCACACCATCGCGTATCTACTGCATTAACATAAATAGTTATTATAATTTCCGATTTATAACTTGACAACCTTAACAAAGAACTTCCAAAGAGTTAGACAGCTGTAAACCTGTTTATGGATACATTTCTGGAATATATGGCCTACAAGAATGTACAATTAAAACTCCTTCTTCATCCTATGGGTTGAATTTCTTACCTGTAAAGTCTGCAGGCTCCCTTGGGTGGTCTGGATAACTGAATTGGGTTTACTGACTAAAATAACATTTCCTTTACTCAACATTGGCTGTATATTGGCCGCGGTCTGGATGACGGACTGTTGATTTGGTTGTATGACGCTCTGAACCTGTACAAAAAATTCATTTTAATTAACGTTCCGGCTACGCCACGACTTCCAACCCCCCGGAGTCGAGACAAGACATCAAATGAGAAGCGGATGAATATGTGGGGGGTTTCACACAGCCGGGGCGGGGTCACGCCCTACCTGTGCTTGGGTACTAGCGGGTAAGGTAAGTTGTACAATATTAGTAGCCGTCACCAGATGGGGTTGCGTATTAGTAAGGCCTACCGATGATGCTATGGAGCCCTGCGAGTCGGGCGACGCCCCCAAAGGGTCTACCTGGCCGTTTTCCTCCACGATGCCCTCCATCTTCGGAATCTCCATAAGACACCTGAAAAGAAAACCACAAATTTAATTCTGAAGAAATAAGAAAGGTAACGAGTAATTTCTAACAAAAGGGATAGCAACTCCTAACAAATCCAGGGAGCCATGGTTCCAAATTTGCAGGTCATTTGGGAGTGGACTAAATGATAAGATGTAAAATGATAAGTTTGTAAAAAATGTCGATTCATGTTCAAATTACAACTATTATTTGGGCTCCACCACAATGAGAAGCACACAATACCATTTCAACTCGTCAGCATCAGATAAGTAAGAAGAAAAGCAAATACCAAGGTGTAGGGAATTAGGGCAAGTTTTAAAACTGACAATGCAAATGATAAATAAAACGACAATGGCTGGTAGGATAGAACAAAACAGATACGAAGTGTATTAAATACTATACACAATAAGGGTACTGGTGACCCATTCCGAAGCTCTGATGCGTTTCTATACAATACACTGTGCTGGCGTGAATGTTCTTCAGAGAAATTAGTGCTAATACTAATTAATGCTGTGAAACATTGTTGCTAGAGAGGAGAGTCGAAAACTTGCAGTAATGTTCAAGGGTCCCTTTTGTTGTGGTCGATTTGAGAGAAGGTCCCAGACACGATAGGACTGTCGCTGCAGTATTTGAGTTCAAGCTTTGGATCGTCAAAGCCGAGTAATGAGGAAGATAGAACAAAACTAATCTAATACTAGACCTACTGAAACTTACAAAATAACAAGAGACTGGCATTCTTACAAAATCTCAAGATATTCGCCGATAAGAATATGAGGCAGTTAAGAGGTGGCAGTGTACAGTGAAGCTCCCCTGAAGAAATTTTGTTAAATGAAGAAACCATTTCCGATGAGAACACATCTTCCATGCAGGGTCCTCTAAGAAGTGAACTTTGGTGTACTGCAAATCCATTACATAGATAACAATAGTTTCAACAATCAATGGTAAACCAAAACAATAGTGTCATCGCCTTTGGGTTTACTGTGGTAATAATAGTAATAAGAGGAATTTTGAATGTCTTTTGTTGTTGTGAAAGGTGTTGACGCAGATTCGTTTCATTTAATTATTTGTACAGGAAGTAATGGGTTATTATCAACAAATTCAAGTATTTAGTTACATTTTTAAATCGTCAACGAAGCAACAACTTATCAAAGTTTACATTCGCCTCACATCTCTGACGTCGTCCGTTATCATAAACGCGAGACCGATAGAATAATCCTCCTCTAGGTACGTACTTAATACGCTCCCCTTTCTTAGGTAGCATCAGTCCATATGTATCAAAATATTATCGTTATTGGAACAAGGTCACCCACACTTGCTGTCAATTCGTGCGGTGTGCATTTCTGTGTATTCTCCGTTTACACGAATGTTTACACGTCCGAGGAGGCTCTCGGTTTCCGTGTCACATGCACGGCCGTGCGGTGTGTTATTGTTTACGGACGTCGGACGGCCGAAGGAAGTTCTGGGGGAAGACGAAGACGGCGGCGGACACTCCGGGGGCCGTCTAAATTTAAAACCGACGATGACGCCATGACAACACTACTCGCACACTCGCCCGCGTACGGCGAAAGGTGCACGAGGGCCCGAAGGGGAGTGTTCGAGGGCGGCAGCGGCGGCGGCGGCACCCGTCGCCGACGTCCCCTCGTTTGTTGTTGTTTATGACTCGTTCCGTGTGAGAGAGAGTGTGTGTGTGTGCGTGTGTCGTCGTCTGGTAGCGTGTACACGCTCGTATTCTTCGGCTGCGAGATAGAGAGAGGTGTACTTACCACCAGTCGTTACGTATTCCTCTCGTCACCGGGTTTGCTGCGATCGGAGTGGATAAACGGGCGATACGTAGTAGCCACGTCAAGATTTCGGGGCGGTCGTCACTGGACGGGCGCACGGACGCACACGAGTGCGCGTCACACAAATGGCGGACTCTCGCGCTCACTCCCTCGCGGCCACATGTGCGCCGCTCCTCTCTCTTCTTTACCCGCTCGTTTTCGCTCTCTCTCTTTCTCCCGTTGGTGTAAGGAGGCGTCTTTCTCCGACGTATATACAGTGCGGCTCAGATAAACCCACACCGAGTGAACTTTAATTGAATAATCGAAACAATAGCTATAAGTGAAGGTATATTGGGTGATCTTCACAAACTCAATTAGCTCATTTTTTACCTTAGTTTCCTGTGTACTTCATTTTTGGCTTTGGAAGAGGACTCGAAAGCCATTCACCATTCATTGGCTCGGGAAGGTAAACAAATCTTACGTCTTCAGATAACACAGGCCTGATGGATATCCAATGGACCATTTACCACAAGCTCCGGCATTCATTGTATACAAAATATGAACATGTATTGGACATGAACGTGCATAGACATGTCACGGACCTATATTGGCTCTTCATGCACCTGGATTGAACATATTACGAACAAGAATTAGACCAGCATTGGCACTATGGAAATCATGAAGAGATGTTATAGGTCATTACTAGAAAGACAAGTAGAGTATTCACAAAATTTATTAGGAAGACTGAATATATCAAACATACCACACACTCTTGACGTCAAGTTTTCCTGCTTCCTGAGCAACCGTTATTGCAGCCGAGGGCATAATGCATTACAGAGAGGCAAAAGCCGAAGAGGACCACATGTTTTGAACGAAAATTACGTAATTCAATGCTTCTATCCCGATTTTCAAATATCGTTGGAGCGCTGGTTTTTGGGACGCGCGTTAGAGTCTATTATTATTATGCGACAAATCGCCTGATGATTCGATACATTAATAGCCCCCAATTTACTCGAATAAAAGGCAAAAAAGTCCATATTGTTTATCGAGAGTCCATGCGAATTTCTCGTATCGTTACATCGGGTCGCGATCTATTTTCGCGTATTTACGTAAGCGGCGTCCTTGGGACGCGACGCGTGTTCCTTCCTATCGCCGTTTTTATCCTTTAGGATGTCGATTAGCGGAGATCTCAGGACGGGGCACCCTCCAGGCTCCCGTTTTAAAGGTTACCGTGTCGCCCGTTAACCGGAGAAATGTAACAAGTGGCACAAGAAAGGTCGTGGAATCGATTAGGGGTGACGTAATCGGGGACGTACGTCATTTTCCAGAGGATGACGTAAGCGGTGTGACTCATAATGGGACTGCCGACGCGCCACTCATATATCTTACCCAATAACAGTAATAGTAGAAGAGACAGATGAAAAGAGAAAAAAAATTCGTGATGCGAAATTACAAATTTATCGATACTTTCAATAGTAATTGTGATAATGAGCATTGTGCTAATGCAGCTACATTTAAATACAATAGCAGAAGCGATAATGAATGTATTGATCGTTGTTTAATGAGACTGAGTTACTGTTCGCTAAGTGATAATAACAATTAAATGGAAAATAACCAGAGAAACTAGTCAGCATTACTTGCATAATCGATGGTTTTATAGGCAACCAACAATACGTTACTATATATGAGGTGAGTCCTCTTTTATAACGGTACTTTTCTAAAAGCGATTGATTTTACTGCCCCTTTACGTTGAAATGCCTGAATTTTGATAAGGTTAATCTCCATAATGTGATAATTTTAATGTATATGTATTTTAGTTGTTTCAAGCAGTTGAATGGGTTTTATACAGTCAAATTTTCACGATACCACGTTATCCTACATGTATAGTTGCCTATACCCAACCTTTGCTTGTGTAACGTCCTAACCTAATAGTGACAATTGTTATGTATAAGGAATATCACAAGTACTGTTATTAAAAGTGCACACGGGAATGGGCTGGGGTGAAACAAGGAGCCTTCAAGACTTATCTGTCTCTCTAAACCTTTATCATTTAAATTTGCCTCGCAGTACATCACTTCTCTCATTGGCCAATATCTATAGAACATGAAATTGTTTCTAACGTTTCAACAGTTTTACGTAAGAAATCGATGTTCTTAGAGATTTTACATAACCTCAAAATGTCGTATATGGTAAAATGATACATAGCTTTAAATATTTTTAATGTTATTCTTAGTAGATTCTAAGTGTAAAAAATGGTTGTCGGAGCCTTCCCGGCTGCGAAATTGGGCGCGCTCCTCTTAAAACAAATCAGCAAGCCTATAGCGAACATCGTTAAGAATCAAGCGAAGAATTCCCCTGTCTTCAGGAAGTATGTCTGCATGCCTCCAGCCCAATGTACCCATTCAAAAAGTTTAGTACACACCTTTATACTTATTCGATCCATTTTTCAGTTTATAACTGGTGCGAGGTAAAGGCGAAGATGTGGATATTAAACCTGGGTAAGCCCGTTAATATACCAGTATTAAACGAAGCAATGGCTATCGAATTGGGGGCTAACTTGCTCGGTGAAGGAATCATATTTATCATCGCGTCTGCGATCCTAATAGCAGAATACAATCGGTAAGAAGACAATATTGATTATCATAAAGAATCCTCTAACATTTCTTTAGGTCCTCGAGGAAGGAAGCCGCCAAAGAGGAGGCTAAGCAGAAGGAAATGGCCGATATACAGACCACTATTAGGGAACTTTTTATACAAAGTGAGCAGCAGGGCGCGCAGTTAAGGGAATTGACAAGAAAAGTAGGAGAATTAGGTAAATACAGTGTATAGATCTGTTACTTTTGACTTAATGATATTAATAACACTTCTAGAAATTGTTTTAGTTTTCATTCTTTTGTTCCCATATTCCCAAAACTATTTTTCCATACATCTACTACTGAATTTAATGAACCACAATTCACGTACTCAAAATGAAACACTTTTGTAAAGTACTATAATGATGCACTGATTGCTTGTTTACATGTACTTTTAGAATCTCGATTTGCAATAAGAACAACTTCAAAACCTCCACCATCCAGCACACCAGCCCCAAAGAAACCGACGTCGTTGCCATCTCTACCTTCCAAGGAATACCTCACGCAACCTTCGATTAGTACCGTAAATCACAGACAGAACTTTACTTATGGAATAGTTTTAAGCGCCGTTGATGACATAGAAAACGAATTTTGGAATTACCCGTTAGTAGAAAGACAGGACAGCATCGTAACAGTAAGTCTTTATTACCTTCAGAGGCTCCTCAGATTCGGACAGTGATGACGTCAGAGTAAGTCTAGTCATGTCTTTTAGAAAAAAATATATTTAAGTTTATACCGTTGTTATAGTTTTAAGTTTGTCGCTGAGCAGTTGTTTTAAATGCAATCACAAAAATATCCATACATATATTTTTGAAACTGATAAATAAATCTGTGTAAACCACCTTCATGAATACAAGAAAAAATATATATATATCACTTCTCGCAAAGTACCTTTTCCTTCAGCATCTTCTGCAGGTGCTCTACTTGTTCTTCGAGTTTCCTGTAATCGATGTCGGTCCGTTTCCTCCGTCTCGATTTCGAGACCGTCGAGCTGCCCCTCGAGCTCGTTCCGGATCCGGCCGAGCTGGACCTTCTGCTCCTCCTGGTTTCCGGACTCGGCGTCCTCGACCTAAAAGTGATCTTGTGGAAGTCTATGAGCTCGGGGTCGGCGTACTTCGTGCTGGTCGATGAACTTGCCCGGCTCACATTCATCACCGGCCTCGATCTGAAGTTGTACAGAAAAAAGGTTTAATCTAGAAGATGAACATTTTCTGACTATTGTGCCAAATATCGTTTAGAAGGTGGTTGTAGGATTGACCTGTTCTTTGACATATTCCTCGTTTTTTCCTGGCTTCTACTGAATTCAGGTGACTGGCTTCTCTTGTACATCATCCTTATGCTCTCGCAGGACTCTTTCGCTGACAGCTTTTTGTGGTCTCCTATGCCAGTTCTGTCTCAAAAATACGAGGGTTTATGAGTCGTTACTTTTCTGCAGATGTAAATTTCATATCTTAATACAAGGTGTCCAGAATTTACCTCTTGAAAGTACTTTGATTCCAAAACGTCTGTAGAACATTCTCCTGTACATTCTTACCTGGATTCCGATTTTTTAGATTTATTCAACTTGGCCTTCAGACACCTCTCTGAACACCGAACCTTCTCCAGTTCCTTCGTCAATTGTATTTTGTCCTGCCTGAGTTTCTCCACTAACTCGTGATGCGAGTTCCTCTCGGTGATGACGGATTTCTCGAAATTGCTCAAAGCCTTTTGCAGCGACACCAATTGCGCTTTCGGTTTCTTCCCCGCTAACTTCGACAGGTATCGTACCTCCTCCTGCAGCTGCAAGTTCTCTTCCGTTAGTTCGTCGACACTGGAAGAATAGGTTTTTGGCGGAGGAGTGATGTTGATGTAATGTGAGTTACCGTTTCTGAAGAAAATAAATTTTTTTGGCTTCGTTGTTGTTGTTTTTCTTTGTCAGCTCTTCCTTGGTTTTGGCCAGCTCCACTTCTAATCGTCTGATGGTGCCTTGTAGGATCACTGGATCGGGGGGCCCACAGTATTCAAGCGGTAGAGGGTAGCGTATCCTGTAGAGTGCATTAATGTAATCAGATACTTTTTCTTTAGCAACGAATACTTACTTATCAAATTCGACTATGTAAGTCACTATTAAGTATCTTCGGTTGTTGTTAGTTGGCCCCACGGTTTTGGTAAGCTTCCTGGACCTGAGCATCTCCAAATCTTCGAACGTCAGTAAATCCAATGATACACTCTCGCTGGTCTAAATGGGAAGTGAAATGTAGTAACGGAGTTCTTTGAAGGTTCAGATGTACTCACTCGTAATAGTCCAGATTTCACCATAGCTACAAACACATCGAACTGCTTAAAGTTCCCAGTTTTGTGCGTTAAATTTTCGATATCTGAAAGCGATAACTAGCTGTTTAAAAGTATTTACGACAAACGATTTTGTTGCTACATGTGGCGTCATAACTGCATTGCCATTCTTCTCCTGAACCTTTGTCCGTTATCAAAATTTCCAAATTATTGCATAAAACGTTCATTTTGAAGAGGTATTCTTGTCCTTGGAAGTTGCAAGTCGTTACCAAATTGGGATCTGCCATCTTCATTGAAAATGTTTAAAATAAAACTTTTGATTTTGATGTATCACTTTGATCAGTAAAGAATTGTCAGTGGACACTGAAGTGACAAAAATTACAAAGGGTAAAAAAAATGAATCCATCAAAATTAACAAGTGTTTACTAGGAATGTAAATGAAATGTTACATTTTACACAAAACAATATACCTCTACCATACACTCAAATATGAATCGGTACAAACAAAATAGAAAAAAAAATATATATGTACATAGAATTCTTGAGCTACCTCGAAACCTTTCACAACCTAAAAGTAAACTACTTCCATAACTTTGAGCCTAAGTTACATATTGAACAATGGAATGTTACATGGAATAGTACAAAATGTATCAACAATGGTAAAAATTCAGATCACAGATCTATAATGTATGTACGGTTTATAAAGTCTACTATCTCGGGTTACTTGGGTAGAATCTTTTCTTTAGTGGGAGGAGGAGTAGTCGGTTTCTGAGTAGGAACAGCTTCTTTGGGAGGAGCAGCCGTCACCGACTTAGGGGGTTGTGTTGCTTGCTGCTTCGGAGGAGGGGCGGTTGTTTGTTGCTTGGGAGGAGGTGTTGTTTGCTGTTTGGAAGGAGGGGTGGTTTGTTGCTTGGGAGGAGGTGTTGTTTGCTGTTTGGGAGGAGGGGTGGTTTGTTGCTTAGGAGGGGGAGTGGTTTGTTGTTTAGGAGGAGGAGTGGTTTGTTGCTTAGGAGGAGGAGTGGTTTGTTGCTTGGGAGGAGGAGTGGTTTGTTGTTTGGGAGCCTGTGTGGTCTGTTGTTTCGGAGGAGGAGGGGTGGTGTTGGTAGCGGGAGCCTTCTGTTTCGGTGGCGGTGGATTCGTCTTTGCCTCCTGTTTTGGAGCCGGAGTGGGCTTTGTTTCCTGTTTTGGAGCCGGAGTTGGCTTCGGCGCCTGAGTAGTCTTTCTCTCCTGTTTCGGGGCGGCAGTGGTCGGTTTCGGAGTCTCAGGCACATCCCTCTTCTTCCTGTTGCTGCTCAGATGTTCCCATCCAACTTTAGACAGAGGGATTCTTCCTATATAATCGTTATTCGGCGATCCCAAGTAGAGGGTGTCTTTAATTATACGTGCTTCAGATATGAAGTGTAACCTTTTGTCGATGTTGTGAATGCTACTCAACACCTCCCCGTCCTTTGATAACTGAATTATTGTTACTCTTTTTGCTGTTAAAGCACCAGCGAATGAACTGAAATGACCGATCTGAAATGAACACAAGGTAATCTATGAGGTTTAAAGGTGTTGCGTTTCTTACGAAATGAACTGCTCTTTGAGATATCTCGTTGGGGTAAATCCTGTTGATGCTAGCAAACAATAATTCGGATAGTCCAAAAACCCTAGCGATGAACTTCCTGACGTATGGGAAGGGAGATATCGATTGAAATAGCTGGGGATGGTCCTTATCGACTGCTGATATTAAGGCGACCAAAAAACCGCCTTGTCCATCTGGAGAGATGTTGTCAGGCGTTCCAGGTAAACCTTCGATGAAAACATCATGTTTGCCTTTCTTTGCACCTTGCAGATGGTATCTCAGGATGCGGTTTGTACGAGTTTCGGCCACCAGAACAAAACTCTCGTCATCAGCCAGGATGACACCATTAGCAAGTCCAATTTTATCAATAAGGACAGTGTTCTTTTTTGTTTTAACATTGTAGTGAATTAATCTAAAAAGAACAAACGTCAGTTTATATTTAGTTTTATCTCTCGGAGACAAACAAATGCTATTGAGGTAAATAAAATGAAAACAAGATAAAACATTTGAGTTTTACAGTTATCAGAAGTAGATAAAGCAGATCTGTATTTTAATAACCTATTGGGTCTAAAAAAAGAAACAAGAATTTTATCAATTCAGCGTGGCAGAAACTTTCCTTAAACATCAATTAACCTTCAAGCGATATACAAATTTTCTGAACAATAAGATAATGAAGAATGCCGTTTAAATATTTAAACAAACAAGATAACATGCTGTGAATAGTAACAACTCACCTCCCTGAAGGATCGGCTAATAAATCAAAAACTCCATCTTCCAAGCTAAATTCCGTAGACGACACACTCCAATAAATATCACCATTAGATGCTATAGCCAAACTGTTAAAGAACTTCGTCTTTTTGCCATTAATTTCCTCACTTGGAGATACCAATTGTACTTTCTCGCCTACAATTAAAATTTTACCAATGCACATACATTTCAATACCTTCCCTTACCTGTCTTCACGTTCACTTTGAAAATGCCATAGTATGCGTCAGCAGCGTACAAATTTCCGGCCTTATCAAAAGCCAAACCTAGCGGCCTGCCGCATATCCTCTCCTCGTAGTCTGCTTTGCAGGGCTTCCCGAACTTCACGACCGGCGTGATATGATTGCCAGTAAGTTTAACGACGTCACCGCCCAACAGCGAAGTGTACACTTCACCATTGTACTGGGCGAACGCCTCCGGACCTAACAGTTCGCCTTTGTGCCAGAGTTCGGCGTCTTTCAGATTCTCCGTTATGGCTAATTTGCCTTCCAAGGGTTTCGTTGGGGGGATCCTAAATGATAGAGGTTTAGGTTTCACCAGTGTTGAGGTGAAGAAAACTTACCTGAATCTATCTGTGAACGATGTGTGCGGCGGAAGGTTCGGTATGAACGTTATTAGGAGGACTATAATTGTCAGCTCTAGCAACCGCTGGAGGAAGAATCTGAATATACCTTTCAGACCCATTCTGTTCTAAAAAATTATGAGAGAAAAGATTATTATTACACCTCGGATGGAAGAACAATCGGAGGTTTACCTTGATACACGAAGGTTAGCTGATGAACATACCAGAACAAAAACTTATTAATTAGCTAATTAACAGAAACAAGTGTAATTAAACAGCGATCTCACCTCTTACCTCTGAAAAAACGGTTTGACACGTCCACAAAACAAGAAAAACATCGGCACAAAACATGATTTGACAATACTGCCAACTGTCCTAAGAGATATAATTTGATGGTTGCTAAGACAGTTCTTCTTTTGACGTTCAGTGAGTTGACATAACCTCAATGTTAAAAAGTGTAAAATATGAACAAAATAACTTCGAAATTATTAAAATCCCTCGAGAAACAAATACTTTTTGTTACTAAACTTCGTTATTCCCAAGTGCCAGCGGAGGAAACCGGTAAGTCTCCATGAATTTTATGTTTGGGCGTGCTCGAGCACTTCAGTCTTAATTTTGAATTTCAGTAGTAACTCAGATACCCCAATACCTGAGTTTGTGCCCGGGTTTTCTTGAAAAACATAAAGAATTAGCTGAAAGCCTCGTGAATAGTATGTCCGTTCATAACGATTTTATTACCGAACATGAGGAAAAAACTATTCTCGAAGAAATAGAGCCTTACATGAAACGTTTACGATACGAGTTTGATCACTGGGACGACGTAAGTTAAATGTCGCTTACACATTGTACACTATCGTTAAAAAACGCATCAAATTTTAATTTCAAAAAGTTGTCGGTATTACTTCGGTGCCGTACTTCTGAGCCTTTATGCTCTGAGCGAAGTTGTGTTTTTCTTGAGGTTCGTTCTCCAGAATTGTTTCGACTTCTTCCGAGGGTCACAATACCACTTGCTGTTTCTCTTCTCCTGATTTCATCCATCTGTGTTTTTCTTGGCCTTCCTGTGCTATTCCGTTTTGTTGCTTTTGCTTTAAAAAGTAACATAGGTAATAAACTTAAAACCTTTAATACTTTAAGGCCATACATGGTTATAGAGAAACAGAAAGGTTAAAGTGGAATGAAGAAAACACCAAAGTATTGGACAGAGTACGCAGTATTGCCTTCCCACCTAGCGTGGCTCAGTTAAAGTTTGTGCATATATTAGATTTAGCTGAAAATGGTTATATCAAACCACACATTGATGCCGTTAGGGTAAGTCGCATCTAAATTCTTAAGGGTTGTTTTTGAAATTGTATACTATTATAGTTCTGTGGTGATACCATTGCCGGTTTAAGCCTGTTGACTGATAGTGTGATGCGGTTAGTTCACGATAAACAAAAAGAGCTCTATATGGATGTTTTGTTAAGGCGGAGATCATTGTACATAATGAAAGGTAGCGCAAGGTTTGATTACACTCACGAAATTTTAAGTTCAGAACACAGTATCTTTAATGGGGAGAAAGTTATTAAAGAAAGGAGAATATCCGTGATATGTAGAAATGAACCTAACAGCTCATAAATGCTGTATTAATTATTTTTATAAATTATATTTGATAACAGTCATGTTGGTAAATATAACGTTGTTGTTAGTGTAGACTGTTAATAAATATAATAATTATTCTGATGAAGTTTCATTATAAGCTTTTGGTGTAGGTGAAATCAAGCACATCTTAATTAAAAAAAATCCTTAATTATCAGTATTATAAAAAGTCGTAGAAAGCTAATTATATTAATTTCATATGCTAATAATGTTTTTTAACCAATCTGAAAACTTTGCAACATCCGTGAAGACGACGTAATGGGAGGCATCGCATCTAGATTGACTCTGAAGAGCCACGCTTATCGAAACCATTCCTCTTAATAACCAAACAGGATTGTCTTGACTCGAACCGGTTTTGGGGAACACCATTCCACCTCCCGAGTCCCCATTACACACTGAGGTACCTAACGGACACGTAAATGAAAATTGTATTACTTTCGTATGCCTCGTGGCATATCCTTACCGTTTCTGAATCCGGCACAGAACGTCTTGTCAGAAGTGAATCTGGAATAGAAGTCCGGGAAGGAGTAAATGCAAGTTTCCTGCGACACGACCGGCATGTGAGCCTTTGTTAGCTGCTCCGTGACTTTCCCGGTCTCGTCGAAGCCCCAACCGACCACGACCCCTGTAGATATTGGAAAAAAATTAAAAACTACCGGATAAGCTGGACAGGACGGGCAATACTGCCACAGGCCTTATCGGGGAACTGTGATGATGATCCTTCAAAAACCGATGAAATGTTAAAAAGCGTCTCGTAACCTATTTCAACACATCTTTTTTCAAAAAATGTTTGAAATTTGCAGGTTGTAAAGGGCAATCAAATCTTTCCAAAAAAAGGGAAGTGTCGCTCATAACAGCAAAGCGAGTTTTTACGTTTGGAGGGGGGGGGGGCAACATTATTTTTCATGCATCAAATACCTGTTTTTCCAATGACGGAGTTCAAATGGGTGTTTTCGTCCCATAAACACACCGGCCTGACGTAATCCGTGATGTCTATTGTTCGGGTTAATTTTAACACCGCTATGTCGAAGCTGAAGGTTTGGGAGTTGTAACTCTCGTGAACGAATATTCTGTCGATGTGACGGTCTTGGATTCCGGGGTTCGACCAGATTTTTAAATAATATTTACCTAAATAATAGTAACCATGTTTCAAAAATCGAAGCTAATAGACTCTAGCTATAAGCTAAGAGAAATTTTTTAAAATCAATGAAATTCAGAGAATTAATAACTGAAAAATATCACCCCTGAACCTGCAATTATTATAAACACCTACCTAGATAAACTACTAGACTGCTTGGTGGCAAGGTGCTCAGATTTTTTCTCCTGGTAACGCAGTGAGCCACGGTAAGGATATGGTTCCTGGTTATCAAAGAGCCCCCGCAAATGTACGTTAGATCTATGCCTTTTGCGTGGTATATGGCGGCGTGCCAGGGGAATTCACCCTCGTTGGTTTCCTGGCCGTGGGTGATTAACGGTCTTGGTTGTTTCTGAAAACACAAAGTAAATGATCCTACAAGAACGTGGACTTTGAGTATTTAATACCCCTACCGACATTGAATTACACACTTAATTAACCCCTACATGAGGATTAAACAACGACTAACAACTGGAATGTACATTAGACCATGAAATCTATGTGGAGGAATTAAGGGTGTAATTCAGTGATGGTGGGGATCTTAGCCCTAAAAGCAGTTGCTTTATTTGATTCCTTAATCGTTGGATAAATACTTCTGCTTCAGCAGTAGTTATTTCTAGCGTTAGTGAACCAAAAAAGCGACCAACATCACTATAACGTCAAAACCTCCAACTTATAACATCTGAGCACTTTTTTGGGAAAAATGTCAATCATATTGGATCCGCCATTTTCTTTTTGAAAAATAAATATCAAATTCGTGATCAGTGACATCAAGAACTCTTGAATTTATATTCAAGTGAAGTTGGAATGAAACCTTATGAAACCAGAGTTATGAATTGAGTCCAGTTCAGGGTAGACGTTGGGAAGCACTATTTCTTCTACAAGTGTGTTATTTTAGAAAGCATGGACATTTGGTTCGGCCCTCGCTGACCACACCTCAGCTTTGAAGGCGACAAGTTGTAATTTATTGCAGCTTTAATAATGAGTTCCTTTCGGGGCATGCGCGTTATGTGAGATGTTTTTCTTTCGGGGCATGCGCGTTATGTGAGATGTTTTTCTTTCGGGGCATGCGCGTTATGTGAGATGTTTTCATGTACAATGTTGTCCTTACCACCACCACCCCGCACACGTTATTGGCAATAGGAGTGGGTTTGTTGTTCAGATACGAGAAGTCCCCTTGGAAGAAATCGTCCTCGTCCGTTTCCGCGTTCGGCGCAAATCCTCCGATCGGCTGGTTGGGTGGGAAGCTAAAATTCCAAATTCCCGCCCTTTAACACAATGGCACTTCAGTCGAAAATAACGTACGTACTTACTAAGTATTACTGCCGCCCCCCTGTTGGGGTCTGTTGATAGGTACCGAGGATGGCGTGGTCGACAGTTCGCTACTGGTGATCAGTTGGCCGGTCGACGCAGGCGTGGTAGCCGCCTGTTGTCCCTCAGGACAAACCGTCCTCGCGTTCAGCCGTATGATCGCTAGCTTCGGCGGTGGCTCCCTCGTGTCGTACTTGATGTAGAACCTGACCACTTGGGGCGTGTTGGCTTTCAGCTTGAAGTTCCTGTTCTTCACCAGGTACTCCATGTTGTCCTGCGTGTTGACCTCCCCGAACCAATTCTGTAAAGGAAACGTGCAAAGTTTTATGATTGTGCCTGCAGTGCAAATGGAGTACACTTGGTGGATTCGTAGTACACATACGGTACTAGAAGAAGGAAGGGGCAAATAGATGGTTAGGGCCAAGAGTAGCATTTTTTAACCATTTAGGTTAAATGAGGGTCTTTTTAGTCAGATAGTTGTAGTCATTGTTTACGGGTCTTACCTTTCCGTCTGTGGGTAATATCTAGAAGAAAAGAAAGTCGTGTAAGCATTTTTCAATAATTAGTAAAGTGAAGGAAGCAAGGCAAGACCCATAGGAAAGAGAAGGCGACCAAATTTCTATAATAATTTACGTTGTATGCCTCAAACCAAACCTTTGCCATTTCAATTGGGGGTCTGCTGTAGCAGGAGTTGAGGCGTAGACATTTGGTCAGCTGACAGCAAACGAGATATTCTACTAGTCGGACTGGCAATTTAAACTTACTTTGATTCGTTTAATCAAGTCTTAATAAGCAAATTACAACATAAATTATAACTCTTCGGACTTTGGACTTATTCTTTTAACATACAGATGAGTATCCTCTTTTCCGAGTCAATTTAACATCCGCCATACATTACACAGTTCAACGCTTTCGCTCGAGTACACGAGCGTGCGGTCGCTTGGTCCGCTGGACTCTTGGTCGTTAGGGGTTTAAGTGTTCGTTAGGTAAATTCCTTCGTGGCTTCTTAAATTGACTTTGGAATGAATACATCTATGCATAATTTACTTACTCCAAGTTGTATAGATGGCTTGTCCAGGAGGAGTCTCAACCACACGCCTGACAGATCCGCATCTGATAAAAGCGTGACTTGACCGTACCAACGGTCAGGCTCGTTACTATTTCTCGGTTCGTATTTGAAGAGCCTCGGGCACGGTGATACCAACTCCTGGCTCGATACTATCGTGGCAGTTAAAAGTAGGACGAAAGTCTTCATTGTAGGGCTCATGGCGTATATATCTGAAACAAAATGGGAAATGTCACCGTTTTATGGTTCACAAGTGTCTTAGAGTTTACCTAATGGTATCGTTTGGTACTTGACTATGAAACGTTTTAAACACCAAGAGCCAAGACCTGCGCTAGATCCCTAGACATGTGGACCATTTTACTCATGTGCTTTGACCCCGAGAACCCTGGAAGTCGGACTGTCTAGACCCTTCCCAAAACAATTAGACCTCAAGGCCTAATATAATTTTTATTCCGCCCAAAGGGGCTTAAGGTGCGTTTTGATGATTCACCGGTTGTGCAAACTAACGGTACTTAGTTGGTTGGTTGTTATTAATTCAGGTGAAATAGTTAACGCTTAAAATGTTTAGTTTTTATACACAGGGTAACGGTTTTTTGGTTATCACTACTTAAAAAGCAATTTCTCGCAATTATTTGTAAGGTAAATGGCTACATAAGGCGCCTTTGTTTATGTAGAGTCCAAGAAAATCTGTAATGGTGTACGTGTAACTTCAGCAATTAATACTTATTAAAGAATAATGGTTAGCAATTAAGGATAACTGTAGAATTTCGGTGAAGACCATATTATTTTCCACTTAACTTATCCTAATCATAAGTTATACTTAATTACACTATAGCAGGAAAAAATCAGTTTTAATACAGTCAGTCTTCCCATATTGAAGAATTTCATGAGACAAATCCCCAGTACTTTCCAAAGTTCGACTGACGTCTACATGGATATGCTAACCTTCTGCGTCTTCCTCCTCTTTTTGATTATTTTTTGTGTAAAAATATAAATTATCCATTTGACTTTTGTAATTAATAGTTTCTCGGAAGGACGAAGAATATACTTCCAATGTAATTCCCATGAACTCTAACTTTAACAGCGACATCTACAACGATGCATCATTGATGGATTTATTTGAACGATGATGCAAAATTTTGAATAAATAATTACGTTTTCCGAGTTCTTTGTTTGAAACTTAAAAACACTTTTTTTCTTGTTGTTAATTGGTTGTTTATATTCTGCTGGTTATTTCATGGCTCTTGTGACCTCATCACGGAAAAAAAAATATCAACAAAATAGTCAAAATGAGCAAGAGACGTTTATAATCGCAAGAAATTTTGTTTCTATTAGCATAGACGCCATAGGGATATAATTTATGAGTGATGAACAGGATTTCGTTAATTACCAGGCTCGTAGCCTAAAATTCCATGTCTAATTACTTAACAAGTGAAGTGCATTCCTACCTAATTGTTGTTTAAGGTATATCACTACACGTTAATAACTGGTAACGAAAATAATCTACTTACTTACCAGTTACTTAAATCGAAGAACCTCTTGACGAATATAAAAATAATCCACAACCAAAAAATTATTTAGGAGACCTTCTCAAACGTAAACTGGTCGGGTTGGTTTTAAGACACACGACATTTGAATCTTTTACTGTTTTTTTTTGGGTATTATTAAATATTTATTTCACGTATGCGTACACTTTTACCGTTCAGCCGATTGACTTGCTACCTTTGCAGATGGGAAACCGGTAATGGACTGATGCCATGGCTTGGCAAACGTATTATAAAGTGATTTTACTAATATTGCGACCTTCCAAGGTTATGGCAAAAGAAATCCCCACGTCCGACTTGCCATAAACGAGAGGTTATTAACGGTCACGGTCGAGTCGAGGGGTGAATAATTTTTTTAAGGAAAAAGTAGTTTCAACTGCTACCAGGATTTGAACCTTCGAAATTTCTATTTACGAATGAAATTAATCCCTCAAACTTAGCAAAAATCGAAATCCGTGTTGGGTGCTTGGCTAGCATTATTTCTCTTACTGCTTTTAGCCCAGTCGGGGGCCTGCCAAACTTCAAAAAGTTATGCCAAATAAATAAGAAATTAGGGGAGAAAACCCTTTTTTGTTTTTCTTTTGCCCATAACTTTCTAAATATTCATTCTAGAGGGAAAGTGTATAGGTGTCAAAAGATTCATAATTATATTGTCTAAAAGATAGCGTTTTTTAATAATTTTAAAATGCGATAGAGAAACGCACTGCAAATAACACCCCGTGACGTCACATGCGCCAAACAGGCAAATTTCGAACGGCTACGCGTCATACCTTATCTTTCATCGGTGCTACTTTAAAAAATCTCGTTTAAACCACTTATTTGGTTTTAATGGGATTAGCTGACGCACCCTGTACAGTAATAATATGATTATCTGCGTATCAGCTACAGGATATTTTATTCCTATTTATAGATTTATATTTTTATAATGAATAATTTGCCTTGGTATGTATGAGAGAATCCGATGCGCGTATCGCCATTTTTTAATTCTCTTCACCGTCGGCTTGTAATGGCGTCTTTATTCTCATCATAGTAAGTTATTGATTATAAATTTTTTTCGGCCCCATTAAAGTGTGTATGCGTAATTTTGATTTAATGTACATGTAACGTGCCTCGCTACCCTGCATATGGGATCTCTTGGAAGATACGCCAAATTTAAATAAATCCACGTTATGCTTCTGTTTTCTATGAATCTAGGGAAGACCCGACGGTTTAGTTTCGAAACCGGCACATGGCTATAGGCTGCGTGGGAATCCTAAAGAATTTCACCGTTCTAGATTTTTTGGATCTTGTTTTCCACGCGCATCGATGGCGATGACCAAGCAGTTACGGAACTTCGACCGGGGGTTTCCAGGTGTGGAAATTACCGGTCAAAGTGGCGATTTTTGAGGATTGCTTGGCGATATTCACATTCAAGAATTCGAAAAGATAAAAACATCACTAAATATTCACTGTTCGTGGGAAACAAATTTCCCCCTCTTCCTGAGAAGATGGTGAAAATAGGGGTGAAATATGAACACTTTCGATTTTTTTATAGTTAAAAATATGCTTCCTTTTAATACTGAAGTTTTAATAAATATTGGGTATATTCGCTTAGCACCAGTTTTATCATAAAGAACCACATTTGTTTATTTGTTTAGACACGCCCAGTAGAGCAAAGTTCAGTAAAGCACGAAAATATGTCAGGTAATGCTGACCATTCAAGGGAACCCTGTGATTTTGGCTTTGTATTTTTAATCCGGAATGGAAGTCTTGTAACGGCCCCATTTTGTACATCGTAAGCAAACACTGAACCGCTTAAAGCATACTTTACTTTTCTACAATTTTAAATATTCCCGGCATCAACTACTCTCAAGCCTACAGGTGGCACCACACTCGAACGGACCGCTCGAGACCGTCGTCCCTAGATGTCGCTCGTCCGATCGATACGATTTTCACGTTCCATGCAGACGACACGTTGCTTTGTTTTCGTAATTTCATAACTTCTGTCGGTCCGTGAGGCGAACAGTCCCGTTCGGCGGTAACCGTAAGCGAAAACGGACAGAATGTCGTCGGAACAGAAGCGAGAAATTGGAAAGTGTATCCGAGCAGACGGGATCGACCTGATTCCGGTCAGCGAACCCGAGCGTGCGTCCGCGCGGGTGATTGGTCGACGGGGCCCCGTACGCCTCGTCCTATTGGCCGAGCGGCGAGGCTGGCTGCACGGCAGCGCAACTCGCTCGATATCAAATTCCTGGATGATGACCGGGGAGGGCTGAGGAGTGAGAAATCATTTGTGGTCTCCTCGCCAAAGAGAATAGTCGGTTTAGAAGAAAATATGCGTAATTTTCTAGAAATGTCTGTCCCAACAGCAGATCAGGACAGATAAAACAGTGACTGAGTGACTTTTTATGCCAATATCATTAACATATTCCTGCTAAGTGAATATTCATTTAGGTCGTAATGGCGCTCGTATGTGATTTTAAAAGGTTTGCAATTAATTTTACGGCAGAATTACACGAGATTTCGTTAACCGAGAGGCCTGAAATATGTTAAAATTACGTTGAGAACGACAAGGAATCGCGTCGAAGTCTTGAAATTGCATTTATATTTTTTGGTAACGCGTCAAACACGCCTTTACGTTTGACGTGGACGCCTCCGCCCTAAAACCACCGTCTCGTCTCGATCCGGTCCCCATCACTATTTTCGCTGTTGGCGCCCTAAACGGAACCCCGTCTCGAATACCCCTTAAGGCCCCCGATGGTCGTTTTAGCGAAAAGCGAGCCGTGTTTCGGTCCTTTCCAAGGCACGCCAATATGGCGGCGGCGTTATCTAACCATACCCCGACAAGGTAACAACGATAAATTATTTTTAAAATGAAAGCTCTTATCGCTCCCAACATAATGTTAGCATATTTCTCTGATAACTTTTTATTTTTGTTACTGATTAACGATGTGGCCTCCATCGTATCGACGACGGCTTTGGCTGTGTCCCAATAATTCGTTTCTGCGACTTTTTTTTTACATTTGTTTCTTATTTAGTAGCGTAACGTGCTAACTTTTCACGTCGTCAAAACCTTTCCCGCGTACGGGGCGAGGCTTCCCCTCGAAATTTTCCGACTGGGTAGGTATGTACCTATGTGCCCTTCGATCACATCGACATACAAAATCTTGTCAATTTTTACTTTTCCGATCGCTTGCATGCCTCAAAGTCGCATTTTTGGTGATGGGATATCGACGTTCCCCTGCCCTCATTTTATTTATCAGCCATATCAGATCGCTAAAAGTAGTTACAACGAAAACGAACAAAACAATTGGCACACGGCCCCAGCCTGACGTCATCGGACAAACATCCGGTCGGCCTTGATCGAATCCGTTTGGTTTACGCATACACTTTTTTCCATTTCAACGCCATCTACCCGGTGCTCTTGAACCTCCGGAGGCGCCAAAATTTGAAAACGTTACTCCCACCCCCGACATGCTTTCGAAAACCTCCCCCTCTACCCCGCCGGACCACGGTAAGATGACAAAACTCTTTTACGTATCAAGGAAACGGTCGATGAAGATGGTCCTCGAAATAAAGGGATTCGGTATAATTTGGGATATAGAGGGAAATTTATTGAGAAGGATTCCGGGCTGGAACCAGCTTTGCTTATTGAAGAGAAAATGCCTGGGAAAATTTTGATTATTCTGAAAAGTCGCAATGGTCAGAATTTCAAAACGATATACAGCGTGGTTGTGGTATAACGAGGTTGGAAATTATTTCTGTCTTCCTTTGGGCGAAGTCTGTAAAAGTTTGGTCAAACTATATGGGAGGATAATTTTATTTTTTCCAAAACCCGTTTTTGAAAGCTTCAAATGAATTTTTATTGTTTTTCGGACATTATGTTCGTGGTTTTCCGTGATCATGGCAACAACGACTTTCCATGTGCTTCTTTGGATACCATTTGAGTAAGCTTCTGCAGATGTGTTAATATTTTTGGATAAAATTTTGGAAATTGCCATTGTTCCACTTTTAATTCTTCAAAAATAATCTCTGCAAATGACTTCTCATTGGTCTGCCCACCCAAAGAACCAACGTCTTTTGTGTCTAATCAGCGAACATATTTTGAGTAATTTGTTGTGGTCATCGGAATAATTCTGCACATTAGTTAAGTGGTTAGGATGTGGCGAACGCTGTAATGTTAAAAACAGCCAGTTTGAAAGTTTATCCAAATCATTATAGAACCTTATAGAAATTAAGTGATTAACTGAAATATTTCGTTCTAGTCAGTTCAAATCGCCTCCGTATCTAAATAGACTGCCCTAGAATAGTCTCCATTATAATTTTGATTAATTTCTTTAATCAACCACTTCCTTTATACGCTTATCCAGAGATGAGTCAAGTTACTCGAAACGTGGAAAACTTGTCCGCTGATTGAATGAAAAATAATTGCTTGCACATTTTCAATGCTGATTGAACTCGTTAGCTGCGTATTTTTGTCTTAAGCGCGAAATAGAATTTTTACAATTTTATGTAGCGGTTATGGCTATTTTGAATCTATTTTGTTCTTTTAAGAGGCGCTGAAAACCTTCCATGAGTGTGAATTGTTACGAATTTCTTTTGCCAAATTCGGGAATTACCTTTTCTTCCAAGGCAACAGTCAGCTTAAAAACATCTTTCCAACTTCTACTGCAACACAAAATGTAATACCTTGTTTTCCGCATTTGTGTAAGTTTCATGCTGAGTATGTTCTGTCGGGTTTAAAAGTATTTTGAGTTTATTTTGAAAAAAGGAAGGTTATTTGCGTCTAACGAAATTTTGTACATAAATAAATAAGTGACCACCTTTCTGATATTAACAATATTACATAACCGTTACCGACACCTTTATTGGTCATAAAAATAAACTTTCTTTATTTTATAAGGAAACTACAAGTAGACGTAAAAATTTGTATCTTCATAATAATTTTGCAAATATTTAATGATTTTATATTTAAATTGAGATTATACAAGCGTAAAGTTTAAATACTAGATTATAAACGACTATTTATATATGCAGTTAGATTTCTATTATCACAATCATACACTGTACAACCACTAAAATTACCAAAAATTCCCATATCGACTCTACAATTTAATGACGGGCCGTTAAGCCCGTGCACCTTTCTGGATGGTACGAGTATGGATTTAAAATTATCGTGGCGACCGGTTAAATTTCTATTCTATTACCGAAAATGAAAGAGTATCCATGTTTAGGAGGAAAATGCGAACCGAAAATATTATTAGCAGTTTGTGACGCACAATTCGGCCTTAGATTTTATAAACATTTCATTTGTGACTTAAAAAAGAAAACCGGATATTCGCAATAACAAAAATAATGTACTTTGCTACTTACGAGGTCGAAAGTTGACCTTTTGAATACAATAAAACCAGTCTCACAAATTTTAATGAAACCACCAAATTATCATGTCGTCATTTTTAGGTGATCAATTGTTTAAAAAAAAAGAAGATGCATTTTAAATAAAACAGCTGTCATCTGATATTTTCAAAATTGGTTATCAATTTCATAACAAATGAGAAGGTTTAAAATCAAAAACATTCTTAGCCATGTGAAACAATTAGGTTTATCGTTCACATCATATATTCAAATACCACTGAAGCTATGACTAAGAACTATGTGTTGATAAACAAATTGCACAATCATTCTCATTCACAATGAGGCACGTACCTGTCATATATTTGTGTAATCATTTTTGGTAAGCTGAAGTTTTGCTCTCTCGGCATTTCTTTAAGCAATTCAGAAGATGAACGAAATTGATTTCAAAACAAAGTTGTAGTTTGTACCTATAGTTTGTATATGAAATCCTATCTTACAATAATTGGTCTCTTATCAGGAGAAGACAAGATAAAATCCATGGATTAAGAAAGACTAATGGCATTAGAGGGAATGTTCATTTTTTGGGAAGGTACCTACAAGCTTCTCCGCTGAATCTCAAAAATCCAACATTTTTTGAGAAAAATCGCCCCCTTTCTCTATTTTAACAACTCAGTTGTGTTCTTATTGGCCATCTTCCTCATGGAGTTTTGCTTTTTGTTTAGCTCTTCCCATACTGGTAATGGAACCAAGTTAACTGAAACACATTTTATTTAATTATCCTCCCTTGATATTAAGTTCTTCTAGAAAAGACAGACACTTGAAGATAAAAATACTAATGTTGTAATGTAACCGATTGAACCAATGAACTTTTCAAACAAAGCAACGACCACATGATACTTTCAAAACCGAAATTACAGCGCCGGTCTCGCCACCCAACGGCCACTTAACTCGAAGTGGCTAAACCAACCAACGTAATTTCCCTAACAAATCAAGGCCTACCGGTACACACGAATCAAAACCAAATATACTTCTGACCATCGGTTACCCTCCACCTTAATAATTCAACCGTTTTCCAGTGACGCCACAGAGGAGAAGTCGCCCACATCGAAAGAGGAAGCCCTCGACCTGGAAGACGGCGAGATCGAAGACGATGAAGAGGAGCCGCCGGCGCGCCCCTCTTCGCCACCGGCGCCCCCCGTGGCGCCGCCGCCGCTGCCCGCGCCCGTCCCCCAGGAAGTCCTCGTCGTCAAGCCCGAGTTCCCGGTGCCGATCGAACCGCCCCAGCCAGTCGGGGATAAGATAAAACCCATCGACAAGCTCGAGAGGGAGAAGATCAGGGAAAGGGGGCCGCCCCTCGGCATCAGGCCAGACAGGAGGAAACACGACGAGAAGGGCAAGAGGCACATGACGGAGGCGGAAAAGAGCATACTGCACCTGAGGAAGAGGGAGGAGGCGCAGAGGAAGAAGTGGGAGAAGATGAACCGGAATAGGGATGTGGACCCGGCAGGTAAATAGCAACAGCTAGAGAATCTCGCACATTATTTCTAAACATTGTATCCCAGTAGAGTCTGGTATTAATGAAGAAAATACTTCTGTTAACCGAAACACTTTAATTCTTCTTACTTAGGGGTAAATTTATAGACGTCCCTATACTTCCTTTCTACCTCAATTTCAAGTAACCACGCTTATCCCACTAACCCTAGAATCTTCCTAAGAGTGTGGACAGATTTTAGACAAATTGTAGTGACCATTTAAGTACGCACTTAATTTAAGTATTAGGAATCATTACTTTGGATTAGTTGTCAAATGACGATGCTTTTATTAGTTCTTTCTATTACAACTTTGGTGTAAGGCATTATGCTGCAAAAGATTCAGAACAAATTTACATGCTCTTATAAGCAGTGCTTGAGGCGTCTAAGTACGATGGTTAGTACCTTTCTGTCCACAATATTTCAATCTACAGTTACTTAGATAATTTATCAGATGTTTTGTTTTTAGATGATGATTTTGCTAAGAACATCGAGAAAACCTTAGCGACAATCCTAAACAAGAAGGAGAAAGAAGCAGCGACAGCAGCTAGCAGCAGTGACGACAGAGATAAAGACAAGTCAGAATGGGAAAAAGACGAAGAGGTCAGGGGAAAGAAAAGGAGAAAGAATGAGATTAAAGACAGAAAGGTGAGAAAATAATAGGATCTGAGTAGGAAAGATCAAAACGCTTTGAACGCAAAATGAGTGTTTCAATTGTTTCCATTCCAAAAGTTTATGTTTTGGAACATATTTTGTCTAAACAGTAGTAATCACAATTAAAAGCTTGACCTTCATATCAATATTCTTATTGGTCTACTCTCGTATCGTCTATCTGTAGATTGTTTGGAAGGCTTGTTGTCGTCCATTCTCTTAACCTATTGATCAAACCAGTAAATACAATACGTAAGATAACGTACCTCCAAAAAGAAGAAAAGAAGCAAGAACAAGACACTAATTCACAGAATTGTTCATCATCCGTAATTGGTTTTAGACTAGTACAAACCTCTTGCACAGCAATCGGGTTGTTATTGAGGAGGCACTAGGTTACTATTTTCCATAGATAAAGTGTTTAACAGATTACAGTTATAACCTTGTGGAAGGTAGACGCTACCCACTGTTTATGTTTTATGAACAAATGGCTTCTATTATGTTACGACCATATCAGGCAGTAGATTTTATGTACATGTGGACGATGGTCCTCAGTCATAAAATTTGGCGTGTGCAGAAAATTAATCCTATCATTCGCTTGACTTATGTTATGTCATTGTAGTGTTGATTAAAGTCATTATTAACCTATTTAGATTAATGTAATTAACACCGACCTATTGGGCTCTAAAGATATTTGCTAAAATAACTGTATAATGCAAATTTTCAAAGTTACAAGTATTAATCTTCAATTTTTTTACTGGAACCATGTTTTTAATACCACACTTATGAAAATCATGAATGTCTCCTATGTTCATCTCATATTTCATCCTCTATTTCCCGTTACAGAACAAACTGCGTCGCTTCGATTCCCCCATGTCAGACATGGAAGATCCGGAGATGGCACAATGCCCACCGGACGTCTTCGAGCCGCCAATAGAAGAGAACCCTGCCAACCATCCCTTACATTCTGAGGACAGTTACGAGTCGGAGGACACCTCGGACCGGAACAGGATCGACGAGAGGATGAAACGTCGGGAGAAGAAGATGATGAAGCGGAAACGCGACAGGGGTTACGGCAAGGACAAGCAGAAGCGGCAGAAGAAAAAGAACGCTTTCATGGGGTTCGACCCGAGGCCGATCTGCGTCTTCTACATGCAGGGGAAGTGCGTGAAGGTAGCGAAACAGTCCGGGATTAGCGAATGAGGGTTTAATGTATTTTGTGTTTTCTAGAATGACTGTAACTTCTCTCACATGGTTAATCTGCCAATGAAGATGGAAGTGTGTAAGTTCTACTTGAACAGCTGTTGTGCGAAGGGCGACAAATGTTCGTACATGCATTCTGAGTTTCCGTGTAAATTCTACCATACAGGTCTGACTTGCACAGCCGGTGACGACTGCAAGTTCTCCCACGGTAAACCTTTGTCAGACAGTGAGTATTTTAAAACTTATAAGTCATAGCCCTAATACATTATATCCTTCCAGATAAAAACCTTTCCCTAACCCCATCGACCAGTAAGTACCTTTAAGTGTCTGTAATACTTAACACTATTTTCATCAATCTTCCTTTCCCTCAATTTTCAAGTATCTTATCTTTGGAAAACTTGAAACAAAAACATTTTCATTCCTGCATATTCCTTCGAAGCTCTCCTTAATCACCTCTTGATCAATATCTACAATTGTCTTCTTTTTCTTTGTTGTTAACTGCGTTCGATCCGTTTGCAGGTCTTAAGCAAGTGTTATTCAAGCACATCGAGACGGCACCTCGTGAGATTCTGGGAGGCTTCCCTAGGGTGAGCAGGGAAGAGGCGTTGAGTTTGGTTGACGTTGCACAGAATAAATTGCAGGAACAGGATCACAGCGGAGCAGAGCAGGATGGTACGGACAAGGGCGAGGAGGCGAAGCGTCCGGTGCCGAAGTACGAAGTGCCGAGGGAAATAGTAAATTTCGATGGTTAGTTTGATAGATTGCAAATCTGTTAACTCAGTGATAATTAATTTGAGAACGAAAATGTTTCTTTCCCAGGAATATTCAAATGTCCCTCTGCGGTGCCGCCGTTTATATTTGAATTAATTCCTATTTAAGTTAATCTTTTTGTATGCAAGATTCATTGTCCTTTATGGTCTCGGGAGATTATGAAATTTAATTCCTTTTGTGTATTCCATCAGTAGGATGAATTTTCTACACAATTTTATGTGTAATTAAATTTTTTAGCTGTATGGACAAAAACCACTCGCAACAATCCGGTCCGGTGGCAAGATTGGAAACCACCTGAAAACCTCTTTAAACCTTTCAACAGCGGCAAAGATCAAGACATGAGAGTAAACAGGTATGTCAATAAACACTAAGTCTAACAAAAGAATGTCTTCAAACAACCCATTTTAATATTCTCTTACCTTCCAGTAATGGAGACATTGACATGAGGACGCTTCCCCCACCGCCCTTAGGGACTGTGCCCTCCTCCGACCTCAAAAAAGACATCGACATCAGGAAGATTCCAGAAGCGTTCAGTTCGAAAGACAGCGAGAGCGAGAGGAGAGAAGAAAGCGAATCAGGAGACAATGACGATAGTTCTCTACCCAAGGACCTCCCCAAGACGCAGAGAGATCTCTTCTTGAGGATACAGGCGCAACAGAAAGACAACGTCGGGGAAGGGAAAAAGGATGGCGACCCAGTGGATGAAAGTAATATAAATTGGTATTCCGATGATGACGACGACGACGAGAATAGGTTGACTATCAAGGACGATAACGAAGATATAAAAGAGAAGGATGAAGAGACTGATGAAAAGAGGTAGGGATAAATTCACAAATTTCACTTGAAGTATTTCGATGGCACTATATATATTAGTGTGCACGGATTGATTATAATTTGCTTACTATGCGTACTGTAATATGTTGTATGCGTAATGTGTTGTATAATATTTATTTATATATGAATTCCCATAAGCTTTCGCTCCTGTAAAAAATTTTGTTTTAAAATTCCAGCGACTAACCATCGGAACTATTCACAGAGTCTAAATTGCAATTACAATCATTTCCATTAAAGAGCTGCATCTGCCTTGTTCTGTGAAATGTGGAGTACTATATAATGTTTTCTAAGTTACACATAACGTTATTTATTCTTTTAGTGATGCCCTAGTGTCGCCAACTCAAATAAAACCCCAGGAGGTTATGGAGAAGTTGGGAGATCTTTCCAAGATCGACATTTCCGCCGAAGTGACTAAATTATTGACTTCCATGAGTCAAGGTAGAAAGTTTCCTGCGACTACTCAAGAAAGTACTACTAGTGATACTTCCACTACTAATACTGCTACTGTTTCTACAACTTCGGTAGTTCCTAGTGATCCTCGAATTGCGAGACAGGTAAAGACTATTTAAATTTGAAGATTTGTAAACAACTTTGAGTAGAGTAATATTTCAACGTTTTAATTACTTTTAGGATCCCAGGACTTCTCACGACAAACAGGAAAGTTCGAGAGTAGACCCAAGACTATCGGCGCCTAAACAAAGATCAAGACAAAGTTCGTTAGACACCCAGCCGAAGGCGGAAAAAGTCAGCATTTACGAGCAAGGCAGTATAGAGCGAAGTGGATCCGTAACCGAAGAAGCAGACATAGATCTCAGAGGTAAGAAACACTTCTTTACAGATAGGACCGTTTTAGTATAAAATAGAGATACTAACGAATGTTCAAATGGTTTATGTTCTGAACTCCACCCATCTCAGCGAAATAATTTTTGTTCCTTCCTCTTATAACGAACAAACCGTTTCATCGGACAAATAACCTCACATCTCTTTTTCCCCTTCAGGTATGCGGTCTGACGTGGACCTACGAAACCTTCAGCTGCCCTTCAAAGGTATGCAGAACTACACGCCGGCCTCCGAGATAGACGGCAGCCTGAACTCGCACGAGCCGATCCCGTGGAAGCTCTCCTTGGTGGAGATCCCTCGGCCGGACTACACGGGCCTCAAGCTGAGCGTGAGCGACGCCGAGAAGACGGGAGACCCGCGGCTGCGGAAGATCTTCAGGCTGAGCACCGAGGAGAGGGACACGCCCCTCAGCCCCAAGGCGAGCCCGAAGGCGTCGACGGCGGCCGCGCGCGTCGACCCGAGGCTGAAGAAGATCGAGGAGAGCAAAAGCGAGGCGCCGCCGGGCGTGATGAATTACGCTCAGCAGCTCAGCGCGCTGCAGAGCTCCCCCTTCTACCAGAACCTGACGAGCAATCAGAAGTTGTTGCTCAACGACGAGGTGTCGAAGCTGAAAGGCGACCCGGGCGAGCCCAACCCGGTGATGAGCACGCTCCTCGGACGGCTCAATATAATCCCGATGCCCATCGGACCGTCGAGCCCTCACCTAGGACAAGCGCTCAACATCCTGTCGAAGTTAAATTACCCGATGATGAATCAGGGTCCGCCGAACAATCTGCCCCCTCACATGGGGCAGAATCCGAACATGATGAACCAGATGGGACAGAACATGAATCAGCCAGGTCTGCTGGGCGCCGCGCCGGGTATGCCGAACATGAACATGCCACCCGAGTACCCAATGAACTTTAACCCGAGGAATGGTTTGCTGGGCAACGCACCCCAGATGGGCTACGGAGGGTTCCCGCCGCCAGACCAGCAGAACAACTTCAATTACGGCGATGACTTCTATCCGCCTGATGGGGGCGAGAACTTCCAGGGCAACAGGAGTAACCGAGGGTTCAACAGGGACAGACGAAGAGGCAGAGGCTTCAACCACAGGGGCGGCAGGGGATACAGGAGAAATAATAGAGCGAACAGGAACCATTCGCCGCCTTAATAACATTCTTAGTGGGTTTGTGTGTGCTCGCGGTTTTGGTATAAACTTTGTTTTAAGTTAACATTGAACGAGAGACCTCTTTTTAAAATTAATCATTGACGTAGATATTGAATTAGTTTTAGTCATTGAAATATTTTTGTATATATTTTGTTGGAAAGAACTGTGCCAATATTAACTCCTTTATACCACACATGTATGTAATTTTCCTATCAGGATAGGTGTTATGGAAGTCCCCAGGAAAATTATCTATTACGAGTTGAATTATTTATAAATGCTAATATTTTGTATATATTGTAAGTAATGTTAATTTATTGAAGTTATTTTGAAAGGTTGAAAGGTTTATTTTGAAAGTGACAACTGATCTGCTTTTATCATGTAAATACATGGTTTTGATTGGATTTAGTGTAATGATTTGGGGACTAATGGGCACTGATTAGTAAGAAGTGCTGTTCTATGCCTCAAACTTCTTTTTATTAATTTTGTAAATAATGCTTTAATCATTCTATAGTCACAATAAATATTTATTTTTGTATGCTTTACAGTTCCTCATTTACAATAAGAATTGCACAAATGTTTGTACACATGAAGTTATTTTTATATCAATATGAAATGAACATTTAAACCATGTCTATTTAAATATCATACAAAATCATACAAGAGTCTAATTAACAACGAAACGTAATATACATCTCGTATTTTAGCAGAGAAACAAGATTACGATTTCACTCAGTACTCTACCATGTAATCTCTAGTGTAAGAGAGGTGCTTTGGGAGAACGAAGGCCAAGTCTTCTTCCACTTCAATTAACCCGTGATGTACGAGAATCTTGAAACCAATTTTGGCTAACCCAAAGAAGCTGCTTGGCTTTAAAGAACTGCTGGTGAACTTCCAACCAAGGTGATTCGGGCAGTTTTTACATCGCATAATTGTCCATGCATAACTAAAAAGGAAACTCTTTCAGATGAATCTCTCGACTTCCTATTTAAAATTCGGAGTCTTCAGGGCTCGACAAATATTTAAATTCTATGAACGCACCACTTAGAACTTGCCATATTTACTACCAACCATCTCGAGTCTCTGTATTCTCACTTAAATTCCCTAAAAATAAATATTTTCTTACCCTGGGAACCAGGAAAATTGTTTCGATGGCCTCCCTTCTAACTTGTAATTCTGTGCTTCGGTCACAGTGACGGTCTCGTAAACATGCCCTCCTGCATGAAATATACCCACAGAAGAATAAAATAAAATAACAAGTCGATACTGATTTACCTGGATTGACGTAATTGCTCTGAATTCCCTCCTTAGACATTACGAATACTTTGCTTTGATCCGAGATATCCACCCCGCAGGCGCCGCAGCACATGACACGATTCTAAAAATTAGACGAACGGCATGGAAACTATCTACTTATTTTTATTACAATGGTGTTATGCTATCATTATATGTTGCACTTATTTTGGAACTCGCTACCACCAGATATGAGCTTACCACATTCATGAATTTGTATTCCCACTTCAGCCTTTCTAATGTCGAATTTAGTTTCAAAATATGTAGTCGCTCCCTGTGATCAAGTTGATAGTTTTGTACGAACCAGTAACTCAGTTTGACCGGATCAGTAGGGATGTATTCTAGAACAAAATTCAGTAAATGATTAATAAACAGGAATTCCCAAGGTCTCAGCCATACACAGAAAAGAGATTGGGTGCGTGCGAGTACTAGTACTGTGGTCGTGATATGAAAAAATATTTTGTTCTACTTCCCTAAACTTCCGTAAGCATATTCGAGCAACTCCGGATGAGGTATACTAGTATACCTCAGTATCATTTGAACGCCAGCAATTAAAAACCATGTTTTTCCTCACCTCCAAAATACTTAGACAACCCCTTCAAAATTAACTTCACCCAATAGCAAACTTCGTTCCTGTCATATATCCATGAACACAATGGATACTGCGCCAAATGGTACCTACAAACCACATCGTTACTAAATAACGTTTACATCCCAACCAAATACCAGACCTCCTATATTTATAATTCTTAACGATATCACAATAATCACTAGACGAGAGCGGCCTCCTCCGTTTCAATGCGCCGAGCTGAGTATCGATCAGCGGCGTGGTCACCTCGGGTTCCGCGATGATCCGGACGGTGACCTGCTTCAGTCTGCTCATCGCCCAACTTTTCACCTCTGAACCGGGCACGAGCTTGCACCTCTGCCGACCCCTCGCTTTGATGTTGAGAGTGTTGCTCTCGAATTGCGTCTCGTAGATCTCCATCGTGACTCCGTACTCGAAGATGCCGCTGAGGGTCGCGCTGTAACCGAATTCAGATTTATGACGGAGGCTTTGCGATGAATCAGTCGGTGATCGGTCTGTAAAGTGTCACCGAGAGATAATATTTTACATGCACATCCCAAGCATAAGGAAAACAAGAGCAAGTGAAAATGGATGGCTGCTGCATACACATGATGACACAAATATGTACTTTCATATATATGACGGGCACATACTGCTCTTGCTTTTCCGATATGTTTGCTTGTATGGTTCAATTTTGGTTGAATAGTTATGTTATCTTCTATATGCATTTTAAGATGGTTTCAGCAAACCACGTGTATGGATATTCTCAACTTACTTGGCACATAACAATACAAATACATTGCTTTTTTCAATGTAATTTTGCATCACCGAAGTCTCGGAATAATTGCTTATCACCAGAGGTAGTGTGAATCCTGGGAAAACCAATGTAGTCGTATATATTGCTAAGATATTCACTATTTCACCATCGTCATATAGAGTGTATCCACTAACAGTGTTCATTTTGCCCAAGTACTGAAACATAGACAGTAAAGAGTATTCCATTCTTACTTTTACGGCCGAATAAAGTCCTAATACAAAAGTATCGACAACAATTCATTAGCAATCCACCCCAAATTTCATCAAACACTGATATACAACATACGGCCAATTGAAGGCCAAGCGATTAATGAAATCATGGTACATTTATAAACAAATTAATGGAAAAAAAATAAACCTTCATTAAATGCTGATACATTAACATAAATTTAACTTGAAACCCTCAAACAAACTTTGAATAGATAAGACAGTAATACCGGATGGGCCGTGGGTAAATCGGTGTCAAATTCGGTATTGCCAGATGTCCCCGGGTTTTCATCATCTTGATCTGTAGGAAAAGAAAAAATGTGATAGTACTTAATTTGCATCTATACGAAAAATAAATACATTACATGTTGTGTACTTTATCTATGCAGCTGTCCTTAAGGTTGTTTGGGTAAGTAAACATTTTGTAAGTATCTGAGAGTAGGACGACTGGTAGAAACTGATACTGACCGTGTAATAAAGTTTAAATGAAATTTAAAAAGTTTCATGTGCTATTAAAGACAAATCGGCACCGACAAATCATCCTAAGAGTCAACATTTGTGAGGGATGGGAGTAACGGACCATGGGAAGAGTAATCGGAATTGTTTTATGATTTAAAAGAAATGCGTACAATAAATATGTTTTCTTCAAGTCACCACAAATCAAAAAAGAAATATAAAATGTACATGTAAGCCCGAAATGTGGTATTTTGTTTGTTGCTTGGTTTCATGCCCCCCAATAACCGAAGTACGTTTTGAATCCAATGAAATCTAATAATGAAATAGTTTGGCGATCGTCCCTGTAACGATTCCGATGTTGCTATAGAAAAATAAACAATTCAGTAATGGGATATTTACCAGAAGTATCCGTTTCCTCGTCATGAGACGTAATATGACCGTTCTCCATATCGTCCGGGGGCACGTAATCGGGATCGTTGTCATCATCATCGCCCCACATTCCAAAATCCGACATTCTTTACTGGTCTCGTTAGTACACTTTTTGTTTATAAATAATAGGGAAAAATTGGCATTTACGAATTTTTCGATTGATTGACATATCACCACCGGACTTCGATCCACGGAACACAACAATTTTACTCTTTTCTCATAGAATTCAGAATCACCAACATTTCCTCCAATGGGGCGTGAGGAAGTCGTCTAGTGTTTTTAACTCGATCGTTGGCCAGACTGAATTGTCGTTCTGTGCTAACGTCAGCCGCCAGCCATTTTCGAGTTGTCATTTGTGGTGAAAGACGCAGTATCAGTAATAAAATTATTAGTGAGTATTTTGTAATAACTCTAATTGCTTGGTTACGTTCGATTCGATTTAGAGGTAAAGTATGTCGCCGCGTTGTTAAACTTAAATGTCGGAACTTGCAAATCGCATTAACTTTAATCTTATTTTTTGTGTGCATATCAGCTGATATTTAATACCAGCTATATCTTCATTGTTATTAATAATGAGTCATTGGGTTTCATACATTATAATCCGGGATGTAATACGACTATCTAGACGAGGTTTTCACCAAAATCACCGTTTGCATCCGTATTTATCATTAATACTGTCCAAGACGCCTCAGTGCAAACAATGGAAATCTGATTAGGAATTTGATTCCGAATTCCCACTCCAGGAAACTGGAATTCCGCGTAATCGTACTAATCCTAGTGTTACGGATAAAGTTACCAGAAGTTTCCATAACAAACAACAAAGGTGGTCGAAATTATCTTAACAGGTTATCCATTTAATAGATTGTGGTTCCCCTGAAACAAATCTAATTAGGTTGTTCTGTTGATAAGTAACATTGTTTTCTGCTAAGCGATATAAGTGCTTCTACAAATTTTAAATTTGTGTATTCTGAGAAAGGTGACCAATACAACTGTAATTTTATTTAAATAAAAAACTGGTTGGAGGTTCCCTGAAAGATAGTAAGCTTAATGAACCTTTCTGTTCACATAATAAATGCTATTTAAAATTACCCATTGAAACAAAGAAATTGTATTAGTTAACACACAGTTCAAACCCAATTAATATATAATGAATTTTACTTCTTTCATTTCTCGTTTAGGTTAAAGATGTCGAACAGGAAGAAGACGTTGCTGAAAGTGATCATCCTGGGAGATTCCAATGTCGGGAAGACCTCCCTGATGAATCAGTACGTCAATAGAAAGTTCTCAAATCAGTATAAGGCGACGATCGGAGCAGATTTTCTGACCAAGGAACTGACGGTCGACGATAGGACAGTAACGATGCAAATCTGGGACACTGCCGGTCAGGAGAGGTTCCAGTCGCTCGGTGTCGCTTTCTACAGGGGGGCAGATTGCTGCGTGTTAGGTGAGACTCACCTCAGACCTTTATATTTTGGTCAGAAATACTCAAAACAAGCGATAAGGTGCAGAATAGTGAAAGGTGGTCTTCAATCAGAGAGCCAAAACTGTTCAAAAGTCACATCAATATCAAAATGTGGCTTCTCTGTTATTATGTTTTCTCAGTACCTTTCTATCATAGATATTAATCGAAGCAACATAAAGAGGACTCGAAGTCTTTGAAATGTGTCTCTATAATCAAATGTACTCAGAGTGACCAACAGAGCAGTGACAAATACCATTGAATTTAACATAACTCTTATAAGCTAATCACAGATTTGAGGCTCCATCGATTATATCTTGTAATATAATATATTTCCTATCACGAATTTCACAATACTGTTAATTTTACAGTGTTCGATGTGACGTCGCCGATCAGTTTCAAGTCGCTGGACAGCTGGCGCGACGAGTTCCTCATCCAGGCGTCACCGAGAGAGCCCGAGAACTTCCCCTTCGTCCTCCTCGGGAACAAGGTGGACCTGGAGCCGAGGGCGATCTCGGCGAAGAGGGCCCAGCAGTGGTGCCAGTCGAAGAACGACATCCCGTACTACGAGACCTCGGCGAAGGAGGGCCTGAACGTCGAGCAGGCGTTCATGGCCATCGCAAAGAACGCGTTGGCCCAGCAGAACTCCACGGTGGACCTTTACAACGAGTTCCCGGATCAAATCAAACTGTCGAACACGCAGAAGCCTAACGGGAGCGGTGATAGTTGCGCTTGTTGAATTTTGTCTTTCCTGTCCCTGCCCAATCTTCTTTGTTTGTTTTCAGACGTGGTAACCAAAATAGACTGTTTTTAGATGGATTAATTTATTATTAAATTCTATTTTTTTAATCTGGTGGAGTGTTTAGGTTGAGATATCAGAATGCACCAAGAGATAAGTCTCTTTTTGAATGTCATATTTAATACTTGCCTACATAAAGCAATTGGCGTATACCTTTCTCTTTCATTTATTTTATGAAATTTTTCGGGATCGATTTTTCGACATCCTGTTGTACGTATTCAAAATTAACCTTTATTGTTGAGAAATTTGAGCGCCACCATTCAAAAAAATCGTTAAAATTAGTTGCTCTCGTATCTGCAATGTTTTAGATGTCTTATAAGGATTCATTATTTTAAGGATTAATTTACATTATAGTTGCCTTAAAGAGAAATTATAGTAATATTGTGTTGCTATGTTCATTCATGTAATGATCTTGAAGAGGAAACTTAGTCAGCTCTCCAATCAGGTAGAGTAATATAAGGAAAATCATTGGGAATATTGTGATCTCTCGGTTATAGCAAAATATTATGAAATAACGCTTTTTCCATGAGGATACCGCTATTTGTGTCCATTCCATCGCGAAATTTTTCCACACTTTTCGTTTAGAAGACCCAAAAATCTGTTCAAAACATTAACTTATGAATCCACATATGTTTATGCTAGCAAGCTAGTTTTCAAAACGTGCCTGTTTTTCTTATTTACCTATATATTTATGCTACAGGGTCATTACTAACAGTGGTTTTATTTAATCTTATCACCTTTAAATAATTTTTGAATATATTTATTATGTATCAAATATCTGATAAGTGATTATGATAGGTTATAAATTTGTATATTATAAAAAAAAATATAATACACGTCAAACTTAAGTTTCTCCTTTAATTCCTCCTGAAAACTCAGTTTTAATACATTCATAATACTTTAAAATTGTTTTTACATGGTCAAACAAATAAATTACAGGAGATGAGTAATGTTTAATATGTTAATACCTCTCTAGATATATATAAAAATTGCTAACCGAAAAGATTTATCCAGTCTATTACTAAAATAAATTTTCAATCTGTACAGAATTATTAATTTTTCTCTTTAAAGATTTGTACAATCAATCAACTCATTAAATATTTCTGTACTTTAGGCATTATTTCAATAAATATTTTTAAACATAGGAAGAAATTAATGAGCAACCTTTTCAAATAAAATAAGTTCTCTCACACAGCCGAGATGCTAAAGGACTGCCACTGGAAAAGACAGTTTATACTAATACATACAATTTTAAACAATTCAAGAATGCCTCAAGAATGATGTAAACCGCAATAAGAAAATTTTATGAATGGCACATTATTTTTTGATGGAAGCACTTTGTTGCAGACAGAATGTAAAGGTATTAGGCAATCCTCTGTAAGTGGATAAATAAACACATATATAATACAAATAAATAATCAAGTTAATAAATTTAACAAAGAATAAAGTATCTTTTACTCCCACTTAAGCATTTCATTGATTATTTAATTTTTCAATCACAAATTGCGGAAATTCCTGTCTTCTACACGGATATACGTAATTTTTACACGATAAACTATTTCAAACTGCGATTTGCGCTACATGTCTCTTCATGTTTATTCTTGTCTCTTCCCTCGTTCTTGTCCTTTTCCTCATCGTCGTCATCCTCATCCTCATCTTCCTCCATCAACTTTTTAGCAAGCTGCAATGCATAAAATTCATTATAATGCTTTTTCCTTTTCAGCTCGAATTCTTTCTTCCTCTGCTGCTCCTCCTCTGTCAGTTCCTCCTCTTCGGATTCGTCATCCGAATCTTCGATCATCGCTTTTGGAGGTTTTTCGGCTTCTATTCGAATTCTACAACGACGAGAGATTTACAGGAAAACATGTATGTATACATTAGAAAAATGTAATGGTGTATAAGGGATTACATGATCGTTAAGTTATGTTAAAGAAATTATGTTCTTTTGGTAACTGGAGAGGAACTCTATAATAATGAAACAAGCCACAAGCTGTAGAGTAGCTAGCTGTAGAGCTGCTAATGATACAATACTTCTTAGAAACCTTACAGCATGCCATGACTTAGACGAATTTAAATGTTTACAGTAATAACATGTTTAAATTAAGATTACACATTTGACTACAAACACAAAGGTGAAAATTCAAGTCCTGAAATGTTTTGCTAGTTCATTTCGTACCGATATAACAAGAATTTGTATACTCTTACTTTTCTGCTAATTCTGTGGCATCCAGCCCATCAATATTGTCCGGATCGACGTAATTGTAAGGCGTCTTCGGTTCCGCGATCTTCATATGCCCGTAATCCTTCCCTGGTGGGTGGAGGGTCGCGATGATATTCATCTCGTCCCATTTCGTTTCTTTCGCCTTCCTGAAACCATAGAAGACACCTTTAAATTCATGGCAGTATCAATAAGATCCTTCGTATTCCAATGAAGATTCGCGAGTGGGGGAAACCGTAGGGGGTACTTACTTTGCGCTCGGCTGTTGTGATTCCTGTTTATCGAAACTACTAGAATTTTTCAATATACCCTTTGACGGCCTCTTCTGTAGATTATCTGCCATTGTTGTGGGTTCTTCCTGTCAAAACTGTCAGAAATTTACGCTGTCAAAAGCGGGAAAGCCGGCGCTGCCAACATGTCGGCACCGACAACATTGATTAACGACCGAAGGGAACATCGGCAACTTACCATACAGGGAATCAGTATATTCACAAGCTTCAACTAAGTAGTTCGATTAATCCACCATTTTTACTTGGTTGGTTTAGCTGAACCGAGTTCCAGTAGACTTTGAAACTACCCAACGAAATGAAATACAACTATTTTCTATCCTTTACTCGTGTATGCTTAGCCTGAGTGGCTGGTTTAACTGAACGTATTAAATAATCCGAGATTAAGTTATTCTGCGATTAAAACAGCTAAATGACTAAACTACTGCTCCGTTTCATCTATCATTTATAACACAGATTCTGCTGAATGACTGGTTTAACTTAGCTTACCGTCTTATTTGGGATTTAATCAACCCTTGATTAAAATTGGTAGCTAATTGAATTCTGGTTGTGTCTACAGTCACCATTGTTTTATATGCTCCAGGAATTTTTATAAAATATTGGATTCGGAACTCATTTTCACTTAAAAGAAAACTCAGTATAAAAGTAGCGTTCAATGAGAAATCTAGCAATATTTTACCTCGTTGCAAAAGCGATGAGTAACTGAGGAGTTCCACATTGTCGAAAAATGTATTTGAAATTTGACTACCATATTTAAAATGTTAAATTGTCCGGTATTTCTCCCTGTTCGTCAAGGAATTTGATGGGATTAATCAGTGGTGCAAAGTGGGTTGCCTGACCATCGGGGTGACCATCTTCGTTAGTTCAAGGACCCGCCGCTGGCGATAATTAATCTACTCGTCAAAGAGTCGGCGACCGTAAAATGTGGAATCACGTTCGACTGCGGCCCACGGAATGAATTAAATCGGAACACTTTCAATTGTCGAAATATTAACTCTTTCCCATGCCGGTTTCCGAGCGCCGAAGGGCCGTACCGGGAGAATTCAAATGTCGCGCGCGTGACGCGCACGCGCAGGCCTATTTATAGCCGTTTTCAGGATCAAATTTCTCCGAAAAATTTTCTTCAGTAGTCGTATCGCGTCGGTAGGGTGAGGTGCTGCCATTCATTCTGCTGCGTTATAGATTAGATTCACACATAACACAAGGAGTGCAGTGTTCGTACAGGCCGTTTAATTACCCGAGCCAAGTAACCGTTCTGATTACAGGTGAGTGCTGTTAATATTTTACTTGACGTCCGGTTCTTTGTCGATCCTTCGTTTTGTTTTATCGTGTGGGATGGGGTGAGAGGAAGGGGGATAGACGTGCGACGTACCCCGGCCCGGGAATGAAATGGTGTACCTATTTACTCTAAGTGTAATTGCGGTCAAATTTGCTATGCAAGTGTACCACTTTTTATTCTCGCCTGTCTTTTTTCCTGCACTTTTTTACCTGCCGAAATCCGGCCGGGCCGGATTAATCACCCACTTCATGTACAAGTAAACACAATTCTTGCTTGTAAAATTTCCTCAGTCATGGTTGTGATCATGAAATCACGGGATTCTTGATTCTTGGGGTATCAGAAGGGTTAATATTTTGCTCGGTTGATATTTCAGGAAAATGAATTATACACGTACACGCTCATCGGACGAAAAGTCTTCGTAATCACCAAAATGTCAAGGAATTTGAAACTACTAACATTGAAAACAATCCTTTGTTATGGTGCTTCTGGAATTGCACAACCTCCACGTTTGTATTCTTCATCTATAAAATTACTACCAATGAAAATGTCAGCCTAACATGACTTCCTGCCCTTCAAATAAGTAATGTGCAAAAATGATCATAATACTCTTTACTTGTATTTTTTTCGATCCGAGTTTCATTTTGAAGCTCATTTTTGAAGAAACCAGAAGGCGGTTCATCCGAACTAATTTGATTACAATTTGATATTACTAATTTGATATTGATTTAGTACCAATATAAAGGTGTCAAAAGTATTTGTATATTTGCAAACAATTGAGGTCTAACCGAGATTCATGAATGATTCCAAATCTGTTCGAACTACTTTCGAAGTATGGAGTTAGCTAATCAGTCAATCCTAACTTGATACATGATCAGAGATTGGACATGTAAAAGGATCTTAAGTGAACTTAAACAAAATTTATTTGAACTACTTTCAGGCGATTTGTTCATGTAAACTAACTGTGTGATTAATTTCTTTTTTGAAAATTCCATCAATTTTCTCTTTTGAAATCACTTATGTGGATCACTTAAAACAGGATGGTAGTGTGAAATGAATTACTTTGTAAATAACTATTGGGTTTGAAATGACAATTATTTTTACTTAACAGGAGTAAATATTTAATAATTAAATTAATTGTAAGCTCCAAACGGCTGGGGAAATTTTTGAAGTATTTAAATGTAATAATTTTGGGAATAATTTGTTACAAAAGAAATAATAGAAAGAAATTTCACCATATTTATGGTTCGGTATGTGTAATTAAATAGAAATAAATTGATAACTGAAGCCTGATACACTTTCACTAGAAACTAATTATGGATGAAATGAGTACAAGTTTATTTGAACCTCTTTCAGACATTTAACCATATAAATTGGTATTTCTTACATTTAATGAGTTCAATAAGTAAGCTTTAAAAGTATAACAAAGAACAAGAATAACAATTAACTAGGTTTGATCATGATTGACTACTAATTAGTATCATTTAGCGATCGATCATTACAAAATGGATTCTTTTCTGTCGAAATGTAATTATTTAAGAAGCATACTTACATTTTACCATGTTTTAACCAATACTAGCATTTATATTTTTGTTACAAATAAATAAAATATTTACAACAAAAATACACACAGAAAAGTAAGGGTTGGTCAAACATGGAGACGAGTAAGTTCACTTATTGAGTTTCGAAAAGGGTGGAGGAAATAAATATTTATTTTTTTTCTAACTTTACAGTGCTTTCCGAATTTTCTGTAAGAAAAAGACTAGATAACCTATTTTTTTTGCCTGTAAGAGCCTCAGTTTTGTTAACCGACGACCATGGTGCATGAAGAGTAACGGAGTAGGGTAGAATGTGTATTGTAATTTCACTGATTGGATATATTTTAGAAATTCCATATTCATGGTTTATCAGTTTCTGTTTCAATCATCTGTTATGTCTTTTTAAACGATTAAGGAGGTTATGTTTATATTACGCCAGTAATTGTTTATCATTTCTTGTTAATTTGTTGATAAAAATTTTCTTGGAAAAAGTTGAGTCAATCGATATGTATACCGAGTGTATCGATTTCCGGTATGGCTTCGGCGATAACAATTGTAAACATTATGCACTTCCATTTTTGGCCGAATTGTTGTTGTCGGCATGGTAAACAGACGAGCAGTCGGCCATAAGCAAATACTTATTATGAAAGCTATTATTATTATTATGAAAAAACTTTTTAGCGAGGGTTAATCATAAAATTTGCATAAAATTTTGGAATATGAGTCAGTGTGCATATAAATTTTTTGCAAATTAATGGATATGAGCAAAAAAATTCATAATTTGTTTAAAAATACTGTTTAAAAATTTCCTTGATTTGCACTCAATGTACACTTATGCTGTGAGCAGTTTTGCAAATTTTCATAAGGCACAATTTATCATTGAAAATTTGCTTTATTTGTTTGTAACAATAAATTTACAATATTGAATGTCGCCATTACAATATTTGATTTTCCAGTACGCTGGACCACAAATTAAAAAAGAAAACATCAATATTGGCTCAATAGAAGCCGACATATTTTTGATTTGAGAGTAAAAATCTATTTTAAAGTAACTTAACGCGAGACTTAACCCTACCACTACTACTCGGGCACTGATTATAATTTTTCTCGCTTTCTGAAGCGTTTTTTTCGTTTATTTTATCATGTTGCTGAAAATTAAATAAATTGAATTTTTAGCCCAAGATAGTGCGTTAAAAGACAAAAGGATTGACACCAAAAAGAGCATTTTATCGTACATGCAATTGTTGTAATTAACTGTCAAATTTGACAGGCCATATCTTTGAAGCAAATGAACGAAATTTAGTGTAGGTTTTTTTAAAAGAAGCGTCGTTTTGAGTACTTTCGAACGACGTGTGTTGTATTAAATTTTAGGAAAAAATTTTAGGCGAAGTTATTCAATTTGTTTATATGGTAAAAATTTGTTGTTATATTTAAAAAATCCCTGACGCGCTCCAAATGAACCGATTTCAAAAATTCCGGTGGCATTCGAAAGTTGAAATGCTCTTTGATACGTAAAAAAATCGGCTACCGATTTGAGAAAATTTTTAAGACCCCACATTGTTTACAAAAAAAAATGGATTTTTTCGAAGGGGGCTGGATTGCAAAATTATTGTACCGAACCGAATTTGACGAAATTTGGTGTGTTGTTTGTTTATATTGTTAAGTTTTTCTTTGCCGAATATGAAGGCCCAAAAAGCAAAGAAAGTAATTGAAAAAGTAATATCGTTTTTTTCCATTTCTCATTACATTTTTGTAAGTTTTTGTTATTTGCAACGAATCTATTGCATTTTAAAGTTATTAGAAAACGCTGTTTTTTAGGTAATTTCATTAAGAATCTCTTTTCTCCTATACGCTTTCCCTCTAGAATGAATATTGAAAAAGTTATGGGCAAAATAAGGGCAAAAAAACGGATTTTCCCTAATTTTTCATTAGTTCAGTACAATTTTTCAAAATTATAATTTTTTTCAAAATTTTCATGTCATTTTAAGACATTCGCACAAAAATCAGCGATACTATATTTTACAAGCAACCCAAAACAGACGTCGACCGGACTATTGCTGATCTCCATTTAATTTATAAATTGTACCTTTATCATACGTTGCTGCAACTAACTAAATGAGTCATGCCATTGTTGAGACACTTATCGCAATATAAACAATTTATGCAAATAGTTTTAATCCACGGAATCGGCTCCGTGTGTAATGTACACCTTTACGAAAGTCGGCGGGAGTGGATTTTTTCCTATTCCGTCTGTATTTTCACGTGCCAGTTTTAAATTAGACCTCCCGTTTAATAACCTACTCTCGGAATGTATTTTTGTAAACAAAATTACATAGTCAACAAGATTCGCTGACCTCAAATCGATCGGTAAATAGAGTAGGTGGGAGATTTTTCCGCATGGCCTCTTCGAGATTTTCTTTCGCGTTTATGCAAATGATATCTAAATAATCACAAGTGTTTTCCCGTACGAGTTCCTCTCGCATGCTAATTAACGTCGCCAAGATTTATCGGCCTAGATGGGAAAATGGATTTTTTGCTCCTTCGGTGCTTTAACCTCATCCGTTCATTTTAAATTTAAGTCGCAAGGGAAAATTGTCCAGAAGCTTCGCAGTACGTTTTAATGGCGCGGCCTAAAAATTAATCATAACGTTTAACCCAAGAGAATGGCTGTCTTGAATTTTCATATAGGTTTGGAGAAAAGTGCGAAAAATGGCCTCGAATATTGCACGAAAGTATACTGTTTTATGCTGCCTAAAGCCACTTTCGAGGGCATTTTTCGCACTTTTCTCCAAACCTCTATGAAAATTCAAAATTAATACGCCGAATTTTGCAAAATTTCAATGTTTATTGTTAATAATGTAATTGTACAAAAACTACTCATCTAACAGCATCCAACTTTTGCATGCTTAAAATAGACAAAATAACCAAACATTTCACACAAAATTAGCGCTTCAGCTTTAAGCTGAGCAGTTGTGAATTTTTGAAAAATGTTGCATTTTGACGATTTTTCCAAGTTTTTTCGGTGAAAAATGCGCTCCGATCACCTTTAAGAAACGCTCATCTTGAAGGTCTTTTTATAATATTTATATTATATAAATTTTTATATATAATATTTATATTATAAATAATATTTATTGTTAAGAAAAGGGCTAAAGCTCAAATTTGTCTAGATTTTAGATTTTTATCATTTTTGATCAATTTTCAACAAAGTTTCTTGATCCGTAAGCTGTTAAATTTGATCTACCAAGAAATACTCTACAATCTGTGCTATTGTAGTAACATGTTAAACTTGCAACTTTAATATGAGAGTAACGCATACTCATAAACGGTTAAAAATAGCCCAGCAACTGCATTTGAGAATAGCCTATGTGCATAAAAGTTTTAAAATAGCTGAGCTAGCTTTACTTTAAAATTGAGGCATTTCCCCCCCAAAAAAATAACTGATTTGTTTCACAAATCCACGAATTCAATATGGAACACCAAATAAACCTCGTTTTATCCCCTCACGTCTGTGGTAGTCCAACAAGACCAAAACTATCTTCTAAGTCTTCTATAAAGATGACACTCTATGGACGTAAAGAAGACCCTCGGTAATTTCCCATTTTGTTACTACTAAGCAATACTTTGCAATTGCTTTTCCCATTTTCATTTTTCGTCCTTCGTACTTCCCGGAAATTTTCACGTAGACGTGCTCTCTCGCGAGGTCGTAAAAAGCCTGCGCCGACGGCCTCCGTTCCTCTCCCTCCTTACGACGCCGATTTCGATCAGTTTGTTGACCTGACGCAGCCAGAATTTCAAAAACCGTACAGCACAATTGTTATATAGTGTTTGCTCTGGGGAATTATTCATGGCACTTCGGAATTGGATTAATGTTCGGTTTTTTTTTCTCGGGCCGCCATTTAGTGAAAACGTAGCGGATCCCTCGACGGGCCGAGAATAAATTTGCTGGAGGACTTCGTCGCGGATTTGCGAATCGAGGATGGAAACTGTTCTTCCGCACCAGGGGAACGGGAAAGGGGAAGAGAGAAACCGAAAGAAGCGTTTGCCAAAGCGATAATGAGGAAAATAGGGACGAGACGTGGGCTCTACACGATGAACGCGCTTATCAAAAAATTTACTACATTTTATTACATGATTAGTAATCCATAATCACCTCTCGGTAACGGTCACTTACTAGAGTAAGGGTGTCCACTACCCTTGTTTCCCGAGCTCCCGGGAGCAAACGCTTTATCAGTGGTACCGGTAATTTATGGCACCCATCAAGCTATTACCGCCTGTCTTTTGGGGCATTTTCGTGATTTTTACGTCAGTAGATCCAGGGTTGAATTAATATGATCTTAATTCGACGTGTTTGAGATTTTAGAATTTTATTATTTCATACAAGAAACATATACGAGCATACCAAAGATGTTTGTACCTGTTTCTAAATAGTTAGTACACAAAATCGTGTACAAGTAGTTAAGTAATTGTTCCCAGTAACTAGTAGGTTTAAGGACGATTGAAAATTAACGTGTTATCCTTTATCCTTTCAAGAAAAATATACCCGATGCGTCGTTATGAACAGGTAAAAATAGGGCCAGTAACTGAGTGATTATCACAAAATCTTGACGTCACTTAGGAAAATCTATAAATTGCCACTTTAAAGTTAACAATATGTAGTCAGTGAGTGACTGTACTAGTGTGGTTTGTATGGGTAAAAGATTTTACAGAGTATTTGTTTTATTCCAGTTCTGTTTGTCAATTTTGACTTGAAACGATTTTCATTTCCTCATTTTTTTTTAATAACCTGTGCGTAATGGAATCACAAGGGGGCAAGATTACGATACTAAATGGGGGGATTCATTTGGGGTTTTCAAAATATATAACACCATTTTATGCGTCGTATGTGGGCAAAGTTTTGTGAAATTCAAAAATTATAACATTCAGCGGCACTATCAAAAACAGCATCAGGATTTTTATAGAGATTTTCCATTAGCTAGTGCGTCACGATCCAGAGAAGCCTGGATACCAGAAAGCCTGGAAAAGTGTGAAGGGAAAGTGACATAAATGGATCCAACCTAGTTCACAAGAGAACAAAACTATGGTCGTAGAATAGATCACCCTGTGGAATACAAGTTGATGATTGTCATAAATCCGTTTTAATGACCGAACTTAAGGTTTGTTTTAAAGTGGCCGTTTAAACGATCGTATAGTGGAATTAATACGATTACTTTAGTTCACGGGCTATAATTACCGATAACGAGAGAATTAAAAACATCCGGTATGCGTATGTGCGCGCGTTATAAACGTACTTATGGAGAAAAAACCTACAATAGATGGAAACTGGAACCCTGCGGGTCACGGTCGGTTGTCTCGCTGGAGAAAATCGGTGGGTAATTTCAAATCAAAGGAAAAATTAATACGAGACGACGTATCGGGTTTGTTCCAGCGAAAGTCCTGGACTGAAACGTTCTTACGGAATTCGTGAGGAGCTCGTACTGCGATAGGCCCATTAAGCTATCAGGGAAACGTCTTAAACAACATCAACAACAACAACGTACCTCTGATAAACGACACATTCCTAGAAAAAGATAAACGGAAGTACAATGATTGGGATTTTTTTTAAATGAATGGGTTTTTCCGCCCTAAGAAATAGGTTTTTTTGGCAGTTTCATCAAATTAAATTATAGTCGACTTTCCTGTTATTCGCCATCTTGAAAGGTATATTTCCTACCTTTCTGGACCTAATCGGAAGCAAAACTATAAAAGTGCAAAGTTTCAAGTCCAAGAATTCCAATTGGGCTGGATAGAGACCGCCGTAAAGTCTTCATAATGACCTTTGCAACGAATTGTAAAGAACTGATGACATTTTTAAAGCTCTTGCAACTATTTAAAGGAAATCGTGGTATTCACAGACTCTTTTGTAGTTTGTAAACATGTCGAAAGCGATATAGTGACAAACGATATTTAAACTTGCCATAAGCAGAAAAAACTCCGTTTTAAGTACGGCCCACTGCAAGTAGTTGGTCAACCGCTCGTTATGCTTTCTTAGAATTTAAGGAAAAGACATATAAGAGAAATATTTTGAAATGTTTTTAAATAAGTACTGACACAAGGAAGCAAGCTGAATTTCTAAGAAAGAAGAGATTGTAAATTGTAAATAAGAGATAACACCGTAAGAGCAGTTGCAACTATCTCAAAAAATCATGATGAATGAAATAAGTTCTGACAATTGAAACGAGCCTTCGACATTTTTAAAGCGGTTGCAAATGTCTTAAGAACTTGGGAAATTTTTCAGCTACTTGTAAAAGGTCGTCTAGAATTCCAAAGTTGGCCATATTAATGAAGGAGAAAGATCAAAGGAACTCTATAGTCTTGCCAACAATATAATATAGAAATAGTTGACAGGACTATAGAGTTCCTTTTGTCCTTTTTCTTCCAAGCTACTTGTTGCAATCGAAATTAACTTGTGATCAATAGTAAGTACGTTGGTGAAGTGTAAAATTTGTACAAAAATTTGATACTTTGCTTGATACTTTTGCTTTGACGCTTTTAACGCGGAACGAGCAAAGCAAAATTCATGGATGAAGTTTTAGAACTGGAAACATGAATAGTCTTTATCAGCAAAGGGTTCTGCGAAGAATTTTCGAAAGCAGTTACAATTTTCAATAGTTTAAGGTTAACATTCCCTTTTGAGTATGGTCCACTGCAGGTAGTTGGTATACTTTTTTAGTTTTTAATAGGCCGACGACGTTTTTAAAACAACAAGTCTGTAACTTGAAACGTTTCTAAATAAATTCCAAAATAATTAAAGAAGTTGCGGAGTTTACGAAAACATCGAAATAATTTCCCGGCGTTTTGAAAGTGGTTCGTTCTTTGACGGTTTAAATCAATTGCGTGCAGTTGGAAATGTAAAATTTGCATTGTTTTTAGAGGAGTTCTGACAATTTCTGACGGAAAATGCATCAAAGCGCCTCCCATCTACATGTGTTACTTATAGTCGTGGAAAAGATATTTGTACTCTCCTGAAAACGTAAATATACTACCGTAATAATTACGCATATAAATGCTCGTAGCCATAATAGGCAGGTCGGTTCATTAATCTAAAAGTGAAACCGAGTGAAACGAGCAACGAAATCTTGGGAGGAAAAAACTTGCGCCGCTCGTTCATTTGTTATGCGCCTCGAGTCGTCAGTACTAAAAACGTCGCTAATATTAATTAACTCGTTAGTTTAAATTATTTTCGAGGCTGGAAAATTGATTGTTTTCAACACTGCCATGGCGATTAAGAAATCGATCTGATCAGTCCTACACGTGAATAGTTTCGTAGGGATTATATGAAGTTGGTAAGTAGAATAATAAAAGTGTATAAGGAAATGACGTATTGCTACAAAAATATATCAGAGGAATAACAAATGGGGGAAATATTTTTGGAATTTCTGTCAGAAAACTTCAACAGAAACATTATTTTTCGAAAATTGCTTAAAATTTCAACACGAACGTCCGCCTGCGGTCCAGCAGATTTATTTGCGTTTCGAACCTCTCTCTACTTTGTCGAAGTGGCCCGTTGCCGAAAATAAAATACAAAACATCCGCGGAATGTCAAAAGACAACTCGACTCTGCCGTGTCTCGAGCGTGTTATTTAAGTCGGGCGATATCCTAAATTTCTGCAAAACGTTATTCGTGTCGTGCGGTGCAGTTTCACTTTTCCTCATATTTTCATAAATACATGCAGACGCGGAAATGCCCGCGTTTTCGTAGCGGCGACTACGAACTTTACTTCACCCGGCCACGCCCTCCGATTTACTATCAGTTTATGGTTTTAATAATGACAAAAAAAATACTTATAACAGATTATCATGCTTGAACATCTTCACTGTAGTCAGCATAGGCACATTAGTTTTCCAATCCTGGTCTGACAATTTCAGAAACGTAGCACCTACACACCACCTTGAAAATATGTCCACCTTCTAAACACACACATAACGAAATGTTGCCTCAACATAGGACATACTTCGGGGTAGTTAAGGTCTGGTTGTGTTACGCGCTCACCCCGTCGACTTTCTCTCTCTAACACATGAGACCGAAGGCGCAGCTATACCGCGCACATGTTGTACAGACACGTGCATGCGCGCTCCTTCGCGTTCCACCCCCCCCCCCCTCCTTCACGGTAGTACAGTGGGGGTGTTCAATGTTCGCTTGGTTTGAGTATCCGCTTTTCGATCTCATATACTGGGGCGGTATGTTGTATCGAAACTAAACAGAATTTTGGATGGATGACACTATTTAAACGTTATTGAGATAAGTTACTGAGATACTATTTTTGTGAGTAGAGTGGGTACTTAATCTTATATCTCATAATCTTGTATGTCCCTTTTTGAAATTTTCCTGAAATAAGTTTAGATACGTACTTAAAAAGTGAATTCACTGCAAGATGCTCAGTACGTTTTCTTATAATTTTGAAAATATAACTGATAATACCTGAGGATAACGATCATACGTATGCTGGTATGTCCATAATAAATCTATTTATAGTGACAGCACTAAAAAATCCTCTTTACGTCATCGCCGATAACCGATCGTTCGGCCAGATAAAAAAATTATTCACACTCCCTTTTTCTATTACTCAGATAGAAAAGTGCATTATTGAAGGCAAAATAGTTACAACTTTCAAATATTACGGCGATTACTCGAATTTGAATTGAGCTGTCAATTTGACAGGGCTGGAGATACCATCTTGGAGTCTCGTGCTGTTTAGTGAAGGGAGGGAAGGGCAGGGGGAGCTCGGATCGGCGGAGATGCGATAACATTAAACAGTTGTAAATTTACATGAGAACCTGAAAAATTTTATTGCGGTCTCGCCAGAAATATGCCTGTTTATGCTACGCATTCTGGGAAATCTCGATATTCACGGTTTCAGAAATAGACGATTTCGAAAATAATTCCCGAGGATGACGTACTCCCAATTTAAAGCCTTATACATGAATTAACAGAAAAAAGTTTATGTGTGTATATTCGCGGAATGAATCACCATCGTTTCGATGAATCGTAACTATGATTTATGCGTCGGTCGTTTAAGCGAGCCGGAGTTTTAAATTTTTGAAATAATCGTCGTTTATGTAACGATGGAGAAAATTGGCGGAAAATTCCGATTCGTTTATCAAAAATGAGTGCCGTTACTATTCCAAAAGGGTAAAGAAAATAAGCAACACAGTTACGACATAACCCTAGTTAATTGCTGTCACAGATTTCCTAAAACTACCCTTATTTTCCTCCATGGAGCATGCGTGATGATTCACTAGGAGGGGCCCGAGCAATCCTAGAGAATTGATCACCAACAAATCAGGATAATTTTGATACGAGCTGTTTCATGGACTTTGGAAATTTTAGCTTTAAATTATGTTTGATTAGGAGATGGTGGGGCGGTTTTGGTAAATGTGGCCGACACCATTCGACAGCAGTTCATTATAATAGACCGCCCAGGTCATATCACTAGTTCGTAGGCTCTGGATTTTCAGCCTTATGGGATGATTGCTAAGGGATGATGGGGGTGATTTAAAGAAATCTGGCACGAACCATTCCACGGAAATTAATTAGCAATAAAATGTACAACAGGTGCGGTCGCGGGGCTTGCCCGGGGCTAGCGTGATATAAAACGCATCGATTACGTGTTTCTGCAATTACATATCACCAATTTTTAATACTGGTTTATTAAAAGCATCGACCGGGCCTTGATTATACCTACTGTATGAATATTATTTAATGCCCTTGCATCCCTTATTTCACGCCCGCGTTTTCTCTCATCGCCCTGTATGGTCTCCAGTGTGCGAACGCTCGGCCACATTGTGAACATCGAAATTACATTCTGTCTCTCCATTAATTTTTTTCTCTCCTCTCGATCTCCTAGCACGACATACGCATGTGTGAGGCATTTCCGTTCGGCTCCTCGCGCGCATAACAGTTCTTTTATCGTCGGGTTTAGTGTACGAGATCGAAAACAATGAGGTTTATTTAACCTCTTGATGGATTCCACGTTTCGCTCCTCCTCTCCGGCATCCTCAGCCTCTTCGATAAATATCCACGTTTGTTTCGGCTGAAGGGGGGAAAGCGGCCGTTATTCGCGACTACGGGGGCTTTGATCGTAGAAGCGGACGTTGGTTTTTCGGTAAGCTGTAGAACGAGGTGAAAACTGGGATTTTTTTATACAAAAAAATTTGGAGGGAGTCGAAACCTGGTCTAGATTTGTCCCAAAATTTTTCGTTAAAAGCACTTCTTTTTGGAGCTTCTAGAGGAACCTGGAACCTTCTTCAGCTTCTGAATCAAATGACAGTTCCCCAAAATTTTCTTCGGTTCATTTTGAGGCTCCAAAATTTTGAAGTCTTTCAGTTGTTTCCATCTGGAAGCCTCTGAGGAAAATTCCTACTTTCTTCAATTTTCGTGTATTAGGAAGATTCTTCAAAAAGTCGTGTTTCCCAGATGATTCCTTCTGGAAGCTCCAAAGTATCGTTTCTTCACTTTTCAACTTAAAGATATTTTCGTTCAGTGCACTTCTTTTTGGAGCTTCTAGAGGAACCTGGAACCTTCTTCAGCTTCAGAATCAAATGACAGTGTCCCAAGTTTTCTTTGGTTCATTTTGAAGCTTCAAAACATCGTTTCTACAGTTTTGAATTTAAATTTCCTAAGGTAGTATCATGTTGGAGCGTTCGGAGGAACTTGAAACCTGCCTTCGATTTATCCCAAAATTTTTCGTTCCATGCTGTTCTTTTTGGAACTTCTGGGAGAACTTGGAACTTTTTTCAGCTTCTGAATCAAAAATGACAGTTCCCCCAAAAGTTTTTATTGGTTCATTTTGAAGTTTCAAAATATAGTTTCTACAATTTTGCGTTTGGAGTTTCTCAGTTATTTCTGTCTTTGAGCTTCTGAAGGAAGTTTGCATTTTCTTCAGTTTTAGTGTCTTATGAAGATTTTTCAAAAAGTTGATGTATTTCCAGATGCTTCCTTTTGGAAGCTCCAAAATATCGTCTCTTCACTTTTGAATTTGAGTTTTTTGAGATATTTTTCGTTTAATGCACTTCTTTTCGAAGCTTCTGGAGGAACTTAGCTCCTTCTTCAGCTTTTGAGTCTAATGGACATTTCCCCACAAATTGCTAAGTTTTATGTTTCATTTTGAAGCTCTAAAATATCGTTTCTATACTTTTGAATTTAAATTTCCCAAGATAGTTTTATGTTGGAGCGTTTGGAGGAAGTTGAAACTGCCCTAAATTTGTCCCAAAATTTTTCGCTAAACGCACTTCTTTTTGGAGCTTCTAGAGGCACTTGAAACCTTCTTCAGATTCTGAATCAAATGACAGTTCCTCAAAAGTTTTCTTTGGTACATTTTGAAACTCCAAAATATTGTTTCTACAATTTTGCCTTTCCATCTTGAAACTTCTGAAGGAAGTTCGTATCTTCTACATTTTTTGTGTTTTACGAAGATTCTTCAAAAAGTTGATATGTTTTCCAGATACTTTTTTCTGGAAGCTCGAAAGTATCATTTCTTCATGTTTGAATTTAAATTTTTTTAAAATATTTTTCGTTTAATGCACTTCTTTTTGGAACTTCTGAGGGAACACGCTTTTTTGGTCCTAATGGAAATTCCAGAAGTAATAGCAAAAATGTAATTTGAGGCTTCATTAAACTGAAAGGAACTTTTTTGAATAGATTTGAATATATTTAAAAAATAATACACTATGTAATAATAATACACTAATTATGCACTTATAATTTTTTATTTACTCTCAAGCTTTCTATTAAAATTTGTTCTTCATTTTCAGGGCGTACAACGCACCTAACTTAAGGTAAGTGCCTCAATTAGAGCGTGAAAAAACTAATGATACATTACATTTTTTAAACAACATACATACATTACGATATTATCAAATAATACATACCCAAAGGCGAGTATCTCGGTTCCATTTATAAATAAAATAGAGTCAAGTACAATTCAAGTGGTGTACTTAAGTAGACGGAATAAGAAAAGAAAAACCGTTATAGCGGCGCGACAAAAACAATTCAATTAGCGCAGATTAAAATCGAGTCGATTTAAGTACGCTAAATCGGTGTCATCTCGAGAGGGGATCGCATCGATTAATTATTCGGGATTATAACATGGGATTTTTTTGGAACGACTAAAATTGGCAAAAGTCATGCTAATTATTTTGAGGTTAGCGTATTTACTAAAAACTTACTGAGTAACTTTTAACTGTTTGAATGAATGAATGAATCTTTCGATGGGTCGAACATGCCCTTATCAGCAGGTTACACAGTTTGCATCGTTTAGTGGGCTTTTAGGTAAAAAGAAGGTTTTGTGAGAAAGTACATTAACAGCGGAACAATTGAAAGCAGTCTGACGCTCGATTGGATTTAGGAACATTTTGCAATTTTTTTAAGTACTTAAGTAAAGTAAATTTTGATACAATCGTAGTCACAATACTTTCGTAGTTAATTGTAGCGGTGATAATTTGTAATCGTCTCGAGCTGAGAAATTCCAGTTACACAAGATGCATTTGGCCAGCAACAAATATACAGCGTCTAAATCTGTCCCGGTAACTGTTACACTCACCTACAGAACCTTCTCCGGAACGTTTAATTATAGAAATAGAATAATTGTAGCGAGTCTTGTACGCGTATGTGTATATGCGTGCAGTAAACTTCGTGTTCGAATTTAATTGCATCTGTCAAGACTTGACGATAACGTTTCATCAAGCGGTTCTTCTCCCATTCCTTCGTTTGTGCAACATGTGTTCGATATGTGGCATGTGGGAATGGCAGGCATTTGTCTTCGGGTTCGGTTTTAACGATTCGAAGGAGGATTTTGCTTTTGTTTCCTGGGGAATTGGCTGCAAAATATGCAGAAATACGCATAATAATGGTAGTCTGGTCAACATTTTTCTTATTGAAGTCCGATCTCAAGAATGGCAATTTTTTTAGTTAAAGAGGACAGTATTGGGGTGCTGGAAAAATAATTTTAACTTTGGGAAACCTGTAAAAGTAAAATGTGTAAAATGAATTTTTGCCAAATTTGCCGGTTTTCAAAGTGACATTTTTAGATGTTTTCGTGTGTTATTCTCATCGGTTAAACGATAATAGTAAAGTTCGATTATTTAACTTCACGCCGATATTCAAATTTCGTGAGAAGAGTGTGGAGAAATAAGTGAAAAAACGATTATAAACTGCGCGGTTTTCGCGCCTTCGCCATTTTGAAATTTTAAATTTTAGCCTAACTCTGCTCTCCGGAGAATTCTACACAGGAACTGGTACTTTATAATATTTCTAAGAGGAAAAACAAGCAGAATTGCAAATTAATACGGTTTCAATGCGTTTACCTCGGTCCATTAACCTCTACCATTAACCCGTGCCAAATGGAGCATCCTGCGATTATTTTGATGTTCCACGTTAAATGAATAGAAAATCCGAGGAAAATGGACACGTCCCTGAGAATTTTTTAATTGATATGTGTTATCGTGAAATATCGTGTGAAAATTAGTGCGACGCGTGTAGGAGACATCCCACGGGTGTAGCAGAAAAAGAAATTGGAGTTCCCTCGTACTTGCCATATCGGTTAGAAGTCGATGAAATAGCTGCCGCGGAAAAGTGAGGTTAGATGAAAAATAATTTTTTTCTCTTATAGTATGGGGAAAATAAAAAATTGAATGCGCAAATCTTTTTCTACTTTTTTTTTATTGATTAGTGGTGATTTTTTTGTGAAGTTTTTAGTTTTCGCGCTGTCAACCTCGTATGGTAAAGGTCTGCGTGTAATTTTGTTTCATTTCGAACAAAAAACTGTTTCCTGAAAAATTGAGGAAAAATCTCACACAGTATTGAAAATTTGCGTGGTATAGTATGTTCACTATCCTTCAAACCTTCCATTTATTGGCACATGTTCACTAAAACTTTTCAGGGCATTTCTGATAGACAGATTTTAGTTTTCCTCAGTAATAACTCTGGCGGCATAACAACTATTCCGATACAGGGCGGTCGTCGAATTTGGCTAGCGAAGTGGCTAAGTTAACCGTCAAGTTAATACAAGATTGTCCAAATTCTGAAAGTTTCCACGCTTTCCAATAAAGTCCGTTATATCGATTATTTCAACAGTCATTAACTGCTGCGAAAATAGGCGTAGCCGTTGTTTATTACATAATTGACCTTAATGGGTAGCTATAATTTTTTTCCACCTCGTAATGCCTACTAAACAAATAATTAAAACATGATTAATGTAACATGAAAGCCTAATGATCGCGTACATTTACACGTATCTGCATATACGGTTTTATTAACGAATTACAAGTAAGCCTCTTAAAAGAACCATCCCGTGGTAAACAGCTTTTATCGTAAATTCCTCGACTGCGATAACGCTTTTAACTCGCAATTCATATCGATAAAAATACAATAATAAATCGAACGACACAATGCACCATTTCTTTCTCTTTTGTGTCCCTTCCTTTATCGTGTTATTTTATCAGCCGTCAACGGAATGTTTTTGCAATTATGTTTGTACGTTGACATTGGTGGCACCGTTTCTAAAAATAATGCGTGATGTTTCTTCGGTTTTCTTTTTAGTTTTTTCCACTTTTCGGCACGATCCGGCCAGAGTAATTTGTAAACGTTTTAATCACATCGTCGGACGCGTCATCGCTGCCGCGGCTTGAGTCATGGGCCGAATCCTTAAGGGGATCAGACATCGATAGTTAAATGAGTCACATTCTTGACCCGTCCTTTAGATTTGTCCTTTAGTCTTACATGAGCTGTCTTGAAGGTAACAAATGCTCGGGCTGATTTATGCAGGGTATCTGCGCACCAATGACTTTCGCAGCAGTTCGCGCATGTATGCTGCATAAACGATCGTAGCATCTTTGGGAGCCATCTTGACCAGCGTTATAACTGGTAAGTTGCTTTACAGGTGTTCAGAAGCTCAGAAGAATGACTCCCATTAATCGGTAGAGAGATTTCGTAAGTGTACTAAACCTGCATAAAGTGACGAGCTGAATTGCCAGATGAAACTGTCGTTAGATTTAGAAGGAAAGGGAGGATCTTTCCGTAATGGTCTTTTGGTTCAGTTGTTTAGCACGTTCCTAGGGTTTTTATTAGGATGGAGACTATTTTTGTGATCTTCTTTTTGTCATGTGATTTTTGTACAATTGTTTTATGGGCAAACATGTGTAGCCTAAGTGAGACGTCACGGTTACAAACAAAAGTAAGCCACATTTCTAATGGGAATATCTAGGGATAACTGCGTAGACATGGCAACTCTGGTGACAATATCGTCGGTAGTTTAACATCTAAGCATGCGCAATTCCTTCTTTTTGGATAAGGTGTCCCTTAATAAAGGTCCAGGTTCAAATCTAGGCTCCAACCCAACTTGTCATTCTTTGGGATTCAATTTTGAAACGATTTAGTGATAATTCCCCAAAAATTATTCTTTGAACTTTTAAAAGTTTCAATATTTTTAGTTGTAATTCTTAATTTCTTCTCTTATTGCCTCTCTTATTTTCTCATAATTGCCTTCGTCGCTAGATGGCGCCTGTCGTTCATGCGTCAAACGAATGCACGTATACGAGGGCGATCTAAAAGCATGGATTTTTAAGCCGTTTCGGGATTGGACAATGGGGTAATGAGTAGAAGTTTCAGTCCTGTAGGCCGCATGTAAATTTCCTTGTTTTACGTATCTAATGCAAGTTCGTCGGATGCCCAAGCCGCAGCGGCGCATGTATTACTTATACGTACGTGTAGTATGTACAAAAATGTCTCCCCTCCGTTCTCATCAGTACAAAAACGCATTCATACGCTCGCTGGTATAAAAGTGTTAACCTTGAGGAGGGAAATGCGACATCGTGCCCCGTTCTTCTCCGAGGCCGAGAAGACAAGAATTATTCTCGTTCGGAGCGACCCACGCGGTGGGCCTCCTCGGGAATGAGGAATGGTATCTCCTCCGTTTGTCTCCTCGATGTTGACAAGAACGAGACGGACGGTCTTCGCTCTTTCTTTCCTAGTTTCACGGAAAAACCTCTCTCCGCGGCCAGCGGCAGGGTTTGACGACCGTTAAACAAGCTGAAACGGCCAGAAGTGTAAATTGCTCTCCTCTTGTCTTGAATACATTAAATTACGGTTACTTACGTATACACATATGTACATGTACGTAGGGTATGAGCTGTGCTTTGGGCACGTTCCGCTAGTACCATGTCGGAAATGCTAAAAATGACGGAATGAGGGGATTTCCTCCTCCAATTGAAATACTGAAGAAAATGCAAAATATCTGACGTTGACCTTTCAAAAATCCTTAGATCTCGGGAAAAGTCGCCGGACGTGGCAACGGTGGTGACAGTATACACGTGAGTTTGCCATCTGAGCATGCGCAGTTTCCTTTTTGGGACAAGGAGTATTCGCTGTGCTTTGGACACATTTCGCTAGTACCTTGTTGCACTTGCCGGGAAGGAAATTGAGTTCCAAAAGAGGAGTTAAGTATGGGACTCTAATGGAAAATCAAGATAATTCAAAATAACTTATGTTAACCTCTAAGAAACCCCTATATCTAGGGATAAATCCTAGATGTGGCAACTGTGGTGACAATACAGACGTAGTTTGACATCTACCTATGCGCAGTTTTCCTAACCAGGGCCGAATCGAACCAAAAAGCGTAATTTCTCTTTAAAAGTTTTAATATCTATTATTAACTATACAAACATTTGATGTTTCATCCCATAACACCCAGCTTTTACCCTTCGTCTTTAAATTACTGTGGACAAATAACACAATGATTTGTTCCAACATATAAATTTCCCTTTGGTATTTTCTATGTCTTTATACAATTTCCACTGCAATTGCCCCATTTGGATAATGAGACTTTACATATAACCTCTCGTCTCTTTCTGGAAATCACGTCGCGCTTCAATGAGCAGAAAACGATGTATTTCTAACAACAGAACGTTAACGTAGTAAATTACTTTTTTCTGCCCGTGGTGCAGTTTAAATTAACGCCACTCCGCCGTCGCCGTAATAATAATATCTGAACACCCATTTAATTATGGAAGGAATTCTACGCAAAAATTCCCTTGAGTAATGCGGTTACAAAAAGAGTTTAAATTGCACGACGTGCGTTCCCATTCGAAACAGGTTTTGAGAAAAATTTATGGCCCTCATCGTGGAAGTTTCAAAAATTGTAAAGATTAAATCTGTTTACTGATGTAGTTTCAATTTTACATATTTTAGATGGCATGATCAAATTTAAAAATTTGTGAAAAATACACTGAAACTCCAATAGCTTTGAAACTGCACAAATTTATGAATTGAACATTCTTTAAGACCCTCAAGAAATTCACTTTTCGTAACTTACGAATTGTATGAGATATGAACCTTCATTTTGATAGTAAAGAGAATTTTGAATGAATTGTGACGGCTAAATTCAAAAATTCTTTACTTAAATTTTGCAAAGATTTACAAAGTTTTAGTTTAATTATTAGTAGGGTTTCATATGTATGATGTACATATTTTAAGTGCAATAAGGTGTAGGAAATGAAAGTAATGTTCGAATTTAAAAATTTGTAAAAAATAAACTGAAACTGCAATTCCTTTGAAAATTCGCAACGTTATTGATTAAACCTTCTTTAATATCCTGGAGAAATTTGAATTTTATAGCTTACAAAGTGTATGAGACATGAACATCTATTTTGAAAGGGGACGAGAATTCGAAATTCAAGCATGAGGACTAAATTCAAAAATTTGTAGAAAATTTATAATGACGACTCATTACTTAAGTTTTAAATTGTGTTTAATAAATTTAAATTTTTTATCGTAATCGTGGCGAATTTGTGAAAAGGTCTGTTACATTGTGGTTTCAACGTGTGAAGTTTCAATTGATATTTCAATTTATCTTTCGACGTTTATGGACCGGAACCCACAACGAGCATGTGGTTTGAACAGCCAAAATAGCGCAGTTATTGGTCATTTGTGGTTATTTTTGGTAATTTTTTGAAGATTAAGGTAAACTTAATGCTTTTCCGGTTGTATTTAATGCAAATTATAGAGTTAAAATCGACGAATTGCAATATAAATAAACATTCACAGTCTAGGCGAATCCAGGGTGAAAACGACAACGTAGCTCATTGTTGCCAACAAGATATACGCACTAAGGTTATAAGTAATGTAAGGCACAGATCACAAGGTTATAAGTAATGGATCATTAACTTATAATCATTAAAACGTTGGTTAATTCAATATTCATACCGCGAAAAGTAGGACGTAATATATTCAAGTCGCGAGTGTGGAATCTTTTAAGACGGGTCTAATTATAGACGGATCCGCTAAATTTTCAGAGGTGAAAATCGTAGAATACAAAATATTTTTGTACTAGTTATAAAATTAGCTCTGGCATTTCCAAAAACCTTACGACTAGTAAATGGAATACACAAATGGAACCAAAATTTTTTTGAAATTTGAAACGACGTTTGTAGAATGGGTCCCGTTTTGAGTAAAAATGAAGGACATGACGTTGTATGAGCGGCGTTTTGCCATAACCTAAACATTGGGTTCTTTACTTTGTGTTTCTCGATTTCAGTATATTTTTTAAATACATTCTATATGCAAGGAAAAACGCAAGAAAAATTTACAACCGTGGCCCTGTCCAAAACGGATTTCCGTGGAAAATTAGTTAACAGTCGAGAGAAATGTCAAACTTTTCTTTTTAGAAAACTTCCTTTCACTTTAGCTCTACAAATATTTCCAGGGTTAAATCCTCATTCATATTGAACGTAGAATTTTCCAATGAGATCCTTAATACCGCTTTACAGGGTGGAACCATGGAAATTTGTCGGTGTACGTAAAACATAACTGTAACATTGTTTTTACAACGGACCGTATTCGAATATGCAAATCTATCGACCCGTTTCGAAAAAAACGTTAATTACTTAACCTTGTTTCTTTCGTAAGCCTCCGGGGTCGCCATTAGAAGAGTTATGGAGAGCAGGTAAACCTGCGACGTGCGTCGGTTGATAATCTCTCGTTCTTTTCTCGAATTATCGAAATGAGTAGGTTTCTTCTACTTCGTGATTGCGTATGTGATTGACACGGAACGTGTAGCAGCAGTAGGTCAATAAATGAAGAACGGCGAGCTTTCTACGTAAGCGACGCCGCTCGACGTTACTCTTTGGGTTTAATTTAGCTATCGTAAACTGAACAGTTAATTTCGAGACGTTTGGAACAATAAACAATTTACGAGGAGGCTGAAATTACATGGAAAACGTACCGTGAAACTTTTGGTCCGTGAGAAGGTTGTGCTTAACGATTTAGGGTAATGGGTACGTAATTTTTTGATGGAGGTATTCGTAACGGCCTTTGGGCTCTAATAGAAACGAGCTTAAGAAATTTTCCGCGCCACTGTTGTAGAAAATGGTTATTTTATATATTTTTAATAATATTTCGAACTAGTATTTTAGAAAAAAAAAGGTGTATGTTGTGCGCAATAAAATTATTTAAAAAGTTAATGAACAATCTTACGAGGATTTTTATAAAAATTCAGTATTTCACTTGTAAAGATTGTTGGTTTAACCATCAAACTCCGGGTAGCCTATTTAAATTTTTCAATGAGTTTTGCTTAGGAATTTTTTTATTTTAAAGCAATTTTTGGGGAAATTCGACTGGAACTAAAGAGAACCTTGACGTTTAAATTAATTTTCTTATGCTGCGACGTTTTCATTTATAAATTTTTGGAGAAAATTTTAAGAAAAGTTGAAAAGCCAATAGTAATTAACAAAGAATTTGAATGGTTAAATTTCTTCATTTTGCGGCTATTAAATTTCTCTTAAAAATATAAAAAAATCAATTCAAGCTATTTTTTTAGGGAAATTTCCAAAAACGGACCAACAATAAGTATAAGAACTTTTATGAAGATCTTCTGTTTTACGTTCTCGGTTCTATTTGAGCAATTTTGAATTAAAGGCATTTTTTGAAGGAATTTCAAAAACTGCGTTAACAAAGATTGAAACTGAAATAAACCTCAATATTTGCCACCAGAATTTCGGCCATTTTGCAGCATTTTCAGTGAGGAAATTGTGGATTTGGCACTATTTTTTGAGAATTTTGAGACGTTGCTATTAATAAAAATTTTTCATCAAAAAAGCATGTTAAATAAAGGAATTGCTGAATTCAAAACAATACTTACAAGAAGATTAGAACTGAAAGCTTTTTCTTCCCTAGGGAAATTCTCCGTAATTTCTATCAAATAAATTTTCTTTTTTGGGAGAGTTTCAAAAACTGCAAATAACACCAGGATTAAAATTGAAAAATACATTTTGGAATATATAAAACATTTTGAATTTGGAGTAAATTTTTGAGAATTTTGAAGTATGAGACCAAAAACTAATCAAAACTAAAAAGAACCTTGATGTAATGGTAATGGATTTTCTACTTTGGCCATTTACATTAAAGGAAAATTTGGAATTCAAAATAGTATTTAAAGAAAATTCAGGTAATTTTAAAGACGGGATTAGAATCGGATAGAAACAGCTATTAAACGAGTTTTCCCTATTTTCCATTACGGAAATTTAATATAATTTTTGGAAAAAGTTAAAAACTGGTTTAACAAAGGAATTTGGGCCGAAAAAAGAATCTTAACATTAGTCACCATTTTACAGCAGTTTCATTGAAGAAAATTTGAATTCATTAATTAGAATTAAGACTTTAATACATTTCATCTATTTTCGAACTAAATTTTCTAAAGATTGTGATTTAAATTCAATCAATCCAACGCTCAAATTACACTTGCTTTAATTAGTTCCTCGTGAAATTAATTCGGTCCCGTTAGCTATTCCAATCAGGTACTTCCTTTATTGCAAAGTTAATTGGAAAAAAATAATCGACCAGAAATGTGTTGTAGTGCAAATCGCGGTATTAACCGTTCCTCGATAATTTGATTACAAGACATTAAACAAAATTTCCGTTTGTTTCAAAATCTTGGCGTTATTCCCAATGGCGGGATACGAAAATTCAGTACGTCACCACCAGGCGGTGTACGATTGTGCTAAAAGTGTCGGCTCGACGGTGGTGGTGGTGTTGTTGTTGTTGTTGTTGTCTGGTCGACGTGGAGAACTGAACTTTTGTATTCCGAAAACCTGTTTAGCAAGTCTCCAAGAGAAAGAAGAGAACCATCCTATCCCGTAACATATAACGTGGCCGTGTGCTGATTGTTGTTAAAAGGAAGAGTAATATCCGGCCGGTCGCTGAAAATTTCTTCGCGTGTAATAGCCGTCATAATGCTTATTATAGAAAAGAGTCGGTCGGCGATTTGAGTGGAAAGGGGCGCTGGCGTCGCCGGAAATTACGAATTTGCGTCAGTTTTCGTTTGGAAATTACCTTTCTTGCCTGATCTCCTAACCAACTTGTCCCCTAAATTGTTTAAATTAAGGAGGAAAAATAGAAATTTCCAACAAAACACTCAAAATTCCATGAGTTGTTGTCAACCTCTTGTTTGCAGGCACAGTTTATTGCTAGCAGAACCAACTCGTTTAAGCGAGTTCCTCATACAATTTGCTGGGGAAAAGGCATTCTTGTTAACGATTTCAGAGATAATGTGAATTTCCCCCTGCTTCAGTAGCGAGAGCATTCACCATTTCATAGAGTCGTCTTCGTACCTGGAAATCCTCCTTTTGTGGCCGAGTCGAGCCTCGAAACGCCTCAAAATCACTTCCAAATACTGCAAAAGTGGCAAGGAATTATTTTTGCAAAATTTCTAAACTTCAAAAAGGTGCATGGGTTACACGAATCCACAGCAACCTCTCAAAATGGGCTCCATGTATTTTAATACATGTTCTTATCATCATTTCGAAGGATATTGCAGCAGTAATTTCTTTATCTAATAGACGTAAGATGGCGAGAGTACTAAGTCCGATTGTGTTAGTAGTTTTAGAGTGGAGAAGCTAGGGTGGATGTGCTGCTTATGCTGTTTCAAGTCTCATTCCTCCTGTTTTCTCTCTTTAGCCCTCTGGCGTACCCCTGGGTTCTCTTCAGAACCCTGGGCCTGACATATTTTTCTCAATCATTCGTACATCTAGGATTCTTAATGTAGGCCGATTGTGTTCATACTTCTAAAGTAGAGAAGCCAGGATGGATGTATTATTTATGCTTTTTCAAGTATCATTCCCATTTTCTCTCTCTTTAGCCATTTGACGCACCCCTGGGTTCCCTTCAGAACCCTGGGCCTGACATATTTTTCTCAAGTATTCGTACATCTAAGATTCTTAATGTAGGCCGATTGCGTTCGTAGTTCTAAAGTAGAGAAGCCAGGATGGATGTATTATTTATGCTTTTTCAAGTATCATTCCCATTTTCCCTTTCTTTAGCCCCTTGGCGCACCCCTGGGCTCCCTTCAGGACCCCGGGCCGGAAATATTTCTTCAAGTATTCATACATCTAAGATTCTTAATCTGTTCTCGCCTTGAAGAGAAGAAGTAATAAATTAATATTCAAATCCGGGCGTCTTTCAGGTTCCTGCGTCGGAATTCGAATCGATAAGCTGCGATTAATTTTTAACGGGATCATCGGACCTATTTAACAGCCAATTAGCGAGAGTTAAATGTTGAGAGTGGCGTACTCTCATTAGGAGTACCCCTCGTTACTTTCGACAATAAAGTCGTGTCTCGATATCGTTGGAACTTAATTTTTCTCCCGTGAAAACGTACCATGTGATCGGCTCTCGTGATTTACGTTACTAATATGGTAATGTCCATGTTTGAATAGTAATTCGCGGTTACGCGTTAGGCGAAAAAGGTAATGCATGCACTTACGCGTGTATCCGAACCTTGAGCGATCGCATCGCTCTAAAATTAAAATACGAGTGAAATTCGTTACGAGGTTCTCTTAAAGGCGATCCGATTGGACGGCGTCCAAACGGAAAAAATCCTCGGACGAGATCTCGTGAAGTTCGAGCGTAATTTTCGATAACGATTCTTCTTTCTCTTTTGTTGCAGATGGCCGATACCGTGAAAAAGTCCAGAATAGTAAGTGATGAGGAAGAGAATCTCGAGGAAGCTTTACTAGAAGAATTTAACCTCAGACTAAAAAGTTGCATGAGCAAAGTGTGTATTTCGATTTTCGTGCACGGCGTAAGTCTTAAAAGCGATTAAAAATAGTCGAGTCGCCATTCGTCGCGACGATCGAAACGTGTTCGGTAATGGCGAGAGCATTTAAAACAAGTTTGGATAAAAATAGGTAATGCAAGAGGCCTTTTAGATTTGATCGGTCCAGAACTTTCGAATCGAATTCAATTAAAATTGGTCGCCGATGTAATTAATTCAGTCCGAGGTTTTAAGATTAATTGTTTTCATAGCTTCGATTTCTTTGCAGTCTCTTATTTCAAAACTCGCGCAATTTAAAGTCCACGCACGAAACAAAACCTTTTTAATAAAAATTTTGGCTTTTGTGGCCTTTGAAATTTCTATGAAGTTCAATTGGTTGCTTTTATCGCAACTACGTAAAATTTTAAAGTGAGAAATGAAATCAAAATTGTGCTTTTCTTCTAAAATGTGGTCGTGGTCATGGCGCAATTTATAGCATTTTTGCGCATTAAAATTTGGCCCTTCTTTGATCTCGAAAAGTCGATATTTTCAAGGTATAATCTCGGAATGAATTTTTTAAGGTCTAATTGGACCGTAAAGAATTGTGAAAATTTTCAAAAAACCAACTTTCCTCGAATCGTCGAGCGTGACTCAACGACGTTCAGTACATGATAAAACGCCACAACCCACGATTTTTGAAAATTTCCACAATGTTCGCGGAATAGGGCCAAAATAGACCTCATTTCTAAAATCCTACTAGCCCCTGCTCCGTGTCGGTGCTTATGCGAGTCACCCTGTAGATCCCTCGGGGTCAAATTAAGGTCTAGGAAAAACGTGGGGTTCTTTTTTCGGGTTAATACGAAATAAATTAATCGCTTTTAAGACGCGCCCCCGTAAACCACCTCACCGCTGTGTGCGTGTGCGCGTGCGTGCTACTAACACAATTTCCCCAGGACGACCTGCACAATACCGAGGACCAGCTGCAGGAGGACGTGTTCGTCGACTCCCCGAAGAAGAGCAGCATCATAGCGAGCCACAACCTGATCGAGAGCGAGCGCCAGCACTACTACGAGATGTGCGCGCCCCCGTTGGAGAACGGCTCCGAGGGGCAGCAGAACGGCCACCACCACCACCACGTCTACGAGACGGTACCCGAACACCAAGAAAAGACTGAAAAATCGGACCAATACGTCGACATGACGGCCGTAACGCTAGAGACCACCAGCCCGGAGATCAACGTCGCTATGGAGGACAACTACGAGGTCGTCGAGCGCGAGGAGTCGCCGGAGCCGCCGGCGAAGTCCTCCATAAAGGACAGGCTGTTCCTCTCGACGGACGACGCAGCCGCCACGTTGCTCTTCACCCAGACCGTCACCTCGCCCATGCTGACGCCGTCCGAGGAGAACATCGACTTCCTCAAGGGCTTCCACAAGGAGTTACCGGCGAACGGCTCCTCGTCACCGCCGAAGGCGGAAGTCGAGGAGAACGTGTACGAGAACGCCGAGTTCGACACAGCCTCGACGTACGAGAACCTCCCCGTCGAGAACATATACGAGAACCTCCCCGATAAACGCGAGGAGGAAGAGAAGGAAGCCACGATGTCACACCCGGAACCCGAGGAGGAAGAGGAGGAGGAGGAGGATGAGGAGGAGGAGCACATCTACCAAGACATCGAAGACTGCAAAAAGGAGAGAGCGTACGAAGACGTCGAAAGACCCAACGGCGAGGTGATGGTCGAGAACACCCTGTACGGCGTCGTCGAGAGCAACGAGAAACTCTACGAGACCATCAGCGTCGTCGCCAGAGAGGAGCTCGAGATCGAGACCGTCGCCGAGGGCCGCCACGGGGCCGAGCTCGAGCCGAACAACGAGACCACCTACTCGGAGTTCGTGCACCACAGCAAGTGCGAGAGCAACTACTACGAGAAGTACACGGAGGTCGTGACGAAGAACTCGAGGAACGCCGAGATCGGCAACAGGGAGAAGGACACGGAGACGGTGCCGCCGGAGATCGTCAAGCACCTGAAGAGCCAATTCTCGAGGGCGACGGCCGACGGCGCGCCCAGGAGGGACGTCGACGCGTCGGGCGATCTGAAGACGATCGATATCATGAAGCAGATCAATAAGTTCGAACAGAAGGGAGTCGGCGAGGACTCGGAGGACGTAAGTTCGCGAGGGGTCGCAGTAAGTTTTTGGAGCGTTGGCTGGTTTTTTGCTCGATCGATGTTGGTTGCGTTTTTAAAAACTTAATACTTACGTATCGAACGTTTAATGTCCATGGGGGGAAGGTAGACCGAGAAACGGGGGATTTTCATAACGGGGGGAAAATCTTAGAAGGTAGGGCAAAGTTTTATTGCATTAGTTTGAGCCATGGTAAAAGACAATACACTCATATAACTATAGAAGCGATGAATTCTCTTCTTTTAGGCCCTGGTCGAATGAGATTCTTCATACCTGACGTTTAGTCCAGTTCTGTGGTGGACATCTTCAGAGGGTCTGTGCAAAAATTCCCCTACTCTCTTCAGCGGCGAGTAGAAATGGAGGTGAAAAGAGCACGACCCAGATTTTTTATCAAAATTTGCGACACATGAACATGGCTCATCAGAAAATAACCAGTAACACGGAACACTGCTCAAACTGCTATAAGATCATTTAATTAGGACCGCGTAAAACATGATGGCTCGTATCATTTAGGGACGATACATTATTATTGTATTGAACATATCACCAAGTTCTGAATCTTGCTGTCACTTTCCTTGTGAAACCCCTTCGATAATTCTTAACGGTAAACAAATATTGTCAAAGCTCAACCAACTAAAAACGAGGTTTAAGCAAAGTAATAGGGCATTGTTCCCCTTGCGACATCAACCTAATGGATGCTAGCATGTCCCTTTTTGATGAATTATTGATTTTATAGGTTTAGGTTACGGGCATGTATCGGAATGTCCTGCCCTGATACGTGGAATAATGGATATTTCCCACATGTCATGCCAGTCGTCAAACGCATGTTATGTTGCCTAACTTTTGGATACGCTAATGAAATCCAAAGGTGTGCCAAAAAATTTTTCTGGAATCGAGCTTCTAGCATATTGTGCTCGTTTGGAACTTCTTATAATGTATTGGTCGCAATATTCGTAAGCACCGTAAATTTTAGGATAAAAATACACTTTCGGTGCCATTGACAAAACATTGACTTTCGTCCAAGTCCATTCTTTTCGTTAATGAAATGTTTATTTTCGTGTCGAAATGCCGTGAAAATAAGTGGTAATTTTAAGCAATTTCGCCCTTGAAAAATCTTGAATTGGCCGATAAATCATATAATTTATTTACCCACACATGGACATTAAGCGAGACTTCAAAGCATGGTACTTTTAGTTATTTCTTATGATTTTTATTTATATGTAGAGCACCGTAACGGAATGTTACACAGAAACGACCACTTTTCAAACGGACGTCCCCGGGGAGAAAGCATTGAAAAAAAAGAAAACCAAAAAATCCAGAAAGGAGGAAAAAGAGAACATTTCCGTCGTAAGTACCACCTCGTTTTTGGTTTCTTATTTTTGTTTGAGAACTCTAACATCAGTTTCATACTTACTGTGTTTGTCGTTGTTTTATTTTTGTTTTCTAATAACGTTTTCGTTTCTAGAATGATGTAGTAGACGGGGATAATGTCTATAATGTTAGTGTAAAGAGCTTGGTAAGCATTAATAATTTTTTTTTATTGGAAAATGTTGGTACAATTAGGTGGCTAATTTTTTTGTGTACTATTCATGAAATATTTTCCAAAACTTTCAGTTGGAGACGCGGTTTTCTTGTCACAATGTTTCGTTATTCTAAATTATGTTCATATTTCGTTGTATTATCTTTTAAAAACGTTAACGAGATTCCATTTGGAACGTTTAATGTTTGTAACGTTTTCCTAATGAGGTGATAACAGGATTTTTAGTTGTGGACGTCAGGGACGTCCTGAAATAATTTTTTTCTCATTTTACGACGACACACGTAATTAGCCATGAATCTACCAACGAAACATTCATTTTTTGGACTACTTTGGTTACTAGCCAATCCTGTGACCTTTTTAAAAACGTGCCAATAAGTTAGTAATAGAGAAATTTTGTATTTATCGCTAAGTTTTTAAAAAGTGAGCAGAATTTTAACGTTATCTTTCCATCAAGCTGCTCGTGCTTTTTCCCTTATAGAATTACATGAACGCAGCTAAGTTTTCGCTAAAGCTCCTCTATTTTTGCTCCAAGTTTTAAAGTACATATCCCGTTTTACAGCTTGTTTTTTTCATATTTTTTCTTTTTTTTTGCATGGCTTTATTTACCTGAAATCAGTGTAGAAGTTTTGGGGACCTGTCTAATAACTCAAAGGTAAATCTCTAAACTAATACTTCGTAGATACGTTTCGTTTGCGCATGTTTTATTATTTGTTTTTATTGTTTTATTATTATAGAGGAATAAATCGTTGTCGGAAGTATTGCTTTCGTCTAACAAAACTTCTATCGAAAATGTCTTTTCTGAGGTATCCGTAAGGGCATTGGTAAGTACATTCAATCGGTTAAAATCGATTATGACGTAGCCATCGAGTCTAATAGATTTTTTTTGCATGTCTGTTGCATGGCAAATGTATAATCAGAAAGAAAAGTTCAACATTGTTGAGAATAAAAATCCTCTGGGTATTGTTAAAAGGGTGTTCAAAAGTTCGAACTTGGTAAGTAGAAAAATAGAAAGCTTTGCTATAAATAATCAATCATTCAATACGCAGGTTAGTTGTGTTGGAAAATTCATTATGGTATTTTATTTCATTGTAGAAGTCGAGTTTCAGCAAATTTGATGCCTTGCAAAAGAAGAATATTCTACACATCAGATCGTCTGATTCCACAAAGGCCCAAGAGAAATTCAATGTGAGTACTACGACTTCACCCTGTATATTATAGGAAGGAAACGTCATTGTCAACGTTATCGAAGATAATAGTCATGTTTCACATCCTCTGGCGATGAATAATTTTAGCGGTTCGCCTCTTCCTTAACACTACAAGTCGTTTCCTAACCTTGGACAGTAAAGAAGTAAATTTTACCAACCACGATGTTTAAAACTTTCAACGTAAGACGTACAAACTATCGCTAAATTTTACTAAAACAGACAGAATATAATTTTATGTTCGTCTCTTTAGGAAAACCAACTGGCCGACTCCAACAGTTGCAGGGCTTGTTCCAAGCAAGTGTTTCAGATGGAACAGATCAAAGCCGAGAGGGCCGTTTGGCATAAGAATTGCTTCAGGTGCAGCGAGTGCAACAAACAACTAACGTGAGTATCGCAAATCAAAGTCGTTAGCAAAGTTAAGATTCCTCAGGAACGGCTCAGTCAAACAAATTTTTGCTTAGATTTTTAGGGAAAAGTTTAGGGAAGGTTCCACATTCAAAACAAGTCGGTAACTTTAATAAAACTCAAAGTGTACAGCACAACAATTTAATAGTTTTAGTGAAATAAGATTTTTCGAAATCTTTTAACAAATAAGTTCAGGACTTTTGTAAAACAAGAATTTTCTGAAAAATTGTAAAACAAAATATCGCACAGCCATTTTGTCGAACAAATGTGCTGTCGAAGGTATGAGACAAACTAATTTTCCGTTTTCCTTAAACAAAACTGCTCATAACGTTTCAGCTAAGCAAGGTATTAGCTAGTTGTTATATAGATATCAATAAATTAACAGCTATTGTAAGGCAAACATTTCACTCGGCAGGTTTTAGCTGAACCAAAATAAGATTCTTTGCTGTTTTAGCGAGACAAGTTCACAGCTTTTAAACAAGTTTCGGCAAAACAAGTCAATGTTAAATAAACTTTCTCTGGAGGTTTCAGTTAAACTAGTTAAGCACTTTGGTGAGGTAAGGCTGCTCGAAACATTCTGAGGCAGTAACTTGACGACTTATAAAGCAAAATGGAAACGTTGCTGTACAACTTATTATAAAACGAGGTTTCTTGAAACATTTTAGAAATATCAGTTAACAGTTCTTTCTCTCAAGACTTTTCGGAAGGTTACAGCTAAACCAAGTTGCTTCGTAAAACAAGATTGTTGAAAGTGTTTTTACAAGTTAATGATTTTCTTAAAATAGGTCTAAACTAATTTGATCAAAGTATGTTAAGAATTTTGTTAAACAAGACTTCTTGAAACATTTTGACACCGGCTAATAACTTTTGCATAAAACATGGCCGCAAAACGTATGTCGAGTGTTGTGGGTGGCTTCGCATTAGAATTTCGTGTTCCGTTGTCAATGCTGTCAACGACGATGTGTCCCGTGTCAGACGTTTTTTTTTTGTTGTTGCGTGATGTCTTCGTGTTGTGTATAATTTGTTATAAATTTAGCAGTGTTAGTTCGTGTAGTTCTTGCAATGGAAATTGAAAGGGTTATTCCCTTCATACGTTTGTGTTGGCGGGCCAAACTCTCTAAACTCCAAGGCATCCAAATCCTAAATATTTGCTTATCGCTTCATGGAGTCCACTCCAAAATGTTGCCGGTGAAAATTCGTTCAATCAACTATTTTGGAATAAGTAATATTTTGTATATGGGATGTGTCACTTAAACCGTTCTTAAAGAGAAGAAATCTACCGCTTAAATAAAGCCAAGCTTGGCGGTTTAAACCAGGCTTAAATCTTTAGCCGAAGGTGTACAATCGGGCGTTAGAGAAGTAAGTTAAAGCAAGTTTTCCAGATTTCTTGAGGTGTTTAAGAAAATCAGCCCATTGCTTTAGTAAAGCATGTTCTATTGGGAGATTTAAACCAAACCCGTTTACAACTTACGTTAAACTGGCTTCAATAAAAATTAAGAAACCGATCCAATAAAACCCAGACTTTATGGGGTACTTGAGAAAATCCTGAACCTATGGTTCCATGGATCTAAAACTTCATTTTAAAAGCACACTACTAGCACGTACCTGTTTAAATTTCCATGTGGTTTTCCAGGGTCGAGACCTACGTTAGTCACGAAGGGAACCTGTATTGCAAGCCCCATTTTAAGTCACTCTTCGCCCCCAAAGTTGTCGAAGATGATACCCCACGTAAGTACCCTAAGTGATATTTCAAAAGTTTATCGATAATTTTAGAGATTAAGACAAAATCAGTGTAGTTTTAAATTTGGTAGATTCATCGGTCAGGTGAGCATGTTAATTTGAGAAGTCCTAGTCAAGCTTTGTTTGTCGAGAGATGTTCGCTTGTAAACACTCTTCCTCGATCTCGTCCTGGTGTCCTTATCGCCGAACGGACCTTCAAAATTCAAGAACTTCACCTCGCTCTTCCCTTCTGAGCATCTGTACAGCTCCTTGAGCGTTCTCAGCACCAGCGAAGCATCGGCCACGTTCAGGATCTCGATCTCGTTCAGTTTGCGGTGCATGTACTCGTCGGCCAGATTTTCTATGTGCTCGTATCGCTCCATGTCCACGTTTTTGTTCAGGTTTTGATTGCACAGGAGGTCGTAGAGGTTTTGGTACTTCTTCAGCTGGTTCACTTCCCGTTGGAGGCGTTTCACCTTTTCCCTCGTCTCATCGACCTTCGTCCGAGGGACGTGCTCTGCGAAACGAATCATTTTGTCGTTCGAAATTTCATAAATGGGAGCAGATTTCAGATTGACGTGTGTGGTCACCATGGAGAAACTAGTTACTAGGTATACAGAGTACCGTAAAGGGTATGTTCCCATGTATTATACATTTTACTCCAAATATGGCGGCCTAAATAGTTATATTTCATTAGTTAAACCCTTGGATTGATACCGTTGCTGCGACAGGGCTATTTTAAAAAATGGTTTTTTTAGCGAGGCCGAGGAAACTTGAGCCGATAATACGCGAGAATCAGCCCCTAGAATTACCCCCGGACGTCGTGCGAGGTACAAGAGAAAATGTGTGTTGTCAACTTAACGCTCTTACCGAACTAAAATCGCCGAGAGTGCGCTTGTCTATTAACGTGTTCTACCCGAGGAGAAATTGCGAGAATTAGGTTTCGAGAATGCGACGGTACCTGTTCTCGCGATTTTCCCTCTTAACCAACCACTCGCCGGTTTCTCATTAATAATCACGGTTCTTTTTTGCATGTCGTGCAGCTGTTAACGTTTAATTGTTGTAGGTCAATAGGTAATAATGTAAACAACTTTTACAGCGAGCGACAAACCCGACTTGGGATTGAAAGAGCTGCAAAGTCTGAACGTTAAAGAGAGGTTCCAAGTGTTTGAGCAGAACAAGAGCCAGGAGACTCAGGAGATCGAAAGGGGTCCGACTCCCGTCAAGAGGTCGTCTTCCATCCTCTCCAAACTCGCTAAGTATGTATCTATTAATTATCTGCCCTCATTAGATGATTGTTGAAAACACAAGTGCTTCAATTGCAATTACAAAGGTTCAATTAGGCAGATTGTGTATGTGACATGGAATCAGTGATTCATTGATTGTGTACATTCGTATGAGACGTGAATGCTGTGGATCTTTCAATTTAGTCTAATTAGATAATGGTTACAAATGAAAACGGACAGTATAATTACGGTTTTATCGAACCGTCCCAGCATTTTTGTTGTTGATGCAAAAGGAAAGTTTTAATATAACGATAGTTATAAGGTAATTTCATTTAGTTTTGTATTTATTTAATTATACTCAGATTACGGCGTACCTCTAAAATTAATCTAAATCATCGTAGGTTTCAAGCCAAAGGGATGGACGTCGGAGTATCCGACGACGCCTTGAACGGCATCCCTATCGAGGAGTCGTCGTCGGAGGAAGAGGAAGAGGAGGAGGAGGAAGTCCCCGAGGGCGAGGATCCCACGTTGTACAAGGCCAAAAAGGTCCAGAGGGAGAAACCATTCCATTTCACGAACTTGAACGAGGTGAAGAACAAGTGGGAGCAAGGCGAGCAGAATTCGAGAGACGAAAGGAGGGAGGAGAGGAAACAGGAGATACAGTCGATCAGGAATAAGTTGTTTATGGTAAGGAGATGTGTAAGGAGTCCCCAAAAATTGAGGGTTAATAAGATTACAGGTTGTTTTAATGATAACGTGCAATGGCAAAAATGTAAAGAGAAAACCTAAGTACAATTTTGGTGGGTGAATGATTAACCTTTGGTTCACAGGAACCATGGGTTAGCATTCAACCTGGTTTATGAAAGATTGTGTTGCAGGAGCTTTTTCTACATATGGGTTAGATGAACTAGTTACGAGTGGTTGGCAGTAACCAGTTTTTATTTGAGTCATTTAATAATGTTTTTGCATGACTCACCGGATCAGTTAAAGGTGTCAGGAAATAATTCTTTGCAATATGTTGTCTGCATTTGTTTCAGTTCCTTTATTATAAAAATGCCTCTCTTTTTCATCGATTGCAGGGAAAGCAGGGTAAAATGAAGGAAGCCTACCAGCAGGCCGTGATACAGTCCGAGTCCTGCGCCAACATACATAAGTCTGAGAAAATCGAGTCCTGTGATACGAAATCGCTGAAGGAGCGTTTTGAAAAGGGGGAACCGTTCAACGAGCGAGAAAATCAAAAGAACGAAGAAGAGGAGGAAGTCTTCCAAAGCGGTATTTAAATTTTATGCTATGCAAAAATGATCTTTAGTCAGACATATGTCAATATCGATGATCGCTGTTTGAAAGTAATTAGCACCTACGTTCCATATCTCGGAAAGTAAACGTCGTAGGAAAGAAATTCCTTCACTCCTGGTATCAGTGAAGCATCCCCTTTCGATTGGCACCCTAATTTCGGAAATCCATTTTTTGGCTGTTTTTGGAGAAAATCGCAAGGGGTTAACCTTCATATTTTTCGGCCTCAAAAAGTGAACCTTTGAATTTCAACATGAAACTCGCAGGATAGGTCCGTTAGGCGATTCTAAGCCCTATGGCGTTAATTTCAAATCGATAGGCCTAACGGTTTTCAAAATATCGCGATTTTTCCAAAAAATAAATTCCCCTCCCTTCTACCTTCCATATCTCGGAAAGTAAACGTCGTAGGGAAGAAATTCCTTCACTCCTGGCATCAGTGAAGCATCCCCTTTCGATTGGCACCCTAATTTCGGAAATCCATTTTTTGGCTGTTTTTGGAGAAAATCGCAAGGGGTTAACCTTCTTATTTTTCGGCCTCAAAAAGTGAACCTTTGAATTTCAACATGAAACTCGCAGGATAGGTCCGTTAGGCGATTCTAAGCCCTATGGCGTTAATTTCAAATCGATAGGCCTAACGGTTTTCAAAATATCGCGATTTTTCCAAAAAATAAATTCCCCTCCCTTCTACCTTCCATATCTCGGAAAGTAAACGTCGTAGGGAAGAAATTCCTTCACTCCTGGCATCAGTGAAGCGTCCCCTTTCGATTGGCACCCTAATTTCGGAAATCCATTTTTTGGCTGTTTTTGGAGAAAATCGCAAGGGGTTAACCTTCTTATTTTTCGGCCTCAAAAAGTGAACCTTTGAATTTCAACATGAAACTCGCAGGATAGGTCCGTTAGGCGATTCTAAGCCCTATGGCGTTAATTTCAAATCGATAGGCCTAACGGTTTTCAAAATATCGCGATTTTTCCAAAAAATAAATTCCCCTCCCTTCTACCTTCCATATCTCGGAAAGTAAACGTCGTAGGGAAGAAATTCCTTCACTCCTGGCATCAGTGAAGCGTCCCCTTTCGATTGGCACCCTAATTTCGGAAATCCATTTTTTGGCTGTTTTTGGAGAAAATCGCAAGGGGTTAACCTTCTTATTTTTCGGCCTCAAAAAGTGAACCTTTGAATTTCAACATGAAACTCGCAGGATAGGTCCGTTAGGCGATTCTAAGCCCTATGGCGTTAATTTCAAATCGATAGGCCTAACGGTTTTCAAAATATCGCGATTTTTCCAAAAAATAAATTCCCCTCCCTTCTACCTTCCATATCTCGGAAAGTAAACGTCGTAGGGAAGAAATTCCTTCACTCCTGGCATCAGTGAAGCGTCCCCTTTCGATTGGCACCCTAATTTCGGAAATCCATTTTTTGGCCGTTTTTGGAGAAAATCGCAAGGGGTTAACCTTCTTATTTTTCGGCCTCAAAAAGTGAACCTTTGAATTTCAACATGAAACTCGCAGGATAGGTCCGTTAGGCGATTCTAAGCCCTATGGCGTTAATTTCAAATCGATAGGCCTAACGGTTTTCAAAATATCGCGATTTTTCCAAAAAATAAATTCCCCTCCCTTCTACCTTCCATATCTCGGAAAGTAAACGTCGTAGGGAAGAAATTCCTTCACTCCTGGCATCAGTGAAGCATCCCCTTTCGATTGGCACCCTAATTTCGGAAATCCATTTTTTGGCTGTTTTTGGAGAAAATCGCAAGGGGTTAACCTTCTTATTTTTCGGCCTCAAAAAGTGAACCTTTGAATTTCAACATGAAACTCGCAGGATAGGTCCGTTAGGCGATTCTAAGCCCTATGGCGTTAATTTCAAATCGATAGGCCTAACGGTTTTCAAAATATCGCGATTTTTCCAAAAAATAAATTCCCCTCCCTTCTACCTTCCATATCTCGGAAAGTAAACGTCGTAGGGAAGAAATTCCTTCACTCCTGGCATCAGTGAAGCATCCCCTTTCGATTGGCACCCTAATTTCGGAAATCCATTTTTTGGCTGTTTTTGGAGAAAATCGCAAGGGGTTAACCTTCTTATTTTTCGGCCTCAAAAAGTGAACCTTTGAATTTCAACATGAAACTCGCAGGATAGGTCCGTTAGGCGATTCTAAGCCCTATGGCGTTAATTTCAAATCGATAGGCCTAACGGTTTTCAAAATATCGCGATTTTTCCAAAAAATAAATTCCCCTCCCTTCTACCTTCCATATCTCGGAAAGTAAACGTCGTAGGGAAGAAATTCCTTCACTCCTGGCATCAGTGAAGCGTCCCCTTTCGATTGGCACCCTAATTTCGGAAATCCATTTTTTGGCTGTTTTTGGAGAAAATCGCAAGGGGTTAACCTTCTTATTTTTCGGCCTCAAAAAGTGAACCTTTGAATTTCAACATGAAACTCGCAGGATAGGTCCGTTAGGCGATTCTAAGCCCTATGGCGTTAATTTCAAATCGATAGGCCTAACGGTTTTCAAAATATCGCGATTTTTCCAAAAAATAAATTCCCCTCCCTTCTACCTTCCATATCTCGGAAAGTAAACGTCGTAGGGAAGAAATTCCTTCACTCCTGGCATCAGTGAAGCATCCCCTTTCGATTGGCACCCTAATTTCGGAAATCCATTTTTTGGCTGTTTTTGGAGAAAATCGCAAGGGGTTAACCTTCTTATTTTTCGGCCTCAAAAAGTGAACCTTTGAATTTCAACATGAAACTCGCAGGATAGGTCCGTTAGGCGATTCTAAGCCCTATGGCGTTAATTTCAAATCGATAGGCCTAACGGTTTTCAAAATATCGCGATTTTTCCAAAAAATAAATTCCCCTCCCTTCTACCTTCCATATCTCGGAAAGTAAACGTCGTAGGGAAGAAATTCCCTCACTCCTGGCATCAGTGAAGCATCCCCTTTCGATTGGCACCCTAATTTCGGAAATCCATTTTTTGGCCGTTTTTGGAGAAAATCGCAAGGGGTTAACCTTATTTTTCGGCCTCAAAAAGTGAACCTTTGAATTTCAACATGAAACTCGCAGGATAGGTCCGTTAGGCGATTCTAAGCCCTATGGCGTTAATTTCAAATCGATAGGCCTAACGGTTTTCAAAATATCGCGATTTTTCCAAAAAATAAATTCCCCTCCCTTCTACCTTCCATATCTCGGAAAGTAAACGTCGTAGGGAAGAAATTCCTTCACTCCTGGCATCAGTGAAGCATCCCCTTTCGATTGGCACCCTAATTTCGGAAATCCATTTTTTGGCTGTTTTTGGAGAAAATCGCAAGGGGTTAACCTTCTTATTTTTCGGCCTCAAAAAGTGAACCTTTGAATTTCAACATGAAACTCGCAGGATAGGTCCGTTAGGCGATTCTAAGCCCTATGGCGTTAATTTCAAATCGATAGGCCTAACGGTTTTCAAAATATCGCGATTTTTCCAAAAAATAAATTCCCCTCCCTTCTACCTTCCATATCTCGGAAAGTAAACGTCGTAGGGAAGAAATTCCTTCACTCCTGGCATCAGTGAAGCATCCCCTTTCGATTGGCACCCTAATTTCGGAAATCCATTTTTTGGCTGTTTTTGGAGAAAATCGCAAGGGGTTAACCTTCTTATTTTTCGGCCTCAAAAAGTGAACCTTTGAATTTCAACATGAAACTCGCAGGATAGGTCCGTTAGGCGATTCTAAGCCCTATGGCGTTAATTTCAAATCGATAGGCCTAACGGTTTTCAAAATATCGCGATTTTTCCAAAAAATAAATTCCCCTCCCTTCTACCTTCCATATCTCGGAAAGTAAACGTCGTAGGGAAGAAATTCCTTCACTCCTGGCATCAGTGAAGCATCCCCTTTCGATTGGCACCCTAATTTCGGAAATCCATTTTTTGGCTGTTTTTGGAGAAAATCGCAAGGGGTTAACCTTCTTATTTTTCGGCCTCAAAAAGTGAACCTTTGAATTTCAACATGAAACTCGCAGGATAGGTCCGTTAGGCGATTCTAAGCCCTATGGCGTTAATTTCAAATCGATAGGCCTAACGGTTTTCAAAATATCGCGATTTTTCCAAAAAATAAATTCCCCTCCCTTCTACCTTCCATATCTCGGAAAGTAAACGTCGTAGGGAAGAAATTCCTTCACTCCTGGCATCAGTGAAGCATCCCCTTTCGATTGGCACCCTAATTTCGGAAATCCATTTTTTGGCTGTTTTTGGAGAAAATCGCAAGGGGTTAACCTTCTTATTTTTCGGCCTCAAAAAGTGAACCTTTGAATTTCAACATGAAACTCGCAGGATAGGTCCGTTAGGCGATTCTAAGCCCTATGGCGTTAATTTCAAATCGATAGGCCTAACGGTTTTCAAAATATCGCGATTTTTCCAAAAAATAAATTCCCCTCCCTTCTACCTTCCATATCTCGGAAAGTAAACGTCGTAGGGAAGAAATTCCTTCACTCCTGGCATCAGTGAAGCATCCCCTTTCGATTGGCACCCTAATTTCGGAAATCCATTTTTTGGCTGTTTTTGGAGAAAATCGCAAGGGGTTAACCTTCTTATTTTTCGGCCTCAAAAAGTGAACCTTTGAATTTCAACATGAAACTCGCAGGATAGGTCCGTTAGGCGATTCTAAGCCCTATGGCGTTAATTTCAAATCGATAGGCCTAACGGTTTTCAAAATATCGCGATTTTTCCAAAAAATAAATTCCCCTCCCTTCTACCTTCCATATCTCGGAAAGTAAACGTCGTAGGGAAGAAATTCCTTCACTCCTGGCATCAGTGAAGCATCCCCTTTCGATTGGCACCCTAATTTCGGAAATCCATTTTTTGGCTGGTTTTGGAGAAAATCGCAAGGGGTTAACCTTCTTATTTTTCGGCCTCAAAAAGTGAACCTTTGAATTTCAACATGAAACTCGCAGGATAGGTCCGTTAGGCGATTCTAAGCCCTATGGCGTTAATTTCAAATCGATAGGGCCAACGGTTTTCGAAATATCAAAAAAAAAAAGGAGGATTCCCGCTATTCTTCTGCACCGATTTCGGAAAGTAAGCGTCGTAGTCTTAATAAGAAATTATGGAGACAAAATTATTAAAAGAAGGAAAGCGACAAATGAATTTAGAAAACTTTGGAGTCATAATTGAAGTTGTAGTAGAAGGCGACATCGTAAAATATAAAAATAAATTCTAGATATTAATTTTCTAGTCGTCTAATAATCGTCTAGATATTAATTTTTGTGGCTCGAAAAGTATCGTTTGACGTTTATGATGTGTTTCTTTTTTGTAGAGATCAGTAAAAAATCCCGATCCCTCTTCTTGGAGTTGGACGCGAACGCCTCGAAGGCGCCCCAGATCTCCCCCGTCGTGCCTCAGAAGCTGGACGTTAAGAAAGCGAGAGAAGTAAGCATACAAATTATATTCATGTTGGAAATCAAACAGTACATGTTGACTTGACTTAGGCCTATTTGGCAAAGACCGCCACGGAAGACACTGTAAAATCCTCCGAGGTAGTCGAGGACGTAATCGAAGTCAAAACGGCCGACATACAGCAACGTTTCAAGTTCTTTGAGACTTACAAAGAACCCCAAAAACAACGAAAACAGTTCAGAATCACTCCTCCGAGAGATCCGTCGCAAGTTAAGGTTGTTAACGATTGATTGGCATGTTTAACCACACACCGAAACCACGACAACTAATCACTAATAGTCAAACGACTAAAGCTTCTAACGCGAACTCAAAGATGTTTTCAGTTGCAGAAAGAGTGTACATTCTAATTAAGTGTGCCGTGTTTAAAAATCATTTAATACTTGCGCTTGAAATTGAAATCGACTAATCTCCAGTAGTCACGAAACCGTGTTTGATCTGCCGTTATGTTTTGTAGACCGGCACACCCGAGAGAGAAATCTACCACGATCCCGACATCGTCAGGGCTGAAGACTACATCGATGATTCCGTCATTGCGAAAACGACCCATACCGCTTCCAAGATGTTGAATAAGTTCAGGCAGATGGAAGAGAACTTGTCAAAGGAGCCAGAGCCTATGGGTAATTTACATCAACATTAATTCCTTTGATTGCATTTGTTTATGGGGGTTAAACACATAAACACTTAGAACATAGTCCATAAGCGAATTGTTAAACGGGTTTAGTTTTGTGTTTATCGGCTTGTAATCATCATGGCTGAAACAGTAACGATAACTGTCTCGTTTAAAATTTTCCAGTAACCAACTGATATGTCGAGAGTTTGACCAATGAGGGCAATCAGATTATTAAGGTGTATAACAATAATACATAATCATTTGGAGGAACATTAAAAACTATATATATTATTGGTATTGTTACCTATTATTGTTATACATTATAGAGAAATGAAAACGGCTATTATTCCATAGGTGTTTATTTAGTTACACTGTGTGTTACATAATTTTCGCCGCTCCTTGTTCTCAAGTAACTTCCCTTCTATTAAAACCCATACAAAAACAGCCTGGAAACTCTTATGAATCAGATTACTTACCGTACAACATTATGACCCAGTCCGATCACAGGAAAACCCGTTGATTTCCATATTGCCTGTTGTTTTCCATATGCTGATCCTGAGTTCATTACGTTGTTTGTTCTGATGTGATCATGTCTTTAAAGTAACGTCCCGTTTTCAGGTCCGAAGCCCTTGAAGCGATTCACTCCTCCTCCGGAACCGACCAAGCCCGAGACCAGCGAAGAGGAGTCCGGCTCAGAAGAGGAGGAAGAAGAGGAAGACGGCGAGGATCAGACCGATAACCAGAAATTACCCGAAGACTTAATCGAGGTAAAGATATTTTAATAGGAAGTTTTGTCGATCGTCTTAATCGATCTGTCCAAAAGAATTTCCAAAATATTAATGGCGCTGTCGCTACTGCAAGATTTGGAAATTCGATTGAGAATATGGTTTAATTTCCAGGCTCAGAAAGCGGCTAGGGCCAGACAGCTGAGGGCCAAATTCGAAAGGTGGGAGGCCGAAGAGATCAAGAGAGAACAAAGGGAGTCGATCAATATCATGGAAGAGTACGGCGAAGAGTCTCAAGTCGAATCAGCTAAATCGTTAGTATTAGAGCTCGTTACTTCATTCCTACGTTACTTGAATATCGTTTCAGTTTAAGGGCTCGCTTCGAGTCGATGAAAGAATCGACCGGGGACAAGAGCAGGAGCGCACCACGTGTGAAAGTGAACAGATTCGTGGTAAGTCCAAACGAGAAACCCGTCCTGCATGTTTGGTCAAGAGTCCCGTGATAGACAATGTCCGTTTACTTTTTCTTCGAATAAATAATTGGTTGGTTTTGTCGTTTTATAATTTTTTTTTTTTCGATTTTCATAAAAGCCTGTCTTTGCCGTATTAACAAGCTTGCCTATTACACAATTTTTTTTAAAAATAACTTCAGTTCTGAAATATGGATTTGGCATTTATGGGTTTTTAATTGTGATTGAATTAACATTTGTTGGTGTTGCATTTTGTTGATTTTTTTTTTTGCGCTAATTTCCAATTTTATTTATGCATGATTGTTTCCACGTTCTTGGAAGTAGTCACGGACTCATATTTTTCTTATTTTCAGTGAAAGAAAATTGGCAGGGATCACCAAAAACATTAATGAATAGTTTTAAATGTAACTTATAAAAAAAAAACATCTACATAACTTTTTATTAGAAAATATTTGCTAAAATAGTCGATATCTGTTTTTCTTTGTTGGTTAAAATTCTAAATTTTTTCTTTGAGTTTTATAAAAGAATATTTGTTGAATGTTTATATATACAATATTATGGATCTTTTTTATTTTTATATGTTATGTATTTGTTTTACGAAATAAATCTATTTTTACGTGATAATTGTATCATATAAGGCATTACTTTGTTGTATGTTTATGTTGAAAACAGAAAGTTGTTAGGTGTTTCGATAATTTTTTTTAATCTAATGTTAGAAGTAAAAAAAGAGAGAAAAAGAGCTAAAAACTCGGAATTTTATTAATACTACATTTACTTGTCTATGTTATATTCTCCTTTTTAGAAGTCTAAATTACTATGTACTTTTCAAATTGGTGCCAATTTATAACTACTTTTGAGTGAATAAACTAAAATTAACTGTGGAAGGTGTTTTAATTTCAACGAAATGCTCACATCAACAAATACCCCTGAGGTTCGCTCCATAGCTAAAATAAATCCATCAACGTTTCCATGCAAGCTGATAACAAATCGTGATCAAAAGTACCTAGAAAGTATCTTTAATATTTTTAAATTTCTGATTACGGGACATGTAATTTCGAAGTATTGCAACATATCCCAGAGTTTCTGGTGTTTAGTCCTCGCAAACTGATACTTCAACATAGATTTTTTTCACAAGGAAATACCGACTAACACCGACTCATGCGAGGGATGCGAGAAAAAAGTATACCCGTTGGAGAAACTGTCGATCCACGGACATGTTTATCATAAGGGCTGCTTCAAATGCAAGGAGTGCTCTTGTGTCCTTAGGTAAGTGAATATCGAGTAAAAATCGTGGTAAAAGCTACATTTTTAACGTTCTGTTTTCCAGGATGGATTCGTACTCGTACAACCGAGGGCTGTTGTACTGCACTCCGCACTTTAAAAGGTTATTCATTTTCAAAGGGAATTACGACACCGCTTTTGGATTGGACCAACAGAAAGGGAAGTGGAACCTAAACTCCACCCTCTAGTGGTAAATGATGAATATGAGAAATATTGTGATATACCGATAAGTTTTATATTTCGTTTCTGCGTAATTTCTGCCAAACTATCTTTTTATTAGTACTTAAAGTGCATTTATTTACTTATACCATTATGTGTCGATGTAAGTTTCCATAAGTATTTATGTAGTTCTTGAGTTGGTGTTATTTTTGTAGCTTCAAGCACAATTGTAATTGAGATAAGTATACATACATTTATCGTAAAAGTAAGCAAATTGTAATCCCTATTTTGTATTATTTATATTATTTTAAAATAAACTATTACATATAGGAAACAGCTCATTATACTATTGCCCCCGGAAAATTAAATGCTGAACATACGACCTGCCTAGGCAAAACTCGCAAGGAAAATCTTCCAGTTTGTTCCAGACAAAATATGAAGTTTCTAAATCCTTTTAAGTACCAGTAAATGACACAAGTACGCCATACAGAACATTTAGCAATCTATTTAGTAATGCAGAACAAGAAATAATAACTTACTTGTAAACCGATAAAGCAAACAGTTAAAGCGTAGACTTTTAATTTAAAGCGGTTGAAGTTAATAGTGCTACTCCTCTTTCATAGAAGCTGTGCGGCTCTTGCCCGGGCGCAATATTCAGATCCACGGTGTACAACAGTTCTGTACGGGTCGAATTGAGATATAATGGTAGAGAAAGTTTACCGTCTTTTGGCTTCTCGTCAGAAACGATCCTTATCCATCTGAAGAGGGTTATCGGCAAGTCCACCATTATGCTGGAGGTGAGGAGGAGCTGGTTGTTGCGACACTGTGCCCCTTGCAGCTTTATACCTGTGAGAAATAACGGTAATCAATATATAATTATGAAAGTAGGTGCTGAGCAACCGACCCTCAGCCCCATTAGAGTTATATGGTTCGGTAGCTCACCACCCTCATCCAAGAAGAAGGAATTGCTGGATTTCAGTTTGGGGAATATGGTTGGATATCAGACAGAAGGTTCCATAGTGCTCCAGGATATTTGAGAATATGGTGAACTCTTTCAGCAAGTTAGGAATTGTATCAAAATCCTCTAAAATAATGTAGAATGTTCCAGGATATGTTAGACTGTTCCAGGCAGTGCTGGACACCAAAGGAAATTCCTGTTTCGGAACATTCGACAACATTATAAAATGTTCTCTTTCGGGGCTATGTTGGATCGACCCTGTAGACTCCTAAGTGCACTTATTTTCACTTACTGAGGGATAAAAGGGGGGATGAAATTTATAAAAGAGTTAGTAAATGGCCAGAAACTGGACAGTTGGTGTGGTCATAGATTAGGTTCCAGATGCTCCAGAAAATCCAAAATTTCCCCTTTTGAGCAATGGATTATTTCTGAAGTTTTCTACTACAGAAGACGGTTAAATCTCCTGATTATCCCTGACAAAATTTCTAATTTTCAATACAAATTAGTGGCGTTTACATCTAGAACACACTAACAAACTTTTCCAATTTAAATTTACCTGTGACGGCAAAGCAATCGCTTGGAATGGAAGAAGTATCATTAGAATCGGTAATCGTCACGTCCAAGTGCAGCTCTTCCAGGGGCCAACTGTTCGCTTGGGCGACGCATTGTCTCGTTGCTGTGATATAAGCCTCCGGATTGAGCAGCCCTCCTAGCCAAACTGGAAAACTCTAAAAAACATCGATCAATTATACACTGTCCGTAATTCCATACAAAGCATTCTGCCCCTATGGAATAAGAGACAAGCTTATAATGGTACTAATCAGAGGAAAAGCTAACCAGAAAAGGAACCATTAATCATTTTCGGTGCATCTGGCAATTAAGCTGAGGTTTTTATTTCTCCCTATCAAGAGAAGCATGGCTTACGTAGTTGTATGCGTTGCGGTGAATGAGTTTCTTAATAAGGCGTTGAAACGATGACAAAAGAAGCTTTGAAAACAAAACTATAAAACAAGATGTACGCAAATACACCAATCCCAAGAGAATTGGTCTACGGACATAGCTGGTATAAGCAATTGAGGATCGGCCCAATCACCAAAGCAATTAAGTGGGGCTATTTCAAAAGCGTTTCTGCGTCATTCCCTTTCCTTTTTAACACTTCCTCTATAAGTGCGCTTCTTCTAGACCGCAAGTTGATATGTGATAAGCCTTGCAGAACAGGGCTTCCCTCACAACAACCAATTCAAAACGTAATGCCAACAGGATTCGGCTTTATTACCCTTGCTGGTGTTATTTACCTGCAATTCCTTTGCGCCGCTGGAAGAGACAACTTTAGAAATCTTCTGGAGCTGCTTGATCCTCTGGCTGAAGTCGGTTATCCACTGGATGACGGTGCAGCCCTTAGGGATGGTGTATCGGTGCCAATTCGCCGGTATGATGCCACGTACCAACTCGCCCAACATCGTACGGTGGTAGTTCGTCTGCTTCTTTTCGCCCTGAACGAAAAATTTAAATTTGATGATTTAAAATTGATGAAGTTGGATTAAACAATCCCTCACCTGACAGATGAGCAGCACGTCGTTGAGATCGTGCAGGACGTCGGTCAACAACTTGGCCCCCGAATTCACTTCCCTCTCGAAGTACCTGTACAGGGGATCCTTGATATTCTCGACCGTCCTCTTCAGTATCTGTAGAGAAGTCGGCAGTAAGTTGACCCAAGTCGACGCGCTGTTATGTAAAGTTTTCATCCAGGACGGTCGCCCGTCGACCTGTGCCGGGTCGGCCGGGGAGTGATCGTCGACGGAGTAGGCGAGCTCGTCGTCGTCCTCAAGCTGCTGCATCTTCAGCAGCTTCCCGATCAGGTCCGTGCCTCTGGTGGTCAGCAGGACCTTCTCGGCGTTATTCGGCAGGCCCAGCCACGACGGGGTCTGCCTGTCGGCGAGGCTCTCGATCCACTTGAGGAAGTGGTCTCGCCTGGTGCCGTCCGGCATCGTTATGTGACGTTGACCGCCAGGGGCGTTGTCGATGTTCGCGACGAGGGCGAAGTCGCTCTCGAAGCTCTTCGGAGTGAACAGCTTGTTCAGGAAGGAGTGCAGCAGCCTCTGATCGAAGTCATTGTCGATCTTGCCTCCGTATATCGATTGGGAGAAGAGGGTGACGAGGGCGTCCCACGGGACCTTCTCCGGGGGCAAATTGGTCCTTCCCTAAAACGAAGAGGCAACATATATGTGAAAATACTGAAGAAAAGTATATTCAATTTTAGCTGTAAATCAGTGTTATTATATTTCCACTTATTACAGAAAAATGACGTGCCTAATTGATGGTAATAACAATGCTGTCATCCATGACTTTTTATACCTTAACTTTGGAAGTTACTTTTTTAGAACATTTCCTGATTTTCACTGAATCGACTTACCATTGCCGTGGTATCTATCCATGTATCTAAAGTGTCGCAGGCTACCCGTAGGTCCGACTCGCTAAATTCATAATGTTTCGACCAACCCAACGGGGAATATCTCAACCTTTCTTGGACTATAGCGTGGAACCAGGCTAACAAGAAGTATAACCTGGCACGTTCGTTCGGAGCTCTCATCATCCTACTGGCCGGTACCTAAAAAGAAACCCACATTTAGAAAATCCTATTTCGAAAGGTATCAGTGTTTCATTAGCGTCAATACTGAGCTGAGCATTAATACAATTTTGTGCTTACCGTGCTGAACGTCCTCAAGAGATTAGCTCTGATGCCTGGTGGCGGTTCGAAAACGAAAATTCTACCAGCTCTTAGCAGGTTGACAGGTAACTTTGGATTAATTTCCATAGTAAGGAAAAGCCTGAAGTTGGAATGCGGCTGAAGAGAGTGCAACTTCTTTTCGAGTTGCACGAGCCACTGAGGCGCCAGGTGCACGTTTTTCAGCATCACCCACCTGTAAAACATCATGAGTGTATGTAGTTTCATCTTTTATTTTACATCTCCACAAGCAGAGTGAAGCACAACATGTTTCCTCAGGAAGACATTACAACTACTAACGGTAAGAACTATCAAACATATTTGATTTTGGACTCCGCCTACCTTCCAGTCTTGCAAGCCATGTTAATAGCCCTGTCGGCCTGGTTGAAACCTTCGGCTGAACCGATTGCGATGCTGGAAATCTGCTTGTTGAGTTCAGCTGCAAGATCATCGACACGACCAGAAGCATCGAATCCAGGAACAGAACACAAGAGTGCTGGGGTATTCGACCTAAAACATGATTAGAAACCAATCAGTACAAGACAACTACAAATAAGTAGTTTGACTTTGGAAAGGAACCATAGACATATAAAGAGAATTAATATTAGGTACCTTATTTCCTTTTCAATGCAAACGGCCAAGTCGAGTTCCTTCTCAGCTTGATACATGAAATCTGATCCCAGAACTGTTCCAACAAAGTTCTGAGCAGCAGCAATAACCCTATCAGGCCTGAAGGCTTGGATAACGAGCAGCTCGTACATTGCAGTACCTAAAATTAAATTGTGGAAAAAAGTTGCCTCCTAGATCGGTTTGCTTGGTTGTACACAGTATTGGTTGACCAAAGCAACATTCCTATATACTCTGCAAATTCGCTACAATATCTGATAAATTCTCTTTCGACACCTCCTTAATTCGACACAATCTTTCTTACCGATGGGGCTCAACTGCTTCTCCTCGATCCACAGCTGCGGCACGGCCTGCTCCGGGGTACTCTGCTGTAACCACGCGCTGAACTCCGGCATCTCCCTGATCTTCTCCGGGAGCTTCTTGAACGCGGGCAACCTCAGCGCCAGCCTCGTGACGGCCTCCTGCTGCTCGCTGTTCAGACCGTCGATGGTCAACCCGTTGGAACTGCTGAAGACCCCCTCCTTTCCTCGCAGGAAGAAACTGAACTCTTGATCAAGATTTAGCTCGGACGAGACGCCCTTCAGGTGGATCCTGCAGAGCAAGATGGCGAAGGTGAGCCGGTCGTTGTGGAGCATCCCGCGCGCCACCGTCTCGTAAACCACCAGGAACAGTTCGGAGGTGATCAGGTTCAATCTGGCTTGGTATTCCGATATGCCTTCAAGTTTCGGGTTGTTGTGTAACACGCTACTGAACATGTCTAAGAACATTTTGAGTGAGTACTGGTAGAGGAAGTGTACTTGGTTCAAGCTGTCCATTGTGAAATAGGTGTTGCTGCAAGCTTGAGATAACGGTAGGTATTGCTGCGAGACGGTCTCGATTTCGGAGATGACCTTGTCGGTTTCTTCGACCTTCTGTCCGATGTCCGCCGCCTCCTTCTTGAGCGTCTCCAAGGTGGTAATCACGCTGTCGTCGTCGAGGATCTTACCCTTCGCGTCATTCAACGCCTGCAGCAGGGATTTCTCCAGCTGCCTCAACCGCAAATGGAACTCTCCCTGCAGTTTCAGCAGGTCGGAGCGCTTCGCGTCGATGTCCGGCCGTTCCGCCTTGAGGACCTGGTTCAAGCATTGGCTCTGCAGCGAGCTCCTGGTGACGGTGAAGTTGACGAACGTGACACGGGAGCAGATGTCCGGCGGGAACTCGACGGTCGGGTCTCTCGTCGACAGGAATATCACGAACGAGGGCGACAGGTCGATGTCCTGGTCGCCGAGCGTGATCAGGACGCGGCCGCCGGTCCTCCTCAGCTCCCTGTTCAGCACCGGGTTCAGTATGGCGTCGTAGTTCTCCACGTCCTGGACGAGCAACGGGTTGCCGAAACGCAGCGCGGACTCGAGGTTCTTCCTGAAGGAGTCGTCGAGGAAGCTCGTCTTTGTGATCTTTTTATCCTTGAACTCGTTCATTATGAACTCGGTAGCTTGACCGGATGGGTCGATTATCAGCGGGTACCTGTTAGGAATAATATAATATACTTATCAAGGAAAATATATAATATTCTTTTGCTTAACTCTGGTAAGTGTAAGTTAATTTCGGTATTACTTCGCCTAATATCTTCAAAACATACCTGTTGAACCTCTTCAGCATTATGGCGTTCTCCGTGCACAAGTCGTCGGTGGGCAGGGCGTTGGCTTGCCACCTTAAACGCTCGTCGGGATTGGAGAGATACTCCGTCCGGGCGATGTCGGGCCTGTACTGGATGTTGGCTTGCGTCAAGTGCTGACACCAGGTCGTGAACAAGTTCTGCCTGTAGTGCTGATCGAAGTAGCCTCCGTAGGCGATGAACGCCGCAGAGAGCAACACGTCGCCGATGATCGTCGACATCTGCGCTTTGAAAGTCTCGCTGGTCGCCTCCCAACGTTCCTTCTCGATCACCAGCGACTTCAACAAGGCTATGGACCTGTCGACCTTCGCCTGTACGTTCTCCAGGTCGGTCTTGATCGCCTGCGCTTGAGCGATCAACTGTGCGTACTCTTCCTTGTAAGATGCGATACTCTGCTCCAGTTGGCTGATCAGGTTCTTCACTTCTTCGCCTCGCCTCTTGTTCATCTCGGCCTGTTGCTCGAGGGACCTCAGCTCTTCCCTGAGCGGTTCCACTTTTTTCAGCATGTCCGCGTATTGGATCTGGGCGCAGGCCCACTTCACTAGAGGGCCGCAAGCGTTGCTCGCGTGGTTGACTTTTTCGAAGTTATAGTCGGCGTGGCTCAGGTAGCGACTCTTCATTTTCTCGCGGACCTCATCTCTGGAATCGAAGTTTCACATACAAATCACAGCAATTTTATTGTATTAGCTATGCACAGCTTTAAGCAAAGCTTAGGAAATGGCTAACTGAACAGTACATGGAGAGTTTTCACAAATATAATTGTTCTCAATGATTTCCAACTAAAAAGGAAGTTATAAACAACAGTTTAAGTATTCAGTGCCGTCTCTCTGTGAAGGCATAGCAACCATTATACTTTATATCAATATACTTACGTTATGTCTTCAGTATTGAAGTTGTTAACGACGCTGTTGATGAAATTATCACGCATAATAACTGCTCGGATGGATTTCCAGTCACCTGCATTTTCCCCAAGTAATAAGCAGATCGACTCCAGGGCCAATTTTACCACTGCAGGAGGATTTGACATGGACCGAATCTCCACCAATTGTTGTTTCTTGATGGATTTTACAGCTAGAAAAAATAAGTATGTTAAAATAACGAAGCACCTGAAAGGATCATAAGGTTCTATAATTTGTTGTTAATTAATTCTTTGCTGCCATTCAATGACATTTTAGCCAAAAATTCTAAAATTAGAATGACGCTACCAGTAGCACGAAGTATTATGAATAAGTAATAAGTAACTTTTGTTTACTTCTAGAACTACGGAACCTCCTGGTGATATAAACATTAGACCAGATTAAAAACTCTACCTGTTTGAGCATCGATGACGGCAGGTTCGACTTGCTCCAAGTCCGCCATGACCTCCCTCCTCTTCTGCTCGATGTGCACCGTCTGCTCGGCCAGCTGCTGCTGTATCTCCTGGCTCTGCACCTTCTTCTTCTCCGCCTCCTGCTGGTCCTTCACCATCTGCTTCAGCTTGGCGTTCGCGGCCTCGTTCTTCGCCTGCAGCTCTTGCGACTTGACCGCGAGGCTCTTCTGCATCTCCTCCACCTGCTCCACCGTCTCGGCGATCTTGCTTAGGCCGACGTTCAGATGGAGCTGCTGCTCTTCGAGATCGGAGCGCTTCTCGTTGTGTAACTTGACGAAGTGGTGGATGAAGTCCAGGTAATGACGGGGCGTGATCGCCATAGTGCGACCGCCCCGCTTGGCGAGGCGGGTGTTCGCCTTGTGCAAGGTTTGGTGGACGTACACGCACGCGTTGATGACGGCCTCGCGATGAGTGGGAGTCGGCGGGATGAGGTTGCATGAAGCAGGGAAAAAGTCGGGGAACTTCCAGTGGGGACGGTCGAGCTCCAGGCGATTCGTGAACTCTTTGCCGACCTATGGAAGATAGCGTAAAGAAAACAACCAAAGAAGTGATTCGTGATAGTTCTTACTTGGAAGAGGGCACCATCTGACCAATCACCGAACCAATTTAACACGCATCTATTGAACAAAGCTGGAGATGTAGCTGCTCGATCCTTTAATCCATCTGTAGACGGGTTCATAGTGAAAACAACGTGAAGGTTCCTCATCACTTGTTGCGTGAACCATTTGTAGAGTTCGTCACTAGAATCCAACATTAAACCTACAAGGAAACAAAATATGTTTAGAGGAAGGAAGCGATATTATCTTTGTGTTTAAAATCCACAAAATTTTGAAGGTGAATTCAGATAAAAAAATCACTAATCACTGTTATAACATTTCAAATCTCAATTAAGGATAGAAACCTGAGTTTCAAACGTCAATTTAATCAAGTTAAGGAAACTAAAAATACAATATTGAGCTAAACATTCTCACCTTCCCTCTGCGCGCCTTCCTTGCACTGTGTCATCAAAGTGGTATACTCGTCCCCTTCGAACAATCCAGGGACCTCCCCGTTAGCCAGCAAAGTATTCATCCTCTCCAAGAAACTCGAATCGAGCATGTTAGACTCATCCAGAATGAAACAAATTTTCTCCTCTTTGCAACCGCTGCGTCTCAAGACCGACCTGAGGTCCTCGTCAAAGTCCTCTGCAGTGTACTTGTTGTGTACTTTAATTTGGAAGATGGACAGGCCATTCATCCAAGCGACGAACCTGGAGAGAGTCGTCTTTCCGGCTCCAGAAACACCGATGAGCAGCAAATGACCCTGAGGTTGCCTGAAAATCCTATCGATCCTCAGGACGTGATCCAGGACTTCATCGAAGAGTACTAATGGCACATCAAGCTCCTCTTCATAGAAAATTTTCAGCCTGGCTTTCACGTATTCCCTGAGTTGCTCCCTCTCTACCGGAACATAATCCTTCGATAACCAGTTGCTGTAAAGGATAGGCCTCTCGAGGGCTTTGTCGCAGTTAGCCGAGGGGAAATGTTTGTGGGCGACGGCGTCGATGTTCTCGTTCGTCCAGCGACGTTCCAAATCCTCCACTAGCCTGTCTTGGAAGAGGCGGAGCGCCTCGTGGGCCCACAGCCTGACCAGACCTTCGACCGTGAGGTTATCCAGCGGTCTGAAAATAAAAGCAAAATAGATTAGTCCCCACCATTTAAAGAAATTTTGCATTTGAACTGAATTGGTACCACTATGAGCAACACAACGAATATGAAATGGTTACATTCACATTGACGTAGATTTATAGGTGACATAACCTCACTTCTTTAGGGCAGTGTAAAACATTTTAATTGTAACACAAGTCCCTCGAAATTAAAAAAAAAAGTGTTTTACCTGATGGCCTCGCATATCCCTCGCACCCATCTGGTCATCTCTCTCGGGGAATAAACGTAATGAGGCTGCATATCTTGCGTGAATCTATCCTGAGAGGCTAAGTAGAATTCCACCATGGCATTGGTCAATGGCACGGCATATCCCTTCAAAGCCGGAGCAAGTCTCAGCATCGCCCTCGTGAAAGTACCATAGATCTGTTTGAGGGAAGTCTCTCCGGGATAATCGACGTAGATGACAGGAACGTGCCTGAGGAACCTGTGGGACAGCGGTTTCCTCCCTGGGTCAGTGGGAGGGTTGCATGCCCCGACGAACTGGATTCGTTCCAGGTGTACCCAGGTTTGGTCTGAAGACCGGTAAAAGCCTTTCTGCTCGACGATCTGACGGAGGAACATTATGACTCGTTGGGTGCCGTAGTTGTCCATGTCAGGTAAATTGATCTCGTCGCAGAAGAGCACCAACCACTTACCGAGCTGAAAATTGTTGAATTGTATTTACTTGGGCATGTACATGAATTTTGAACATTGTTACCTGAACTGGCGATAAAACTACCCCGTTTGGAGTCTTCCTGTACTCGCAATAGTGGTCGAAGGTCTTCAAAAGCAATTCAGGGGTGGTGGCAGAAGAAAAGTTTAAACCGACGACTTCCATATCCGGTAACGCTCTTAACGCGGAGAAAAGAGTCATGGTCTTACCAGATCCCGGTGGGCCGCATAACACCAACGGTTTATGTTCCGCCAACCAGGTGTATAGCAAAGATTCATGTCGTACGGTGTCCAAAGTGGGTACTACCACGTCTGGAGAGGCGACCTTATGTGTTTCGACTTCAATCTGTGGTACTTTGTTTGACCAAGGCGCCCATTCGCCGTCGATTATCACTTCATAATCAATTATCGGAACGTTATTATCTGGGGGTAACGGGACAGTAGTCACTGAGCGGATGAAATCGCCCAGTTCCGAGCGGACTTTAAGTTTGGCATCTCCGGCGAAACTCCACAGCACGGAATACACCAAACACTTCGGGATATATTTCTCCAAGACATCGCCCGTAAGAGGGAAATCTGAATGGGAGTGGTTGTACTGCAGAACGTTCCTCACGGCCTGATTTAACATCGAGAACAGGGAACTTAACGCTCTTAACCTCGTGAAATCCATGATGTGCTCTTGATCCATGGCGTACTCCAGGCACTTAACGACAAGCCCGTCAGGTGCCAAGTAAGGTTGTAACAGATTCGCGACGTCTACTTGTACTTGCAATGTAGGAGATAACATGTCTTCCTTATTCTCGGATTTCTTCCCGAAACTGTCGTCTTCGCCTTCTTCCAAGGGAATGTTCTTAAGGCTAAGGATGTAGTTCTCGAATATCATATCAGTGGAGAGAACATCTTCTGAGAACCATACCATGCCACAACGAGAAACTGTAGCCAGTGTTGCATATTTCAAATCTTGTACCTACAAGGAATTTAAAAACAGAATTACATATAAAAAAATAGAGGAAAAGTACTAATGTTTCCTAACACTTTTGAGATATTGTCCAATCACCATGCAACTTTATAAAAGGCTTTGAAATGTGCATATATAATGGAATACATTCTAAAGTAGTATGAAATAATCTTTGAACAACATTGCAAGAAACTGTATTGCTACAAATTCAGCAAACACTATATTCAAGCACGTGCATATATATGCATGGAAAATAATAAATGACACAGTTTATAGACTTCTCAAAGACTTTCGAGATTTTAAAAACACTATACTCATACCTTTTCTTCTAAAAAAATCTTCAACCTACCTCGAACATAACCCTGACGTTTGGTGGAAGTGAAAGACGTTCACCGTTTGGTAACGTCAGCAGCTTGTTATCGTCGAGAACAGAATTCAAGTTTTCCACCCATTCAGGATCGACGTCACCATCGAAGATTATCCACTGTCGCTTGTTGATTTCACCTCTGACATTATCAATAATCTTCCTAAAGAGAAAAAAATGGAGGAACGTTAAAACTGTAATCAATTACCTTATTCTTCTCTAAATTTTTATCTCTTCTAATTTGGTAATCAATGGTTACCGTAACTATCAATGCATTTACTACATATTTGCTTACCTCAGAATATGAGTGAACAGCCCATCGGTCCATTCCCTAGTATTGGGATCCAGCACACCATACAGCGCCTCCTTGCTGATGGCTTTCGGATCGATAACGTGGGCCACCCCTTCGGTACCCTCGTACCTCTCTAGAGCCTTGAGCAGTACCCTCCAGGCGGTACTCTTGCCGGAACCGCTCGGGCCGACCATCATCAGCCCGTGGTTCAGGTTGGAGATTTGGTAGAGTTGCAGGACCTAAGCAACAGGTAGATGTTATTAAACGTGCTGGATGTTGGAAGTGGTATTGTATCTAAATGGGAAAGCAAATTGTACCTTTGACAGCCATGTGTCTCGCTGTGTTGCATGAAATGATAGAAATCGTGCGTGATTAAAAACACAGACACAATGTTTCAAGAGAATTAAGGTTGGAAGCAAGTTACCTTTTCCATCCAGGCGGTTCCTTGCTCGTCACCCTCACCGCACACGAGGTACTCTTCTGCGCATACCTTGCGGATTTCATCTTTGAGACCTGCCAAAAGTGATTTCAATTAGATTAGCACAATACAAAGACAAATCTAATCGTTTTTTGATATCAACTATGATTCACATATGCTCTATTTTAGTATAATTAACGAGAGATGGGAACATGTCAGAATTACTCAGCATTACAACAATTTAGAGGTTTCCTGTATCAACGAGCCATCAAAATTCATTAACAAATCATTAATCAATAAACAATTCTTTAACATTTCATGTGGATAATCTCTCACACTTCACTCACTACATCATACTTCTTGATCATTGTCTAAAAATATTCATGATAGTCTCGAAGAAGACAACAATTGGCCTTTGGAAAATTTCTTTAAAGGATGGACAAGAAAGTTACTTGCTAGCATGAACGACTAAATTTAATAGAAAGTACAAGAATCCCTTACCTTTCATTTCAGCTCTTGTGTACTGCACGTTCGGGAACACATCGTTCAGCAAGCTAAACAACAGCGGTATGTCCTCCGCCACCAATTTCGGTACCATCGTCTCGCAAACCGACTGGATGAGAATCTCTTGCTCGGGCAGGTTCTCGGCTATGCTCGCTTCATCTATGTTGGTCTCCCCACGTTGGGTCATACCCTCCTTGATCCTTTGGATCCTGTCGCGTTTCACGTTACCGGCTGATATCAGGACGGACTTTAGCGCCCTCAGGCCGAAGTCGTAATGGGACTGATTCGAGAGTTGTTCGTCGCACAACCTGAAAGGAAAGTTTTACATATAAACTGTCAAATATTCGAATATTAATAAAAAAACCGGGAGAAATGTAAAAGATTAGATACTTAAGCAAGGCGAGATGTTTACCTGAAGAAGGGAACGATTTTCGAAGCCAACTTCTCGGCCTGTCGGAAGCCTTGGGAGAACAACATGACTTCGGCGATGAGCTGCCTGTCAGGCGTCGTCATCGCCAGGGACCTGAACAGCTTCTTCAAATTGTCGGGTAAATTAGATCGTCCTGCATATCCTGGATTCATCGTGATAAATATCGCCATGTCCGGAGACACCTTCACCTGCTTCCCTACCAGCTCGACGCTTAAAGCTATGAAAAAATCAAAAATAAAATTGTGAGGTACCTAAAAATTGTCCCATCCAAAAACTGTCAGTATTAACCGCTTCGAATACTAAATTTTCTTAGCAAAATACACCCCCCCACCCCATCAGTACTAAATATCTTACTTCCTGTAGAGGTGCCCTCCGCCGCGGCCTCCTGTTGCGACTTGAGGGCCTCCTGGATCGTCTGGATCTGCTGAGAGACCGCCGACAACATCCTCTCCTCCAGCCTGTTGAACTCGTCGAAGCACCCCCACGCGCCGACCTGGCACAGGCCGACGAAGATCCTGCCCATGGCCTGGAAGTCGAACGTCTCGTCACAGTTGAACACCAGGACGAAACGACCCAGCTGATTGCCGAGAGCTTTCACGGACTCTGTCTTACCCGTACCGGCAGGACCTAACAGAAACAAAATAGAATAGGAAATGTTCTAATTCAGCTGTCAAGTAACTAATGATATGAAAAAAATAATGGCAATGGTATCATGTTCAATTCTCCACAAAAGAAGATTCATAATTCTCAACATTGAGTCAATTTACTATAACGGTGTAAGTTATACTTACCAAATGGGGAGCCTCCAAGTCGAGCCTCGAGTGCCTGCGTCATGGTCAAATAGCATCTGTCAGTCAAAGGCGTCTGCACAAGTCGGTCCTGCACCCCCAGATACTCAAATCCGTAATAGAACCTAGCGTTCGCCATGTGAATCGTCAACTGTTTCAACACCTCCGTCTGCCTTGGATCGAAGTAAAACCTCATCTCGCAAAGCCACTCGAATGCCTTGTTGCTACAAACTCCGTTGGCGATCAGCCTCCTGGTCACCGTCCTCTTATGAACGAACTCGTTGATCAAATGTTCCAGCTTCTTCCTCCTCAGCTGAGGTTGTTCTTGCAACACGGAATCGGCCAACACGTTCAAGGTGTTCTCCACTTGCTGCAGAACTTTCTCCAATGGTCCCTTTTGCGGCTCGCTGTTCATCTTTACCAGAGCCGCCTCGACGTCCTCGCTCCAGAAGATCTGCGCAGCCAACACGACGATCTGTGCCTGGTACTTGTCGACCCAGTCCATGTACAATTTTGGATCGATGCCGTCTTTGAATTGTTTTATGTCTTGTACGGCTTGCAACAGGTTGGAGGCAAGGGTTACGCGCATTTCTTTCTCCACCATCGTTAACCACTCGTTGATTTTCGGGTACTCCACTGTGGAGACAGGTGTGTTGAATACTACTTCTTCACCTTCTCGTGATGCGATTCCGGTTATTACTGTCTGGTCTTCGTTCAAGATTATCGAAGCGACGCCGGCGAACATTTTCTTGAAGTGTTTCTGCAACCTAATATGAAAAACGTCGATACTGTAAATTTTTTGTATTTTCTATAAATGCAACAAAATGGAAACACTACTTTGACCATACATCAGGTGCACACCTGGATTATCAAAAACCGCTAGTCCTTTTATACAAACTATCTATTCTCAAAATTAAAGCAGTAATACACCTACCTCGCGACATTCTTGCTATTGCCGATGATCTCCAGGAGGTCCTCATCACCGACGAAATAGAACCTGGGAAATGACGTACGTTCCCTCTCCAAATACTCCCCGAGGGCCTTCTGGATTTTCCCAAGCAAATCAGCGAGCCTCTCCAGCGCCCTCTGCACTCCTGGGATATTCAGGACGTCCATGACCATCGGGCTCTTGCTCACCTTCTTCATCAATCCCAGGAATTCTGAGCTGATGCTCTGAAACCTGGAGGTTTCGACTGGAAGAAGGGTTTTAATATCGGCACTGCCCGAGAAGATACCCTCGAGGTACACCCAGCGCCTTTGGACATCGATCCACACGTCGAAGAGGGCGTTGATGCGGTTGAGTTTCTCCTCCCACGTCAGGGCCTCCTCCTCGAATACTTTGTAGTACGGCGACAGTTTCATAGCGGCGACGGAGTTGATGTGCTCCTTGACTTTGTTGAAAAGGTCGTCCCAACCTCGGATAAGTTTACATTTGTTCTGGTAGTTGATCAGGTCGAGCTCATATGTTTGCCAAGATTCTCGCACCTGTTTCAAGAATTCCTCTAGCGCCATCTCACCTTGGGCTATCAGAATGATATCTTTCACGATAGTTTCGTTCTTCTGTAGGTTAACGTCCCAAACTTGCCCTAGAGTCAAGTCGGAGAGTACCCAATTGACTCTAAGTTGCTTCATAAGTTGTTTCCAGTGGCGTTCTTTCAAGGCATCTGACTTCAATTCCACGATCAACATGTTAACCTTGGTGTAAGTTTGTAAGGTTTTCTTGACGTATTCATAGGAAGCGTACTGTCGCAACCTGGCTGGCAATTCCTTTAGTTGCGTCGTAAGAGCGTCTAATTGTTGTCGGAGTTTTCTCGGTTGAATAGATAACCACGGCTTCTCTCTGGTCTCGTCGATCTGTTGCCAAATCCTCGACAGCTCTGACCAGACGCCTCTTAAATCTTGCAGTTCCTCATAAACAACCTGCATGCGATCCTCGCTGGTGCTCACACCTCCTGGTTCTTGCAGCTCCAGAGCTTCTTTCGCCTTGGCGACGTTATCTCGCTCCTCTTTCAACCTGGCGAACTTACTTTCGAACAATTGCAGTTGCGAAAGCGCCTCGTCTGGTCTGAGGTGGCCCTCGACAGGTTTACTGCGCTCCCAATCGCCCAAGAAATCGTTGGTACGATTTTCGACGGCCTTGTCTTCTGAAACGATTTTCTGTTGTAAACTAGCGACCTGCGTTTGTATACTCGAATCCTTCCTCTTGATAATCTCGTTGAAGGCGCCCCATTCGCCTTCGAGGTTCTCCACATGCAACCAATTGGTCGGGAACTGGAATCTCTGCCTCTCGAGTATTCTCTGACCTTCTCGGTACACCTCGACTTGCTTCTCCCAAGCTTTCATGTTCCTCTTCAAGTGTTGCACGTACGTTATGAAGCTGACGGCGTCTGAAGTGCTGGCCGCTTCGATGCTCTGCAGCTCGAGGTCGGACCTTGATTTAGATATGTTGGTGTGGAAGCTGGACATCTCGTTGCTCAGCAAAGAGCCGAACTTGCCGAGGGTCTCTTTGTGCCAGGAATCGTATTTCAAGGAGACTTTGCTCTGGACTTTGGCGAAGTCGATGACTATGGGGCCAAACTCGCGACGGGTGTCGGAAGTGTCGAATGTCGCACGGGTTTTTCTTTGGAAGAAAAATAAAAATGATATATACAAGCTCCTAAGCTTCAAGTACATTTGACAGCCATTTTTGCAATTGTAACGTAATGAATAAATAAAGTTTACACCATTCTGATGTAACAAACCTAATATGTGCAACACTTAAAACTTAAGTTGTCTTACTTGATATCATTGAGACATTGCATCCAATTGTTGATATCATCCCCTAATTTGCCGTAGAAATTATCAGCTTGAAGATCCCATAGTGACTGATACGTTAACCACTCTTTCACATAATTTTGTACCTAAAAAAATTACTCACAATTATTACGGAAAAAACAAATAATAATCTTCCATTTTACCTCCTTTATCTTCGAATCAATTGCCCCATAAGCGTTAATCAATGGTTGAGAACTCCCCGGCAACTTCGTCAGGATATTCCTGTAAGTCTCCGTGACCGGTTTATCGACTCCGACTTGATAGCGGCTGCTCTGCAGCCTCTGCTGCGAAGTGACGATCGCCTGCCAGGCGAATAGTTGCTGCATGATCTGAAACCTGGCCTCTTCGATGCTCGGAAAGAGATACATGGTTTGATTGGTGATACGAAACTCATGCACCACGATCTGTATCTGAGGATCGCCGCCTGGTTTGTGAGTTGGCTGAGCGGGGGCGTCCGTGTCCATGCTATGGTCCACTTCTTTCTTCGTGCCATTCAAGGCGTCGGTCCACGCTTCAATGCCTGCTTGGAGGCGACGTGCCAGGTTTTTCTCCACCTAAGAAAAATATCATAATATGCATTTATTGATTAACAGAAAAATTAACCTCTTACCTCCTCATCCAGCCTGCTAACCCAAATATGAAGGTTCGAGTACTGCTTCAGCGACAAATCATCGACAGCATGCTGAATCTTGGAAAGTATATCGGCGAAGGTGTTTGCCGAGTACGGGCAGGTCTCTAAGGACCTGACGTCGACTTCGAGCTGTTCACCGACTATCACAAGCTCCTCGACCCTTTCCTGGAAACTGACGACTGTATCGGAGAGGCGCTGCACATATGGATCGAGCTTGTAACTCTCCCACACTAACTGGATACCTTCGGCTATCAACGCTTGCACCTCCTTACGCATTCCAGCTACTAATGGGATGATGCTGGCCTTGTCTTCGATCTGGAAGGTTGCACAAGTGAATATAACAACGATTCTTACGATCGATAAGGACATATCTGGGATTTTATAAATGTGGAAGAGTAATACTGGATGTGAGTAAATTCGTAGAAAACGTTACATGTCACACCATGTTACAAGAATCAATATGGAGTGACATTTTCGCATAAATGGGGTAGATTTAGCAATGTCGCCACATGCATATTCTGCAATTTATACACACCCAGATTTTACATGCGACACTGAAATTGGTCAGGCTATTCAGAGCAGGCCTAGGTATTGTTTTCAATAAAATTATAGAAGTATGAGGAAAGACAACATTACTTATAAAGGTTAGGTACATATAGAAGGGAAGGCAGCATGCTTTATGGGGGCGAAAGCCATTGGTTACCATAAGTAAGCCCATCTAACAATTTCATTCGGAATTGTAATAAACAAAGAATCTACACAAAATTGCTAGACAAGGTAGAGTTTCTAATAATGTACAACTGATGGTTTGAGACACTTATCTATCTACCTTAATACCACTTGGAGGACTAGTCCTGTTGGTTAGCTAATAAGGAACGACAAATCAGACTAGCCTTGGATATACCATACAGAACTCGCCAATCAGACGCTTTGTATACTCAATAAAATATTTTTCACTCCTTTTTTTGTAAGAAAAATCGATAACTGAGACATTATTAGGTGTCAGTTGAACAAACAGCAGATTTTAAATAGTAGGTGCGTTCCAACAATTATGCCAACAAGCAAATTTTAATGTTGATTAAATTTTGACAATATTGCGACATTCGGCAAGAGATTTACTCTAAAGTGCGGATTGGCGAGTTCAACAATCAATCTGGGCAAAACTATTCAGTAGTTGCCCTTTGATTTGACAACTTTTGTAAAAATCACCAAATCAAACATTTTCCTCACCTTCTCTAGGGTCATCTCGTAAGTCCTGACGCTCTCGATCAGCGATATGGCGAAGGGGTAGAGCTGGTTGGCCTGGTGGGCCTTATTGACGATCGCCAACGGCACCCTGAACCCCAAGCACTTTAAGTTCCGCACCTCCTTCGCCAAAGTGATGATCTCAGGCAGGAAGTTCACCTTCAGGCGTAACACGTTGCCCCTGCCCGATCTCGAGCGGACGGCCTCGATCGTGAAGATCCTACCGGAGACTCCGAGGTTACGCTGCTGGACGTTGCGGGCCCAATCGTCAAAGATCTCTTGGGTGTTCAGCTTCAGGCGGAAGCTGTCGCCATCCGCCTTCAGCTTCTGGCCCTCGATGTGGTTCTCCCAACCCTTGCCTAGAGATGAACGGACGTGAGGACAATAAGAAAAGAATACTATCGAATGCATCGAAGAATGCATCGATGACTTGTTGAGAATAAAATTGAAACACTAGAGAATGTTATGAACATTTGGGAATCGATGCAGCAGCGTTTTAATAGATTATGACTTACTACATGTGGTTACATTACTTTATAACCTGGACAGAAACAAAATAAATAAATCAGTATTTTACCTAAGACGTCTTCAACTCTTCTTAAGTAGGTGGTGAGCTGATGGTCGATCTGCTTTGCCCAGATGATGGAACCAGCGACAGGGGGTAAATCGCGCACCTTGCTGATCCTAGCGCTGTTGCTTTGCGGATATTGAACCTAAACCAGATATTACAGATTAGACGATCGCACCCACGTTTACATTCAACGTGATTGCAACTATTCAGTTTGTTCGAGTAAAACTGTATGACTTGTATTGTATCTTACTAAATTCTACTTCGTTAGATCTTACAAAAATGCTCTATACCCTTTGACAACCATTTCCGGAAGGCTTTTAAACACTTCTAAGCTGTTGCTTTTTTGATAGAATATCAATGAGATTCCCATTTAAAAACCTTAATGATACTAATTAGTATCCCTCCAGGATTACCTTAAACTTCTCATGTAAAGCCTCGATATCGTCCTTTACTCTCTGTATCAAGTGTGTCTGATATTCCCTGATCGCACCCCTGATGTGAGGTCTAACAAACAGCGCATTGAACCTCGAGAAGATCCTGAACATTTCGTTGGCATTCTTGGCTGTTCCGAGCTGATCTCGTAGATGGGCAGTGATCCTGGCCTCGACCCTATCGATGCGCTCTTCATAACGCTGGACGGCGTAATCCCAGGCATCTTGGCCTTCCTTCGAGATGTCCAAACAGTCCACTTCTTTCACGTTTTCGTATGCCAGATTTACCTAAAACAAGGAAGGTTAATTAACTTAGGATACGAAATCTTGAAATTAATAGGCGTCGTAATGATGACCTAACTCGCCTCAGAACTGCACTAGTATACATTATACTACTACCAGTAGAAATTTTGAACTATATTCGTTCTCAATATAATTTCTTCTACTCTTTTATAATTTAAGCTTGTAACAACCTAACCTCTTCTATGGCGTTGGCATCGGCAGCGTCGAGTGAAAACATCGGCTTCGGGGGTTCCATGTCTTCGCCCTCAGCCGGAACGACAGCGGTCTCCCTTATTGAAGGCCTCAGGACTCGTACGATGACCATGCGGAGCTGCTCGTGTTGTCTACGGAATTTACGCATCTGGTCCATTCTCCCTTGCAATTTCTTATGGTGTGCAGAGATCCTCCACACCATCTTCATGTGTTCGTCTCTCTTCTTCTTCATTATATCTCTGAAAACGTAACAGGGAAGCATATAGTTCGTGATGATAGGAAGAGGATATAGATACAATATGGCACAGTAGAAAATATCAAGGGCAAAAATACAATATTCAACTTTACCAGCCTCAAACATAAAGGTGGAATGGTTTAGGACTATGTATGTAAGTAATTATTATCCTTACCTCAGCAGCGCCTGTAATTTCTCATATTCATCCTCCCAAATTGAGAACACATCGAAACACTGAGTCATAACCTTCTCGAATTCATCAAAGGCAATGTGCATCAACCGCCTCGTTCCCAACACTTTCAGGAGCTGTGCCCCAAGATCCCTAGAAATGGCCTCGACGAGCCTCAAGCACCTTTGTATCGGATACTTTGTAGACCTGACTTTGCGTAGATGAGTAAAAATAAGTTGCACGGCGGCTCGGATCCTCTCCAACTCTGTGGCGGCCAACAGGTCATTTATAGGGAAGTCTTTCATTAGGGGGCTGTAATCGTTGACCATCGCTATGGCTTGCTTCAGTCCTGTGTCGGTATCGAAGGAGACGGTCGCGTGGAAACGTTTTCCGTGCTTCAAGATGTCCAATGTTAATGCGACTTCCATGCTTTCGCGTTTCTCTTGGATTCGGTGGAGGGCCCTTTCCAGGTTCAACCAGAAGCTTATCTCTTGGAGGGCCGTGCCAGAAGAGGGGTCGCGATCTAATTTGGTGACCTAAGTGTGAAAAGAATCATAAATGATCTACACGGGAATAGCCTTGCCAGAGCAAATTTAAAACTTGATCACAAGTTATGTTTGAAACATAAATGTGTTGCAACCTCCAAAAAGAACAAATCTGAAAGAAATTTTCATACCTTCTGTATTTCCTTGATCCACCTGTTGACACCATGTTGAAGTTGATTTAGGAAATTCGAATCTTCAACCTTATCCGCGAAATCTCCAACTTTGGGTTTTCTTCCTTCATCGGCGCATTGCTTGATAAGACTTGCGACATACGGATGAACTTGAAGGGTTATTTCTGGTATGTCGATATTTTGTTGTAAATGTAACAGGCCCATCTCCAACTCTGCGATGGTCTTTTCAACAGCTGGCGCCATTTTATCACCATCACTGCAAACAAGAACAATTCTATGAAAAATAGTAATCAAGTATAACTAATGCCATAAAAGAAGAAAAGCTACAAATGGAGGACTTATATAGAGAAGTTTATAGATATACTCTACTATCTAAATCTAAATAAATCAGATTCATACAAAAAAATTGAAAAATCTACATGTAATTAATACTGATTTTATATCTGATAGGACACTTCAATGAATCAACCTTTGAATGAATAATTTAAATTACTTCTATACTACAACAGATATAAATTCCATTACCGATCGGCCCTGCCGGATTCCTTGACGTAAGACTTAAAGAAGGGCGCAAAGGTCCTGCTGACGTAATCATGCAATATCTCATAGGGAGAACCATCGCTGAAGTTCATCATCCTGACTTGCGCCCTTATGCTCTTGTCCGCTTCTATAACGGGGCCCCTTTTGATGACGACTAGGCTGGACATCTTCGAATTGCTATAGTGGACCTCGTTACCAACATGGTAAGTAACAGGTTCCTTTTCTTCTTCGCCCTCGGGCGGCTGATCGTTGTCGTCATCTGAAAAATAAAATCAAAAATATATCAAATTCATTGTCGTAAGAGGTTTTTAAAGTGTGAGGTGTCTTCAAATTCACATTCTTAGTTTCTCCAGATTTCTTAAAATTTTAAAACGGAACATCTCATGACATGCAACCTTATTCGAAATATACTAATGTACGAAGAAGATAAAACCTTCGGCTTAATAAACCTTCATCAATCGACCGTTTCTTACCTTTCGACGAGTTCCTCTGGATGTACAGCGTGGCCACCTGTGGGTCGCTGATGAACTTCCTGATGCATTCTTGATTTGTCTTGTCGTCGAGTGCGGCGACGAGGCTGCTCGGCTCCGCCTGGCCCTCGTCCTCCGGCAGCAGGACCGTCGACGCCTTCAGGATGAAATTCGTGAACTCCGTGAAATCCACGACGGCGACGTTCTGCGCTTCCGGCGCCGGCTCGTTCCCTTCCAGCGAGTCCCCCATCTCGGGGCTTCCGATTGTGGACACACCAAATTAACAGTACATATACGTTACGCGTGAAGTTTAACGGGACGATACGACGAGACAAGATGGCTGCCGTGTGCACCTTTTATGAGGAGACTGCGGAAAAAAGTGAACAAAAAATAGCGGATATTGAACGGTTGATTGCTCATCGCCAGCGGAAACGTCACTGTCATAAGTGACACGGGACAACAAGTTTTCAAACATGGCACGCGATTCGCATAAAAAACGACAAAGCCACAAAACAGTAAAAAAGAAAGGTACATCTAACCGTATGGCGGGATATTTGAAATATTCAGTACAATCACAAGAAATGAACAAAGCAACACACAGTACGTGGCATCTCGTTCAAGTTAAGCCAATAGTTAAATTCAGTTTAAAATAAGGAATAAACATTGTTGCGCTGATCATAATCCTAGATACCTATGAGACGGATAGACAAAACTGTTAAGCGAATAAGAGTTTATGTGGTAGTTATTTTAATAATTTTACTTAAAGTGATCCTAAAAATACGAAGTTTTCTTACAAATCAATTTCGATTGTATTCTTAAAATATTATTCTAACTGGATTAAATATCAGGTCCTTTCAAATTCATTATCTGGACAATCCAAAATGATGATCAATTCATTAAACGTGTGAAAATCAGAGGTATCATATGGATTCCACTTTCAAATATTTCTATTATTACTCACTTTTATTCATTATAGACTGCTTTCATTCGAGTGCAGTTCCACGAATCCATTCAGGTATTTTTCAAATATTCCAAATTAATGTTCATGATTTATATTTAAACAAAAACTGCGCAGAAACACCATGAAAACTTCATAGACAAATAAAAAAATCGAAACCTACAAATGACTTATTGGAAAATATGACTGCAACAGTTGTTCGTAGATCTCCTTGTCAACATCCAAAAACAAACAGAATATTACTCTATCGATCTTGTCGCTGTGAGATTCAAGACATTTTCTTACGGTATATATGGCGACATGAGCAGCTGCTTCATTCGGATAGCCGTATATACCAGTCGAAATACAAGGGAAGGCGACAGTTCTCAGATTATTCTCCATCAGGCGTTTCAGGCTGTTATCATAGCAGTTCTTCAGCAGATCTGGTTTCTCTCCAACTGGACCGACAGTATGGATGACATCTACAAAAGGAGAATCGGTTAACATACAAATCATGTTAAAATGGAATTGTTAGTAAAACATCCTTCACAAGTAGACTAGAAGCAGAAAGTTGGTGCTACTAGAATACATAATCTATAGGCCTTCGAACATTTCAGAAATGATTAATACTCGGTTACAACCTCATGCATGGTTTCATTATGACAAGTCTGTGCGTTTTAGCTCCAGGCGTCAAAAAGTCACACTTTTTGCGTCAAAAAGAACTTAAGAATACAAAGCTAATTCTTTTAGAATTGTCAATACAATGAAATGACCAATTTTCCAAGCCATACACACTTAATGTACAAATTATTTCAGTTCCTCAAGCTAATTTTATAAACTGTTAATCTAGATACTCATAGCTTACATTTAGCAGGGAGTTTATACCCTCCTGTAATTTTAGCCCCTCCAGTATCGCAGCCGCCTAACGTGCAACATTCTTCCAAGAGCATCGGTCCTGCGGCACTGTGGATGGCTCCATCGACTCCTCCACCGCCGCGTAACTTTTTGTTCGCCGCATTAACTATGGCGTCCACCTGAAGAAATCAAAAGTAGAGACGTGAGTCGAAATTAATATTTTTAGCTGAAGGTAGTCATGAATGCGTACTTACCTCCAAGCGGGTAATATCCCCGCTATAGTAGGAAATTTTGTCGGCCAACTCCTCGTTTTTATCATTATCGATCGTATTACCCTGTAAAACATTCTTTTTCGGTAAAAGACTGGAAGATTTACTCAGCGCGTATTGTTTCCAAGTGGGGATATTGTCGACAGTCTCGTACTCTTTGTAGTTCTTCCTTCTGCTTTCCGGATCTAACCTGAGGTACCGCTCCTTTTCGCTCTGCCAATTCGCCATGTTTCGCTCAAAATTCACGTGAAGGATTGTCGGCGAAAAATTTAATAAACCCAACGATCGGTGCCTCGCTTTGGAAACAGCTGATAGAACAGACATGTTTTTTTCACCTGGAGATGGTGCCATCTACAACTGACTAGATACAGCTCGAAAGTAAATATAACAAAAAGAATAACATTCAAAATGTGATACTTTGATGAATTCCATTGAAAAATTGTTAAGGGGTTCTTATTTTACCTTCTAGTGTTTTAAAACAGTATGAAAACCGTATCTGCTATTTGAATGTTCCATGTCAGATTTGTATGAGAGGTTATGTTATGTTTTGTCAACAAACAAACTGAAATATTGAGCAAGTTTAGTCGAAATGGCTTCGGCGAGTAGCACTAGCGCCAGGTCGCTATTCGCTGACTCTAAGATGCGATTAGCCGACCGTGTCCAAATTAACGTTAACAACGTTTCCTCTTTGGCGAGACAGATCAATAGAGGCTCCAAAAGCAGCGAGGTAGGACACCCATGCTTTATTTTGTAGGAATTCTCTTGATAATTTTATATTCTCATGTTAAATCATAACCGATACTCCTTCTAATACAACGGTGTTAGAAACATGCCTGGACATCATAACGGTTAAAACTTATTGATTGTTCTAGAGTTCTGTAAATAAACTGTATTATTTTCTAGATCCTGATGCATTCAGCTAGAAATTTCGCAATACAAGAGCAAGTACTGGAGAATAGCGAAAACAATTTGAAAAAGTTGCAACTACTGAACGTCCATTCGAGCTATCAACTCGACTCCATGCTGAAATCAGTGCAGCAACTAGAAGAAGTGAAAGAGCAAGTGTGTGCCATGCAACGTTAACATACATAAATTATTCTGATTAATGTAATTTTCTGTTATGGATGTGAAGGATGAAGTTGTGTTAATTTTCGTTGGAAAGGCTGAAATATATTTTTATTTTCAATTAGCAGATGTCATTTCGATACTCCATAGGTGTTGTAATTGTTTTTAAAAAATGTTGTTAATAAAGTAAACAACTAGTATAAAAATATAACGCGAAAATCCCCCTTCACCCTTCAAACATGAAATCACTCTTAAATGGTATGGAAGTTCCTCCACACCACCGCATTAGAAATAAATTCCTAAAAAGCCACCAGGAGCAAATAACCACATAAATGCCAGGTCCTTCCTGGAAATTCCGGTTATTTCTAAGATCACCTATTTGGGACACCTGCCTTATGCTAGACCGGGATTCCTTTCCAAGAACAACAACTATTTTTAGTGGAATTCACTTAAGCACTTGAAAAAAATTTACTATTCAGTAAGGCAACCGATTACGAGTAATGTTATATTTCAATGAAATTGGTTTATGCGCATGAATGCGTGAACTTACGAAGCCAATTTGTTAAATAGAGCAAGGTGACCGAGGTATTAAAATCTTTTATGATGTTACGACTCAATTAATGAATCCGTAAAAGGAACATCGATGTGATGTCCACTTAACGTTGAACACAAATCTGAAAAATAATTAAATACGTTATAACTAAATTAATTCCTGTTATTTTCGCTAGGTGGCGCTATAATATTACTTTTTAAGTAATATCCATGGATTTTATGCATCATCCACTATCTTCTATTCAAATGATCACCAAACCTGACCTAAAGATAGCTCGTTAAAGAAGGGACAAGACAAGGACAGGCATTGTGTCTGCACCGCAACTCATGGTTGCCATATAAAAGCAGTTTGTGCAGCTTTCACTACAATCTACGGTTCTCATGAACTTACTTACATTTTCTATAAAAAAATCTGTTAATTCATGTTACGTACATATATAATTATTCAATGCTAATCTAAGCGAAGTTAGTGATTAAGAGTTGAATTATAGTGGAGTCTTCTCTTGAGAAGCTAAGCGAAGTTGACTTCAGAAGGCATCAGGAGACTAACCCAAGGCTTCTAGATACACAAAGTACTACAACGTCCTCCATTTTGGGGTTTGGTCTTACAGTAAAAGTCAGTGCAATTTGAAGGTGAACATCCAAATAATATGCAATTTTGTTCTTCCTCTTCTGGTATTAGATTCCTTTTTCTTCTTTAGCTACTTTTTGGGACCACTGGACAAAACTTTGGAAAAACCCTAAAATGGCAAACAAAACTTGGTATGCCTGTAGACAGGGGACGAAGAAGTTTCAAAAATAACCGTTTGTGAGAAGAATCTACAGTCTCAAAATGACGCAATGTATTAAGTCGTCTGACGATTTCAATGGTTACAGCACACTTTTCAACTAGAAGGAAAAAAATTACAAAGCATTAAACTGTAGGTTTAGTATAGTAATAGCTGTATGCTGTAGTTTTAAGACTTGAGAGAAGTTTGGAGCCTGGTTAGTTTTCTTTGACACTGTGATGTATATGGAAAATTTTCAATGCGAGAGAAAAAAGGAAGAGGAGAAAAATGGATTCGAAGTCGAAGTCGATTTTAGAAAACTCTCCACCATAAAGAATAAAAACTACAAAATACTTCGGCAGTACCTGTTTGGAGTCTTTTACCGTTTCTGAATTTTCAGGGGACTTTTCAGTGCGAGGGAAATAGTCTTCAACGATTCATTTTTTTGGAGATTTTGAGACCTGAAACCAAAATAATTTAAAGTTTGAACTCAGAAGTCACAGTGACATAACATTTCAACGGTTGTTTTGAGACTTATGGTTTATTAAATGGTGATGCAAACTAACATTCAGCAAGAGAGGAAAAATGCATTTTTTTCGAGAAAAAAAGGGTGCTAAATCACATCAACATAATTTTGATGCAGTTTTAAGTTTGGACGTTTTTAGAAAGGTAAGGAAAATATGGCTTTAAGCTGCAGCTTTTGTCGTAACCTTCGGGCATGAAATTTTTTGGCGATTAAGGCGCTCCTCAGCGGAATCCGGTTTTCGAATCCGGTAAAATGCGATTTCGTCCGGCAACGACGCCGCCGTACTACCGCCAGTACCGATACACACAAACACATTTCGAATACGAAGACCCGTCGCTTTTAACAGTTGTCCGAGAGCTTTTTAGTGGGTAGGAGCGATAATGGCGTTATCGGTGTTGAGGAACGGTGCCAAACTTTACAAGAACGTCTCCAACGGGAAGTACCTGGTGGAGAACGCGCTGGGCAGGGCCGCGATGGACACCAGGATCGGTTCGGTGAGTCCGGGGGTCCTTCCAAGGGCATTTTTCGCGGGTCGATAATTCCGATCCGGATTTTAGTCGCAATTGGTTATATTTTTAATTAAAATACAGCTGATAAGATGAGTCGCATGTTTGAACGTCGCTGATACAAGGAGCCGCTTCCATATTGCTTTATTTCAGATTATGCCTTGAAAACGGCGAAACGTTCTCTTTTTCTGAATCATGTCAAACTTCAGTCACGACAAGTTTCGACTTACGTTCACCTCCCCACTTACTTGCTAATTAATTTTGGGTTCGCTTGAGTTTATAAAATGGTCGAAGGAACGTTGCAAAATCTGTAATCTGTAATTACCTCTTCAGAACCTCTTGGGTCATTGAGCTTTGAAAGATCACCACTCCTGCAAATATTTCAGCGATATTTTATGGATTTTTAAATGTTTTACTCTCTGTTGTTATTATCTAATCGGTATGCTTCCTATGTACTGGGTTCGAATAGTCAATGAACTTAGGCCTTGAGGATATTTATTATTCAACAATGCGTTATTTACCCACACACACGGACAAAACTAGTGAAAGTTAATAGATAATTGCACATAAACAAATAAATAAGCGCAGCATGCTTCAAGTTATTGCTAGCTTGTCATTTACGTCAAGGGGCACTTGTGTATAGCACCCCTATTTACATAAGTTCATATGTGTGTTTAATATGCATGTATTTCCTTTGTTTATAACTGTGGTAATAATAATAATAGGTATAATCGCAATGAACGGCGGCGGTATTTAGGTCGAATCCCCTAAAATGAAAAGCTTCCACTTGGAAAAACAAATTATTATATAATTATTATTTTGTTTATGTACGCCACAGCAACAAAAACTACATAATCACGTTGTGACTCAAATTTCAGTAAATAATACGCAGCAAACAAGCGTAAAGGTTACATTTTTTTTCAGCAACGATATTCGAACATGAGAACGGTTTTTTGTTGTCAATACCTTCTGCCTAAATTTGTTAATGCGGATAAACAACCAAGACGAAGGACCGTTCCGCTTTGCATTCCTCCCATTACATCACCACGTGGCCTTAGTATCGACCAGATGCGTTTCAGTTTTATTTCTATGCAAGTAACTAAAATTTCGCCAGCTTTAATTTAACTTTTTAATTCGCGAATCTTACTTTCAAATCGGCGTGGATTCGAGCGACCGTTTGTAAAAATCTAACTTTTAATCCAGTTACTTTTGGTGGCCTCGCCGTGTCATTTTAGTTAAAACCGAGTCCCTACTATTACAAATATTTACTCCTGTGTCTCTCCATCTTTCAACTTAAACTACACGTCCTGACCTACTTTGTGTCAAACTTTACAACAATAAGTGCGTTTAATTGTAACCGAAAAAACTGATACCTTTGATAAGCGTTGGCTTAACGAAAATAGCTGTGAGATAGCAATAAATTAAACGTCAACCCGCAATCGCAAGACTTGTAAATAATTATAATTAGATAATCTAATAACAAATTTATTTTCTCGTAATTACCTCAACGCGACAATAAATCGAGCGATAAGTCGGTCGAGACGAATGCACTTTGAACTTTTCGTTTAATAACAATAACAAAACCGCGTTTAAAAGTTACATAAAGTTAATAGTTAATTTGTAATAAAACGCAGGTTTAATATCCTTAATTGGGTTGAGTCGAGCAAGTCATCGAACTCGTACACAATAGGGGTCACCATTTTTGTATTTATCTATGATTGTTACGAGATAAGTAAATACTAGAGGTACGTTGGAAGGTCCTACTTGCTTTCAGGCACGTAGGCGTTGAAGGCGACAGAAGAGAAAATGTATAGATTAAATAGGTCATTAGTCATTATCATTTACATGCGGTAGAAATGTTTTATAGCCCAGCTGGGATCGGTCAAAGGAGGTATTGGGTTGGTTGTAACACATAGTCCAGCTAATTTCTGTGAGAAATGACATCAGAAATAAGAATTTCGATATGCAACCTTGTAAAGACAAAGTTGTGCTGAACAAACGAAAAATTAGGGAAAAACCGGGTTTTTACAGTTTCCTTCTAGAATTTCCCCTCCAATTTTTCACATTTTTATTGTTCATTTGTCCAGCACATCGAAATTCTTAATTCTGAGGTCATTTCGTACAAAAATTAACGAGACCAGCCCACTGTACTATTAAGATATACAATACAGATATACAATACAATTAAGATATACGTTTGTGCACATCAGACGCCTTCAAGTAAGAACACTAACAATCTATTACGCAAATCGAACAAAGCAACAGTTAAAATAGGAACCAGCTAATTAGTCTCACGAGCGCCTCATCTAAAACTACTGTTTAATTGATTTAATTCGATTTTTGAACGTTTCTAGAATGTTAATTTTCCATTAATTTGCATTTCATGTGTGAGCAGAATATCAAGTCACTTGCCGAATTTTTTTCCATACAAAACTTAGTAGGTACCCGATGTTGAATCACTCAAAATAAATAAATATTGACCGGAGGAAATTAATGTACCAAAGGTGTTGTTGTTTATTTATCCTGTAGCATCGTACAACACCTTAAAAGACAATCCTGTGTGTAAAAAAATTGTATGCAGAACATGAACACATTTGTAGGAAAATTTCCTTAATATTTCATACCTGTGTCCCATCAGGTCCGGGATTAGCCCTTGTTATTGTTCCTTAATGTGTTTTCTCTGGAACCGATCTCGTTATCTTGTTTGTAATGGAGGCGATAGGCTAATGGTTTCGTTTTCATAATCCTTAATGATGGATTGCAGGTACGGCTACCCTAATGCTTCCTTTTTCTTCTTCGAATTGCTTTTGTGTTTGTGGATTTCAATTGCATCAATACGCAAGTATGGGTGTAACAGTGGGTCCTGTAAGACTTGGGTACATTCAAACAAAATTTTGTAACCGCCATCCTGCAATCGAAGATTTTTCTCTTATTCACTCTATACATATATACATTGCCACAGTTACATCGGGGTTCTATAAACGCCTGCTTCGTGTAGTTGGTCTAATGCGACTCTTACGTTTAAGCAACAAAAGTCGGTAGTTCGAATCTCCCTTCAAGCGTCACATGAGCCCTGCTGAAAAGAAACAGCTTCGATTCAAGAGAAACTCGTGATGAATTCCGTTAAATCCAGGTTATCTGTAAACCCAAAATAAACATCATAGTTGTAACCCCATTATAGCAAAACGCAATCTCATTTTAAATACATTCTCTTTTTAGGTTATCTGTGTCCCTGCCTTACCTCCAAGTGTTGTAAAGAATCACTTGTTATTAAGGCATTATAGCAAACATGCGAAACATACTCATGCGGAGAGAAAGTATCAGTCAGACTCCGAGTCCGACAGCGATCTGGAATGGATTGGGCATAGGGTATGTTTGCTGTAATTCAATCATTTACATGTACTCACATTTCGAATTTTAAGGGAGAATCAGAATTTTGGCGCAGGAAAATTCGTACGTTCCACGGGATACTGGACCTCAACAAGGACGGAGTGATCTCCTTCGATGATTTCAGGATACTAACAGACAGGTTCATAAATTTGGGGCATTTGGATAACGAGAACTGCAGCAACTTCCAAAAACTCATCAAGGTATTGACGTTTGCATTCAAATTAATATTCCAATACATTCATTCCCTTTGATTTTCAGGAGCTTTGGGAGAAACAATTTGGCGAAATCACCCCTTACAACCTAGTGACGGTCGAAAGATACCTAGAGAACATGCACCACGTCCTAAATGATAAGAAACTAGTCAGGAAGGCTCATTCGTTCCTTCCCTACCTATTCAAAGTAAAAACCTTTCACCACAGTAACCTATCCTGATAATAGAAATGATTTTTTCAGGCAGTGGATAAAGATAAGTCCGGCGAGATAACAGTGGAGGAGTACAAGCTGTTCTTCGATGTGTTGGGATTGAATGAGCAAGACGCCATATTAGCCTTCCGAGCTATAGATTCTAACGGTGACGGTAAGATCTCAAAGAAGGAGTTCGTTAAGCACGGAAGAGATTTTTTCCTCACAGAGGATGAGGATAGAATAAGCAAATACTTCTTCGGGCCCCTAGTGGACCACTAAACGATGAAACTGTTTTAAAAATATTTATTATTTTTAAAAATCGTTATTATGTAAGCTTACAATGTAAGTTAAGGTTCGTTTATAAATATTTTACTGGATTTATTATATTGTGATGTGTAGGGACCGTTTGAAGTCCAGTGACAGCTGCTTTTACTTTATTAATAATTTGTAACATTATTGAGTTAAGTGCTTGATACTGGAATCACGACTGCGTTTTGTATGGATTTTGACAAATTTTATATTAAAATGTAATAATAAAGTAATGTTTATTACGCAATAGATGTTAATACAAAAATCATACGAAGTGTTATTTTAAATTCATCATTGTTTTATATTCTTGGATTTCTTTCATCATTTGTGTTATTTTCTGTGTTCTGAAACGAAAAGGACAAATTTAAATGAATTATTTTGCCCAAAACACTTACGAATCCTGAAGACTCTTCTTGATAGTATTCATGTGGGTTTCGTTTACCGTTGATAGTTTCTTAGTTTCTTGAGATTTCCAATTCTCCACCTGAAATTTAAACAAACAAGATACGAAACTTTTATAATTTACACACCATTTACTTGTATCTGTTGATACTTCATTTTGTTTTTGATCTTGTCGATCTGCTTTCCATAAACTACAACCATCTCGCTTGCTTTTTGTAATTCTTCCATGAAATCTTTTTCTGCATCTGAAGGTTCGGCCTTCCTTCTGTTTACCAACATCAGAAGGTTCTCACACCTAAACATGGAATCATTTTGGGAGGATGGACGTTAAGTTTTTGAAGAACTTACTGTTTCAATAACACGTCTTGTTTGTCTTTGAGGTCTTCGTATTTCTCGGCTAAATTACCAGCCTTTTCCTGTAAATTATCTTTTTCGCGCATCATCCTCTCTATTTCTTTCTGCTGGTTCTTCTTCATAATGATCAACGTTTTGACCCTCTTTTCCAGTTCTTCCCTAGCCGTGGTGTGATGTTTGAAGTAATCATCACGGAATACTTGCGCTGTCCTTTGCAGAACCTAAAACGATTACAATCATAAATTTCAAAATAGGACGTACAGAACAGACTGGTACTTCATAGCATTGTTCTTGGGTGTGCTCTCCTGAAGCTGACAGCTTCAACACTGGCTGAGTAGAAGTCTTCTTCAGGATCTTCTGAATATAGACATCGAAGGGCTCTTTCAACATCTGGAAAAACGGGCAATAACATCTGCATCACGAATTCAGCTCGTATGTTCACCTTCTTTAACGGAGAAAGTGCCTCATCGTCACCAGCTATCGACAGATCTTCGATCGAAGGTAAGTTCGCAGTGTAAAGCACACCTAAACTTATCAAACTTCCATCGCTTAACAACGCAATAACTGAAGATGGCTCGTAATAAACGGAGAAGCCTATAATGGGGTTCGTCTTTTCTGATTGGGTTGTTTTGGTGCAGATTAGATACTCCACTTTGCTCGGCATTGCGAATATGTCTAGAGTTGGATTTATGTCTGAAAAATAAAAGGCAATTAGGTACACTGAAGGAGTTAAGTAGCGATAATCGTCCATAAGTACGAGCATCAACGGTGTGATAGACAGTAAGTAAATGAGTAAGAATCACCACTTAACTCCGCTTTCTTTTCTGTCCCGTTCATTGCAAGAACATGTCTAATATTACGATATTACCTTCTGGGCCATTCATGTAATTCTGCAACTCTTCCACGCAGGACATTTCCACGGAATGCACGCCGGCGCTGTGCGTGACGTAGTATCGCCCGGCTTTCGAATCGTCCTTATGCAGAAACATGGGACACTTGTATTTATTCCCCGAATCCTCCTCGGTGGTTCCCAGACCCAGCTCCAGCTCGACCGTCTCGAAGGCGACGAGCTCCCTGTCCGGGAACGAATGCTTTGAACGTTCAAAGGTGGCGTCCTCGTCCACGTCTCCTACCACCGAATGGTAGATCGTACCGTTGGATAGAGCTATGGCGATCGTCTGTGGGAAGGTGTTCAGGCACGCTATGGAGCAGCCCTCGCCCGGTTCGCTCCCGAATCCCGCTAGGGGGAGGGGGCCCATCAAGATGGGTTTCTTCCTAAAAAACGAGAAGGGGTGATTTCAATTTTATGGTTCCAAGCAATGATACACCCATGAGTGCCGTGAGGGTGTTCTCATGTCGATTTGAGAGTATAAATGCTTCCTTCTTCCTGAATGCTGATGCCATCTTCTACGGGTTGTAAAGAGATCACTAAAGTCAATAGGATACCATTACTATGTGAAAAATACCTACATACAATTGTAGTATCGAGACCGATTTATCTTCATTGAATCAAAATTCGAAATTCTCTAAAATTTCGCCAACTTTATTTCGTCGTACAATATATTCATACAACAGTGAAAACATAACGGTCCTTTTTCTGGGAGTCGTGTAAATAACACCTTACCTCTTATACAGATCTATATGCACGACAAAAACCGACAGATCTCCCCTCAAAACGTACACCGGCCACAGGAGTTCGGTGCACTGTCTCCTGTTGTGCGTTTCGTTCTCCTTATCCGCGACCTCCTTCGGTACGATTTTCTCCACGGTTTGCGTTTCGACGTTGATCATGTACCTTTCTGCAATCGGAAAATACACGATCATCCCCATTTCGACATCCCACGGGATCGCAGCGTTCACCTTCGACGTCTTTCCTCGTGTATCTCGGCACCAGGCCCGGCATCTGGCGCACGTCGGACGTCCCGGATATCTGCGGATGCCCGAAATCGAAATCGACCCCCGTCTCGCCGAAGCACTCCAGGAAGTACGTCTTGCTGCCCGGGAACGTCACCGTCGGCTTCTCTCCCACGGGGATCACGGCCACGTTGAGGGCCTCGCTGTTCTTAATCTGGTACAACCTGAAAGCGCGACGAAGATCGTTTTACTTAAATTTACGCAGACGATCGAGCCCTTACCTCATCGTGTTGTCGGAGGTGAGGGCTAGGACGTGGTTAAAATGGACGCTGCCAGGGTGGAACCTGACTTGCCTCACGTCGACGGCGTCGTTGCAGGACAGCAAACGCTCGTCGAGGCTGTGACTCCTGGAAAAAAAAGGGGAACAGTTTTAATAGAACGTCACACATATATAAGGACAACGGCAAAAACACAGGGGCACAAGTAATACGACTCATAGAAGACACAATCAAGGATATCAACGAGAAGAAGAGACGAGAAGCGTATTGGAACTTTTTCAAAATGTTTCATCGCCTCTATCTCCCTTAATACTCGTCGTATCGTCATGAAATTAAGCGCGTCGTAATCAGCGTCCCCTTTTACATGAAGATATACCAACGAAGGTACTGTTTCTTGTCTTTGATTTCTTATATAATGTATAATACTGTGAATGAGAGTAAATTTTCTAGTTAAGTTTATTCTTGGTTTTTCTCCCTTTTCACTCAGGTAAAATTGTGCAGGTGTGAACCCGACATTCTTTGACAGCTGAGGTTGATACGCGCGTTCATCGTGCGCAGCCCACGTCGCACCTCTCTCTACTCTTATACCACTGTGATGGCACAGTGCTACGCTGTACTCTTCTAATTTCATCTCTCTTCATACTGTTTTTATTTACATTGTCTATTAGGGAGCGTAATTGGTCTCTTTTCGTCATAGGAAAAAGTCGCACGGGTTATGGAGAAGATTACAATGAACACTACAAACATTTTTGAATAATCGACGATGAACTTAACCCCACTGAAACTTTCTCTCTCAAAGCAAAAATGATGATTTTCGCTACGTCTCCACCGGCAGAAAGGCGGAAAAGCATCAACCGGGCGCTACGCGTCTGATTTAATTAAGAAACAACGGCACTAAGTCGCGAAAATACGCTCTTACCCGCTAATAAAACTAACTTTTATTTATCGGCCGCGGTAATATCATCAGGTTGTTCAAGTCCTGCCCGCGCGACACTTCAACCTAACTTATCCATTAGGGCTGATGGAAAAACATGTCGCATTACCATTTCCGGCGTTGTCGGGAATAAAAATCATAAATAGCGGGAGGGGATTCCAGTAACCCCCGATAAGGGAATTTACACCGCGCAGAAATAATAATGAATGATGAACAACTCCGGGAGATTTGAATGCGATTACGGGGATCTGTATAGAGTCGATTTTTAAATTCCTCGTCTTCTTTTGACGTGTTAGGGTGTCGAAATGGCCTACACCATAAGCACACAACCGTGTTTGCTAAAAACCATCATAGGCACCTCACCTGACTTAATTAAAAATAATTTTCCTGTAAACGAAAAGCCTAGGGAACAACTACCCACAGCCCCCCTAACAAATTTCGATTTTTAGTAGCGAACGGGGCAAAAACGCGGAACGCCCCCCATCCCCCCTTAATAACTCCGCGAGAATTAACTCCGAAAATTAGTCCCAACTTGTAATCCGGATAAATATCGTTCGAGGACGAACGAACAGCAGTTTAGAATAGAAATGATATCTAAGACCTGGAAATTGTTGAAGTTAGTGAGGATTACAAGAACAACGACTGGAAGTGCTATTATTAGGATTAAAATATTGTTTTAATGTGTCTCCCTTGCATTAAAAGAAGCCGAAAGAGATTAAGACGTTTCGTAAGCTCAAAAATTTATTCTAGATACGGCGTTACTACTGTTCGAATGTCGGGGCGGGATACACAGGTCCCGGTTTGCTTAGGGATAATCACATGCTAATAAGGCGAGTGTACAAGAAAATGGAAATTTTCGCCCCGAACTAAGCAACACTTTTGAAACCCTCGAGATGATTTCAGGAGGAAGGGAAGATATTTTGGGATCGTACGATCCTTTCACGATCAGTCTAAGCATGTATCGCAAAAAATTATACCAACAAGACTCGGTAACGTGTGAAATGCTGGCAACTCTGTAATTTTATTAAATGTTGCCTTGACTACCATTAATTACGATTTACTATTAGATCCTTCAAGAGGAACAAAGTTTTGAGTTCAAAAGTTTCTTTCTATTGAACCACATTCAGTGCCCAACAAAATATAAGCATTACAAGTAGGTTAATTTTTTTGAAACTTCTATTCATGGTACAAAAATATTTTTCAAAAACTCTAAATCATTTGGTACAAGCTTTGTTAAAATCAACGCAATATAAATTTGTCTAAAAAAATTTTAGGTTGAAAGTTTGAAACGGAATATTTCTATTTCAAAGCAACAGCAAGGAAACTGAATATTTTTTTTAGAAAATTGATTTTTTTTTAATGAAAGGCACTTTTACACCGCGTTAATTGAATACAAAATTTAAACAAAACATTTTTTTCAAGTTATTTCCCAAAAAAAAAGAGAGTAAAAGAGGCCACTGTCAAAATAATGGCCACGTTTTTGGTAATTCAAATCTAAATTCGATGCACTCATCAATTGAGCGTAATACTTATACCTCGTACCCCCACACCCCATACCTACACTTACATATTTTTTGTAGGTATACCTTGTACATATACTTCGTACGATTAACATAGTTGCCAAGGTTTTCATATTTCACATATTCAAATATGTTCTTCAAAGGACAGTTGGTGAACATCGCTTTTGTTGCCAACATAAAATATGCGTATAGAATTGAATAGGGGTCCCTTTATCCAAAGACAAGCATAAATCGAAAAATTTCTGTTATTAATTATCCAATCGAGTCTGGTTAGTTTGTTTGCATTACGATTTTCCATAATTTGCCTATTTAGAACATACAGACAGTTCATTAGTTTTGATTTCATAAGCAAAAAGATAAAAACAACGCAATTTTTGTTCAAAAATCAGCTGCGAATAGAAAATTTGGCAGAATATAAGCATGTATAGTATTCCTACTCCTACTGCTACTAATACTCGTGATAGTATTTCACCGTCCTCCAAAAAATTACCCGCTGTTGCCCAAGAAAGCGCCTAACGTTACCCGACCACCATCGATCGGTTAGAAATACGTGGTCCCCCCTCTCATTCCCGAATCTTCCATTAAATCCAGAACTGAAGATAAACTCCAAATAAAAAACCGCCCATGATCCCAACGGACGGCACGGATGGCAAACATACTAACCCGAAACGGCGGAAAAACTCGGGGAAACGCCGCACACAAAAAAAAGGTAGAAAGCAAATTAGGAAAACACAAACGAACTCCTCATTAATTCATTGATAGGAAACAAAAGAACGTCCACTTGGAAACCGCAAGGGAAAGGATCAGAGGGACGGCGAGGAGGAGGAGGAGGAGAGAGGGATCGGAGGGTCGAACGAACCCTTTTCCTATTTACATTCATATCGATTTTATCTTGCAGAAAATAAAAAACACACCCCTTTTGTTTTACATACACTGACCGCCGTCAAAGTCAATAAATCTCTTTTGCCCCCGAAAAATTCCCTATCAAATGTTTCTCCGTCTCGCGTACCGCGGTTTTTCACCCCTTTCTTTCAAGGGAGCGGGATGATTGTCCGTTTGTGCTTACCTATTGTTGGCCTGCGGCAACCCCTGCGAAAAAATTAGACTTTCCTGTTTGTATTCTCTGATTTTCTTTTTTTTTTAATCCCGTTTCACTTTTGACGTTATTAGGCGGAAATTTACGAAACAAATAATTGGGCCCTTTTGCGGTGTCCGCTTTTTCGGTACCTTCATTCTGCGTACCCTTACAATCGTGAACACGTTAAACAGTTTCACTTAAACGTAATAATTCCATTTACTGTCATATAAAACGCGCTGTGCAAGACCGAAGGCCAATAAAATCAAAGTGGCAGTAGTTTTGTTAGGTTTCTCTATGCTTTCCACGAAACCTATATCCGCCTCGACAAAATGGCGCCACTACAACGAAGACGCAAATGGGTATGGCATTTCACGCCACCATAGATCATGATACAATAATCCTCAGAACCATGTAAGGCCCTTCCCAGATTCGAAGAATACGTACAGTCCTGCCAACGACAGGGATTTATTGCCTCAAGAAAGGACTCTTATAACTCCAAAAAAACTCCGCTAACAAATTCAAAATAAATTTGGGATCACTCACTCATAACGATGGCACAAGTTGTACAATGGAACTAGCCTGATGGCTACAATCGTGTGTTTCGTGTGTCGGATCCGTGCTAGACTTTAGGTAGAAGTGAGAGAGAGAGAAAGAGAGAGATCATGTGATCAATCTAGGAGGGTCGCTATCGCCCGCTAGGTGGCGCATTTGGAAAAATTCGGTCGAAACATGTTCTATTCCTATTAACGAAGGGCCATTTTTCGAACAAATATCTAGTGGGGCGATTTTGAGCCCTCGCTTCCCCTAAGGGTTAAAATAATTGGTGATCAAAAACGATAGTTCCTTTGGAAAATAATTCAAACGAGCACCCCGGCGATTATTTCTCGCGTATCCCCGATATCTCCCCCCCCCCTCGTACGAAATACGTACAAAAAAAATCTGCAGAGACGGCAAACGGGGGTCCTGCACGAAAAGAATTATAGAGAAAGTGTAAAGGGTGAGCGGACTTTTAATAATTCGTAGCCGCCGCCACACACGCCGTTTTATCTCTTATTCGAGGTCCGTGTCGTTAGCATTTTACCGTTTTGCGGACAATTCTTTGATTTATAATTATTCGGCGGGCGCGGCGAGCGAAAAAGGGTCCCCAAATTTCCATCAAAAATTTAGGAAATCCGGTCGAGCGAATGCAAGAATGGGGAAAGAATTTCGACACTATCGCCAGGATCTGCTTCGGTGCGAAAACGAACGGCTTTTGCTCCTATCCAGATTATAATTTTGACTCTATTGAATATGTTGGAAGGTTACTAGAAAATCGGGGTAAAAACCGTTAATCAGCCGAAAGTGCCCTAAAAATAACGTTAAATACACTAGCATCCAATGGCATATTCATAGAAAACCTTCCAATCTTTCTGGTTTTGCATTATTTTGAAAAACAAGAGCACAACTAGCATCACTAACGGTTACTCCCTCTTGTTTATCTGCCAGAATAGAATTTTTTCCAAGCAATCTATATGGTGGAAAACCTAAATAGCTTTTGTTACGTAATTGCGAAAACGTCGCTTCTCGCCGCCTATGCCTATCAAGATTTTTCGGAAAGTTGTACAAAAGAAATTACAGTGCGCAGATTAGATCATAGATTAAAAAATAATTTTAAAAATATTTTCTTACTAAAAGGCACCTCGATTATCTGGAAACTTGAAACTTTGCACGCTTGGTCCAGGATAGCTTCAGAAAAATGCAAATTTCCCACTGAGAGGGGGTGAAAAATAGTGAAATATTAAAACAAAACATGGCATCTCTTAAGCAGCTGCAAATTTTAAATAATTTTGCCCAGTTTTAGATTGAGTTCCGGATGGCACGGAAAAATTCCATATTTTTCTCCCGAGGGTGTGGAAAAGTACCACAAAAAGGAAAAAAGGGCACTCTTAACGCGCGATAATTTAATTAATATACAGTTTCCTTCCGAACCTTTACTACGCGATATTCTTTCAAACGAAACGGACTTAAATTAAATTAAGCAGTTTTAGTAAATTTTAAAAATGTATACACATCAGGAATAATTTTATAACTCGTAAACACACATTAAAATAAAACAAATGCGGACCGAAAACATAGAAATTTCCGCGCCATAAATTTTAAAAAATTATTATGGAACATAATGAATACAACACGTGTGGTTTTTACATCTAGTTAAGCAGAACTTTTACCGCGCGGCGTATGCACACAGGATTAATTTTTTTAAAGAGGACACTGGGCGTTTTCGAACGAGTATAATTTTGGCTTCGCTTCTTAAAGACCGTTTTAATGGAGAAACATTAAACACCGTCTCCTTGCTTACTAACGTTAAATTTATTAGCGGAATACGTAATAAATCCAAATTAAGCGTAGCACACATTAGACCCCTTTTTGCGATTCGTATTCGCAAAAGGGCAAACTTTTACACAACAAAACGTAATATCTTCTAAAATATAATGCACAACACCTGTATCTAAATTCTCAAAGAGCCATTACCACTGTCATACAGATGTACCAACTATTATACTCTTCGTGATATATCTCGCGAATAATTTAAACTTACCTCTTTAGGGGGCGGGAACTGCTTTACGCGGGCATATTTCTATTGTTGTTACGCGGGGAGGTCGCAACGAATTTTATTTGCGCAGCTTAATTATTATTTGAAAATATAGGGCCCAAGATTCCGGGAGCAAAAATGCCATATCCGCAACACTACGGTCAATTAGTACCTGAGGACATTTCTAAGAAATTTTTGAAATTAAGTACATAATTAATTCGAAAATTACTTTTCCAGAAAGGTTAAAATGCATTTCTCGAAAAGATTGAAAGTGTTTCTTTTTCCATACCAAACGGATACGATTGATTTCAACACTAATTTTTAAAAATTTCTAAAAGAGACTAAAACCAGCGGGAAAAATTAAAAAATTGAGAAACATTGGCTGATTCAAACGAATTTTTCGTTCTGGAAAGCAAGGAACGTAATAATTGTAATTTCTGGAAAGCAACACTGCCCCCTCTGCCCAACTTTCCAGAATTAAGAAGAACGAATCCGATTTCAAATATTCCTAGAAATCACATTATTTTTCCGGTTTCGCAAAGCAAAGCTCACGTCAATCCTTCCAAATTTTAGGTAATTTGAAACTGATTTTTGCAGTCTATTGTAGTATTTTCCGGAGACCCAGAAAATTGTACTTTCAATCCCTCCTAGAAATAATTCCTAACCTTTCCCCATCTTTTCCATACTGTTCTCTAAATATAAATATCGCCTTTCCAAATTTCTCCAAACGCTATTGGCTAAATTTCTTCACGAAACGGACTTAATTCCAATATTTTCCAGAAAAAAAGTTCTTTTCAATTTTATCCAAAAAACACACAGTCCATGTACTACAATTTCCAAAACGTAAAACTTATTTCAACTTTTACCCTTAGTTGAATTTCGTAATCAACAAAGTGAAGACTTTTTCAAAATATTCTAAAGAGAAAAAGTAATTTCAATATTTTCGAAATGATATTTCAACATTTTTTGTAAAGTTAAAGCTCATTTCCATTTTTTCCAATTCTTTCACAATACTCCAGAAAAGGCAGCTTACTCGGAACCTTTCACGTTTTTTTTTCAGAAAGCAAAAGAAAATTTTAATAAGTATTTTTAATATTTTTTAAAAAAGAAACCATGTCGCACTTTTCCCATGAGCCCTAGAGAGAAGATACGAACGTACAACGTGGGTCAAGAAAATTAGAAAAATACGGTGCCTTTCGCTGCTCACCGGTATGCAATACATGTTACATATACAGTTTATTCAGTTACAGTCCATTTACAAAGTGTTTCAGAAAATTTTGCACAACTCGTGAAACATTTGCATCATTTCATTGATACAATTTTGATCAAAAATAAGCTCACAACTTAAAAGTTGTTTATGTAATCACTTGAAACTCCATGAAACTTATAACAGAACTTTAGTAAAGTATACTATAGTGTTTCATCCAAATTTGATTTTCAGCAAATTTTCTACGTGTTTAACATATCCTTATATTAAATATAAGTTCATAACTCAAAAAATTGTTTATGTGGTCACTTGTAACTCTATGAGTCTTGTAATAAAGCTTCAGTTGATGCAAAATATGATCAGATGGTGCGTACTGTGTACTGCCTACCGGCGAAAAGCGACGGTCATCGTGGTAAATTTACTGGTACCATTCGGATCTTTAGAGTTAAAGTGTATTTGATAACGTACAAGTAGATTTAAAATAATAAGTTAAGTTAAGTGTGAAATTTGGATGACGCATCATTCCCGTGGGCTAACGATAACAATGATCATCCCTACGATTCCCGTTTGATTGTTGCGCAGAATGCAAACTAATTACGCCCCAATAACACGTCATAAATCCGTAATGGGGATGATAATTTCTGGCAAATCCCCCTCCACCGCAATTCCTCGACCTCATCACACGCCAAATTCGGAATTTCCGCGCCCGATATTCGTTAATAATTCACTTCTTCACAACATTTATCCCCGGCTAAATAACGCAATAAAGCAAGTCATCAAAGGTGGCTGATACATAATAAACAACCTTAAAACAACTGGCGCTGCCGCGTGTCCCCTTTTCGCCCCCCTCTCATCCGACCGCGGCCAACTAGTATATATCTTATAATCAGAACGTGCCCGCACTCTTGATTATTTATTTATTAATTAATCTATACTCCACGTATACGGATCCCCCTCCGGCCCCTCGACGGGCGACGGCCCGGGGGACGGGGCCGACGGGCGAAGGGGAAGAGATCCGCCGCCAAAGGTACGGATTAACCGATATCATCATTTTGATCCCCTTGAAAAAAAAAGAAGAAATTATTCACGCAAATATTCACCGATCCAATCATTGATTGATCGATAAAATCAAATCGATAACTCTTAGTTCGATTAGTGTAACAAAAATTACATTTTAAACTTCACGTTGTCCTTTAAAAACATTTTTAGTAACATTTCATGCCATGACGGAGAAAAAACTCTATAATTTTAAATTAAGTTAATTAATAATAATAAATTAAATATTAATTAAATTGATTAAAATAATTTTAATTAATCTGCATTTAAATTTAAATAGTCGGCAAGACTATAGAGTTCTTTTTGTCTTTCTCCTTCATTAACACGGCCAACTTTAGAATTCTGGACAAAATTTTACATTTCTTGTCATATTTTCCTTAAGGTAGCTGCAACTCCATCGGAAGGTAAAGAACATTACTGAGAATATGCAAAAGAATCTCAAATGATTAGAATTTCCACCAAGGGAATCAAGGGAAACCTCTACGTTTCAAGGCTAGTTATTCCTATTTAAAACCAGTTACAGCAATTTCCCTGGTTGCATTTTTCGATACAATTCCCAATGCCACTAGCGAAAATCTCTCAAACTTTTCCATAACAAGCCACCCTCTCCCGATCCCGTATTAAAAAGTTTCCCGTAGTGCGTAAGGGCCCACTCGGGTTCGAGATCAACACTACACTTTCTAGCCCTCGCGTGGCTCTTATCTGGGACCAGATATGTGGCTTTTTAACCCTTTTAAAACGGCCATTTCAGTCTTGAAGATGAGTCATCGGTGGTTTGATCTAATTGCCCCTAATTTAATGGGGGTAAAAGTTTTCGTTGGGAAAAATTTATACTCCCGTTGACAATAATAAACGCAATGAGCATTGCCGGTGTGGTACTTAGGTGTGGACGGGTATACACGTTTTTATCGCGAAAGTTCCTTTATTATTTCCTTCTTTAATACTTTATTATTTTAAATACTCGTTGGGGTCGAAACAAAACATTTTATGAACCTCATACAAGGCCTATACTATTTATTAATACTTGTCGGAATCCTCAATTCAACATCAGATCAAAATAAAGTGCCATTAACTTTTAAAATGATGTAAAGACATCTTCTATTGTTCGACACAAGTTTCCCCCACCCTCTCACACACAGCCACAGTACAGCCAATCGCTGCCGAACTTCGACACAGAATTAGGCTGTGTCGAAGCTCAACTATCACGTGCTTTCAATACTGACTTGTGGAGGGAAGATTCGGCACAGTTTTGAGCCCCTTCAGGCCACTCTAGATGAGAATATTTTTCTCTTCCCATCAATTTCTTTATGTAGCGATGTGCTAAAATAATACTAAGTGTATGTACAGTTATCCATGATTTGGATCGTGTTTTTTATAGGGGAGAACCGTGTCTTCACGATATGAGCGATCAAGAGGAACTTTATAATTCTAGATTGATTATAGGTCCTGAAAAATTTTTGAATTTTTTTTTTAAATTTTCGGTCATTTGAGGTCCTAGAGGAACGTCTGGAATTCGAGTCTATACTATTTTCAAATCCCGCAAGAGGGCATTATAAAGAGGAAAATTATAGAATCTACGTTATTTAGGATGTAGATTTACCTTCCAGCTCAATTTTAAAGCACGTAGATAATTTAAAATCCCAAAATAACGTTTTGGATATCTAATTTAACTTCATTATGACTTTTAAAATGAAAATGAACTTGTTTGAAGCTTCTGTCAATCAGTTATACTTTCCATGGGGGACATTGAGGATGTTAAAGCGTCCAGAAGAACCTCCAGAACTTTCCTTCTTAATTCTTGCATTTTCCATGCATTTTCTTGCATTTTCCTTTGCAAATTAAATTAAAACGTATGAAATTACCACAAACATTCTGCATTCGATTTTAAATCCACTCTGGTTTTCCAAAGTTTTAAAGAAACTCTAGACTCGTTCTTCAGCATCATGTAGACTTTTTATTCCCTGAGATTATAACAAAAAAGCTACTAGAACCTACCATAGAGCATTTAAGAAAATTTAAATAATTTTCCATGGTTCTCTGACAATTAAAAAAAAATGAAAGTTCCATAGGACGTGGAAACTCGATTTAAGGCACTTTCGGTCATTTTAGGGTATAGAAGGACGTATGAAAATTGAATTCCAGACACTTTCTAAAAGCTAGAAGAATTCTAGAAGATTTTAGAAAAGAATCTTGTCCTTTATTAGAAAGAACCTCTGGAATACGTACTCTAGAAATTTTATAAGGAAGGTTATACATATAAGAAGCTGTGGAATCTTCCCTTTTACTTCTTGGAGTTTACTAACGTTTATATTTAAAATATAAAAGTTTCGAATTTCCATTAACCTTCTAGATTCAATTCCAAAATTCTGAAAGTACTTCTCGAGAAATTCTTCAGAATGATTCAATCTTTCAAATTTTTAAAATTAAAACGAGAAAGATTCTACAACGTATTTATGAGCGTTTAGGATATTTCTAGGGTCCTCGGAGAATTAAAAACAAATTGAAACTTCCACAAAAATTCGAAATTCGATTTTGAGACACTTTCGGTTATTTTACACCCATTCCAACGTTCCCAAATCTTGAAGGAATTTCTATAGCGTGAAAATTTTTAGAAGCTATCTAAGACCGTTTAAAAAAATTTCAAACTTGTATAAATCTCATACATTCTATATTCCATGTTAAACAAGGAGTAGTCACAACAAAATTGTCGCTTCAAAAAACATTGTAACAAACAATATCCAAGCTATAATCGCTCCAAAATGCTTTAAAAAATATCCAATAAGGACGAAGAAATAATACAATTTGACAGATGATTGACAGCGCAAAACACTTAACCGAATTATTATAATACACTCTTCCTTCCACAGCCGATGACACAATGCAACTGCCTCTCGATTTACATGGTGAATTACTGCCTTATCTAAAAGATGATATTCACTAACGAGCATGACTCGTTTGTTTTTCCCTAACAAACGGTTAAATCTGCGTAATTATAAGTTAAATCTCACGTAAATTAAAACATAAGAGAATAAATATTAGTTAATACAAGGCCGACAAGAAGTTTTATTGGATCTTATTTCTATTATTTGTTCAAAAAGGTAAAGAGCCTATTGGAATCACTGGAATAAGCAGAAAAATAGAAAATTACCAGCAGAAGGGGGCTTTTCCAGCAATTCGAGCCTGGACCTGAAAGTGTCTTCCGAAAGAAAAGTTCAACCCCCTAAAGAAAGTTGCACACTTGAAAGGAACATCCACAATATTTTGTCACATTTGTACGATCACGGTTTCAACCCCGTGGTCCCCGATTAAACGGAAAGCCTCCCGTTAAATCATCCCGTTGACGAAAATTCCCTCTCGTTCGCCCCCTAAATATCGCATTACCCGATAAGGCCCCGGCGATACTTAGCGAATTGCATGTCTGCGAACTATTTTCCGCCGGGCCGTATCAGATGATGCAGTTTTGTTTTACGAGGAGACCGCATACCAAACGTGAAGAATTGCCACCTGAATATTTTACAAATCGCATTTTCGACTGTCAACTCGGTTCGCCTTCGAATTTATATCCACGAACGGTTCCATGCCTTATAAATTCGTTAGGGCGTTCCTATCAGCCGGAATCACTCTTTCGCTTGTTAATATTTATCACCAGTGAACTACGATGAGGACAAATAGAGAACGAGGGAGGAATTTTTTTTAGAAACACTAATTTTTGTTCAAAGGCCGTCACACGAATAATGAAACTTTGAAACCCTTCGAAAATTAAAAAACAGGCAGTATTTCTGCTACAACCTTTTAGAATGTTCAGCAGAAATGTTCAGAACACCCTGGAAACCTACTAAGTTGTTCAGAACTTTGAAGAACCACGGACTGTGGGGTTTTTCTAATTACCACACCTCTCAGTTACCCATTCGAAAATTACCACAATTGTCATTTTTAATTTTCCGAACGTACGTCGTACGTAAACCTTTTCCCTCCCTTTTTGCGTAACTAATTTGGCCGCATTAATAGAAATTGTCTTACGCTCATTATATTTCCTTGTGCCGCAACATTCGGACAGACATTAATATGTATACATATTCGTTATGACGGGGGTGTGGGCGACGGGGGCGGAGGTGGTGCACGTCAGACAAAAGAACATCCCTAAAACGAACGAGAAAAGGGTTAAAATTATATAAAAGTTAGCCAACGAGAAATAATTGTGACGTGCCGGTTAAAAGCATCGCCTCGCGAATATATCTACGTGTATATGTAATTTTACCTTTTCGCAGGACTAAAATGTCCTTTCTACGGGAGAGGGAAAAAGGCGAGACTAACGTAAGTTTTTCGCCTAGTATGCGCGTGACGTGTATGCGGCACGGATGCGCTACTTGGATTTCTATGTGGACAAGAGAAATGTAGCTTTGCCATAAAGCGATTACGCTAAAAGAAAACACCACGTTTGTCACAAAATGCATCATAACATCGTTCCTGGTTAACTGAAAACGGTGGTAACTACCCAAAAATTGATACGTACACCAAGGAAAACCTCATATCTACTTCACTTTCTATAGGAATCTGTCGCATATTTTTGAGACACTTTTTAACGACGTAATGTACTTCTCCCACTTTTCGTGAATTTTAGAGCGAAATATCCTATAAAACCGCGGAAAAAACATTTTCGCTTGCATCGAAAAATCCCCGACCTAGCACGGATGCAGACCCTCATTTCACCTCACATAAAGATTTGTCAAAAATCACACCCGAGCCTCGCCTCACGTAATTTCCGCGCAATTTTACACAGTCTCCTCGGTTATCATAATATTTTTCCAAGTGGAATCTTTTAAACTGACGTCTCTAGTTCACCACCGAATGATCATCTCTGCCGTGTTAATTTTAATGTCTGTCTCCTGTTAACCGTCTTTCCATTAAGGCGAACTTTAATGCTTTTACTGGAAACGCTTTGTTTCGACTTCACGAACTGCTCGAAATTCATCTGACAAGTACGTCAGAATTTTTTTTAAAATTTAATAATGGATTAGATGCGAGTGGAACGGGAATCGAAAGCGCTCTATCAAGAGTGAAATTTCACGCTCACTGTAAATCTTGGAATTAAAACATTCTTGTTTTTCGAGGGGCGCACAATATTTTCCTCCCTACGAGGACTAATTTAAAAGAATAAATTACCCCAAACCGAGGTTAATTAACTTTTTAATTTTTTTTCATTTCACTTAGCCCCTATCAATTATTCATCCCGCGATAAAACCGTGAAAGATGGGGGGCAATACCTCAATATTATTTGATATTTTATTCATAGAGAGAAGGAGAGAAAGGATATTACAAGACGCCTAAGAAGTTCATTTGACGAACGGAAGGGTTGTAAAAAGAGCGGCTTTAATGAAAGATGAAAAAGGAAGAAGCTGGGCGACTCTAATTTTACACGTGGAACTTTTTTTATAAACTAATAAAAAGTTTCCGGTGCGAGTCTCGCTAAAACGTCCAGAGCAAGTTTAATGGGACAAATGTTTGTGTATCAAAAAATGTTACGGAGCGCCTAGCAGCAATTCGTAAGATTACAGAAATTACACCAATCACAATGGATTATTGATCGTTATTGCGAATGAAATTGTGGAATTCTCGCGTTTCTACGTTAAGAATCCGCGAATTTTCCGACCTTCGCGGTTTCTGGCTACGCATTTTCCGATCGAACCGTATCCGTAGGAAGTCAATTCACTGGTTGCGAGTGTCTCCAGAAAATCGGCGAATTTCCAGACCTTCGCGGTATTAGATTGTGCATTTCCCGACCTCACCGTATTGATGAGAGCCAGACCAACCGATTCTAAGCGTTGCTGGGAAATTTGTGCATTTTCCGACATTCGCGAACTATGATCGATGACTATTGACGATACGGCGCATGAAATTGTAAAAATCCCGCATTCTACGCTAAGAATCTGCGAATTTTTCAACATTCGAGGTTTCCGGCCGTAGGAGCTTGGCTGACTGGTTCCGAGTGTCTCCAGAAAATCCTCGAATTTCCCAACTATCGCCATTTTCCAGCTATACCGTGTTCATGGGAGCCGAACCGACTGATTCCGCACGATGCAGGAACATCTAAGAATCTTCCGACCTTCACTAACTATGATTGATGGTTGCTAATAGTTATTACATATGAAACTGTGGAAATCTCGTGTTTCTGCATTAAATATTCTCGAGTTTTTCGACCTTTGTGGTGTCTGATTGTGCTTTTTTCGACCACATCGTACCCATGGTAGCTTGATTAACAGATCCCGAGGGCCTCCAGAAAATCCGCGAATTTTCCGACCTTCGCGCATTTAAACTGCGCATTTTCCGGCCGATTTGTATCCGCAGGAGATCAATTAACTTATTCCGAGAGTTCTAGGAAAATCTCTGAATTTTCCAACCTTCGCGAACTACGATCGTACATTTTCCGACAGTAGTGGAACCCCATTAACTAACCCAATGAACTGTACTGTTACCGATTTTAATCGGCAACCGAATTTCCCGTGCTCCGCGGTTCTCGATCGCGCATTTTCCGACCCCACAACACTCTTGAGAGTATTATTCATTGATTCAGAGTTTTTACGGAAAATCTGCGAAATTCCTGAAATTTATTCATATTTAAACAATAGGTTTGGTGGTCTGTAGGTACATTGTACATGGGCACAGGTGTACTGTACTTGTAATATAAATGTAAATCAAATAATGTATCGATATAAGTAGATAATAAAACATTGTTCAATGCTGCGCATTTTGGAAGCATTAAAATTTTAATATCTGCAATATTTTGTTATCAAACCTAAGGATAATTAAGAATTCATAAGAGTGTCCCCTAATTAGTAAGTGGTACGCGGGACATTAAGAAATGCGGCAGCGAAATATGACTTATCGGCGGCAATAAAAAAGATTATCGTGTATTTATTTAAATTCCCCACAACAATAATTGCTATAAGTGGAGTTTCCGCCGCGAAACGTTAAAACCGAATGAATATTCAAAGATGCGGCTCTCGAGAAGTAATTAAGAACACATAGGTTATAATGCGGAATTATAGTTGGCTGTGCGCGAGCTTTAAGATTTCGCCCCGGAATTAGCATAAAAACGCAATAAAATTATTGTCGGATTAAGTTTTGGCAATGGCGGGATGGAGTGTTGTCGCACACCCGGATCCACACGTATACTCGCGAGGTTAACCGGAATTTTACCGGAACATTATTACTTTATTCCTTCTTATGCTTCTCGGTTCTCTTCCACGCCCCCCGTGGACTCTATGCGCGACTCCTACGAATTCGGGCATTACGACTTTATTACAATTTGTTGTAGCAGATATAGTTTTTTTTACACAGATGTATTAGCAACCCCCCCGGGACTCCCGAGTTCCCCAAGTTTTCCATCGGAACACTGTCGCAGTGTCTGAACGTTCAACACTCCTCGCTTTAATCAATAATTAATATTTCGCGACTCACGCTTATATTTGTGAATAATATACGAGAGGAATGAAGGGGCGTTACGAGGCGCACCGATAAAAATTTTAATCTAATTTTTTCACGGGTCAAACGCACAGAGCGACGATGATGACCGCCGCGAGCCTAATTTATTTTCTTCGGGAAAAAGTCTAACAAAAATAAAGAGAGAATTCGTCCGGTAGGGGCGCGCGGACCGGACGCAGTTAGTATTCATAAGGTACGTTAATATGTCGTTATGTGACAGAATTGTGTGTCGTAAAGTTCGTCTGTCAGGATGGAAATTAAAATTGTTGATTACCGCAGCACAAACGTGAACACATACCAGGCGTGGGTACGTACGTAGGGGGATCTTACAGGAGTCACTTAATAACACATTATTCTCTCTCTCTCCCACCAGTAACTGAAGGTATATAGTGAAAAACAAATGGACCTCTCTTAGGATCCGCCATTGGCATTCATACACACGAGAGTCCCTATTTATTACGAGACTTTCGCACCGACCGATCACGTGTACCGCCGATAAATTCGCGAATTTTCCGACCATCGCGAAGTAAAATCGAGCATTTTCGGCCACCACCAGCGACCTATCACACGTACAGTCGATAAATCTGCGAATTTTCCGACCATCGCGAAGTAAAATCGAGCATTTTCGGCCACCACCAGCGACCTATCACACGTACAGTCGATAAATCCGCGAATTTTCCGACCATCGCTAAGTAATATCGCAGATTTTCGAGCACCACCCTCGACCGATCACATGTACCGCCGATAAATCCGCGAATTTTCCTTGGCGAATGATTGGATTGAAGCTCCATTACTTCCTAAAGAACAGACGGTGAAAATTGGCCATTAGTACATTGCACCAAAATTGGACGTAAAAATATAAATCAAGAGGATCATAACTGCTAAGGTTGTGTAACGTCACCTACAAGTAATTTTTGTTTTCATCTTTCAGGCCCTGTACTTTGGAAAGCAATGACTAGCTGATAACAGCAAATTATTTCCAGGAAAATTATAGGTTAATAACTGATCTATCGCCACACTCCGCCCGTTTTAATCTAACGAAGGACGTCCAAAAAATTGTCATCTCTCCCCCTCTTCCCCCTCGGAGGAGGTACACACACACCTTGTTCCGGAGCAACTTTCCAAAGTGCAATTAGGAGCACAAGCGTTTAGCAACAATAAATTATGAAATATCGCTATACGGGGTAAGTTTAAATAATGCCACTTTAGAAGCACCGGAATCGCCTCGTAATGTATTCCCGACAAAACTTTCGGGGTAATATAACGGACAGATTAACAGCGGTACCAAATAACGGTTGCAAGACTTTCGCTCTTTCTCTCTCTCCCTCACGACACATCGTTAAATGCCCCTTGGATGCACGTACGTTTTGACGACTGTAAACCATGGTAGTTAAGCAGATAACGTGTACGGAAAATTGGAGTTAAAGATATTAAGGACTGCAGCAGATCGCCTTTAATAACTTACTCGATCCTTGATGAATCATCTCGTACCCCAAATTTCCTTTATTCGCCCTTGAAGCAATCCGAGCACAATTCAGTGGAAAAAATGTTGGAAATTTGGGACCCCTGGTACATTCACGTGTCTACCTATAGAGACACCTAATAATGTCTGAGGCCATAAAGAACAGCTGCTATATTATGCAAATAAAGCAACACGGCACATTCTTGAAACTTTTGTGATTAGTTATAATTTGAACCTGGGAGTTATAACGGAAGGAGTACAGTCGACGAAACTTACTTTTATTTATTGCAGTCGATATTTTGGTATATTATACTTACGCCGTTAGAAATTTAAATTAACTTTATCTATCTATGTAATGTACTTATTTAGATGCGTTTGAAATATCTGAATACAAATTTTCAAAATGCTGATCAATCAATTCATGGAAATTTAATCCAGGTTGGAAGAGGCCCTATTATTTTTTATAAAAATCCCTTAGGTTCATAAAAAATTGACTTTTTAGAAACAATTTCCTGGAAACACTAACCAATTCATAGATACTTTACCCATTTCCCAGAAATTCTTTTATTCCGTAACGTCATTTCTTGGGACTTTTAATGGGTTTATTAACCCTTTATCCCGGTTTTCAGAAGTGATAATTTGATAGGAACGATCCAGTTTTATGGAAACTTCGATTAACTCTTTTAGAAACTTTGGTCAATTCTTGCGAGCAATAACCAATCCATGGAAATTTCATCCTGCTTTCCAGAAATCATACTATTTCATAGAAACAATATTTGGGTATATGGAAACATGGAAAATTCTCCCGATTCTTTTAGAAAACTTAGCTATTTCCTGTGGGAGCTGTAGGGGCCGGATTTATATTAATCCATTGAAACATTTTTTGTTACTAAAACCTTGAATAGATCTCATTTAGAAACGTTAACCAATTTTTTGAAAACAGAAATCCCTTCATTTTTCAGAAATGTCATCCAAATTCATGAAAACCTCGAATAATTCTTTTAGAAAATTTTGCCATTTTCTGCAAGCATTAACGATCCATAGAAACTTAATCCCGCTTTCCAGAAGGTATATTATTACATGGAAATATCATCCAGGAACATGGAAAATTCTCCTGAATTTCATGAAACGGTGATCACTTTCTGTCAGAATTAACCAATTCGTGGAAACTTTATCCCGGTTGGAAAAAACCCTATTAATTTCTATAACAAAACCTTTGAGGCTCTTAAGAACCATAACAGATTTTTCTCTTTCTATCTTAATGCGATTTTCCATAGTTTTTCTATATAATTTTATAGGGTGGGTGAGTCAACAATCTGGGATCTCTTCGCGCTGGGCGCGTGCGTGGATGGTTCGTAATTCTAATAATTTTCTTGATTATGACGCGAAAAAAAAGTGAACCCATAAGAATTTATTACCCGCAAAAGGGTCGCCCGACAAATTTGACAAATTCCCCCCGAATAAAAAACAAACCATACATCCCTCCCAGGAGTCCAGGCCGGGGGAAAAAGTAAAACACGAAACTTCGGCAAAAGTCGGGCGAGAGTGACCGGCCGATTTTTATTTCGCATTTACATTAAAAGATCTCCCTCCCCCCTGTTCCGCCGCGTCGGGAGCACGGGGCTGGTCAGAAAGTGAAATATATTAGTATTTTTCGGAGTGAACGCCACACGTTTATATATATGTATAGAGGGAGTATTCTTAATTACCTCTGACGCTACCCTTTTTTCCAGTAATATATCACGGGGGCCACAATGAATTTTAATTTTTGCAGCGGCAGATTTCCAGCAATAAAAGACACACAGGTCGTGGGGCTTATCATTAAAAGATACATTAAGGCGTACGTATGTGTACGTTCCGCATTAAAAAATAAAAAGTAGATGGCCGTTCGGGCCGAGACCCGCCCGGAATATTGATGAGTACGTATTTGTTCTCGTCATTACGGGACAGTGCGATTTTTAATTAAAATTTAATACATATGACGGCTATCTATGGAATATCTCGAGAAAAGGCATCGCCCGACGAGATTGCGCTTTTCATTCGTCTTTTCCCTACTGTCATCGATGTTATGGCCCTACTGACGGTCCTTGCAGCATATAGCACGTCTGTCAATTCCATAAAACATTCTAACCGCTTAAGATATTCCGAAAAAAAATCTCCAATTGTAATTAAGAATATTTGGTAAGCACAATTCTTTTTCACACCTCCTCATAAATTAAAATTTGGAATTATTGGATTTTTCTGAACCATATTGGAACCTGTAAGCTTTAAGCGTGCAAAGTTTAAAGTTTCTAGCTATTTCGGCACTGTGAAAAAAATCTCATACCCCTTTCTACCCCTCGGTAAGAGAAATTCGGATTTTTTAACGATTTAAATGGTAAAATAAATACTTTTTGTGAACAAAAGATAGTATTAAACGATCCATTACTATAATCATTTGACATTATTGCATTTTCTCAGTTATATTAAAGCCTTTAAGCTTTAAGCGTACAAAGTTTTAAGTTTCTAGCTATTTCGGCATTATTAAAAAAAATCTCATATCCCTTGCTACCCCCTCGGTTAGAGAAATGTGGAATTTTTAACGATTTAATGGTAAAATGAATACTTTTTGTAAACAAAAGATAGTATTAAACGATCCATTACTCTAATCATTTGATATTATTGTATTTTCTCAATTATACTGAAGCCTTTAAGCTATAAGCGTACAAAGTTTAGTTTCTAGCTATTTCGGCACTGTTCACACCCCCTTCTACACCCTCGGTAAGAGAAATTCGGAATTTTTAATGATTTAAATGGTAAAAATAAACAGTGTGAACAAAAGAAAATATTAACCGATCCACTACTCAAACCTTTTATCTGAAAAAAATAGGTAGAGTTTAAAGTCACGTCCAAATAATTCATAATCGCGTGCTAAGGAACAATACACCGCTACTATCGGCGTTTTCGAAGAAACGTCTCTACGCCTTTAGAAAGACTCGTGAAATATTAATCTTAGTTCAAAAAAGTACCACCCTGAGTAACCACCTCTAGTACTTGTGTTTTTTTGTGGATTTTCTGGACACACTGGACATGCGCATTGCGAATTTTCATTAAAAATGCATAAACCGTGTTATGGAAGTGAAGAAAATGAAGTATTTTTAAAACAAGTCACTTATTTAAAATATGAGACGCCACGTGAATCCTTCGACACCATTTAGCATACACTATCGATAGTCGAGTGGCACATTTTCCCTTTCGACCGTAAATCCCGTTCAGATCGATGGTTTTTAATCAACGTGTGTCAGCGTAAAAAAATTCGCACAGATTGCACTCACACCGTTCATTTATTTTTTCGGGCATTGCAATTCATATTAAACGTACAGAGCGGCGAGGGGGCCGCAGTATCGTTTTTTCATTATGAAATTTCGGGCGGCGATTACCCAAAATCACGTTTATGAAATTCCAATATTTGAACAGATAAACGTTTTTGTTGGAGCGCAAACTTGACCGGGACCGTAGATTTTTTATCTCGTTCGGACACACTCGTATATACACGTACGTGCATGTGTATCTACGTCGACGTGTAACGGCGCCGCGACGTTTCGCTGATCCCGTATATTCCCCCTATTGTGTCTTGTATCCGCTTTTCCGCCCATCGGCCGATAACCGGGGAATATCTTGAATTATCGCGTTCGCGTTTACCGCGGGAGTAACGGTCAAGAAATTAACGGCGCCGCCGATCCGACCTTTGTTTAAAAATGAAAAATGGATAAAATGTGTCGTTACCCCCGTTTGTCTAGCTCCCATTCATGTTAACAGGCTGCTTAAACAGAGAGGAAAAATTTCGAGAAAGCATGCAGGTCTAAGGGGGAGGTCTGCTATCTTGCCCTCGGCAAGAGATACTTTCGCCCTAGTTCGATAAATTACTGGAAGCTTCGCCTTCTTATAGAATTTTTCTTTCAATGAAATATATTTGCACTTTCTCCCACCATTTCATAAACTACTAACGGTTCAAACGAGCTCCGAGAAAGTATCCAAAAACGCCCTGGAACAACCCTTACTAGAATAATACGACCAACATCACCAAATAAACCAAATAATTTCTGGCCAATCAGAATCGAAAATTTCCTTCAACGTTTCAACCCTTAATCTAATTTAAAATTCTCTAATTACCCCGGCGATGGGCTCAAACTCAACTCACCTGCAGTAGACGACCTCCTTGTTATTGTCGAACGCCCCGTAAGGGGGGCACCTGGGGGGTAGCTCCAGTACGAGAATTCCTGCGGGACCGAAGACGGCTAAGAGGGTGCTTTTTTCGTTCGCGACGATGGCTTCCGGCGAAAATAAGGGCGGATGTATGGGAAGAAGTTTCTGGAACAAATACGATACACAATAAAATAATCAATCAGAAAGGGTGGAGAGGGGAGGGAGGAACGGAATTATTTCTTACTTGGGGTTATTAAAGGGGTGATGTTCGATGGAAGATTTTTATGGGCGGTTATAATGAAGATGACAAATTTTCCATCGGCATCGGCCGTTACGACCCCTAACGAAGATAAGTAATAATCACGTTTTTCGAATTAGAAACGGGGGAAGGGGCGGGCGGTAATAATTCGGATACTAAATGGTCCCAATTCCGAAATATCAATTTCCATCTTAAGATAACTACGTTATACGCGAGGACTCGTTTCGCAGGGTCCCTTGTTAATTTTAAATCTATTTTTACGACGCTTATTCGGAAAAAAGTACGCGGAGGAGAAAAATAGCTATTAGTTAAAGGAAAACGTCGAGATAATGGTGTCCTTTGACTTCTTAGATGGATTTTTTAATATAATAATTCCGATAATTTACAACGGTGTCAGGAGCGGCGCCGAGAGGCCGTCTCCGTTTTAACACAGAAATAATTACTTTTGTACCGTCAAAAAAAAGCAACGGAGGAGGAATACACTCACAAATAATGCAATGGTGAATTCGTGTGGTGGCAGTACAGTAAACTTAGAATTATCGTCCTTATAAATGAATTTTCCTGTGATATTTCACTTCAGGCCTAAAGGTATTCTTCAGGTATTTGTTTTCAGCTACGACTCATAATAGTCGGGACTCTTACAATTGACTCCCACTAGCTGAAATTCTCAATCATTCATACAGTAATCAGCCACGACTGTTGCTAGCTGAGACTCTCACAATCGACACCCATTAGCTGAGACTCTCAATCATTCATACAGCAATCAGCCACGACTCTCATTAGCTGGGACTCTTACAATTGACTCCCACTAGCTGAGAGTCTCAATCAATCATACAGCAATCAGCCAAGACTCTCACTAGCTGAGACTCTCAATAATTCATATAACAATCAGCTAAAACTCTAACTAGCTGAGACTCTCATCATCGACACCCCCTAGCTGAGACCCTCAATCATTCATACAGCGATCAGCCACGATTCACACAATAGACTTCAGTACTGTTTTACGAACTGTAAATACCTTCAATTGTTGAATACCTTCAATTTGAATATATTCTCGAGTTCTTAATTCGTAAATTTCAATTCTTTGCATGTTTGTTCCAAATGTTGTTCTGTTTCTTCCATTCTTCCATGTTTCTATCGATGTCCTTGTCGCTTTCAGTGTTTTTCACTTCAGGCACTTTTCATGTACGTATATGGAAAATATCTCAATGATCCAAAATGGAATTACTTCGGTGTGGCGCCGCCGCTGCGCCCCATTACCGCTCTCGATTTAAATTAGGCATTTGAGGCAATAACGGGGATTAGTTTTCCTTATTTTTTATGCATCAATATGCGATGGTGCGCGGTTTTTTCCTTAATTGGGCCGTTTATCAATTTTTATAATAAATATTTTGCACCAGGAGGAAGGAGGCGCACGGGAAAAACAATTAATCGGAGGCTATAAATTTTTTTCTAAACGAATTTTTAAGTATCGTCGTTTCGAATTAAGAGCATAAATATTCAATGCGCCGGAGAGGATCGCCGTAGTTTGTCTATAAATCCGAATTAGGTACCCTCGAGGTATATAAGCTTATATATTACGGTTTACTTTGCGATATGAATTTTTTACACTTTCACAGGAGGATCGATGCCGCGAAAAAGACTGCATTACCCACGAAAAAATTCCAAATAACACCCGTCTCCATTCGTCGGCATAGGCCGTAGTAAATAAACATTAAATCCGAATAAATAAACAACCCATCTAATTCTTCTTTCACGACTCCGTTTACAAAGAAAATGAATTATTAAAAATCAGCTTTTCGAGTCGGAAAATTAACCGAACGATTCTAAATATTTCATAAGTTCAGATTATTTATTTTCCCATTTTAAAGCGGACGCGGAAAATATAAATTGACATCGTCTTCCTCCCGTGAAAAACGAAATAGAAGGAAAAAAGCTAATTTTTGTTCCGTTTAATTGAATATCTAATAAGGCGATTTGTCAGAGGCGATTCTCTGATGGACGCGCGTCAATTCCCCACTGAAATAAAATATCTAACCGCGCTAAACCCGCAGTAAATATTTTTGGCAGCCAGAAATTTCAGGAAATTCGGAATAATAAACATAAAATTTTGAAAATATTTGTTTACATTCACTTGGGAAAACACTTGTTTCCATTGAAACACACTTACATCCGGAGCGAAAGAAAATAAAACCAATCCTCGGACTTAACATATCTGGAGTACAAGTTGAAATTAATCCCAAGGGAATAACGTGCAATCAAACACAGGCCATAAAGCAAAGATAGATTAAGCGGAGAGCGGGGTGTAATGAGTAATAGAGGAAATACCAGACGACCCAGGAAAGACAAGAGAGATATTTCGGTATCCAAGTGAAATTTCGGATTTTTCCTTGGAATAATATTACAACAACAAGCGATGGCAATATGAATAAATCAAATTTGACAAAATTTGGTTCGACCATCGCAAACTCAAATCTAATAGCTGATTGAAAGTTGTTACGAAAATATTTTCACGATCATCAATCGGTTATTACAAAGTTTATAACAATCAGCGACCTTTTATCTATCCTCTCATGATAAGGAAATTCGTTTAGCTGATGCACAAAAATCACAACTCGAGTTTCTAAATGTTTTTCTTGTTATGATGTAAAGTATGTCGAATTTACCGGCCCCGTCGAGATCAGCCTCACAGTTTAGCAGCGATTCATACAATTTCAAAAAAATATCATTATCGCTTCTCTCGTCTCGAGCGAACGCAATTTCAGTCTATTTAGAAGTAAAACGGGAAAAATACTGAAATTAGCAGGTTTTTATTTCACGAAACAAACGAAGACTAATAAAATAGAAAAGTGCCCCCAATTAGCGAGTGCGAATGTAACGATACGGTGATGATCATGAGAGTCATTCAATTAATTTGTAATATACACCATAAGTTCTGCTCTAAATAAATTAATTTGTTATCTCTGGCTAGTTCGAGAATGATGCTAAACAAATACCGGCCCACAATTTATTACCGCTGAAACCATTTTCATAGGAATTAGCCACATGCGACAAAATTAATTTTTCATTAACGATATCGACGATAAAACGTCCCCGATAAAACGCTAAAACGTCACCTGTATTTCCACAGGTAATCGCTAATGAGAATAACAAATTACAGCCTATAAAGTATTGTTTGATAAAATAGTGAAAAATCCCACGAGGGAGACATGCGTAGGCCCAACCTGTTCCCTTGTCGAACTTCACGTTCTAATTTATTTACATTTGCTAAACATTGAAATAATTAAAATCATCCGATAATAATACAATACGAGGATACTTGTTAAGGGGGAAAGGACACGTGCAGGTCGAGTTTTAATTAGATTAAAAGAAGAAACGGCACGATTGGCCGTAAAACATTAGCTAATATCAAATATGTCATTCGTAATAACAGCCTCGGTTAAATCGATTTAACACGTGATTAACCAATCATCCATTTCGATCAACGATTTGGTGATTTTGAAATACGATTAGTCTAGTCAAAACACACGCTATATAAACTCATGAAACCGTGGAATCGCCCTTCCCGGATTTGAAGAGAACGTACAATCTCGCGAGAGACAGAAGGTCTGATAACTTACGCTAATAAGAAATCTGCGATTACTTAACAACATAAAAAGGTGTGGAGTGGAACTAGCCTAAAGACAGGACGATCGTGTGGACCTACCATGGCGTCTAAGTAAGGATTGCGCGGTCGCTTCAGGAAGTCGCTACTGTTCGCTGCGTGGCGTTACCGATATCAAATGGATACGTGTTATAGGGGCCATTTTTGACCTCTGGGGCCAATTCCAGGGGTGCAGGCCTTTTTCTGACCTCGGATTGGGATCCAGCGATGAAAAATACATAAGAATACACATGTCTGATCTACAGATCTGGACTTTTTTTGTGGGGCTGTGTTATACGGGCCATTTTTGGCCTCTGGGGCCAATTCCAGGGGTGCAGGCCTTTTTCTGACCTCGGATTGGGATCCAGCGATGAAAAATACATAAGAATACACATGTCTGATCTACAGATCTGGACTTTTTTTGTGGGGCTGTGTTATACGGGCCATTTTTGGCCTCTGGGGCCAATTCCAGGGGTGCAGGCCTTTTTCTGACCTTGGATTCGGATTCAGCGATGAAAAATACATAAGAATACATGTGACTGATCTATAGATCCGGACTTTTTTTGTGGGGCTGTGTTATAGGGATCATTTTTGGCCTCTGGGGCCAATTCCAGGGGTGCAGGCCTTTTTCTGACCTTGGATTCGGATTCAGCGATGAAAAATACATAAGAATACATGTGACTGATCTATAGATCCGGACTTTTTTTGTGGGGCTGTGTTATAGGGATCATTTTTGGCCTCTGGGGCCAATTCCAGGGGTGCAGGTCTTTTTCTGACCTCGGATTCGGATTCAGCGATGAAAAATACATAAGAATACATGTGACTGATCTATAGATCCGGACTTTTTTTGTGGGGCTGTGTTATAGGGGCCATTTTTGGCCTCTGGGGCCAATTCCAGGGGTGCAGGCCGTTTTCTGACCAAATCGGTCGCATATTTGAAAGAGACGATTAATCGTCGGGGGGGGGGGGGGGTTGGTCGAATAAAATTCCGGGAACGTCGGCAGGAAAAATCCGCTCCTCCTCTGCGAAACGCCATAAATCGAAGGGTCGCAGCGTACGCGCGACCGACCGCTTTTTCCCCCGTACGAAATCGCAATTAATTACAAAATGCACCGAATTTACTATCGCATTAATTTACTGCATTACACACTCCGCGTATTCAAACTATCCCGTTTTGGGGCATTATTTTCTCTCCATTCACCCGTGTGTGCATGTATATACGTACACACACACACACACACACCCCTTTCGTTCCGCAATCGCCATAAATTTAAAGGAAGACATTTTCTCCAACGTTCAGTATGTACAAAACTTCGGTAGGGGTTCATCTTCTTCCCACACATCGGCGAAGGCGACTCTTCTCTCCCTTTCTCTCCCTCGCTTATCCCGCGGGCGCGGGAGCGAGAAGGGGATACGGAGGACGCGGAAATTTCGATATTTCGCATCGGCCGAAATGCTATATGTTATCGTGTGTATGGTATTTGTAATAGTGTAGCGGGGTGTTAATTTGCGAAGCCTTATTAAATACTATATTATGTTTGGATGTTACCTTGTGGTGTGTTCGAGTGCAAAAATGCCCTGATTTATGGCATTTCGCCCGGTAAATTAATAATTTAATATGGGCGAAGTAAATTTTCCGGCTTATCGGTTGACGGGCTCGTTCTGTAATTAAGGATATTGTGTTGCTTAATTATTTAGAATTATGTTCCGGGTTTTATAGGTTCCGAGGTACACCTTACACCTACTTGAGATATCTTTCGTTGCCGTATCGCATTTCACTTATCCTCTCTTCCAGGCGATGTCGTTAACGGTATTTCATCCGGTTCTGAGGGATACTCCGTGGAATTTAAGACGGGACGTGTTTCGTAATACCCGCGGAAATTTACTTAAATAAATACATAAAATTAATACAAACAACACTTTGAAACCTTACCTATGGAAAAATGAAATGAAAAGTAAGTATCATAAAAGAATTGACCACTTCGGCGCGAGGTAGTGTGGGGATTTGCCGATATCTTTTACGATCTCCCACCGGAACAACGGCCACTAATCCTTTTTGATCGGAGAAGTAATTTCATTTTTCTCTAAAGAAATTTTGAATAACTTAATTTCGCACGTTTGCCCTTTCTTAAAATTGTTATTGCGCCCAAGAAAAGTTTTCATATAAAATTAGCACAGATGCTCTTATGACTTTGTCCCCTGAATGAATTTGAACGAGGCGTGGCACTCTACTAAAAATGGTACATTCTTCTAAGGAAAATTACCCAAAAATACAATTCTTCACGAAATAACAATGTTACTGGAATGATTTAAAGGCACCTAAAGTTAAAGGCAAATAAATGATTTTGTTAATATTTTAAAAATCCTATGAGAGAAATTCTTGGGTATCCTTAGGATTTCTGGGATTAGTATTAACGACAGTATCTTTTATGTGCTGTTCCTGCTTATGAAAAGTAAGGAATATTTCTGTCCCAGGCACATTATTTTAAAATATTTTCTACATGTTTCGTTACGGAGCTTTCAGCACTTAAGGCCGCGACTATATAATTGATACCTGCACATATCGTCGTAACTAGAATTTAATATATTATGATGTTTCATTAAAAACTTTCCGGGAGAATTCGACGAGATTCTCGGCCTTAAAAGTTTATCCCCTCGCCCGAAAAAACATTTCTTTCGGTAATAATTCGAGAAGCAAAGAGAGAGAGAGGAGGAGACACACGCATGTTAATATCGAAAGATAATAAGAAAAGTTCGGTAACGTCATTATTGACATGAAATTATTCGGAAACTTTGCCGGCATAAAAATAAATTGTACCTTCGGGCCCGGAGCATAAATTCGTTAGGAACTTTTCCTTAAAAACCGGGAGAAGATGATGAATTCTACTTACCGATACGCTCCGGACGAATTTTCACATCGTAAAATTAGAGTTTAATGAAAAACGTTATATCAGACATCAACGTGGAAACTATGCGCGTTTCGACGGAATTTCCTCATCCGATTACCGCTCTTCTTACGGCGTGTTGTTAATTCTCGCCCGAATAAAAGGACACTGCGTTTGCAAGCCTTATTAATCTCTCAGGGATATCTTAGGGGATGAAAAATTTAAAACCCAAGCGTAATGTCTAACGGGGGAAGAGACGGGAAGTGGCCGTCATTAACAGGCAGTGGTGGTGCAAAAACACCAATTCGATACAGTAAAAACACAAATACAGACCCTTATGTGAAGATTAGAGATATTTTTTTGCTAAGATTAGAATGTTTTAAATACTTGAGTCAGATTAGCATCAATTGCTCCTATTGAGTAATTCAGTCCTATTGAGCTCCTTGAGTCAGATTAGCATCAATTGCTCCTAGCAATCAATGCTAGGAGGGAGTTCCTGAGGGAAAGTTTTGGGGAATTTTATCCACGAAAAACATCTCAGCCTTCAATGTATGTGTATGATCGAATCCCGATCGCTCATTCCGACTTGGAATGTACTAGAAGGTTACTACGACAGCGCAAAACAGTATATCCTGGAACATCCCGAATTCTTTATATCTTCGTTAGAATTTGTCAATCCAGACTATCGCACCAGAAGAATCTAACTAGACACTAAATACTTGTTTGAGGGTGCTAGAATCTATAATTCACGTGCCTGGAATATACCAGCTTTGAGAGAAGTGCTATAATCCAAAAATAATTTTGGGCGTAAGTGTATTGGGAGTATAGCATTAAAGTATAAGTTCTATAGTGAGAGAATCTGGATTTTAGTCGGTAACTAAAACGTGCCAGAATATATCTTACTCTTGCATAGAATCTGCTAGAATATATCGTTAGCAACACTTGGAACATCTATTAGTTATGAAACGTGCTAGATTCTGGTTTATATTTTCGACAGAATTATTGATTCTAGAATATCACAAGAGAATAATCTACAAGAGAGCAGATATTAATTTAGGTGTGCTAGAATGTAGAATTCACATGAGGCTGGAACATGCTGGCATCGATAAAACAGTGCTACGTTGTAATTACTTAAACGAAAGCTGTTAAATATGCTACATGTGAGCGTGAGGATCTAAAATTTAGTTAGTAACTACAAAATGCTAGGCTGTACAATTCAATAATATTAGGTAAGTTTGTAATGAAGTCATTTCGGTGCATGGCAATACAAGTAGTACCATCAGCACGACACTATAACGCCTCTGAATGTTTACCTACAGATTTCTGTAGATGGCGACAAAAATAGGAATTCATATTCCACCACCATCGGTACGTAGTGAGTGTAGAAGACACTATGTACTGTGTGATTCACAAATCTAGCTCATTGTACAATTGGTAAAATTTGCTAATTCGTTTAGCAATTTTTATCGGGAAACTTTACCACATGAAATAGTGGAAGTACACACTGTGAAGTCTTATGTAATTTTGACTTTCTTCACTGTAGTGCTACGATGATTTGAGGCATTTTGTTTTTGAAAAAGGGATCTTTCACCGTATTAGATTTTCATTCCACGTAAGTGTACAATATTTTATAGCTTCGAAAAAACGAACCTGAAAATTCCATTTGAGAATCCTTAGGGGTGATTTGTAAGGACGAGTGATGAAAATCATTGTATTCTATCGTCATCATCACCGTTTTCTCATTAAAATAAATTTTTAATCAGTTTTCGATGGCGGTGGTTTGCCTTTCCTTCCATGTGTAGCTACTACCGAATTTAATCAAATATCCCAGATGTCGTTCCTACATATTTCGCATGGAAACGTGTTCATGTCGCGGTTTATTAAAATTAACAGTTAATTAATTAAATGGCAGTAGAGTTAGGTGTGAGTTTAAAAACAAATGTATTCAATTGAAACAACAGGCGGTCATAATCAATTACATAATAACACTGTTCTTTTATCTGCATCGAATTCATTTGTTTCCGATAATATCTAGCGTGCTACCTATCATCCTCACACCTACATACTGTCGGCTAATTACGAAATTAAAGACTAGGAAGGCAGATAGACAGCAGCACTATCGAAATCGATTCGACGATACCTACGGCTAATTTTTGATCATGTCGCGAACCTCCGGTTTTAATATACACCGTCCAAAGTAAGGGAAGCACAAGAGGGAATTAAGGGCGCAGAACTGAATCGAAAAGCAGCTTTGATCCGTACCTGGGAAGAACAAGAGGATTGAAAACAATTTTATGCAAATAATTCGAGCGAGTCGAAATAAAAAGTGGCAGTTTACATTTGCCGACTTTTTAAAACTTGTTGACTAATTCATGGCGACTTATTTTTGCGAAAACCCGATAAAAAAAAAGAGGAGGGCGGCCCGCCCCCGCGCGCTCCCTCTCCCCCCTCCTCGTCCTTTCTCTCACTCTCTCTCCCTCCCTCTGACGTATTAATTACCGCAGGAATCAAAAGGAGACGGAGATGTGCGCCTTGTGAGTTATTAGAGAAGATTAACATTAAAAACTGCAAAAACCGTGTCGCTACTTAAAAGAAAAATGTACAGTCGTTCAATTAATATATTCGGGGGCCCGAACCTGCCCGCTCGGGTCCCCATTGGCGTCCTCTCGGGAGGCGGAGAGAGGAAAAAAATTAACGAGAGACGAGGAAAAATAACAATCAGCGAGATTTCCGGATAAATGATGTTAATTTTAAATACCGTTGACAATTCAAATCGCGGACTCGCCGTCTTTTCTGGAAATGATACTCGGAGAACAATCGCGAATTTTTAAATTTTATTATGCACTCGTTTTAATATTGAAAATGGCGAGGTAACGACGTTATAAAATTTCAAGAAGTTCCTTAATACCTCATAAGTTTTTGCACAAAAATACGGCAATAGTTTGAAGAGCCCAACGATTAATTTAGTTTTAAATTATAGCAGCAGCAAACGTTTTTAACGGCCTGCCATTATATCTTATCGTTTTAAATAGTTTTGTGATACGTATAATGGTGGTAAATATTGTGAGGAAGGAGCCTCCAGAATAAAATTAAAACTATAGCTCTTCTAAAAAAATTCATTCAATATTACGTCTGGTCGACGTTTCGCTTCATCTCTGAGGCTTTTCCAAGACACTCTTCGTGGAAATCTTCGGCGTGAAGCAACAACCACTATCTTTGCTTGAAGGTTTTCAGCATAACACAATAGCAAAAATATAATACAAGGACCATACAAAATTTTGCTTCTTGTAACATCTAAAATAGGCATAAATGGATCTATCAACGACAGAATCATACGCTTATAAGATCGTGAAATGTTCCCTTGAGGATTTTTAATTTTGGTCCTCACAAAAAAAGAAGAAGATTTTTAGAAAGCTTCAGTTTTTGACATTACACGACGCTGAAGACGAAAAGAAATCGTAGTAAAAGCTAAAAAGGAAATACTGGAAGACTTGACAGTGAGAATGAAAAAGGTTCAAAAACCAAACAAGAAACTTTTCTCAAAAGCGCTCAAACCTTTAAGAAAGTCTAACAGAACAGAACAACTTAAGGACAAAAGGTGGAAACACAATAAACAATTCAATTAAACGTGGAAAACATAATATAAGTATATAAGAAAACATCGACAAACAACACAAGAAAGAAACTACATGATAGAAATAGGGGCAGTTAAAGGGGCACCAAAAATGCTAAGAGAAAAGGCATGACAGCATTGCATTGGAGATGCTACAGAATTTGGAGGTTAAAGAAATAAAAAGAAAATATGTGCTCTATATTTTTTCGAAAAAACAATACTAAACAATCACTCAAGACCCTTTCCGGCCATGCAGAGTCTGAGAAAAATAACATATCCTGCAACAATGAATTGATCATCGGAGAATGTTTCTCGGATATCTCATGAATGATGATGGTTAACTAACCATCTTAAGAAAGACTACAAAAATTAAATTCTTTTTTTCCATTAGGTGGAAATGTTGCTTCTATCCATATTCAAGGCACCAAATTGATCTCCCCCTCCCTTTCGATGCGGTGAACGGTACGAAATTTCTTAATTATCTTAAATTCCGTTTTAAAATACGAGAATTTTACATGAAATTTACTGGAAAAACTTCAAGATGCCCGCCTAAAGACATTTAGACAGATATAAACGAGTAGAGCAGCTCGAACGACCCTGGCCCCTGGCCCCCTGGCCAAGTACTCATATTGAGACGACGCTAGGCAGTACTAATAATTCTATTAGAGGTAGCAACATTTTTTTTGGAGGGAATTTAGACTGTGTGGAAATAGCATAATTCCAAATAGTCTCAACACTGGAATACTTACGAAAATCCCGTTATTTACGCGTAAAATATCTTCTCACCGCCCTCAATTAAACATACAAACGATACAACTTCACGTCCCCCCTCCCCTCCTTTGCCTTATTCTTATTCTCGGCGGTCTCCGCCCCGTTTCCTCCCCCGGTCTCCTCTCTTATGAAAAATTCCCAAAATACCAATATTAATTCCGGTTATTTTTTCGCATCGTGAAAATTAGGCGTAAAGGAGGAGAAAGATCCGTCGCCCTCGACGCGAAAGCGTTGAATGGAGAGGAAAAACAAAAAAAAAAGATGAAACGCCCAAGAAAAATTAGCAAATACAAATACAAAGTACTGCTAAAATATAATTCCGCCCCGATACATCCGCCGGGACATATTATCATTAGCTGTGTTGGCAACAGGGGCGAACTTAGGATGGGAACAAACAGAGGACTTCCTCCATTGTTTGTTTAATTGTCAGTTCCTTCAAATCACAAAGATACGTACTGGCTTTGAACTTAGTCGAATTAGTGCTTGAATTTTAGCTGAGAAGCGTACTGTAGTTACCTTATAATCTGGTTACATAGGCCAACTAATAGGGAACTTAGTGCAACTTTTTTTTAAATATCCTGTGTCCTCCATATTTCCACACAATTTATTTTTGAATGTTTTTAGTATGTGGACGTATAGAATTTTTTTCTTAAATATAATTACTTATGCTTTGAATACCTTTTTTACCCTCGTCGTGAATATTTTCTTTCCAGGCACACTTGGGATAGCTAAAGACCCTCAAGTAACCATATGAGCTAATAAACATGCCAATGATCACGGGTCCAAAGCAGACAGTCCTAAAATTTTAATGACCATATAGTTCCTGTTGTAATACTCGATGCAGATATACAATTCCTATTTCCCATGGTCCATCAAATTTCTGGATTAATTTGCATGCTGCTCTAGGACTTCCATTCACATTTCGTATTGTATTAATTTTGAAAAAACTTGGGTCACGTAATAAAATGCAAAAGAAGAAGTGTTTCAACAAGGAAAACATGGCTACATGAAAAATTAAAAAAAAATTAGCAAATCAATTGCAACCGAAGATTACATAACCAAAGTTGATCAACAAAATTTTACCTATAAGAAAGTACGACCATATCAGCCTCGATTTTCCTATAGGATAGTACACGGGGACACACTGTTTTTCCTGTTATTCCTAATAATTCCCTATTAGAACATCTTCATCCTACGGCCTCTCCCGCTTTTGGTTTGAAAATGTTTGCACGTCAAGACGGCCCTATTCCCCATTCCGTCCCTGGACAAAGGAACGGTACACTCTCGTCCTTTTCCGTTTAAGTTCGACAAAGACGGAAAACGTTGGGTATTGTGCTGGAAAAAAAAAGGTCGCTTCGATGCCGAACTCCCGTAATACTCCGGGGAATACGAAATAATTACGGAGCTTAAGTTAAAACTCGAGAAAAATCGTCGACCATTTTTATAATCATTCACCTTTTCTCGTTACACTGTGTTTTTCCCTCTTTTAGCAGCGCCGATGATAATATGCAAGGTACACTCGGGGGGGAAAACGCGGGTAATATGGAAGACACTTTCGGTACGGAAATAGTTATTTTCTTTTTCTGCTAATTAAAACTGAGTTTTTAATAATGGCGCGTAGTTACGAAACGTTCTCGTCGGCTCATGTGTGGAATAAGAAAAATTAGTGAAATTCAAAATGATTTTTGGCGACGTTATCTTTACGAAACGTTTAAAAATATCTAAAAATTTTACCCAAAAACAATGAGTAAAGTTTCTTAAACAAATCCGATCCGTTTAAACTTATTATGTGCGTAAGAATGTTTCAACGCGGGTTGAAATTCGAGACAATTTACGTTCGGCCATAATGAAAACCGATTGAGACGTCCCATAAACATTACCCTCCAAACTTGTAAGTAAACATGATCCATTACAATTTTACGGTGAAGTACGCTTCACATGAAAGACGCCACCACCTATGGCTATCAACTTAAGGCATAAACAACACATGTTCCAGGCCTTTACGCCATAAAGTATCGTTATGTCACCGAATTTAATGACATTAATACCGTAATTTTATACCTTATGAAACTATTAACGAACCCCATGCGGAATATCTCATCGGCAATCTTCGAAGCTCGCAAATCGATCATAACCTCACGGGCGCTCCTTCTTTCGTCTACGTTATTAGGGCATTCCGCCGCGGTGGGTAATGGCTGTAACCGCCCACCCTCCTATCGGGCGGTTGTTTATTCGAGGCCGCCAAATTAGTTTACGATGTATTACGCGATCCCGCGAGAACCACGAAATCTCCGATCCAATCACCTTAAACAACGTTTTAGTGGACAAGTCTTTTACTCTGCGGCGCTGTCGGCCGCATCCCCGGGCCGTAATTACTCCGGGACCTATCGGGATATTGGTCAAGGAGGGATAAGTCTTAAAGGGACTCGATTCGAGCGCGGGCTCTAATCCACCTGGTGTAATAATTGTTAAACCTCCTGTTTTTATTAGGGGACAAGTAGTGGCGACGGCGAAACATTCGGCACTCTTGATACATACAGCTTATCTAGCTTAATGCCCCTAAGGATGTTTGACTAAGCATCATAAAAGAATTTACCTGGCTTGGAACGGGTGGCGATAGCCATTAAATTTTTGCCATGAGAAGTAATTTCATTTCTTTTGACAATATTCATAGACACCTCGGAATCATATGAGAACCGTCTTAATAATCTTACAGCATCGTTACAAGAATAAGATTGGCAAAGTGTCAAAGGGTGTCAGGTTAAGTGGACTAATAAAATGGAAGAACTTCGTTAAAATTTCAAAAATATGGCTGACTGATATCTGACAACTCGACAAAATGAAGTCATCGAATTTTAACAGATGACTCGTGTCGCTACATGCAAACCGTTCCTGTGCACAAATTCTTCAAGCTGGTCTCTCAAGGGCTTAGTCAGAGAAAAATTGAACAGTAATTTTACAAGTTATTAATAGCGCAATTTCTTTTCCTTCTTCAGAACTTTTGTCCATTTCATTGCCTTACTGGAAAAACCCCAAAATATGGCCCCTAAACTTTTTAAACGTCCGTTCCAATTTCAAGATCAAAAAATTGTGCCAATTTTTTAACATCGTCAAACCTCCTCCATCCTCGCTTAACGAAATCCGTTAGCACCTCGTAGTACGAACCGTACTGGAAGCAACTGTCGTTTTTTGACAAGTTTATCAAAGTTAGAGTTTACGAGCCATATTTCCTGCTGAGATATATCGTCATCATCCCACCCCCGCGACACCCCACCCTTCACATATTCAAATAAGGCGGCCGTATTTCTCCTCGTACAATAGCGAGGGGGTCCATTAAAATTTTCTCAACAATAACATTCATTTATAAGATACACGTAAGGAGGAGAGAATTAGTATCTCGAAGTTTGGACGTAAAATAAAGCAAGGATAAGTATCAAAAGTCATATAACTAATACTTTCCAACTGGCGAGGCAGTGGCGGGGCTGGGGATCCTCGATCAGCGATGTGAGTTAACGTTAAAAACTGATTTTATGTAAAGGAAACTGTTGTTTCGAATCCAGTAAGAAGATTGGATTATTGAAGCTGTTTTTCTGTTGTGGAATACTTAAATACAACTGCACAGGTTGTTTTATGGCGATTAAACCATACCTATTTCAATATAAAATCGCGATAAGAGCATGATTTACAATGAGTGAACTTCCTGTGTACCCGGAAGTGAAGGCTGAATAATTTGGTTCCAGTTCAGAAGTTAATGTACAACAAAATCGGTATAGTAGTTAAAAAGTTACAGTGGAAGAAACATACGTACTAACCTATACGCTGGAGCCTGAAACATTATACACCGCTCACATAGTAGTTGGGTAAAAATTAATCGTGAATACAGCACAAGGAATTGTGGGTCTGGATATTGAATGAATATTTTATATGTTGCATTTGGACATATGCAACATATTTGGCATATTATGCAACGTATTTGGACATATTTGGCAGGAAAATATGGGAGTTTCCCTACCTCCGCGGTTTAAGATCAGGCATTTTCCGGTCGTACCATATTTGTGGGAGCCTTATTTGCCAATTCCCGATTGTCCTCTACAGACCTGCGAATTTTCCGACCTTCACCGTTTCAAATCGTGCATTTTACGACATGAATGTATCCGTGCGGGTTTTAGTAGCTGAAAAAATTTAAAAACGATTTTAATCGCAATTTTTTCCAACCGTACAACAATTCTTGGGACCATAGCAGACATATTCCAAGTGTCGCCGGTAAATCTGCGAATTTTCCGACCTTCGCCTTTCCAGATCGCGCATTTTCCGACCTTATCGTTGCAATGGGAGCCTTACGGACTGATATCAAGTTTCACCGAAATATTCGCGAATTTTCCGACCTTCGTGTCTTGAAATATGTTATAAATTAAGGTCCCACATCCAACGTTCTTGTCAAATTTAAAAAGAAAATATTTTGTTGAAGCATTTTCTTCAGGTCCGAACCTTACCATTTTAACTGAGCAAACCAGAGATACCAACCTAACCTATGAAGTGTTAAATGAGTAAAGTGTGTTGAAAATTAATGTTCCATGTTCAGATTTAAAAAGAAACTGCAAATTTGATCCTTAAGAATTTTTCTTCTAGTCGTCACTTTGATTTGTGTATAATATGTAATACATAGTCTCGAAAGAGTAGTAGGTTGTGAAAATGAAGGATTTGCCCAATCGAATTTGGGAATTAACTTTAGAAAAACACCCTTTGTGATGATTTACAATCTTTTCGGTTCCGGTCGTTTCGATCCGCTTTCCTAGCAAATTTCTCTTCAACAAACAAACAGGAATGGAAACGGCCATTAAAAGAAGAGGAAAAAACAGGAATTATTTGGAACGTGTATTAAAATCGTTTTAGTTACCATCTGTACTACCGGCGCATTGCGAACGGCCATCCATTCTGGTGCTTTTTTGCCCTTTAAAAATTCGTTGATGCGACATTAACGATTTTCCAAACGATAAAAATACTTTTCGAAATAAAATATATCTCTCGTTCTCTCATTCCCCTAAAAATTAATAAAACTGCTCTTTCTCTCTCTCTCTCTCCCTCCCGTTTCCAGGGGGGTGTGGGGGTAACCGCGGTCGCGATGCTCAAATGTTTTATCGTCTTTTGCATTTGCATTTACCCACCAATATTATCAGTTCTGTCCGTCCCGATGTTAATGAAGGCGATAAATTTTTGCTCCCGTTTCCGAACACGAATAATAACGGTTAAAATCGAGTCGCCACCGTAACGCCGACTGCAAAACAAAAGATTAACGGCATAAAACAAAAGATATCCCTTAATACAATTCTTTGGAAACAAAAAAAAATCGCAGTGTGCCGTTACACGGACGCCCGTTTTAAGTAACAATTGAAAGAACGCAACAATGCCTGATTTGCATTTATCCCTTAATTTAAAACAATCGAATCGCGCGCGACCCCCTTTATTGCGCTCGCCTACTACGACGGCTTTTTTGACCGGACGTTGTATTAATGAAATCTCTCTGTGTGTGTTAGGAATTCATTAAAGATTTTTATTCCTTCATTTCCGGTTTCGCGGAAACCCTCACGTTATTGTTTTCCATTTAAGTAAGCACGTCTCCGAGGGCGCTTTTTTCACTCCCTTAATTCGCCGCCACTTCCGACCAAATCCCGACGAAACAAAAAAAAAAACGAAACAAGGTGCAGCTTTTTCGTTCCCTACTTAAAAAAAAATCAATTCAACGGCCCCAGTGAATTTAAATTTTGATCATGGCTCGACGTGCTACAGCGACAGAGCGTCAAGCAGAAATAACTTCAAATTTTTAGGTTATGGCGTGTAACTACAAAAACTAGAGATTCTTGAATTCTCCAAGGGTTCAGACGATCGCTTCATTGCAAATTTCGTGCTTTGAAAAGTAGTATGGGCCGATTTCATAGCCTCAGTTAATAACCTAACTTATATCTGCCTTGACAAAATGGCGCTACGAGACCTGTTTCGTAGAAGATGAGAATAATTCTTGGAACCTTGTAACGCTCCTCCCAGATTTGAAGAGAATATACGATGTCGCGAAGGACATGAGATCCTTGCGTTAGGAACAGATACTTATTTCATTAGAGTATATCGAGAATCGATTATATCTTAGTAAATAATTAAGATACAGAAAAAGTGTCTGAATGAATTTTGTAGATAAAGGTATGGAGATCAACGTCAAGATCAAAAATTTACTTAATTTTCATTATTTAAATAATTACAGCAACAAAATAAAAACCAAAAATAATTTCAGTTTTAAATCATGCAATATACTTTTTTTAGTATCAAATTTAACAGCATGTGGCCTGTGCGATCATTTAGAGGATTAATTATACATGCTAAAATTAAAAATGCAACTCGCTGCCACCTTGGGAGGATTTTATAAACAATAACTATTGCAAAAACATATTAGTTTTGTTCTTTTGATTGTAATTCAAAAAGTAACGAGCGAATCGCCTCACGTCCAATAGAAAAGTCGTACAGAATTCCAAAAGGTTTAAAATGAGCTTTTCCAGAATCTCGTTGGTCGATTTTTCGTCGAGAAAATTCGGAAAAACTGTTATAGAGTGTCACTTCTTCAAAAATATACAATTTTGTTCAGTTTCATGACGGAAAATTAGTTTTTCGCGAAATGACAGTTTATGATACGAAGATAATTTAAGGCCTACTTGATGATTGTCTTTTGCACAATTGCAATTCAAACATTTTAGGGCTCTACTTTGGAAAATGCATAGAAATGAAGATAATGGTCCGATTTCAATTTTCCAAACGGAATTTAAAAGTGGGAATTAAATCACTGATTTTCTTTAGTGGGAAAATATTTAAATAACAAAAAATGCTTCCGAATTCGGGTTCGGGTTATTTCAAAAATTATTAAAAGTCACCTCCAGTTCTCAACACGAGTTTTCCATCGATTTACCATTTTATTTGTCAAAATCAAACCGTCGCCCGACGTACCTACTCAACTAATTACTTTGATATTTATGCCACGCTACTCGCTGTGCCCATCACTAAAAATGCTTACAGATTAGTTCTCTCCCTATTAATGGTTCGGACCACTCCCTCGATTAATACGACACGGCTTTGTGACAAATTTTTGCATGTTTTATTCATATTTTCCCGCAGGAGGCCCGATCGGCCCGTCCTTTTCCGTTCCGCGGCGAGAGGAGCGAGAAGACACGGGAGAGCGCGTGAAGAGCGTTTTTCGAATTCTTGTCCGGTGTTTTTTCCGTGTCCGTAAATGATACCTGTACTTATGAGTTATTAGAGATATTAAAAAATAAGCGCGGCGAGCCTTTTTATCGCGATGAACATCTGAATTATTCAAAATTTCGGCGTTTCGGTTTTAAGTCGACGAGGGTTCTATTAACAAATTAATATTCGCCCGAGCGTAATTCTTATAACAAATTACATAAATATCTTGCCATAAAATATCGATGATAATGAACTGATCAACGATGAAAGACGGCACTAATTTTTATCGCAGTGTAAATAATGGTACCCCCTCAAAAGGGGTTCCCTTTTGAATGGGGTGTCTGGAATGGTAGGAACAATATAATCAGCCAGGAATGGATCACACGTAAAAATCTGAACCCATACCATCCTTACCCTTATGACCAAAACTGTGTTTTTACAATTTTTCACCATTTCGAACGAAACATCAAAGTTATTGTAAGTTTTCAGATTTCCACGACGACCTATCCAAACAATATTTGCATTTTATTACCCGAACGACGGCGACGCGACAGTCGTTGGTCACCACCACATGGCGCTTCGAAGGATATCAAGAGGGTGAACGTACAGGGTCGAATGGCATCGACTGAAGAGTACTGAGCGTATCTACTTAGTAAAATCAAAATAGTACAAAGAAAAAGAAAAATCTGTATCTAATAAGGTAATGCAACTATGCAATACCACGTTAAGCAATTTGTATTATAAATTTTTGGCTTAGGGGGTGGAGGAAGAAAGGAAGATTCAGACAAAAGTTATTAGACAAATTAAATGCTACATCTCTACACATTAAAAGTCACTATTAGAATAACAAAATAGTGAAAGAATAAGTATGAAAATAAACCTGTCACGTTATTCACTGCTCGAATGATTACTGGAACCACTGCTATTAAGGGAGATAAGGGAGTAACATGTGGAAATTCCTCGCCCTGAGGACACCCTGTACCCCGTTACTAAACTGCAAGTCCGTTATTCTCTTAAAAAACATTTCCCCCGATTTTCCTCATCCCGGCGCCCCCTCCCCCTCCCCAGCTCTAAAGATAGTAGATGATTTTAATTAGATATTTAATTGGCGAGAGCGGCACCACCAGGAAAAAATCTTCGTTTGTTCATTTCCACTCCGGACTTTTTCCTCCACTTAACTACGTGTAAATTACTGGAGTTAGCAGTCGCGCTAAATTAAAATCTAATGATTAATTTAACGATGGTGTCTGAGAATTGCAGCAGTTCCATCGTCGAACGGCGAACAGGAAGAAACGGCGTGATTAAAAATGTCAACTTGCACTTATCGCCATGGAACGGCTCGTATTTCATATGGTTAACTAAGTTTAAGGCGGGAAGATGTCTGGATGTGTCCGTCCGTCCCTTCCCTTTTTCCTCTCCTTTTCGCTCCAGTTTAAGGCGTACTTTTAAGGCGTCTTCCTTCTTTTTTTTATATTTAACGTGACGACGGAGGCGATAAGGCACGTACCGACGCTGTATTTTTATTGTTTGTAAACGTTTACGCGGGTATGGATACACTCCGTTAATGAGAACGAATCCACTCGTTAAAATTAAATTAATGATGAATTTCTTAAGTATTCAAAGGCACACATTTATGTTTTCAATGGTGTATCATGGACGTGTCAGCAGGAATATCTCATTAAAAAATTTACAAACTCTACCACCTATTCGATGTATTGAACAAAGTTGTTTCAAGAAGTCTTCAACTGGATTTATTTCCAGACAGCTTAAGTCCTTCAAGCTCTTAAGGCGCTCTCCATGTTAAAATAATAGAGAAAAATATGTATAAATCAGAACTCGATGGGTATGAAGAAACAAACGTTGTTCAAGATTTGGTTCCTACAGCAATGCTTCAATAACAAGACGTGATATGAAAACCAGGAGATAATCACATTGTGGCCAAGACATTTTCTTTGCACTTTGCACTGTGCACTTCTTTGCACAAATGTGTCTCATTTCTAACCAATAACGTTTGGTAATCGCGTTTTTACGTGCAATCTACCAGAGAAAACGCCAAATAAAAAGGGGGTGGACGGAGAGACGCTTTTGACATAGCCCCGCCCGGTTGCTTTGCTGATTGGGCTGATACTCACTTGAATACATCGGCCACGCCCATAGATTGATTTAGCCACGCCCCTCTTGCCGGGGAATATTAAAAACGTCACCGTTATCGCTTCGCCCAATGTACGCCAGAAATTCCTAAAGGTCCCATTTCCATTTGGCTTTTCCTCAAGGTGCCCTCGTGGTTTACAGCGATTTTAAACGTAAAGACATGGCGAGCAGATTGATAAGTTACGCCTTTTACGGTACAAAACTTTTTCAATTTTTCGCCTGGAAAAAATATATTTTGAAAAGTTTCAAGTTTCGATCGACACGGGCTACTACATCACCATTTCTTTCATCATCGTATTAGAACAATCTAATAAATAAACGTTATTGGATCTTCTCCCTGAAGACGCCACCGCGTGAGATAACACATGGAACTCACGTAGGAGAGCGAGAGAAAAAGGGAGGAGGAGGAGGATGAACCGTCGAAGTGGTCTCCCCGGTCATTTCTCCACTACAGGCGTAATGACCGTGTCCTCGGGGAGAACGTGTCATCCCGGTCCATCTGTCTGAAGGCCCGGGAAACTGAAGACTTCTCCTCCGCAACGACTCTCCCGTATAGCGGTGTCGGATATGGCGCGTCAAATGGGAATGCTTTGCTTTTATTTCTATATTGGGGTCATTTTTCTCTGGGAATAACCTTACGGCTCGATTTTTTACCGTGCGTCCGTCCGTGAGGAAAGTAATACCTACGACTTGACTGATTCCACTATCGTGGGATGATTGAACGCGGCGTTAACGTCACATCGGCCCTTCCTACTCATAACCTATATCGCGTCATCCACCTATAAACGAGTAAAGCGTGGTGTTATAAAGAGTAATTTTCAAAAAGTATTTAATGTTTGCCTGTTACCAAGCAAAAACCATTTTCGTCCATTTTTACCCTTAGGAAAAGTAGTGACATCGGATTGGTGGCCGGTAGGCAAAATCACTACCTGGTTGTACAATTTGAATGGATTCTATTAAGTGAAATCCGTAGACAATAACATCAACGAGGAGGAGGAGGGACAGGGTCCCCGAGGAAGAGGGCGAGAATCTCCCCCCGATTCCGCGATGCAGAACCGAAAGACGTTGCACACGTTCTTGGTATGGGACATAAATAATATAGGTATATAACAACAATGAGAAGTAATAAAATACGGTCGAGTATTCTAACTTTTGCGGGAGAAACATAAATTACCGTAATAATACAGTCTCGACGGTATATTAGGAACATCTTCCTGTAAATTTCAAAGTATAAAAGCCAAATGTCTGAACACCGGATCCAGGATGGAGTAGGAGAGCGCCTAGGAGTTTACGAATCCAGATACAGCTTATTACCGAAATGTGACAAGAAGAGGAGGAGAGCGGTCGTAATTATTGCCGGGAAGAGAAAAAGTCCCGCCATTATTCGGGGCAGTAAATTTTGCTGATTGTCTGCCTGAAATTAGGATTAACTTCTAGAATTCCGCGGTAATATTCATATTTCATCGTTATTCAGATTGTGAATGTGCTGCTGCTGCTGCTGCTGCTTGGTGCCCCCGTGTAAGAACTCTAAGCGATGCATGAGGAAACGCCTTTGCAATTAACTTCAATGAACCGGAAAGAAAAAGTTCGTTCGCTTTAATTACTCCTTGTTATGCCCAAAGAATTATATTTAGCTATACGTGCTACGTACATTTTGAAATCTCGAGGGAGATTTCTGCTGACAATAATGAGCATGAATTGATCACGAGACCATTGATCATTATTGTGCTTCTGACTCGGATTTCCGACTAGTATCAAAAACGTTACTGGACGAAAAAATATATTGCTGCACTTGTAGAATAAAAAAATCATTAATTTCTCAGAATTGGCCTATCACGGAGATATTGGCACCAAAAACGCCCATTTGAAGGTTTGATAGGTTTGAAGGACCAGATATGGCGAGACTAATACAAGCAATTTGAGCAAATTTTGTCCGCCATCTCGAATTTTTAAATTCTGAACTCGGACTCATTATCAGCGACCTCAAACACCCCCATATACCAGATTTGGGTGAATAATACAATCAATTTGAGCAAATTTTGTCGGCCATCTTGAATTTTTAAATCTGACCTTACATTTGATATCAGCAAATGACCTTAAATGCTTCATCACGAAAAAAAAAACAATTCGAAGGCCCATTTTGACGGGGAAGAATAGTACTAAATGATGGAATGGGTAGAAAACTCACAGAAATCTTGGGCAGCCTTCAAAATAGCCATTTTTGGTGAACATAACCTCAAATATCTTAAAATTCTAATGTTACAGGCCAATTCTGAGCCCTGAGCCCAATTCTAATTTCGAGTACACTTTCTCGTACACCAGTACTGTACAACGTTAGAAAGCACACTAAATATCCTATACCGAGAGGTGGAAAAGGAAGTAAAATTTATGCAATTGTTACCAAATAACTAGAAATTAGAAACGTGCTTCGATTACAGATGGGGATGGTTCAAAAAGACTGATAATCCAAAATTTCAAAAGGGGATGGAAAAAAGGGGTTATTGGCTAGTGATAAACATGGTGATGAAATTGTCTCTAGTAACGTCATCTTACGTCCCGTAGATAAAGCCCCCAAATGTAATGGCGCCATTGTTGTACAGAACAGCTTAGAGTGAACTCCATAAGTGACATCTCGTATATTCTGGACGATTCGATTAAACATGGCACTAGCGACATGAAGATAATTCAGAGATCGGCAGTCGAGGGAATAGTTATTCGCGAAAAAGTTCCCAAAGCGGGATTTCTGGATTTGGAAAGGCCAGTAACGGATATCAATGGTGGATAACGTTGCATTATAAAATGTATTAGCTAATTAGGCATGAGAGTAGCAGTAGTAATCTTTTCATGGATTCAAACAATGTATTGTACACAAAGATATCTTTTGTATTGGAAAATATGAAAAAACAGGAGTGATCGTGTGACAATTGTCCGAATGATTTTCTTATAAACATTTAACAACGCTGCCATGAATTATACCGCGTACCCTACAATGGTTACGATAATCCAATTAGGTTGTAGTCGTGATTCTGGAAACGTTTGTTATAAATTCATTAAGAACGGACAGAAATAAAAGCGGGACGTGACAATTCCGATTTAAAACAGTAACTTTTCTCGTAAATGTCACAAAACCTTTCCCTAATTATCCGTACGTCTTTTTCGATAATTCTGACCTATGTATATCGGATTGAAGCCCCGGGAAAAAAACGAAAGCAACGAAAAAGCGCACAAGTCGCTCACTTTACGACCGCACATCGACAGATAAATGTCACATTTTAATAGGAATTTTTCGCTTTCACGCCGAAATGTCATCGAGAATTGAAAAGTTCACTTCCAACGCCGATCGACGTCGGGCAATTTGTCGGTTAATGAATCGGAATACGGGCTCGGGAAAAATTGCCGATAAATCCATTCGCCCGGTCTATTTCGGGGACCCCCCGAATTACAGAATCGTGTAGGCGGCTTTTTTGCGGATTTACGGGTCCGACGAGAAAAAACAACAACAACAACGAGAACCCGCGGACATGAGTACAAAAAATGTACGCGGGATATCCACCGATATTCGGGGTATGAAATTTGAAATCGGGGATTTGGGACGTTCGACTTTTTGTTCGGTAGTCGAGACCGAAACGATCACCGAAATCGTGAAATTTTCACGCTTGACCTACTTTTTGCCGTCTCCAGTTAAAAATATCTACGTGAGAATGGAAACGACATGGTCTGCAAGAACGCTAACGTGTGCCATAAGGTTTTCCCCAGAAAATTACCAACGTTCTTTTCAACACATCTCAAACATCACTTGGGAGTAAATAAAGTCGAATTGCATTTTAGTGAACAGCTAAAGCTTGAATGAACTTTTGGAATCTTTTTCGAACAAAATCGCAAAACGTTAGGCGTTAGAGAGAAAAGACGTGGGCTGCACACGATGAACGCGCGTATCAACCTCGGCGGTCGAAGAAAGAATCTCGACCTGCACAATTTACCCCGAGTGGAAGGAGAGAAAAACTAAAAACAAACTTAACTAGAATTACACATATTTACATGTGGGGTTTGGACAAATTAAAACAATTTTTGTAAGAAACCATCCTAAAATCCCGATTGTACGTGAAGCAGTTACATTTTTTTCAGTGTAACATGTACTATTCTCTATAAGTGTTGTGAGAGTTGCTCGAATAACTCATTTGCACGCGTAATTAATTTTTCCCGTACTTGTCAGTGTTATAGCACTTTGTTAGGTACAAGAGAAAAAATCCGTCGTAATACATCACACGATAAATCTGATTAACGTCAATCTTTATCGCCCCTTAGACGATTTTTCACGGAATAAATTCGCCCGCGTTAAAAAAGAAAAATGTAAAAAAATCGCAAGAAATCAGAATTTTTAGAAAGGCAGCTAGCTGCGGACTTTGAGAAATCGTCGATTTGGATTGCCGACGGGGATTTGCCGCTTTCGCCCGATTTATTTTCATTTGCTGCGCGAATAAGAGTAATTTTATTGATGTACGTGATTTATCACAAAACACCACATATGCTGGATATACACTCAATAAAATATAAACCGAAAGCGTCCACGGGAAGTGCGCGAGATGGAAGTGATTTTTCTTCAAATAATCCGGAAAATTTCCAGATATGAAACAGGTCACAATCGCACTCCCACTATTTATCCTTGCGCACACATGAGCATGCACACACTGGAACGAATCATGTAAAAGCATGTAAAAGTACAACAGCGATCGATCCGTTTTTGTGAAGCAAATGAGACGAACCGTTCGATTTTTTTTTGGGGGTAAATTGCCGTCGCAACCCCCCCGACGAACGATTAATAACCAGATATAAAATAGGCAATAAAAAAGTTGATTTATAGTTGAAAGCCAATCTGGCACTCGGGAAATAATGTTGCCAATATCCGACATTAAAATTAACTTAAAGGGGCCAGGGTAGGAGGGAAAATTCGAGGAAAATATTGAAATTATACTGATTGCGGTTCGGCTAATGTCTTTTGTTCGGCTTTTTATGGGGCTGTTTTTCGCTCGCCCGGAAAATTGAATGATTTTTTTAAATTGCGTAATCAGATACACAGATTGAATGAAGAATGGTTGATATTCCTCTCTTCGAGATGCAAAAGCCTCCGGGGCTTTATAGATTCCTTTCCGGGCGTGCATTTGAGTTGCGATAAATTCCGGCCTCATAGAAAGAATTAAATTAAATGTATGCGATACGGTGCCGAGATTTTAAATTTGAAATTTAACTGGAAATTCTTAAAGACGGCAGAGATTTAAATTGAATTGTACTGATAATGATGCGATGGATGTTCATTAACAGTTATAACGATAATTATAAGGATAACGGACCTTTTATTTTCATTTCCACAAAATAGCAATCAATTGCACGTATGTTAACAATTGCTGACCATTTATAAAATTAAATTTGACCGGTAATTTCTCAGAATTGGCCTATCACGGAGATATTGGCACCAAAAACGCTCTTATGAAGGTTTGATGGACCAGATATGGCGAGACTAATACCAGCAATTTGCGCAAATTTTGTCCGCCATCTCGAATTTTTGAATTCTGAACTCAGATTCGTAATCAGAGACCTCAAAAACCACCACATACCAGAATTTACGAGAATAATACAATCAATCTGCGCGAATTTTGTCCGCCATCTTAAAATCCGAACTCAGATTGGTGATCGGTGACCTAAACACCCCCGTATACCAGATTTAGTGTGAACGATCCAATCAATTTGAGCAAATTTTGTCGGCCATCTTGAATTTGACCAAAATGACGTTTAAGGATCTCGCTCACTACCGCAAGAGGGCGCTTGAAACGTAAATTTTGAAAGGCTGGCCAACATTCGAGGCACATTTTGCGACTCTGAAACTGAGTATACGACAGGAGGATTTGCCACGATTTTTCTGATAAATTTTTTTTACACATTTCTTTCATCAAAAGCCCGTGTCTACCGCGAATGTAAAGACGTAATAAATTTAATAATCGCATATTTATACAGTTCCTATTCTATCTTGCGTTCCAGAGTCTCCGTTCCCCATCAGGATGACTGATACATCCAGAGGGCCGGGAAAAAACAAAGATATATCTCGCTCGGTGCTTCTGGGGATTCACACGCCGAACGAATATTTATAAACAGGACGTCACATATTAAGATAAATCATGACGTCCGAAGTGATTTATACTTTTCCTTTGTCGCTTGAATCGATGATACGGGAAAGATATTATAAACGAACGTAAATAAAGTGGAAAAGTTGTAAATTCGCGGCGCGGAACACGTCTTCATTAAGAGGCTTAACCGCGCCCTCGAAGCCGGAAAAAATCATTCAGAATGGAATTGGGAGAGCATTAAAAAGTTTCCGAACTAAACGGGTCGCCTGCTTAATTTCGTCGAGACATCGATAAAAAACTTGCATAACAGGCCCTAAGTGGCCAGAAACGGGCGGTTTTTCGGAAATAAGTAAGCTGTCGAAAGGCGTGGGGAACGTTTTACAAGGGATGTTTTGTCATTAGAGAGCGAACCACCACCCTTTTGATCATAACTGTCTCAACAAAATATAATTAGTGGCCGAGGGAACGTCTAATTTGGATCGTTACTTCGGAATTGTTTACCCATGTGCTTGGTAGATAAAAAAGCCTGTATACAAAGTCTGACGAAGGCGTACTTACATTTTTTTTCAAGGTAAGTAACCTGAAAATGAGTACGAAGAACGAACACTACTTAAAATGATGTTAATACTTCGACCATATTTAATATACTAAATTTATTCTAGGCAGTAAAAGCTTAGGTAGGTACTGCAAACTCAATTATATGTTATTGAAACAACTTCAGATGGAAGGCTGGAACTTTGGTAGTACTTTGATAAAACGGTACTAAGTAACTTATAGGAGTTTCATAAAAATTGGAGTTTCGATGAATTTTTGTGAATGTTCATTGTTTAGCGTTATATCAACAGAATTTCGAAACAATGCAAACTCAAGTTCGGATCACTGAAATAATTTCAAATATTAACTTCAATTTTCTTTAGTACTTTAAGGAAAATATAATAAATACTCTCGTCGAGTGTCATCAAATATGAATTTTCGATGAATTTTTTGTGAATTTGTAAAAGTCAGCATCATATAGGCAGATTTAGATGACATTTCAAACTTAGATTCATATTACTGAAATAAATGCAGATAATTGCCTCAAATTTTGTGAGGACTTTAATGAAACTCTGCCTTACAACTGTGAGGAGTTTCATAAAAATTGGAGTCTCCATAAATTTTTTGTAAATTTTTGAAATCCTGGGTTATATAAGTAAAGTGTAATAACATGTCAAATCCCAATTCACATTACTCAGAAAATTTGCATAATTAGCTCAAATTTCGTCAGCACTATTATGAAATCAGGCTATATAAATTTGAGTAGTTTCAATAAAATTAGTTTCCATGAATTTTTTGTGAATTTGTAAAAATCACCATCATATAGGCAGATTTAGATGACATTTCAAACTTAAATTCATATTGCTAAAATAAATGCAGGTAATAGTCTCAAATTTCGTGAGAACTTTAGTGAAACTCTGCTACACAACTGTGAGGAGTTTCATTAAAAATGGAGTCTCTATAAATTTTTTGTAAATATTTGAAATCCTGTCTTATATAAGTAAAGTGTAATGACATGTCAAATCCCAATTCACATTACTCAGAAAATTTGGATAATAATCTCAAATTTCGTCAGCACTTTCATAAAATTTGACTATATAACTTTGAGTAGTTTCATCAAAATTAGAGTTTCGATAAGTTATTTGTGAATGTTTTAATCAACAGAATATAGAGACATTTCAAACTTAATTTTGTATCACTGAAACAAATTCAAATATTAACTACAAACTTCGTCAGTACTTTAACGAAAATGTAATAAATTTTTCGGTCGAATTTCATCTAATTTGGAGTTTCGATGAATTTTTTGTGAATTTTTAAAAGTCGGCATCACTGAAGCAGAATTTAGATGACATTTCAAATTTAAAATCATCTCACCGTAATAAATGCAGATAAAGACCTGAAATTTTGTCAGAACTTTAATGAATCCCTACTGCACAACTTCGAGTAGTTTCATCAAAATTAGAGTTTCGAAAAAATTTCTATGGATTTGTAAAGTTCAACATTACGTAAGCAGATTTGGGTAAACCCAAATTCGTATTACTAAGACAAAAGAAAAGAAATACAAAAATAAGACAAAAGAAAGAAAATATGAAGTATTTTCTTTATAATTTTAGAAACTACAATTTTTTATCAAAATAATTAAGGTCTTTTTTCAATTAAATAATTAGTATATATTTGATATTTCTTAATTTTGTTAGAACCCCTAAATTGTAAACCTATCAATTATTGATATCACTTCGTAAGTTTATACAACTACTCAAGTAATTTGTCTCTTAAATTTTCACGATTAAGCTTAAGAGATAACTTTGCAATAACTTCGACTCTTCTGATTTGTGGCACCTCAGCTTAGTAACATCTTTCGATAGCAATTAGTACCAATATACAATTAATGAATAATTTTTTCTTTTATTTTTCCAAGGTAAATAAAAGTTGTTAAAATAGTTAGGCGGCGAATGAAAAGGCCAGATGATTCAGTTCGTGAATAACCTTTTTAATTTCTCCCTGCGCGGGATGAAATAGTGGAGAAATGGAAAGAAAGGACGTTTACTTTCATGCGCCAAAAAGAGAGAGGAGAGGGGACGGAAGGGGGGAGGTGGCTCAGCTTTTAATAAGGAAAAATAGTGATTAAACAGCACCTTCCAGAAAAGAACGCTCCAGACCTTTCCTCTTTTTCATTATTTCATCCTTGGCATATAATTAAGTTTCGCAGATCCAGGCTAAAGCGTGATTTAATTTTTAATTTGAATGGCCCGGCCATAGACTACTCATACTGGTAGAGGTATATAGAGCGAGTGCCATTTGAAAATATCAAAAGATCGCGAACACCTTTTCATTTTTATCAAGTAGTCAGTCATTATGTTCTCGGAGAAACGCATAATTACAAGTCGCTAATGATATAATTGACAACTTGCTTAATGATACGGGCCCTCGAACGTATTACAGATACTCTTGTCGCCCCGAGGGTAGCAAAAGCAGAGGAAGACAGAAGAAGAGAATTTGAATGCGCCATTATGTGGGGAATTGAATAAAAAAAAAATTGTAAATTGGAGTTGTGATTTACTCTAATCTGTTCCTCGTATAAGCTAACAAGGTCGTTATAAACCGCTCGAAACGAAAATTTCAAGCGCCCCCCCCCTTTTTTTTAAAAAACCACATCCTCGATCCTTACTAAAGGCACACACGTTTATTACGCGACAATACCGTTTAGATTACGCGACGTTTAATTAAAACGTATCCATTATGTTCCTCGGTGGCCGTACAAAAGAAAATTTACCTCACACCTTTTTATTTTCGAAACGTCCTCTCCTCGCATCGATAAAACATTTCGCCCTCTCGGCCCGCATCACACGCGAACAACCCTTACGGCCGCCCGACCCTTCGGAGCTCCTTGAAAGCGCTTCCTCCTTGTTCGAAACGAGGGTCAACTCGGGGGTGAAGAGAGGTCCCGACTTGAAGGTCGTGACATGCACCCCTCGGCCGGTCCGAAGGGGTGGGAGGGGGTGGGGAGCGCGAATGACCAACGTCCGAAAACACGAGGGCACGGCGGAGGGAGGGTATCAACAGGTGCCCCCGTCTCTCGCACCCTTTCGCCACGTACTGACCCCCCGATACGGGCGGGGAGGGACGGAGGAGATTAACTCCCGTTTATCGATGGGGCGGGAAGGGGTTTTATCGGCGGGGTCGCCCTTCGGGGAGGAAAAGACGACGTGAGAGGGTTGCGTGGAAAAGGTGGGATAAGGAAGTACCAGCGAATTTTAAAAAGACCCCGAATTTATGAAAACGAGACGTTTGACCCGTTTAGTGCGCACGCTGGTACTAATAGCTTTAAATAGTCGTTTTGTATATTAACTATGCTCAGTACACGAAGGTGTTGTTACTCTGGTACTCCTGATTCGTACCGTCAATCTTTATCCAGACTTACCCTCTTATTCATGAAAGCATTTTAGCTTAAAATGCGTTTAGAATGTGATTCCATAAGGTAACTATAGTTAACTGCATGTTAAGAATACACGGAACAAAACTGTAGTTACATCCGTCCGTGAAACACATTCTAAACGTATTCTGAGCTAGAATCGTAAGATTTTTATGAGGGGCCCACTATTCGTACTACCATTAAGATGGGTATTACAAAATTATTTTTCGGTTACATATTTTATAGAATTGTTTTAAGGGTCTCTTGGTAAATTTTGAATTTAAAGTTTTAAAATATCTTTTGACAGTAAAGATTGTAGTCGTTATTCCCACTTTTGAGTAAGTTGTATTGAGAAATGACTGATATTCGGATCAATTTTATGCAAAACTGTATCAAATCTGCCTACTTTCGAGTATTTTTTCCTCAAATGTGATCAAAAAAAAATTAATTTTACTCATTTTTGAGTAGATTATATCCAAATGTGAGTGAAATATTCACTCAATTCCACGTAAAAACTTACTAAATCTTTCGAATAAATTGTATTAAAAAGTGGAAGAAATAGTCGATAAAAATTTATAAAAATTTGCGAAATTTCTGTTGAAATTTTATTGCTGACGAGGATAGCAGAAATAAAAATTTACTCTCATTAGACTAAAAATAAATAAAAAATAAATTTGAGAGTCCTTTGGGTAAATAAGTAAAAATAACTCAAAAAGTGACGATAACTTTGTCAAAAATGAGTACAATGAGGATAACCGATTTTTGTATGAAATACAGACAATATTGAGGAATATCAACAAGATAACTTGAAAATCAACAGAAAATTGTTCACTCAATAAAATGTTTTATCGTGTACGCTTTCATAACTGATATTTGCACTTGGTATTACCTAATTTAAAACGCTGTGATATCTGTAATTACATTGATTCTTACGAAAATACATATAAAGCAGCTGAATAATTCCAAAGTATTTAGGAGAATATTATGACACTTTATCCAGAAATTTGTAACATACACCACGACACGACAGCCCCTGTATCGGGATAGTTGCAATACCACCAGTTTTGCGAGGCATCGCGCTTTACGCCGTGCGTGTTCGTTACAATTTGGGGGCCCGTCCGGGACCCGACGACGGGAACGTCGACTCCTTGACTCGGGAGAGAAAGAAGATTTTCAATCCTTGAAGTCCCGCCACAACCGGATTATCCGTATGTACATCAATCAAAGGGGTTTAAAATTCCCCGGCCTGCGCGGAGCGTTCGATGAATTATAGTAATTCCGATGCGCGACAAGGTGAGGGATCGGATAAAACGAATGATTAAGAAAGCAATCAGCCGCAACAACACCGGAACCCATGGATTTCATCAAACTCGAACAATGGACAATCAGACTGTTGTTAGCGAATGACAATCATCCACACAAGGGACCGCGATAATTTCATAAGAATTTAATTAAAATGGCTGCCGGATTAAAACAAAGGTTCGCAATCTTACAGGTAGACGAGTGTTAGTGTTCCTCGTCCTTTTTCGAAGGACTAATGAGAGGGTGTCAGGTAATGGGAGGCGGGCGAGCGAATGAGAGAAGAGAAGGGAATGGAACCAGTGGGGTATGTTAATATGATTATTGTGTTTATTAACGTTTTGGTTGTGACGATAATTGGAAAATCACTTTGGGGCCGCGCCGGTATTAATTTGTCACCTACAGGTTTTCCAAGTTTACGCGTCCTCTATAAACAAACCTTTTCTCCCGGTGTATGTACAATTAAAACTTTTCCGTTCGTTTAATATCCGATTCCAATCAGCGCCTAACCCAGATATACAAAACAGAAAAAAGAAGACGAAAAGAGAATCTAAGGGAACGCGATAATTTTCCGGAAGGGCGGTCCGTAAACTCTCCGCTGAGCGTATCGGATTTCTTTTTCAATCAAGTCTGCAAGTAAACGGTACACGCTCGCCCCCCCACCCTCTCCCGCCCTCCTTCTCTCTTCGCTTGTTTTTATTGAAAAATTATTCAATTATAAAGTTTTTAAACAGATTGGAAATCACACGGTCGGCCGGATTTCCAAGAAGATCGGGACACGGCGAAGGTTATTGCGGTGGCGGGAAGAGAGGGATGATTTGATTTTCGTTTTGATTCCGTGCAAATTGGAAACCTCCGCCGAGGTTCACGGGTATCGGGAGGCGCGGTTTATCTCCGCGAGAAATTTCCACGAGGTTTTTCTTGTTTATGGGCAGATCCCGTCGGAGCCTCGGCGCTCATTCGGGATGGACGTGGCAGGAGTACCTTAAATTCAGGAAATCAATGAAGTTGGCGATTACAGAAAAAAAAAGAAATTGCAGTTTCAGAATTTTCAGAAAAAAAATTAGATTTTTTGACGCTGGGCACCATCCTTTCCGGTCGAGGAAAAGGACTTGATCTAGTCCTTGGTTTATCTACTTGAAAGGTTTATCCATTGAAAAAGAGGGAAATTTGGACGGTATTTTGTATGACAATGTGACGTTCCGTATGGCACTTGTACTGTTTTCATAAAAAAAAATTGACGAAGATATGCCAAAATCCTTCAACATGTTAGATTTTACATAATTCTCTTTATCTTAAAAGAAAGAAAAATTGAACGAGGTGTGATATCCTTTCGTCATCGTCAGTGGTCAGACTTTAATGGAAGGTTAGTACTTCATATATTCGTGACGCTGGTACTACCTGTTTCAAGAATTTTAGATGATGTACGGTATAGCCCAGCTTATAGGTTTTTTGGTAGATAAAAGTTAACAGCAGATGGACCAAAAAACTTTGTTTAAAAAGGACGTTTTGCTTTTTTTTTAACAATAAAAATTTAAAAACACAGATCATTTTTTCGTTTTTTCCACCATAGCGTGAAAATTATTAATGAAAATACAATATGCTGTACAGATGATTTGTAGAGAATTAAAAGACCTTCAAAATGAGAGTTTCTAAAAGGTGGTCGGTACTTTTTTCAACGAGAAAACTTGGAGAAACCGTTAAAATGGACCCTTTTTCAAAAATCACCTCAAAATTCACCTTTTAGAAACGCTCATCTTGAAGGTCTTTTAATTCTCTATAACTCGTCTCTACAACATATTGCATTTCCATTAATAATTTTCACGCTACAACGAAAAAAACCTAAAAATTGCCCTATTTTTCTTTTAATTAATATTGTTTAAAAAAACGCAAAGCTCATATTTGTCTAGATTTTGGGTTTTTATCAACTTTCATCCATTTTAAACAAAGTATTTTACCAAAAGAGGTTTTTTCTCTATAAACTGGGCTAGTAGGGGGCATCCCGTTTACGACTTACACAAGGGAAGTTAATCTGGCCTGTATTGCAATCACGATGATTGAGACATTGAAAACGAATTAGTGATTTTTGGTGATACTTTTGTATGTTATGTAGTCTCAGAGGATCCCTGCACAAAATAATAACATGGATGCTATTGTATTGCCCATTAAATTTTATTTTTCACTAAAACATGTCCTCCAATTAGCAGTCTTATCGCTGAAGTTCAAGAAAGACGAAATGATATTTCGAAAAAAAAGTTTGGTTGGACCCTTTGTCCTTTTTCCTTAAAAAATGAAATATTTCAGATTACTTAGGAAACACCTCATACGCCCCGCGTCGCTTATTTGGAATTAGTGAGTTTTAGTGAACTTCAGGTACGAAAGGGTTCCGTTTTGAAACTTTTCGCAAGTTCCTTTTTACGTTTTACCCGTTCAAGTCCGTCGTTTATTCATAAGGGTGAATTACGAAATACGTTCGGATTAATTGGCGGTATTTAAAACAATCGCGTCGTCGTGTACGACAATAGTAGCAATTTTCCTCCGTTTTTATCCCGTCATTGAAACTCGCAGGTATCGCCGGCGGGGGTGGAACGTCGCCCTCCACCCCCGAGCTCAATTCCGAACAATATAGCACTCAAACGGTGTATTTGTCACCTTTTCACATGCAAAAGCCGCGCGGGGGCGCGTCCCCCATATTTCTCTCCCATATACTCGTCTCGGGGACAATTTTGCGTAATTTATTGCGAAATAATGTCAATTTCTGAGACGGCTAAACGCCTTTCGGATACACACTGCCTCTCTTTTACGTTTTCGATTCACCGGAGGGGGATACTTCATATTTTATGGGAGGAAAAGGCGCCAGGAGCTCTCCTACAGATTCCTTTATTTCTATTCTTTTCTTTTTTCTCTCGTTATGCTTATCTTGCGCATGTTCTAAAATCGGCTAGGAACAAGAAGTGGAATTGTTTTGGAGAAATGTTGAAAAACATTTCGTCCGCCAAACACAACGCCCGGAAAAAAAAGGGGAAAGAAAAATAGGAGAAGAGTCAACGATCATCATTAACTATCTTTGGCCAATAAAGGACCAGAGAGGCTTTTCGAGGAAAAATGGCCGACATCTATATAAACCGAGAGAAAGAATATCTACCAGTATTTATTTTTCCTTTTTAATCTAGCTCAGAGACACATCGCCTGTCTTTTATTTCTTAATTAAATATATCTAATCGCCCGAGACCAGAATGATTGATAATAAAGATAAAGTTGAACCAATAAACGGGATGCTCTATTGTTTCATTTAGTTGTGTTGTGCGTTTGGAGGATCGGGCGAATTTATCACGATACGTCCGAATTCGGTCCGGCTCCTTTGTTCCTTCCGAGGGGAAGAGCGGAGCGAGAAAAGAAATCAATTACAAAATACAGATTCCGGATAGCAAAATAAACAATTTTGCTGTGGAAATTAAAAATTTCGCTCTACCGTGCCGTGTTTTCCTTTAATTTCGGGATAATTTGAGAAAGAAATTACGAAAAATTCCTCGCCCTACTCCATCTAAATTATTATCCCCGACTCCCGAACGATTATCAGGTTTCGTTCCCGTTATATTTCCTAAAAAGAATGTAATTTACCTTCTTAATATAAATCGCCGGGGGCTGGATTAAAATGTGATCTCCGGTTTCGGGCGACTATTCCAATAAACACGTACTTGTACTTGTGAGTAATACTTGGCCCAAATATTTCTCATCAATTAAGTAGTAGGATAAAGTAGGATATATTTGTGCTTATTAAATACCTATTTAATTTGTATAATGTGCCATTTTACGATCCTCGACTATCACAGCACGCGTCCGCGGCCATTTTGACAGGCTGCTTAAACAGAGAGGAAGGAAATTCGAGACATCGTACGCAGGTCTAAGGTCCACTAGTTAAATTGGTCAAGCAAATACTTTAAATCGGAAAAATTAAAATATCTTTTATATTTTGGTAAAATTTAACGGAAAAGATATTTCTATAGTTGAGACAAAAATTATTGTGTTATCAACAATTTCTACAATATTTTAAGAATACATTCCCTTAATCGGATCCATTTCTATTCACATCGTACAAAGTCGACGATTCCAGCCTGACGTCAATTATAACCGAAGGTAGGGACCTGCATAGTTAATTACTGATATTGCATAAAATTAAAGTATATTAAACAAGAGTCCGTTCGCTCGACGATAAGCCGGTCCCCAGGTGAAATTTTAAAAAGCCCGACGAATAAATTCTCACGGCAGATTGCGGAAATTCTCTGTAAATTTTCATACGATTAACTCAATTTGTTTGTAAATTCGCAGCAATCGCGTACAGGTGTCGGCGAACATGTGCGAATTCTAATGCACCATTTCTTTCCATTCCCGCCTCGCCTGGGGGAGAGGTGCAATGTAGCAGCCCGAATCGCGAAGAACGTAAGAAAAGTCACTAAATTAAAAAAAGACGCCGTGCTCCCCCCCCCCACGTGAAAGAGGATCGCGTTATCGATTCACGGGACGGTGTAATTTTTTATCCCTAATTTTCCACAGTGACTTTAATAACCAGCCATTCGTCCAATTGAAAGTACTCCTTTCACTCCCTTATTTAACCCCTCCCTTAACCCTTCCGAGCTCGCCATTATAAGAAGAAATATCATCCCGATATAAAAAGCCCCAAACTATATTCGTCACTGTCGAAATGACTACTTAACATCAAAAAGAAGAAAAACAAGGGCGGCTTAGACGAAACAAATGAACGAAAATAGCCGATTAAGAAAAAACAAACGAGATACGAGGCAAGACAAACAGCGAGCAATTAAAAAAAAAGTGTACGACGCAACCCTTTGCTTTCTCTCTCTCTCTCTCCCTCCTTTTTTTGGAGATGATAATGCAGATAGATAAAAGAAGAGAGCATCGGAATCGTACAAGAGGTCGCCGCTGTCTTTGATATAAAAAACGGAGGGAATATACAAAAAAAAATCGTTAATTAAGAGCGTTTCTGGACAAAGGGCTCGCAATTAATCGTCTACTTCACGCGATAATCTATACCGAAAGATGTGATTATATTTTTCCATTGCCTCGCCTGCGTTAAATATTCAAGCATCCTCTCGGTTCTCCTGCGGGATTTACCAAATAACACACCTTCCTATCCATCCATCCATCGGTATTTTACGGCACGTTGAAGGCTCGTAAAAATCTCCCACTTCGGTATTAGAGGACTTTACAGGGGAACACACGGAAATCGTCGATAATATTTAACGCTAACTGCGAGAAAAATGAAAATGTTGGCTTTTCAGAAGAGTTCCGGATAAAAATCAATTGCCTCACACTACAAGGAAGCTTTGAGAAAATTTAGTGAGTCAGAAGAGGCTTGTCAGAATTTTCTAGTGCTTCAGATTGTAATTTTGAGCATGGAATCAGTTTTAATAGAATGTTAACTGTTATAAACAAACTATTATGAATACATCTTCGCCCTTATCATGTAATGCAACCACCATTTTATATGATACTTTCGCCATTTCTGTAACAAACTTGTGATTCGTAGGAATTGCATTTCCGCTTGTAATTAAATAATGTAATTTGGGTTGTAAACATCTACACGATAATGGAAAGAAAGTTGTACTAATGGTTTGCTATACAATTTAATTACAAGAAAATACTGTATTACTTGACCTGACTGGACACCCTTAAAAATTTGTACCACTAATTTTTCGTAAAATTTATAAGCACTTCTACAATCTGTAATAAACCTCTATTTCACTCTTCGTAAACATACCGTTTTATAATACGTTCCAGTTGCAATTAATACACTATTCCATCATTATTAATAATCATTTCAATATTTCATATTTTCACCTTATTTCATTACGTTTTCACTTATCAAATCAGTCTTGCGACCTTTTCCGTCTTACATTTTTATGTCACGACGTCTCTCCCGAGTATAAACTAGCCGATTAAGGCACGATCGATCACATAAACGAAACGTTTTACCCGAAAATTCCGAAACACGTAATACAGGCGTCCTGAAGATCTCTCAAAGAGATATTGTCTTTACAAGATTTCTAGGTAGTGTTAAACATTATTAGAAACCTGAAAATCTTTGCTCGAGACCTCTTTAAGTTGATTTGGTGCGGTTAGACACTGGAATCCCTTTACAATCGGACAGCAAGGGAGATGCATTATTACAGCACCTTTGGCAAATTTCATAATTTGGAAACACGAGAAACTTATACTATTTAGTATAAGATTTAATGGAATCTAAGAGAAATCGAAGCATAAAAGGGAATGTTTCACGTTTTTCCACGATTAATGCGATTTTATCTTTATGGTAAGCATTTGCACTTGCCCAAGAAGTTTCTGCATTAACATTTGCATCACTGTTTGAAGTTGTTTAATAATATTTCATAAGAGTAAATGCAAAACCATAACGTAGCCCATTGAAACGCCAGACATGGAAAAATAGGCCCCACAATCATTTCTTGTTACCTACTGTCTCAAAACTTAAATAAACCTGTTCGAAGGACCATTGCGAGTTATCCACTCAATAAAAATTTACCTGATCCTTCGATGCAATTAAGATACGTGGTTGTTTCTAACCCCAAGTAAAAACCGATCTATCGATTGCCCAACTTGATACGTTTCAATTTAAAAATTCCATGAGCAGCATCATCGATCCGTGGAACGTCGCCGTCGCCGCCTGAATCACCCTGTAAATCCTTTCGTAACCGATTAAAAGGGCCGCCCAATCAACGGGCCCGATAACGACTCATCCTCGACGGAAGGGTTGTTGTTATCTCAGATGCGATTCCTATGCAAATCATTCGTAGCACTTTTGATTATTCCCGCCGTCTCCGCTCCTGATGGGCCATATTCCTTCCGGCACAGGATCAAAATATATCTGATGGTGATGGTGGCAGTGGTGGCGGCGCTGATTGTCTTCGGGAGGAAGGGGAAGAGCGAGAGGCAGAGAGCCAATCGGGCGCTGCGTGCCCGGACCGTTATTATAAAAGGAAATGTCGATGAGCCGATAGATCGTTACTTACAGATTAAGACCGGGATAGTGATGGGAATGTACCGATAGTTTCTGGAATGGAATCCTGGGCGTTGAATTTGAATTGGGATTCGTATGGTTTTATTGTCGAGTTTCGAAACTGTTCCCTCGACGATGCGGGAGTAGAAAACTTCAGGAACTCCGAGCGGGGATGTTTTAGTTTCAAAACTATTCAGAGAAATACACTGATATCCTTGAAACATCGCAAGAAGTCCCTTGGCAATGACGAGGATCAGAGTGATTCGGATTAGTAACAAATATAGAATCTTTTACCTCACTGGAAAGAAATTTTTTCGACAGTTGAAGAGTCCATAGACCAAGAGACCATATGTGGTCCTTTCCACTATGGCACTATATAAAGAAGGTACGTTCAAGCACAACTCGGACTTGTCCTGTGTGAAAAATGAACCCCGCACGTTTCGAAAAGACACAAGTCGCCTCGTGGTCGTTGGAAATCCGTTTTCTTCCCTTCCCCGATCCCATTGGTCAACACGGACGTCCGTAGCAGTAGCAATAGCGGCGCGGCCCCCATTTAAGTTTTAATCCCCAGCAATCTATCTCCTCAGCCATTATCCCGGGAAGTATCCTTCAAAGGACCCGCACTAAACAATAAACGCGATACACAGTGGCTGGCGTGATTGTCCACCATTCACGACACCAATACGCTGCGAGTCCACAAAAGATGACGGATTTCGTCATTAGGAGAGTGTCGTTTGGCACGTTTCACCAAGGACCAGGACACTTTGTCACGGGCGCTCGGAATGTGTGCTAATTTTCATTTTTATCCTGAGATATATCAAGGGGGACTTATTAGCGACGATTAGGGGACGTTAGTTGCTACCTTCACGTGTCTCGTGTGTCGTTTCGGGCTATTCAGGAATGCCTCCGAACTTAGTTTTATTGATATCGTGATGGCATTGTTCTCGCCACGTGATTTACGGCGAGGTCCACGGCCAAACTGGCCGGACGGAATACGATTAATCCACACCCCCACTGGCTTAAAAATAAAAGGAAAACTACATCGATTTCATCCACATTCACTTATCCTTCGGCCAGGCTTATTCTTATAATCAATTCACGTTTTAAATGATGACTACTTAGGTGACAATAGCGAAAATTTGGGTTGTTTGCACCGAAGTGTCTATTTTCTCTAATTTCCCTGGACTAAACGTCAACTGCATCGATACTCCGTGGCGTGATTAAACGATTTCCCTCCTCATTCCCTTCAAAATTTCGCATGTATTTCCCGCCATCAGCTTACACATCAAAAAACAAATTGCGCGAGCCAGAGATGTCGTCGTCCGGAGAAGATTCGCATTGTGTATTTCAGATAAATGGCGAATTTAAATTTGAATGTTTGCATCGAAATGAAGTGGAAAACGTTGGGAAAGTAGGTAAACTGTCGACGACCAGGAGCGAACAACAATCGACTGTTTACGTACACTTTTATGTGGAGTCGCACGGCGTTCTATTTTTCATTTGAACGGGTGTCGCTTGATCCAATCTATGCCCTAGAAGTTTTATGACGTGGAACTGTATTATAGCATGCAAATGCAGCAAGAACAGAGAATTTTGTAGTAATATTTAACGGAATTTAATTAAAAAATTTAGTTTGCTGCGATTTTCATCGCTTCTTTACTGCATTCAAGTGAATATGTACAATCAAATTTCTTTTGGAAATTTGGGTAATTGGAAAACCTCTGATACATTTCACAAAGAATTGCCTGCAGTGTTAGGAACACCCTGTACCATAAACAAACTTCAAAAAATCAGAATATGGATGTTCTCTCAGTTTATACAGGTAAATTTATGCTATTCTATAACGGGACTGAGGAGCATAAAAGAGCTGAAAGTAAAGTGGGCCTGCTGATAGACAAAAAATATAAAGATAACATCTCAGACATAAAATGATGCCAATAACCTTAAAATGGAAAGCATCTTATTAAACTTTACAACAACTAATGGCAAAATAATTTTCCTTACCCATCAGCGGAGTGAAACAACCGTTCAACATAGGAACGCTAAACGAAAATGGAGAAAGACTAATAGAAATTGTTTTATTAAATGGTCTTAGAATTAATAACACTTACTTCGATCACTCAATACAAGTGGTCAAAACTCCATGATCGACTATATCATCACAAATACAGAAATCCACCCAAGAAATATAACAGATGTACACACTCCATCTTCAGTTTCCATGGGATCAGACCACAGACTTATATTAGGAAAAATAAAGACTAAAATAAGACTAAACATAGAATGTCTCAAAGATGAAGGGACTAAAAACCTGTACCGTAACAGATTAACAGAGAAACTAAACACATACAACTTAGATACGGTAACAGATGTAAAAGAATGCTGGAAAATCATTAAAGAAAACATCAACAGTGGAGGGTTTAGCATTAGCATAAGAAAAGAAACATACATTTTCAAGATACAAAAAGAGAACAACAATCGAAACCAAAGAGGAATGCACATAACTTATAACAGTTACAACAAATGCATTATCCTTATGACATTCTGCCATGCTGTATAGCACTAAACCTGCAATATTGTAAAATTACAAGAAAACTGGACAGTTTCTGTCCCCTCTACGAGAGATGTACTTTTATTAAAGACTGCCTTCTTGCCTTAGAGTTGTACCCACCATACATTTTCCATTACTCCCGGTATATAATGAAAACCATAACATTAAGGTTTATCAATACATTTAAAATGTGAGACACTACATGTATCCACAAATAATTACCCAACTTTTTTAGAATAATTTCAACCTATACTTTCATATTAATTGTATACTCTTATTTCAACAAGTCACTAGTGGCAAAGAACCTACTTACAAAGAGTAAGCAAATTCTACCTACATCACCGCAGTTAGTATGTTGTCTTAAAAAATACAGACTGTACCACACGTTCTATTTAGTTATAATTCAATCTATAGTTAATATTATTAATACCAATAAATATGCACAATATAGGGGGGTTGGGTTCGTTCTTTCTTATCGATGATAGTGTCAAGTCATATTTAAATGTTAACTGTGCCGAATAATAAACGAACTTCAAAGTAATCAAAATATTAGCAATCATTTTTTCACTTAAAATCCTTCTTTGATGGCTCATAAGTAGCGACAAGCTCTATAAACATTGATCAAATACACACTTAAGCTTAACCACACACCGGTTTTCTAAATTTGACATAGGCTATGTTTTCTACTGTTAGTGTAAGCCTACACACTACCTCGAAATATTAAGTGTACCAAAACTTTTTGAGTAGGCAAAACCATAATGAGACATTACTTTCAACTTAAGAAAGCAAACTGATAGCTTGCAGCTAAATATTGTACCGTACTTGTAGTTACATTTATAACACTTAAGCATAATATGAATCAAAAATAAGTTCGTTTCGAACATGACAAAATTTAAAACGATGATTCGTTCAAATTATATTGGTTTCTAATGAATAACTTGTTCGACAGTCTTTACTCCTTTCTACTTTAGGTTAAGGCCACCTTGAATAATATGTTGGTGGCTTCAAATTCTAAGCATCGCAACGCTGAATGCTCAATTGCAATTACAACGTTCAAAGCGTTAATATCTATATATTTTTGTAGTTACCTGTAAAAGGTAAAATCTAGAGCTGTCAAGCTGTCCGACAAATTCAAATAAACGAAGCGAACTTGGACTACTGTCCCTACAGAGTTTCGCATCAGAAAGTGAGGTTATGTCATCATAACAATCGCAAGTACGGAAATAATCAAATCGTTCAACAATATATTACATACCTGATGTATAACCTCGTCCCCTCGTCTGCTCCTCAACATCTTCACGTTCAGGGACAGGACGTGGCTGCTCTGGAAGTCCCATGTAAACAAAACGTCGTCGTGCACACAGAGGAGATTCAGAGTTTTCGTGATGTTCTTCGGTAGCGATTCGCGTAACTCTTTGAATATCTTATGCTCGTTCAGTCTCAAGTAATCGGTCGACGACATGTCGCACGTCGAAGGATTAACACTTTTACGAAGGCAAATTTCCCCGCAAAACAAACGTTGAATCGAACAGCTGACCGAACGAACCGGTAGCGTCGGCGCTGCCAACGTGGGCATGTGCGGGAACTTGACGCGACGAAAGTAACCAAGTTGGGGAGATTTCTGAAAATGATAAAAGTTTCGAGTTAATGGTGGTTAATGAAGGGTCCAGTCTGGGTTTTTCTTGATAGTTACACGTTTATGTAAGGTGACAAGGCCATAAGGCTCCAATTAAGGAAATTCGAAGAATGATTTGGTGTGTGTAGTAGGAGAAGGTATAATTGTTCTAAATTTAATATGGGAAGATGAATTGAAGGCATTTAATGCATTATGACTGTCTCATAAGTGTCATTTAGTGTTTGTGTCGTTCACAAATCACAATAGACGTGAGGAAGGTTCCATTTTTCACAAATCGTTCAGCATATTGTATTTCAGGACTTAACTTTATTGAGTCACTTAGGGTTAAGGTATAACTGTACAAAATATTAAGTTTCTAACTACTCGAGAAGTACCATTAGAATTAAATCAACGAAACTGGTAGATATTTTTACCGATCGAAAGGGGAAATTCGTGGGTATAGTAATTTTCTAGAGCTATTTGAGCCTCAAGCTAAAAGCGTGCAAAGTTTAAAGTTCCTAGGTGAACGGGAAGTGCCCAAAGGGTCATACAGATATATAAGGACACTCTCTCAGTCATATTGGGGCCTTAAAGGTTTGAAACTCCTAAACGGATTTATGGTTTTCAGTGAATTATATATTGATTTTTGGATCAGAAAAGAGGTGAGAAGGGCATTTCATCCAGTGAAATTTTTGAGGTAAGAAAATATGATGTCAACTTTATTTTAAAGGTTTGTTGCGTTCAAAAGCACTTGCGCTTGACGGTTGGTTGAGTGTCGTTCTCAAATCATTTTCGTGTAAAACTTTCTTACATTAGTACATCAATTATCTTAAAAATATCAAGAAACACGTGATAAGCGTTCCTTGTATTTAGTTTAAATCTGACTTCCAACAAATTGAATTAGGTATTACTTGAAGCGTATTAAGTAAGTACTTGATAAGTTTTGAGATGTCTGGAATGTTTATAAGTAAAACATTTATTTGGCGCAAACACAACAACTCATTATTGTTTCAAAATTATTAATGTTTACCGCTCGGTGGAATCAAAAATCCCCAGTTCTATTCAAACGACTGCAAAAACGAGTGAGAGAGAGAGGGGGAGAAAAAGTACACATAACCGTAGCAGTTGAGGAAAGTATTACCATTAATAAAAAGCTGCCTTTCATGCGGTCCGACGTCTTCTCCCCGAACATAGACAGAAAACTTCGCGGGGTAACTACTATCATCCCCCCACGAATTAGCATACAATTTAGTTGGGCAAAAAGTGAGGAAATTTTCATATAATAGCGAATATATGCGGCGAAGCGTGAATGCTCTATTCATATCAGTTCAGAATGTTCCGTATGATATGTTAAGAAAAAGTTTTGACATGTGTTATAACTGAAAATGTTTCGCCGCGTGTCATTCATTCCGGATTTTCAAATGGATGACATCGTGAAATAACAGGCGGCACTGATGCGTTCGTTGATTTTTCCTATGGATGGGAAGATTATGAAAAAATATACAGACACGTACTTATTGCCTTCGTTTCGGTTTCGCTCAGTCGATGGACGGCTTACGGATCCTGTCCGATTTCGACGCAGGAAATCGGGGAAAATCGGGCGAATTTTCCCATTTGAATTACAATTGAATACCTACGAGGGTGGTCATCGAGGCAACTCGCGTATGAAATTAAATAATTTCGTTTTGTTGGCCACCGTTTACAGAGCAATGAAGAAGGTACAATCCAGGAGCGGGTACGTACTTTCATATGACTGGGTACTTAAAAAGAATGATGGTTGGAGGAAACCTGAGAGTAAATCCACCAAGCGATTATTCACTGAGGATAATTCGGCTGTAAAGACAGCCCCCGTAATTGCGTTGATATTTTTTATATAATTTATGACAGAAGCAAGGTAAACGATGGGCGTGAAACCCTTCATTGGTGGGAGGATTAAACGCGCGAAGCGCAATAAAGAATCCATCGCTCGTGTCAAAAACGACCAAAAAGGCACAAATTTATCGAAAGAACAATTTTTGAATAGAAAATGTCTCACTTCGCCCAAACGATCGTCCCCCCGCCCGTTAATTTCGTCGACAAAGATCCCCGACGCGATGGATCCGTGCTCGTCTGGAACTTTTCAATAAAGCCTTGGGTTTATCAGACATGAAAGCACGAGCCATCAAAGACATAATAAATTGACAAAGACGTAAATGATGAATAATCAATTTTTCAAATATTTTACATGCAGCTTTCACCCGGAAAATGGCTTAATAAAAGTATAAGCACGATACAATCCCCCCGATGAGTATTCGACGCGGTTATCCGTCGCGTAGGGGATGATTCCTCGGGCCGGGTGGGATCCTAAAGCGAGCTGATATCAGAGTTGCCTTAGATATCGCTAATATTTCGTAATAATTGATTGGGGGGAGGAGGAGCGCTTTGTTTTTGTCGTTTCCCGCCTGAAATTTAATCAATCAACGGCGGGATTCCTTGTCAATAATTGCGATCGCGATCCCCGACCGTCATTCATCAGGAACCACATATAATATATCGTTGAATATTTAGATTAATATTACAGCGAGAGATCTGCTGATTAAAAACACTAATCATTGTGAAGCTACGCACGCTTACGTACGAATTCACATTTGAGGCACAATTTATTAATATATGGGATAAAACCTCCCCTAAATTCAATCCACCATTTTTCTAAAGGGAGTGATTTTATTGTCTTTTGTTTTTCTCCATTTTTTTCAGTATTCCGCATGTATAAAGCCGTGCTGGAAAGTTTTTGAGAGACTGAATTATCCCATTGTTTGATAATGAATGCAAATTTCAATATATGCTTCGCATATCAATTTTCGAAGACTCATTCTTACTTGCATTTTACAATAAAAATAAAATAAGCACCCCTAATTGCATAGGGATGCATTTCCCACATAGAGTTTTTGAATAAAGATTTTTTTACAATAACTAACATATTGTTACTTCGTCAGTACAATAAATATTAACCCCTTTTTATGTTTCATCCCTAAAATTGTAGTTTTCATATAAATATAACAAAATTTCATCAACAGCGGCAAAATTATATGATGGCATATCCTTCAAAATATTCAATTTTAGAACCTCTTCAAAATTATTGTAATCAAATTTTAGATTCTAGTTCAAGTCAATAATATTACACAAAATATACTATTTTCCATATTGCTCAATTCAAGGTACGTATTTATAATGACATTTATTTAAATTCTCAAATTTGTATATTACATACATTTACACAAAAAATAAATTTTTTTTGGTAAAATGTAATGTCCAAGGTGCTGAGGGAAGCCCGGGGGTGCGCTTAAGGGGTATAACTAGGGGTAATTTTGCATCGTACTTGGGAATGTAACCAATAGGGGTGGTTATAAACGCCACCGACTCGTTGATTAGGTTATAGCCAATATACTTCTGAGGTTATATGCGCGTTCATCGTGTACAGCCCACGTCGCAACTCTCTCTATTTTCCTCACTATTCTTTTTCTTCGATTCTCTCGGTTCCTACTCGTGTATTAGTTTTATAAATTACAAAATACATCTCTACCTCAATTAACAATTAATAATTTCTCAAACATTTTTCTGCCCTTAAATCCCTGGTTCTAACTTTGCCTATCCAAGTTTCCTAAGTTACTATCGTACCTGTTAGCATGCGTGACAGAACCCATATATCATCCCACCTAAGAAATTTTTCTATGTAAAGGCCGTTATTCGTTCCTTTCGACTCGAAAACCCTCGAAACGTCTCAATATAAACGTGATATTTTTACGATCCGATTAGTCGTTTCACAACCGATGGAAAAAAGCTCGGGACATTATGTATCACCGTGTTCCGCTGTCAAATCGAAAAATCGCCCTTATCTCCCATCAAATTTATACAAAATTTAATTCAAACATCGCCGGCGTATCTGATATCATGGGCAATAGTCACGATAGTACTTGCATTTCAAATTAGTTTCGATATCGGTTTGATTGTTCTCGTCTCGGCGCAATAAGTTCAAGGGGAAAAAATAAAAACGCTTTAATAGATCGACGATTTTTAATTCGTGGCAGACCAACACGATACTTGGGTAATTAGAAAAAATGAGGCGAACGAGCCTCATTCAAGCCCTATTCAAGCGACGAGGTTAATTGCTTAAAATTTACCTAATGGTTAAGAAAGGGTAATGACTATAATAATTAAAATTTACAAAAGGTGCTTGATGATATTCTCATTCAAAGTTGTGCTCTAAAGCGCAGTGGTAATGCTGTTTACATAAATGGTAAAAAAGGAACATTATTTGTATTGGCGAAACGTTGCTTAGCAGTTTATTGATTATTTTAACGAAATATGCAAATGAAGGTTATCGATTAGTTGGGGGCGATATTTTAATTGCTATTCTTTTTATTGCACGCAGTTTTATCTGAAAATCGATACGAGCTATTTTTGATAAGGATATTTATACGCCTGGTTCGCATTTACCGTGAGTAAATCAATTAAGGCCGTATTTAAATTAGAAATATCAACGTCCCAGTTTTATTATCCCGATGATTTCATTGTCGTAGGTATTTTTCCAATTTGTGTCCGAGCGGAATCCGCTCACCCCTCATACGACAACAGCAAAACCTTTACAAGAAAAATATTACACGGGAAACGTCTCGTGTTCCCTTCGGAATGCCATTAAACATACAATTTGAATTTTTTATCGAGTTTCGTCATAATACCCTTCCCCTCCTCTCCCATCGCCACATTCAATACGTCCTTACCTTATTGGCATTTTCCTATTTTCGCATATTTATGAATTGGCGAACTTTCAGAGGGGGCAAACAAATTGAATACCAGCCCCATGCATTATACACAAGCGAATTTGGAGAGTTTGAGAAAAGATATCTATTCTTCGATAACGCCTATTTAAATATTAAACACGCAAAATGGAACGCTTTTGAAGGCTGTTGGGGATAATCAGACCAATATCGGGATTATTACGCGTTCCTTCGGCGGGGGCCGCAAGAGGGGGACGATCCGGGGATCGATATGTTTTACATTAAAAAAAATCTCACAAGAATAACGAAATTACTAAAAGGACGTTTCCTTTCACATCTACGTAGATTTGAGCCTTGAAGTTAGTAGACGAGTTTCTCCGTTTGAACTCCCTCGTACTATTACCTACTGGATAATATTTTAACAAATTTCAAACTGGTTTAAATTTGGAACTAACGACAATTATAAAAATTGGCGAGATACGTCGATTTTTGTTTCGAAAAAGAACCAGTTTGCCCATATTTTCGACCCTATCGTTTCCACCGGTTAACCAGTGTGAGTACACCCCTGAAATTTAAAAGAATAGTCAAGTGACACCTCATTTTAAAGCTTATTAAATTCTGAATTCGATGTTTTTTTGTTTTTTAAATTTGGTTCAGTAATTTTCGAGGAAATGATCAAAAGGTATTCCATAAATAAGCAAAAAATGAAGAGGTAATTTCGAAGATTTCGAAGTTCATTTGTTACTTAGGCATTGATTTTTTTTGTATGATTTAGTTGTTTTAATCGTATCTTATTAAAAAAAAGTTTTACAAAATTTTGAAATAAAATAATGATCATCATCAAAGAATTAATTAATTTGCTTGAAAAGAGGTTCTTATAATATATGTTCAAAACGATTTCTGTCATCTTCAACAAGAGAATAATAAAGCCTGTTGTTAAACTCTTCTCGAACTTTCGCAAAGCGACGACATTCTTGAGTAATTCTATTTTTTAATTGAGTAATTCTTCAACTGAATCAGGCTGGGAACAAAAGATCGCCGATTTTAAATAACTCCAGAGGAAAAAATCCATAGAGGTTAGATCGGGTGAACGTGGTGGCCATTTCACTGATCCTCTTCTACCAATCCACTGATTCTGATAGCGTTCACCCAGCTATTGTATAACAGGGAGTACGTATTGGGGAGATTCTCCATCTTGTTACAAATGGAGTAACTCTGTATTTGAATTTATAATTCTTGAATTATTATTGGTTCTATTGTTGTATATAACAACCCATTGTTGTATTCCAGTTTTTTAAGAGTAAAGGCTAGGCAATAATTCATCCTGTAAGGATGGAATTTGTGGAGTTTCAGAACCTTCCTTAGGGACTCACGCGATAGGCCAGTCTCTGTGGCTGCTTGACGAATCCACAAAACTGGATCAATAGCGATCCAGAAGTCTAGAGGATTCAATAGATCAAAGAAGATCCAGAAGAAGAATTTTCAGAAGATTTCTGAGCAGCATCGTTCAACACCCTTGGTGTAATTATGATTTTTGACAAAGTAACACAATGACTGGAAAGATCGTTGGGTATATCGAACCAAATTATACTTGGACCTGTACTGTTGCATATCTTGGAAGGCATATTGAATTCTCTTTCAATTTTTCCCTCCCTAGTTTCCCCTTAGTTTCATGGTCAACCACCACCTATGAAACTTTCTTCAGAGCTCTGCTTCAACTATGCAACTTCTAAAATCGCTAAGTAGTACCAAAATTAACAATGCTCGAGAAGCAAGTTCTTCAATAAACTTCGACCTCCTTAGTTAACATATGAAGTCTCTAAGTCGGCCAGTCAATTGTATTTCATTATGCTAAACGTGCTGTTAATGGCGGAACGTAACGTATAAAAGGAGGAACGATGATCATCGATGATTTCCCTAGCAAATTGGCCGAGCCTCCGCAACCGCATCATACCCGCGAACGATTCTTATTCTAAGACAAACAGAATTGATGGAAACGATGAAAATTATCTAAGAAAATATTGATACAAGGTCTTTTAGAGTGTGTGTTGAAGCGTAAAGCCTTTTGTATTTGGAATATCAATTGTATTCTCGGCGGGCTTTGATAAAACAAACGAAAGACGTCGGCGGTTCGACAAATCGGATTGGGAATTTGAAAACTTCTCGGCAGAATAGATGACAGCGCGAGGGGGCCAGCCCGACGCGATCGCCGCCCCAACGAGCGCGTGCGTTAGGGACGAGACTCGCTCGAGGCCCTCGGTTAAAGTGTGCTTTATTGACGGGGGGAAGTTTTTGAATGATTCTCGACCGGGAGTCGAAATTCAAAGATGTAAACTGGAGGGTGTTTTAATCTTCGGCAAATATTTAAGCGTTTACAAGTGGAATATTTTCTATTCACAAATCAGAAATTAGCTACATTAATATTCATCTTTGATTGTTCCACGAATTCACGGGGAACTTTCTCAAATATTCCATTAATAAATGATTTTGATTCGTCGAGTTGGATTACGTCTCGACATTCTGTAAAACTGGGATTTAGTCGGAGGGGGGATAGATAGTTAATTAAATATTTCATAAATGAATTCAATTTATTTTCAATGGACAAAATCAAATCACAATTATCGATCGATATGTCGGAACCCACTAGGTCGTTAGCGTAGATATAGGATTGATACTGTATAATCGATATCGATTGCGTTCTAAAATCAAGCACTGGTTCACGTATGATATCAATTACTAATAGTCCAGTTACTGACTTAATTCTTTACAACTGTTATAGATTTTTCTCAAAATTTTATTACTCTTACATATTTTCTTTTCGATTTTAAGTTATAAAACAAATATAAGCAAAAAACAAAATTTTTCAAAAATTTGATCAATCAAGTTTTTTGTTGAAATTACGCATTTTAAGTACACCAAATATCTAGAACACGTTGTTAGAACATAAATACAGACACCTGTAAATTGATTAAGTTTAGTTCCAATTCTGTCGCCAGAGTTACTAATATTTTTATTAATTTTTCCTTCGAAAAAATGAAACTATCATGTTATTTTCATCACGTCTCCGTTAATTTCGATTCTAAAGACTGTTTTTAAAGGTTTTTTAAAAAGTTTTGAATACTTTTTCTCTTAAACTCATCGTTTTGGCGTAATTTCACGTTGAACGGTTCGAATTTTGTCTCTAGCAGACACATAGTAACTGCGCAGGGATAATTTAACCTGAAAATGATCGTAACACTACATCTAGCAACGTCGCGAATGACTACAAGTGTGAGTAGCAGATTTATTAGTGCGAGAGAGGGAAATTCAGTATTCACCACTTCTTATAATTGGTGCGCACAAAGCGAGCGACGTTGCCAAGTTTATCCAGCAGCTTTCACCAGTACAATCAATCCATTAAATCCCATGATGCAGGTATCTAAATATAATTTTCGGAAGGGGAAATATTTTATTATCAACGTACCGATTTTCGGACTGATTATATGTGTATTAAAGCTCTTAAAGGCTTTTTATGATAGGGCCGCCTTTGTTTGCCGCTAGTATTAAACCATCGATTGGTTTAAGTTCGACAAACACCCCGAGGCGCGCAGAACGTACGCAACTTGGCTTTTGTTCTCTTTCCATTGTCGCAAAAATACGAAACCTTTCTCCATATTAACCCATTTCGTGTTTGAAAGGAAACGAAATATATATATAGAGTGAGGCACGACGGAGCAGGCGGAGGTTTTTTTATCAATCATTCCGTATACGATTCCTAAATGAAACGTAGACTTTCCGAATGGAAATCTTAATTATTAATAGACTATTACTGGGTGAATAGGAGCTTTGCGACACGAAATAAACGAAGCCTTCAGATTCCATTTATAAAACGATCTCCTTCTATAAATATGTGTGTGTCTCGGGCTTTGAGGGGCTCGCACAATCCCCGGCCCTTTTCTCTAGCACGGTACGATATTTGGGCGAGGGAAATGACATGAATATGAAAAGCCGGAACGGACACGTTTGAAAAACGCATCGATATCAGCACTACTCTCCTCGTTCCCTTCCCTGTACCCCACCTAACTTTAAACACCCCCGACAACTCCAAAAATCTTCCCTCGCGCCTCCCGAAAACTGTAACTCCTAATTTGTAATTTGCAAGTGCGTTGAACTAACGTCGCCGGGAGTGTGTCAGGAGGGCTGTTAAGGAGAAAGTTGGCGAAAGTCGCACTTTTGATTATTAAAAGCAAAAGTCGACTTTATCCCGTCGTAAAATAAGAGCAGCGAGGCCGCGGGAGGAGCTAACAATAAGAGGTATGATTAAAATTATCATGGCCTGCTCGAGAGTGTGATTGCGTTAGTTAAGGATATTACCATTGGAAAACATTGGCGGGGAGGCGGGAAATTTTTGACTCCACATGTAGCGAGCGTCGAGAGAAGTTCACGACACTTGTTTTAATGACAGGAGCTAACACGACACTAGACTGTCGATTTATTTTTGGAAAATTTGCTAAAAATTATAATTTTCTTCTTACTCAATAAACGCAGGATGGGTCCAATATTACATCTACATTGAATTAGGGACTGTTCATAAACCACGTGATCTATTCGAGGAATATTTACACTCCCTATCCCACCCAGATTTCCTTACCCCCGCCTCTTAAACTTTTTACACTTGAAAATATTTTAAATTATCACAAATTTACCATTGTTCAATTGTTATTTTTCTAAACCATCTGAAGTTACAAAAGGTGAGAGTAGTCAGCCACGTGAATCATTTTTAATAGGTGAATTACTACGTTCTACGTCCTCCCCTAAAATAGACCATGTTTACCTACTAGCTGTAATGGTCACCACTAGCTCATAGTGCCATAACGGCCCTACACTATCTTATTAAAGTTAGAGCACGCTGGTGACCAGCAGGATAGGGTCGAGAGAAAATCCAACATAAACATCTAAATCCCACATTTCAACAGTCATTCCCTTGAGATAACACGCAATAAGACTTTCGTAATGAAGAAGATAAATGAAGAATCAAGAGGTTTATTACATCCTTATGAGTTTCAAGTCAGGCAGGGGAAACTCCTTGGGAGCTGGCACATCGACAGATATGCCAGTGGTTCCTTTACAATTTTGAAAGCTCAGAATGGTTTTGATGATGAATCCAGAAGGTTTCTGGTTATGAAAGCTAAATAGCCTAAAATGCATAGAATAAGCATATTAGAAACTCTAAACCAGGTAAGTTGTTTCATCATTAAATCTTGAAGATTTGCAGGTGTTTCAAATAATGTCATTTTAGTTTTAAATGGTGCAAAGAAAATTTAATCAAAACTGGTGATGCTAATAGAACGTTACATGTCCAAGTGCCTTATCTGCTACCGTATGCGCATTTAATTTTTAGATAATTACGTTAATAACGGTTATAACTTTTGGTTATTTAATATTATGGATTCAAATTTCAAATATTTTGCTAGATAATTCATTTAATTTCTTTTTTATTCCTTTGTTCGGTAAGTAATTTACGATTGGCTAATTTCATATTATTCGAATATATATTCACGCACGCCCCCCGTAATTAAACCAATCCCTTGAACATCCTATAGAAAGGCGGAGGTTTCTGACTCGAAACCACTACATTGTTACTTTGATTAAATTTAATACCAGTAGTGTTGAGTTCGGGTGCGAATTTACAATGCGTTTGGTATTTAGAAATACTTCTGGAACCATTTATGGCCGCTCGTAAATCTAGAAACTTTCAAGGAGGAGTAGATTTCGCTTAGATTTATTTGCGGAACCTGAAACTTAATGTGCGAATTTGTTTCGGGCATGTATATACGGGAAAATCGGGAGAGAAAGGGTGGGAGGGCCCTCGAGGAGATGCTCCATCGGGCCTCAAGGAAACGGGGGAGTTCCGCCTAAAAATATTTGTATTATTCCTTTTTTTCGGTATTTCGTGTCCTAGAAATCTGTTCCCGGATCCCCCGGGACGCATTCGTACGTCGTGTATGCGGTACGGGATCGTGTGCCCTACCCGCCATAACGCGCACACAGCTGGATACCTCACCCTAGGTGAAAAATCATTTATACGTGATTACAGATAAGTTATGTGAAAAATTTGAACGCAATATCGCTATTAATATTAAGCTTGACTGAGTACTTAGCATAAATAATAAAAGAGATGAGGCGATAAGGGCGGTTTTTTCGTGGGACAGGCCGAAAATTATTAATTAACAGCAAACGGCGGGCATAATTCATGCGAAACGATTTAAAGTGAACCATAGTACACATTGAAATTTGAGGGAAGGCACTACAATTTAATCAGGCGAGGGAAATTTTCCGATGACGAAATATGCAATTTTCACGTCGATTAACGCCGCATATCCCGATCCATCCTCGACAAAACGCCATCTAAAAATACTCCCCGAACGTATTTAACTAAATGAATTCGTAGCATTAACGCTATCTTATTTATTAAACGAATTATCAAGAGAATAGGGCCCGGAATGACGTGATAAAAAAATCAGTTGATCACGGAATCTAACAACGCGAAACGACTATAATTAAATCAAATTAAATAACATTACTTGTCCTAATTAATAAATCTTTCCCATTAAAAATGTATAAAGGGGACGGGTCGCAGGTACGATACAAAAATTTGTCAGGTGGTCCCATGGTGGATATTGAGCTTAATTTAATCCGGCTAATGCATTCTGCGTTGGAAATAAATCATTATTCAAAGCCGTTGGTTCATACTTTAAAACGCTACGCGTGGAAAAATTAGGAAATTACAGGAAAGGAGCCTCGCATTAACATATGCAAGTTCGGTATTACGGGCTACAACCCTTCTGGAAAACCGTTTAAGCTGTTTTTAAATTTTGGTGACGATGACTGGCGCAACCACCAAAATATCGATAAAAATTTCCGTATCACCAAGAAATTATCAAGAAGTTGGTAACAAAAAATAAAAAAAATCCGCTCGAATCATATCAAAACGGCGTCCAGGAGATCCAGGGGTGGATGTAGTGAAATACTGCGTTGGAATATATGCTGTTTCTCAGAAACGACAGGGGCAACAAAATTAATTGTGGCGCCACTTATCAGCAACACATTAGCAACAAAATATGCCGATAGAATCAAATCAATATCTCATCCTATTCAGGAGATACAGGGGGAGCTGTTGTAGGGTAATATCAATATAATATTGTGCTGGAATATCCATTGCTTTTTAAGAAACTTATTGAGCAATAAAATTAATTTTGACGCCATATATCTATATAACACTATATAACAAAATAATGCTGATAGAATCAAATTAAATTCTCATCGCGTTCAGGAGATACAGGAGGGTCCTAATGTATGTTGGAATATCCACTGTTTCTCATAAAAGAATGGAGCAACAAAAGTAATTCTGGCGCCAAAAATTACCAAAAAAGCAGCAACTTATGGTGTAGGCTCGAACTCTTAAATGGATATCCTAGCGTAGCAAGTCTCATTCTATTTAAAAATTTTCCATGGGTGATATTTACGAAGCCATAACAGAAAAATTGACGGAAAACTCATGAAAACTTGGAAATTTTGTGAAAAAATATTTTTTATCGGCCCATTGGTCAATTGTCGAGTAACAGAAAAACAAGTTACGCTAAACAAATGCCCTTTTGCCTCTTTTGGAGCAACAATTTCACTTATGACGGTCGTACTTTGGGGTCGCTACGTTTCACAAAGGGGATTTTAGTTAATTAAATTTTTTAATGTGTAAGAAAAGCCTTAGAAAGTTAGTTCGTTTGTTAACAACTACTCTCTCAGTCGTAATAAACTAACCGATCACAGTTTTGTAGCGGGAAAATACACCCACTGAATGTGTATCTCCTCTTAAGGATACACCTCCAAAAACGATACTGATAAACATTAAAAAACGATGAGGAGTATGAATACAAGTGAAAATAAATGATACAATCAGCCTAAAGATAAGGAGGAAGGGAAAAAAGCGAAGTAAAAGCAGTGTGCTTGTATAGCAATTACCAAAAAATTACGTCGATCGAAAATGATGTTGACAGGGCAAAGGGCAAAACGAAATTCAAGCCTACCTAAGGATACAAACTGATAGTTAGGAGTTTCGAAAGTAAATCATAAGAACCATTTGTTTTTAGCGGAAAAAATTTCCTCTAAAACTATATGCCATTAACCGCTTCATTTCCTCGGTCGTACATCACTTATCCCATATTTCCATCAGTCATCCAACAATACATCACCAATACCTTATTTTTTGTCCGCGAAAGAGGAGAGGAGAATCCCCCCACAATATGTCTGATGCCTCCGGTATTCCCATAGCTAATATTTCTTGGCGTTTCTGTCAGTAAATTCCCCAAATTGATTTGCTCTATCAACGAAGCGACAGCCGACAATGTATTATATTGTTTTGTTGGTCTTTGTTCGAGGAAATTGAGGTTCTTTCAGTTTTTTCCTCCGCTCAAACCGCTCGTTTACAATTATCTCGTGCTTTTCGATACTCGTTCCGCGAAGATTGATGATGCGGCAATGAGGGAATTTATTTTTATAAAAGGTAATCGAGACAATAAGACGTCGTAGATAAACCGAAGGTAACGGCCGCGCAATAGGGCGACGGGCGTCCCGACCCCCATCCAAAAATCTGTCGACAATAGTAATATGCAAATATTCGAAAACATCTCGCGTGTATATCGCCTCGCCCGAAGGGAGGAGGAATCGTTTTGATTTGGATAAAAGACAGAAGAAATAAAGAAAGCCATTTCGCGTATTGGATACAACCATTAAAAACAGTCTGATATGCACAATAAAATATAAAGCTACTTGGTTTATGGCCCTTTTGATATGCATGCAAAAATATTGGGAGATATATTTCAAACTTCATCGTATCCGAAACGCTGCGGGGGTTCGAATGGGGAGAAAGGGGGAGAAAACGGAAGAGGAGTTTTACACTTTTCCAACTGTGACATCATCGACTGGTCGAACGTGCTTTCGATTGTATAATCCAGGAGATATTGTTGCCAACACCAAACGACACCTCTTGTACCTGAAATTATGAGACATTACAAGGTTTCTAGTTCTTAGTTCATATGGAAAAATCCCCCACTGATCATAAAACTCCCTCATTTTCAAGTAGATTAAAAAATCGATATCAAGAAAGTACTTACACGGTACGTATAAAATTGCCCGCTCCCTTAAAATCCCCCATAATTATCCGGCGCGAGTAAACCGCCCCCGAGGCGATAAACATTGTATCAACCCCATCAACGCCACCATAATATTTCCCAAACACCCCCATAACCGTTCATACCTGATGATGGTGTTGGCGCGCGCGAAAATCCACATACTAAATTTAATCAAGCGAGTGCCCAAAAGGCTCCTTCGATCTAATAAAAGGACTTTAGCGACTACGTAAAGGGTTCGTTAAGACGAACGGCGGGAGTAAAAACGGGTAAGGGGGCCGGTTATTTACACCCTCATCAGTTTACAATGACCCTTGAAGGAAGGGGGTGAAGACGTGTATACGTGTACGTAGGGGGGGTGGGGAGGTGGTCGCGAACGCCACCCCCTTTGGATTTATGTGTAAACTGATAACCGTTCCGGTAAGTTACTGTGCGAGGCGTTAAGGATTACGAGATGTCCCGGTCGAGGATATTGCCAATAAACCGGATTAATTTACAAGTGTTTATTTGAGTCGGAATTGACGTTTTAGGGCAGAGAGACGTTTCTAAGCGTTTTACGACCCTTTGAACAACTGCATTCGAGCATTCCGCAGGGAAAACTTTCAAAAATCACGTCGGGAATTTATTATTGTCGAATATAAATCCTTAATTCGGTGCAAACATCCACATCATTAAGAGAAATAATGACTTATAACGTTTAATGCCATATTAAAATAATGTGAAGTCTTGGAAAATCATAGGTACAACCTACGAAAAAAATAATTTATCGACCATAGTCCAATCACAGCGTTTTCCGCTCCGAAATTTTTAAAATAAAAGTGACTTAGTGCCGATATGGGGTGAAACCAGGGGGTGAATGCCACCCCTTCTCTCGGGTGAAAATTTAAAAATTCAAAATGTCCTCGGGAATCGAAAAACAAATATATTTTAAGCAAAACCTGAAGAATGAAGTTTTTTCGATTACCCAATACTTTTCGACTTATTCGTGAAATGTCAAAAAAGAACCATGTTTTTCAACTGCTTTTCTGGAATAACTCAAAAATTTGACGTTTTATGAAAAAATCATTCGCATCTAAATAGAAGCTTACAACAAAACAAAGCAATCCATTGTTTGTGTTTAATGCTGTAGCTCTTACCAAGCGAGTTATGACTCCTTGCACGCAATATTTTATTTGTCCTAAAATTATTCTAAGACTTCAACGTTTAAAAACGAAAAAACGATAAATTCTTCATAACAGGGGTAGTTTTCACCCCTAAAAACAAGAAGTGCAAATTACGGTTAGGTCACTTTTGAAGTGGAGGGTAAGGTGAGCTCAATTCGAAATTTTGAGAAAAACAGATCCAGTTTTAAAGATTTTCGAGGTGATACATCATATGCTCAGTGACTGGACTAACAAATTGGTCCAGTAATTGAAGGTAAAAATATAGTATTACCTCAGAATACTTTCTGTCTGCACAGATTTTAATAAAAATTTGCAAGTAATATTATCTCACCTTATCCTTCAAAAGTTATAAGGGTGAAAACTACCCCTGTATACAAAACCTTCAAGAATCATAGATTTAAACATTATTTATATTGAAATTGGTTTACACTTAGTCCTTAAATTTTTACAATACGACTTAATTCCAACAAAACAGTTATACCCAGTGGAATAATAAAATATACGCGTGTTTCTGATGGTTTAAGGAAACTGACGTTATTAAAAATTCTCGAAATGCTTCGAAAGGGTAGCGAAATTACCAGAAATAGTACGAAACAATTACCGCATTAAGCGAGAGAGGAGAGGACTCTTCCTACGGTCCTGAGCGTGGCATGTCGGGCCTCTCATAAACGAATAATCTTGTATTTTTCACTCCCCCCCGACAAAGCCCCATATTTATAATAATATATATAATTAGCGATGTCGCCGTGTCAAAAGCAGTAGCGGGTTCGCTTTACAGTAGAGTTACTTTGTCTCTGCACGTATTAAGGATTTAACATGTGATGTGTGCCTGTGCGCGATGCCACCCCCTCGGGGTTGGTGGCTGGTTCGTTGGTTGGTTGGTGTCCTTCCCCTCGCGCGTCGCCACCCTGCGACCCCCCTTTCGCGAAAAGTACACAACGGCTCAGATTTTATTATTACCGACGCCGTTATCCGACAAGTTTCTTCCTTAGGATGAAGGATAAACTATCGACGACACTGGATCAAGGATAAAGGCTCAAGGATGATGAGGTACGAGAGCGATGGAAGAAAAAAGGGATGATGGAGGACAAAAATTACGCATTTATTTTGAATCGTAAGCGATAAAGAGCAAAGGATAAATGATTGGTAGAAATCGCCTCGAGAGTTTCTATTCGAAACATAAACGTGATATTCTCAATTTCTCGACATAATTAAATTTTCTTCGCCACGATTAAAGCGGATAGTTAGTATTAGAAACTCTCAACTCTGATGATGTGTAGCAAAGAGGCTCCGAGGTTGCCACAACCAAGGATGATAATTATCCTGTCCATCACAAAGACTGAAACCAAGGCGGCTCCTCAACAACAACGGCAACGCACGCCATCAAGTAAAGTTACCTTTTAAGGTCCGAAAACCCCCCGAACTTATCGTACATTACGCTCACGATATATCCTCATTGTAAGTACAACTGCCCCCACGGGGCATCTTTAACGGAATTAAATTTTATTTCAACAGATTAACTTGCCAAAGTAGTCAAAATTCTGTGACAATATTAAAATGAGCGATAATCGCGCTAAAGCCCTAGCGGTATAAGAGCGAACGCGTCCTTCCGAATTCAAAGTTTTCATTGGCACTTTTATATTTGTTCAGTTCGAGGTTTTCAGGGAAGTTTCCAAATGAAATTTTTTATTCATACGAAATCAACGGGAATGTAAAAATTCGCCTGTTTAGACGAGAGTTTCTTGTTCACCTCGTGGACTTTATAATTTTTATACGGGGAGGAAGCGTTAAAATTTATGTCTCCTCGACTTACCCAGTTAAGATTGTAACAAACTCGATGTGTTAATATTATATAGCGATTCTTTACATATTTTTTTACATATTTTACATAATTTCTTTAATAAAAATGCTTGAATTATAGCCAAAAAAAAAGAAAAAAAAAGACCAAACCTCTCAAAACGCGCCCTTAAATTGAATTACATTTCGCGATTCTACCTTCTTTATAGACTAATTGAAAATATGAACGGATAAAATTGCTTGAAGTGCCTTATTGCATTACATAGCCTGTAGCCTAGTAGTCACTGAAGTCATCCCAGTGAAGAAAATTGTCGTACTAGCGAGTTGCAGGTGATAAACTTAAATATCGTGCGAGACGACAACGGCCGAAGCACAATCTCGTGGTGACAAACGCGAAATCATTTAATTCACTACTTTAATAATGACTAAGCTCGTTTTGTGTATTAGAAATTGCAAATAATCAATTCGCGTGTCAAAAATATCCTTGACTGATAAATCAGATCCTCTTGGTAGGTCTGATCGCTTTCTCATCAACTCCTCTTTTTCACTTAGTACGAAATATGAAAATAAATTCCTGTACCAACATTAGTTTAGTAACTTTTCCAATCAGCACTCGACCCAACAATACAGGGTATTATGTAATTTCCCGCTCCTGTTTTGAAAAGAAAAATGGCGGCGTTATGATGTCGAAGTAACCGCTAGGCTGGTGATGACGGAATCGATACGATTTAGACAAAGATAATGAAGTTTTCACTACTAATCCGCGTTCTAGCGGAATTCCTACAATTCGTTCCCGAATTCGACGCGCCTGTCGCGCAGGAACTCCTCCCGCCCCCCCTATAAGATATCCCGACTAAATTAATAAAGTTAAGTATGAGAAAAGGAAACGGAAACACGTTAGAATTAATCCAAGTCGACTGGATAGATGTAAGCGAATTCGTCAGATCAGCTGTCAAGGAAGAGACAAGTCGTCCCCTCGATCCCCCTCGCATCCAGCAACGGAGAAATTTAATTAGTAGACAATACAAGCCACTTCACACCTCAGTCAGTACATACTTTACGATATCGTATCGCATTTCTGTTAGAATTGGAAGTCGATGTGATAGTGCTTCCTCCGCAGAGGCGGAACTCGATGGACTCAACTCCTACAAAAAATTAAACTTTTCCATATATAAGATCCTTAATGAAAGAAGATGTATTATAGAAAAATATCCAGTGGTTAACGTGGAAACGTGATCTTCACAAAGTTGAAGTTTCCATCGAAATTCCCAAGCCTAAGTCGAATTTTAATTCTACTACGAGTAAAAACACCTTCCTACTGCCTAATCGTACTGAATCAGTAACACTTTCCATTCTTTTGCAACCTTCACGCTTTCAACACCGTTTAAATCGTTTGCACCGCCTCTGACGCCTCGGAAGCAGCCCACAGTGCTAAATAACCAAGACGGTTCGTTAATTTGTGTCTTACAAGATAAGTTAGACATGTTGGATTGTACCTCTTTGTATCCATGATATGTACTGATTAAATTCGCGATTGTTTTACCCGTTTGATAGGAGATCTAGTTGAGGAGGTGTTGCATCTCACAAAAGTTTTAACTGCGATCGCACGTATATACAAGAGTCAGCGAGACGTTTCTGCGCTTAATTTCCACATTCCTGGGACACTTTTTGGAGTGATTAGTCTTGTTGGTAAAATTAAAATTTTATGATTACCTGAATTATTTCATCTGAGTTCTTGTTAGTTGTTGCCTCTAATAACTCCCCTGTATATTTATCATCACAAGTCCTGGATGCCATGTTAAGAGAATTAACTAATTGTAATAACCAGTACTCTATTAAAACTTCAACAGATTTAACCAAGAGGCTATGATTAAATAATGTTTCCTAGTACTCTAAAGGTAGTCAGGGCGAATATTTTTTGGCTGATTCATGCATGAATTAGAATATTTTAAAAATTAAATCGATTTTTCTTAAAAACTTCGTTCTTGAAAGCTGAAAATGATCCTGTCAAGCATTTTCTTGTCACAAGTCACTGTATGGAAGGTTCTCCCTTATCCACCCCCTCTTCCAGGGGGTGGAAGTGGGGGTGGTTGGTTAAAAACCAGAGTATACAGTATAGAGTGTACAGTATAGAGTTTCATACATAATGTTTCATCTATGAACTTCAATTATCGCTGATCCTTTATCCTTCTTCACATCTGATCCTTCGTCCTTGATTAATTGTTATTGGTACATCGTTTTTTATATTTAATTCTTGCTACTTGACCCTTAGTATTTGATACGTCGTCCTTGATCACTGAACCTTAACTTAAGTCGTCCTTGATCCTTCCATATATTATCCTTCTTCCAAGATTTTCCATTCATGGTTCTTCATCATTTTACCTTCGCCTTAGATGATTCAGCCTTTTTCCTTTTTCCTGGATACATCCTCCTTTATCGTTCTCTTTTATAACTCGATCATTCATTATTAATTCATCATATGTCAGCTTTAAAATTTAGTTACTGCTGACTAATCACATCCTTCATCCTTTTACTTTGATTTCCTATCCTGTAACACGTATCATTAATTCTTCTTTCCTGATCATCTAATCTTGCTTCTTCATCCTTTTACCTCTGAGTAAATTTTTCAATTTTGATCCTTTGTCCTTGATCAATCATCATAGACCCTTCGTCCATGAGCCTTCGCCTTGTTTTTTCCTTAATAGATTGAATTCCAAAGTCTTAACTAATAACAGTACATGCTAACTATCCTCTAGTGGTCGTCCATTATCCTTTAACATTGTTCTGATTTTCCTTTTATTTTTCGCCTTCAATAATCCGAAATTGTTAATCATTTTCCTCCTTGCATTGCTTGTACCTTATCATTAATATTTCCTTCTTGATCCTTCACCATTGATTCATTGTTATTGATACTTGATCATTTATCTATGAGTATTCATTTATAAACTTTAGTTATCGTTGATCCTTGACACTTGATCCTTCATCCTTGATTAAAGTTCAATATTTCGTCGTCCTTGATCGCTGTAACGCATTTAAACTTAGAACATCCTTGATCACATTAACCTTCTTCCATGATGCACTATTATTAATATTCACCCTAGATGCTTCACCCTTTTTTCTCCTTCCTTAATTAATTATTTTTTACCTTTAAACTTTAGTTATTACTGACTCTTCATCATCATTGATTCATTGATTGATCTAGCATCTTGCTCCTTGATCCTTTTACTCGTGAGTAGACTTTCAATTTCTGATTCCTTGTCCTTGAGCAATCATCATGGATCCTTCGTCCTTGTTTCTTCCCCAGGAAAGTGAATTATAAAAAATACTATATAATAATAGTGTATCCTAACTATCCTTTATTTTTCGTCCTTTATCCTTTATTGATGATTGATTTATTGATTAAATGATCCTTGATCATTTAAATCTGGCAATTTTTCGGCTAATTCTGACAGATGGAAAATATTTTTGGTTGAAGTCGTAGTACATTTTAAAGTAAAATTTTATTTCGTCTTAATAATTCCCCCCTTCCTCCATCTCCCACCCCCTGTTTAAGTATTTCCTTTCGCGTTCGCCGGCATGATTTTGTGATTTTCGCGATTTTAGCGCTACGTATATTTTTATCGTCACTCTATTTTTATGTTGTTTACGATTATAGCGACGATTGGAAATTCTGAATCCTTTCTTGAAGACGAGAATTATGATCGAATGGATGTTTTATGACGAATATCAGCGCACAATAGCTGCCTGTTCCCTTTATGGATGATAAAATTTTATTAGAAAATCATTTCGAGGGAGGGGAGCAGGGCAACGGTGAAGAAGGCAGGAATTTTTATGAATTTGTTATGATTGTCTGGAAAGATTACTCGGATAAATGATCGAGAATATCGACGAGGAGTACTTTTGTAAAATATAAATAAATAAATTCCAGTGGTGTTTACAGTTTCATCGACTTATTGATATCAAGTGGCACTTCATCATATCAATTAATCATCAGCATACAAATAGCCATTATCTGTACAGGAGGTGGTAAACAAATAAAATTCCATTGCAAACATGGCATTAAACAAACGAATAATTTAATTAAAATATACTCTAAACGACGGAATGTTAAATAAAAGTAGAAATTATTTAAATTAATATATTTGCAATAAATTTGTTTACCTGTAATAAAGTTATTTACCATAACTTTATGCATGAAATATAATTATCTTTTCGGGGTAGTAAGTAAGAGTAAATAATAATTAGACTAACCGACAAAAAGGGGTGGTTGAATGGAATTTCCACAATTATAGTTAATTTCGACATACAGAGTGTTTTGAAAATAAATCGCATCCTTTTAAAGGGTTCAGTCTTATTATAATAGGACGTTATTAAAATGTTTATCATGTCATTTTTAGATTCCCTCGATGACTTCTTTGAGCCGATTTAATCTACCCCTCCCTTAATGTACGTACACACGTGCATAGTATAGATGTACTCAAGGGCGCAATACGATACAAATCACTTGTGTAACACACATTCGAGCCTAATCTGAACCCAGGAGGACACGTATTTGTTATTGATGGTCAATATCTATGCATGATCCCATTTCTCCCCAACAAATAAGGTAGCGGGATAACCCGTTCGCATTGTCGATCGCGATCAATTATCGTTTTTCCAATTTTTCCACCCTCCTCCCGTCCGTCGTTTTTCGTAATAGAAGGGTGTAATCGGGAGGATGTTCCCCGCTAATATCCGATGAATAGGTAATGGGGGCGAAAAGGGGTCGCATCTGTTCGGCTGCGGGAATTTTTTGTTTCGCGGGATAATTTTTGTCGAACGCGGAGTTCCGAATTTCTTACTCGCCAGGTAAAAAAGGAATCCGCGGGTACTATAATGAAGGTGGGTTGAAATTCGAAAACTCCAAGACAAAGGTCGGGGTGATATTTTTATTTGAACCACCCTGTACCTATTTACTTTACTGCCTACAATAATGTAGCTTCTCTACTGATTACCATTATGTTCAACTGTCTAAAGAAAGTGTCTGAAATTAATTACCAGGTTAGTTTCTTAATTAATTTAGAAATCACTAATGATTTCTGAAATTTACTTGGACAATTAATACAGTTGATAGTATAGTGATAGCACTATACTAACATATGATTTGAGATTATAACGAAATCGTCAGTTTTCATGCATATGTCTATGAGAATTTTGCCTCTTTAGATTCTCATTACTTATCTATTATTAATTAGAAATTCTATATCTGGCAAAATGGGAATTCTATATGTCTTTGTTCTGTGTTATGGAATAGAAAAATAATTTATTTCAATCATTTCAAACATATTTGTTTTTGACAAATTTCGAAAGAAAACGTGTTCAAATTTCATAGAGATTAGAGGACCCTAACTACATTTCTATATATTTTTCTACATATTTCTATTTTTCGATTAGACTTTCCATCTTTTAAAATCACTTTTTTAAGTAATATTCAAGAATAAAATGAAGCCATTAAATTGAAATTTCTTCCAAAAATGCGAATGGGGGAAAAATACGAAAAATACCATCCCTGTTGGTAATAAAGCCTGCTGCCGTTTTGTTCATGCCGCCAGCTGCATCCTATGCATATAGTGAGGGAAAACACGAAATAAATGGACGTCCACCACTGTAATTAAGTAAACAAAGTCAGTATATATTCCGAATTTTTGACTCACAGTTTGAAACAAGTCGGTAGTTGGTAATTTTATAATAAATTATTATTATTATTTTTGTCATCGTTTTAGCCTTCACAGCCTATGTAGCTATGGTAAGGTAACTGCGGTTATAAACGAGATTTTCTTGAATTTACTGTTTTAGTAAAGGATTTCTAAAAGCAGTTTACAAACGAACCGATTTCTGACGTCATTTTAATTCTGACAATGTTAGAAGTCATTTGAAAACGCACAAACATTTTAAGCTTTGGCCTGGTGCATGAATCATCTCGATATAAAATTTCAGATGCATCGAAACGCAATATTTCAATTTCTATCGCACTAAGCAATCTTTGATGACACCAATAAAGTAGATTTTCATCGTGCATTACTTCTAGAACTTTCTGCTACATCTGCATCCGTTCGATACCGATAAATCCTACGCCTTCATAGGCGATTTTAGGTGGCGAAAAACCTCACCGCCGGTAATGCCGTTTCGGGAAGGAGAGAGGAGCGCCCAACTGTTATTTTCCGCGGCGCATCCTTCGAGTCGAATGATTCCCAAAGCCGGCGATTTGGAAAACACTAAATTTTATTTTATTCCTTTGTTTTACATGCCATTTGTTTTTTCCTCTTCTCTCTAACGTAATCGATTAAGTCTGGGAAATTTTAAATGGTCCGCTACACCCGATAAATTTCGAACGTATTGTCTGTCCTCGAATAAATTCTGCGGGATCCCGCTCTCCTTACCGCATGCGGGGAAGTAAGGAGGAACAGAGAGAGAGAGAGGGAAAAAAGTCATGACGTTATCGAATGGGATTCAGTTCGATTTCCAGCGTTGCATCCTATCGGGAAGTGACGGGATTCTTCTTCTTCTTCCCCGATCGAAATTTCAATTAAGAACTTTTACATTATTAATTTCTGCATCAATAAATAGAAGCGCGTATAGATGATCCCATACCTACGGGTATGAAAATTTAATCAGTGTTTGCATAGAAAAGCAGAAATCCACGTGAAGGGATGAAAACTCACCCTCTCGTGTTTTAAACCTCCCCTTGATACTCTCTCGCTCTTATATATATACATATATATGCGATCCTCTCGCGCCATGTCGCTGTCAATACATTTTATTACGAGAGGAGTCGTCGGGAGAATTTCGGTATGGAATCTCTTATTTAAATTAGTCGAGCTTTAATTGAAAATCGGAATGGAGATTTTCTGATTAGGACCCTGTTTCACTTTCACTACCCCCTATACATATATATACATACGATACACACTACATCCTACGATCTTGTGATATTAATAATATTAATAATTTGAACGGTAATTGGAAAACTTTTATGGATTTCGAAGAGATGACGTTCTCGATTTATTTTAAACCGTTAATGAAAGCCTTTTCCTCATTACTTTTTTGGAAATTAACGTTGAAGACCTCTTAACGAACTTTTGATAGCGATCTCTAGCAAAACTTGTCCTCGTATAATTATTTTAGTATTAATACAGTGCCGGTTTGTCTTAAGAGGCTTAAAATCTCGAGTACCTATCAAATTTTAATTACAAATTATAATTACTACTGTTTCTTGCATGATTTAAAAATGTTTCATATTTTTATTACCCGGGGTAGGTCTTCAAAAAATTCACGAAGGAATTTTCATAAGTAATCCGCACCATCGACAAGTTAAAAATCTTTTTTAAATATATTTTTAAGTATCTTTCTTTAATCGATAATGGAAAATGTATATTAAATACTTATTACATAATAGAAAATTCACTTAGCCCTTCAATGAAATTAAAGTTAAATGATAACAAAAGTAAGCATTCCACTTGGGAATTAAGGGAGATACACGATTTAAAAGATGAAATTAAAACGACAGCACTATTGTCGATAGGGCAGTTTAAATCATCCTTAAATATCTTACGAATTCTCTTCTGTCTTAGGAAAAGGACTTGCATAAGACTACAGGACAAACATGAATCCAGATCTACTGAAGAAAATCACAAGTGTGAACGAGGAAATTGGATGGAAGCTCAATAATCGTTGAGTGAAGAATGGAGGCACAATGAAGAAAATAAAGCAGATGAGGAGGTGAATGACAAAGTCACCAGAAAAGTGAAGAGGATAGAAAACAGGAGTCAAGAAAAGAAGGTGAAGGACGAAGGAACCAAGGCACTGCAGGGCACTAGAGTGGAAGAGGACCGATATCAGGAGGCTCCAACGATCAATTATGGAACAGAAATGCTTACCCTTACAATAGCAATTGTCGAAAAGTACAAAATTTTCTTAGAGAAAACTGAAAAAATCAATTCTGTGGATCAAACCTCGACGATCGCATGAGGACGTAGAAATATGGAAGAGAACAGGTGTGAGAAGCATAATGAAGAATGTGATGAAGCTAAAATAGGAAAAGTTTCTACACGGACAGATAGAAGAAGCAGAGGAAGACCTCCTGTCAGATGGGAACAGGACACTAAAAGAGTTCTGGGGCATTGGAGGAGATTGGTTGTAGATCAAGCTTCTCGAAACGTTCACGAAGGGGTATGAAGGTATAATGAAAGGCGTTGCATGGATTCACGTTGATGAAATGATGGGATTATTAAAATTTTTGTTTACAGCCCTTTTGATTTACTGATTAGACAATATCATAGTCAGTTATTCCCTATAGTTTGAACCTAGTAGGGTTGGTGTCTCTTCGGTACTAATCTTTGAATAGCTCGAAGGTATTGGAGCCTCAAAAATTTTCTTACTATACAATTGATGGGGAGAAGAAAATTGAATTATCGTCGGGAAGTAAGAGTCATGAAAATCTCTCGAACCACCACAAAATTTCCACGCCGTTCCTCGTGCCGAATCCAAAAAATTTTTTTCAAAGAAACCCTTTTGTTCGTCGATCGTCCTTCCCGTCAACTTCCAATTCCCGAAGTGCTCGAAAGCAATAAAACTCGCAGCGAGTTCGCCCCGGAAACTCGATAAAGTGAATTGCGCTTTTTAACCTAATTTACAGAACTTGACACCTCGGATATCTTAAATAAAAATCACCTCAAAGGGAGACGTGTTCGGGGCGCTGATGACGGCGGCACGACGATCGGGAAATGGGGAATCGGGAATAATTTAGGCGGGCCGATATTCCCGGACGGGGGTAAATTCGACTCGACGAAATGGGAAACGAGTAGGTAATTTTAATGGCAAGGTACGAAGTGCGATACCTCGTGCAACACTGCTACTCCGGACGTGACTCGTGTCATAATAGGGAGTCATAATTATTTTCGTTTATCGTATGAGTTATTGTGATTACAATGTTGTCCACTTCATTACGATAAATTTATTACAGGGCGTTATCGGTTCTTTTCCACACGTTAAAATTTCAAATCACGTTCTTGTCGTTGAAGCAAAGTTTAAGTATGTACTACAGTTGATACGGTTGTTTGCTTGTGGCAAAGTCCGGAGAAAATTTGAAAAACATTCGACGCTTACAAAACTTAGTAGACGTTACCCACCTCTATTAATCTCCTTTATGCAAAAAGAAAAATTTTCAAAAGCACCCCTTATCCACAGTAAATACACGGAACTGCCGATTCTCTTGCGGACGATAGGCGCAATTTACCCCCGATCCGTCTAATAAGGCGGCGGCGTTCCTCTTCGGAAAATAAAGTTTGGGAGCAAGGCAAGATAAAAAGATTTTAAGGGAGGGAAACAACCACTTATTTCGAACGGGCGATCGGTATAAGGCTTTCGCTTTGATCTTCGGTTAAGCTGAATTCGTAATTGAGGTGGAAAAAAATTAAAATTGGGCTCTTTGCTACGCAACACGGGGATTAGTTAATATACCGGGATCGGGAGAGGGGGGATAACAAACAGAGGGCCGAATCGACGAGGCGGCGCAAAAATCCGGTTCGAGTAGGAATAAGGAAACGCGTGGAAAGGGACGCGTCCTCGTGTAATCGCAAATTTGTTCTTGCGTACGCTAAGTTCATTAAAAGTTAGTAACTAATGCGAATCGAAGCGACGGTATGTACATTTGTACATGCACATTAACGTGCATTCGCCCAAGCCCTCCGTTACACAGCCTCCTCCTTTAAATTCCACATCAAAAATTTAATCAACGTAGGAGACTTTCTGCCCTGACTATAGAGGGATTAAGTGAGTTATACGAAAGGTGCTTATGCAGATTTATCGAGCGACATTAAGAAGGCAACCTTGATGAAAGATACCTCAGCGCACGGAGATCCTTCCGGCCTCACAAATCAATCAATGCTCAACATAGGTGCAGGTGTTGCTATGGCGACTTAACGTTGAATTAAAAATGATCCATTAGCGGATTGGCAGATTATTTTTTAAGGCGAACACAAGGAATCCGTGGTCAACGAAGCTTGAGAAAAATCTGCGAGTCGTCGTTGATCCAGGAATTAATTTCTCATCGTCTCAATGTGGGATCAGGAGCCTCACGCCTACAAAGCATCGGTTTTTGGCGTTTTAATGCGGGATCTGCATATTCAAATGGCCGAGTGAAACATCAACAAACGTTCAGATGGTGTCGGAAAAGGACGGAGGAAAAAAGCTGAAGTGTAGTGGCTGTAGGCAGCGGTGGGACGAGGAATCAGGCGAAAAATGCAGTAAGGGAAATAATTAAATTGTGGAGGAAACTTAGTTGCGTGTATCAAAAAATTTATCCTAGCACGAAGTGCCATAGCTTTCTGTTAAATGTTCTATGGAGTATATAAAGCTTGAATATAAACTTCTGGGGATTTACATATCAAAAGATATAAAGAAATTTAGAATCCCTTCTGCAATAAGAATCTAAGTACTAAAACCAAAAAGAACAGAAACTTATAATCAAAAGAAATTTTTTTTAACCCTTTACACTCTGGACCTCTACACTTTATACTTTGGAACTCAAAAAATATTAGATTTTGCGAAATACCTCCTGCAGTTTTTAAAATTACGTGAAATTGTAGAAAATTATATGGAACGCGAACATTCCCACCTTTCACCTTTGCTATACTAGCATGAGAGATTGCAGGGGTGGAGCGAGAACTAGCATGTGTGTCCAAATGTGCGCGGTATAGCTGCGCTTTCGGTCTCATATGTCAGCGAGAGCGCGCGCATGCAGCGATACTTGTATTACAAGCAACTATAGGACAGATAAGATGTGTTTTTATCCTCAACACGTGCAAAACAGCTTCTTCCTGTATTTAGCGATAGCAACATCGATTCTTTCTGTGTTTTATATTTGCCGTTCTATTAAATATCGTTCGTATCAATATTTCGACATTGCCGTCGACACTTGAAACAAATTTAAATCGCAGTACGCCACTGCGTTCGTATTGCAGTTGTTCTAATCCAGTGTCCTGCAGGATTTTCCTCAACCGAGGACAGCTCGAATATAGAAGCTTAACTCCTTTCAGATTTCATTCGACGAGTCCGTCTATTACTACAACCGAATGTTCATCTCGTCCTCTCCCGATCCCTGTTTCTCTCTCCCTCTCTTTCTCTCTTTAGCGGGCTTCCTCCCTTGGCGTTTTTGCCCCCGCGAGCACAAAAGAAGGACAACAACACTACGGGAGGGATTTGGAATCGTCGAGCCCTTCCAGGTTGCAAGAATGACATGTCAAGTGTTCGTCGAGTTTGATATCTGTGATTGTGCAGGCAATCAGGATATTTTTATAATGACGCACGCGAGTAGACGGCTTAATCTTTCGCGAAATTAGGAATTCCGAATTTTTGCTTCGCGAGCGTTTGTTTCGTTCCCGTCTTCCTTTTTATTTTTGTTTTCGGGAGGACTTTTGTTCGCGAGGGATATGGAAGGGCGGCGATGCCTACAGGGATAGTGGCTGCTCTTTGAAACGTATAGCGGCGATGTTTTGCTCTTTATGGTAATGCGCGGATCACAGGTCGACAAAACGTGGAAGTAAGCGGATATTTAAGTACGCGAGGTATCTAGGAATTTTTCTAGGTGATTTTAGTAATACAATACTTTTGTGCGAAGTGGACGTCAAGAGCGGAAAAAAGTCCGTTAGTGTTTTTTGGAATTTTTACGCAATAAGCTGATCGAAGTTTAGTTCCTCACATTTCCTTCCTATTTTTGTTCTTCAAGGTGATTTGTACTTTTCAAAAATTTAAGAAAATTAAACGTTTTTGAGTCATTCCTTTATAGTCTCAATACTAAAGAATTCTTCGAAAAGCCATCATATTTTAAGTAAGAGAGAAGCTACTTCCTTTACAAATGAATCGTCTCTGAGGACCAAAACGTAAAATCCACTCAGAACTTTCTGAACTTTCCAAGAGAATTTTTGAAATTTTGCAACATGTACTATTTTTTTCTTAAGCGTTTTTGATATCTTGCGAAACTGTGCAATCGTTTAAAAATCATTTTCAAAGGTTTCCAAAGAAACTTTCCTTTGAGTTTTAGATTTATAAATTTTATTCGAAGCGTTGTAGAACATCGAAAGTTTCTAAGAAAATTACAAAAAAAATCTTACTACGAATTAATTTCTGAACTTTTTTGACATGTCGCAAATGTAAGAAAAATAATAAATAATAATAAAATAAAAATAAATGTCAGTGCAAATCGTTAGATGGATCTGGTTAAGGAGAAAACATTACTTAAGTCGTTACTAATACAAAATTGACTTAAAAATGAGGCACCGCTGGTAACTCGGAGTATTTTTTCGTTAAATAGGATAAATCCGTTATTTTCGAAAAAACCCCATAAGTAAAACCCTTACAAATCCGAACGCTCCACGCTAATATCTCTCGACTAGGACCTAATGAAATTCCAACCCGAGGACGACGATACAGATACACACATCCACATACACACGACACAACCACCACCACAGAGCCTTAATAAAACTTTTAGTAGGAACATCACCGCATACAACTATAAACGCTGAGACCTAAGAAGATCCTATTGTTGACCAATAAATTTGCGAGCGTTGTCGGTTCCATAATTAAAGACACACAGGATCCTTGGAGGAGGATATACAGTTAAATCTTACCCTTGTTGTTCGCACCCTTTTCGGTGGATCTCGGGCCCACCCCCTACGCCCCCCTCGCGAACGTATGTTTTAATGAAGGATGCCGCTAAGGTTGATCTAAGACTCGGGGGATTATTACTGGGCCTTCTTTGGACTCGGCTGGGATGTATAAAGTAAATTTATTAAGGCAGAGCGGGAAAGGGTATCGCTATCTTACGAATTACATGACGAAGAAAACATGGAAACATACACGCGCGCCACCCCTTCGTGGATACTCCCTTAATAACCTTTACCCGACACGTTCTCTTTAATTAGAAGCAAATACCATATAAATAAGTCATACACGTCATCAATTCGGTCTATTGTTGATTAATTGATTTTATATCGAATTGTTTTTTATAATAATGCTATATAAAGCTAAAGCTATATATAAAAGCTATATAAACAGCTTGAATCAGTAAACTGAAGAGTCGAACAATCTTTTTTTAAGAATCAGTTCACAACGATTGTTATGAATAACGATAATTGAAGAGTCCGGGTTCAGTTAAAAATATAACAACTTCACTTGTTACCCTAAGCACGTTAAGTATTGGTTAATTAAAGAAAAGTGTTTTAATTACCATAGTATATTGTCAAACAAGAATCGATAAATCGACGGTTTTGCTGCTTTAAATAACTGTAACTTTGTTGTAATGCCAATAAAACTGAAATTGTAACATGTCACGTCTTCAATTCATATGTAACAATTTGGCCGATAACAATTGTTATCGATAGCAATCATTTAAATTCCCATTAATAAACTGAACTAATAAATCTAAGAGTTCAACAATCAATTCTTTAGGTATCACTTCATAAAAATTGTTGAAGACAATAACAATTGAAGAGACTGGGCTCGTGTAAAAATACAACGACTTCACTTAATATATTGTTAAATAACTGTCGATAAATGATGAGGTACACGTTTTATGCCATATTATGCTTATCAGTCATTAAGATACCTCATTAAAATAACTGTAAACTTGTTGTAATGTCAATAAAATCGAAATCAAAACAGGTAGCCTATTTGGATATAAAACATCTTGCCTTCAATTGATATGAAACAATTTGGTCGATAACAATCGTTATCGATAGCAATGATTTAAATTCCCAGTAACAGATTGAATTCGTAAATTTAACTGATAGGTAACAATGGGATCGACAACAATTGTTATGGTAAGCAATTAAACTGTTAGTTCAACTCAGTTTAATTGACATGCTAGTAGTAATAACGAAATGAAATTTGAAATATCATTCAGGCGTCATTTATCAATTGAATGAAGACGATTTCGTACTGATTAGACATAATTGAACCCAAATGAGGAGAGGACTTGAAATGTTTTTGATCACACTTTAAACTGTAGGCATAAAAAGCAATTGGCAGCATGTGGTAAACTTAAATTTCATTGATTGTTCATGTAAAGAGAAAAAATAACGTTACGTGCAATAGTAAGCGATATTCTATTGGTAAATTAAGCCTAAGACTGGTGCATCAGTACCAATTGAATGCTGATCTATTACATTTAAAAATCCTCAAAAGAAAGGCTGACGGGGTTTCTCAAATAATCTCAAATTACAAACATTCGAAATAAAATCTCCGAACTTCCCCCTCCCCCCCCAAGGATAGAATTTTTCTCCTTCCAATCGACGAACCGAGCCCCGAGGCGTCTGCGAATCAATTAGACTTGTCGCTACTCGCTACCCATAATTAACTTACATAAAGAAAATCAATTCCGTAGGTATTAAAATACAATCAAAATGCAAATGGCCGTCGTTAAAAAGATCACGCGATCCCGGATGATTTTCCATTCACCGGAGAGGACCGGGAATATCAATAAAGAGTAATCAGGGGATTTGCGCTTGGAGAAAAAAATCGCACAGGTTCAAATCAATGAGGGGGTTGAAAGAAATAAGATTAAGGGTTGAAAAATCATTAGGAAGTAATTGAACGGGTCAGTCTCTTATGAAATGGCTTCGTCAGGGAACGAACTGTGTTGTACAAATTTTTCGACTTTTTCTTTGTTTATACACGTCAATTTGGCAGTTACAAACGTTCCAAATTAGTTACTTCCCGAGTTATTTCGACTAAATAACATCAAAAACGTACTGTAATATAAGGATTACCCTCTTGTATAAAACCGACAACGGATCCCCTACAAGTTAGTCTCCTGAAGGAACAGGCGACACTCGAAACCTCCCGAAGGCAAAAAATTCCCGCTCTTAATCCAATCTCCTGATTGGCTAGGACAAGTCGGACGCGTTCGATTTACTAAATAGCCGTGTCGTGATCTGGGCCCGATGACATGCGATATATATACTATATTTAGTGGGGAACGAGTGACAGATGCCCCGACTATCCGTACAGCGTGTCCCAAGTTAGGAATATTTTAGAATAGGTTCGCTTAGAGGAGAAATTTAAGGTTTTGGTTAAAAACCTGGATGGGATTGTAACAGCTACTTTCATTGTTGCAACAATGATTTATGTTCAAAAAGTCACGTGACCTAGTTAGTCACAACTCCAGTCACACTTGTCATAGCATTAATGGACTGCAACATTTTGAAGAACAGCTTATTCCTGAGCAGCTCAGCGTTGCAACGAAGTAGCATAAATCAGTAGCTTGTGGTTCTAATAAAGTTTCTCACGAGTGTCATAAGACAGATTTGTAAGGATTATACCAACCCCTAATTGCAATGGAGCTTGATCCCAAGAGGGTATGGAGGAATAAAGCAGTACTTGGAGACTTCAACAGTGACACGGAGGTATCCCAGTACCAAGTCTGATGGTGAACAAATAATTCGAATAGACTGAGAAGCACAATCTGTACCTTATGCTTGACACCAAGGAGAGAGAAACATTCTATTTAGCTCGACGGAACAAGGAGATCCTTCTCAGCTTAGGCTTACAGATTCCAATCATCAGATCGATCCTCAAGCTCAGCTGGGACTTTCAAAAAGCTGAGTGGAAAAAATGTATCATCTTCGAGCTCCACAGCTACTATTGCTTCACCGGTTTCGTCTTGAGCACAGCGAAAATACGTATACCATGAGGGCATTTCATTTGACACACACAATCATGGAGGATAGTGAAGTGCTATTGAAACTGTGAAGACTTACAAGCCGCAGTAGGAAGTAAAGGGGAAGGAAAGCACAATGCGAAATGGCTGGATTGCTATGAAACAACTAGAACCAAAATTTCTAAGTCATCTAAAATAGGACGACGATAATCGATACTCATAAGAGTCAGTACAAGAACAGTTAGTGAGAATATGTCATTTTAGTCCAATGCAGAAGAGGTGAAGAAGAAAACTCACACTTGCATAGGATGATGGTGTAGAGCAAGTTACGGAAGACACAATGGAAGGCATTTCTGCAGTTTCCTCTACCTTCATTCACAAACTAGCCCCGTGTATGTAATCAACTTTGCCTTTGACATTTTTTGATCTATTGTATGATCGCTCGAAAGGATAAATCATCGAGTGAGTACAGCGAGAATTGTTCCCTCAGGTTTATCCCCAGATACCGGGTAAAATTTCCCCGAACTTGGTACACGCTGTACGTATCGATACCGTATCCCCCATAGACGAAATACCTGACTGGAGTATCAATACGGCGGCTGGAAGAGGAGGCAGACAGGATCGTACGTCTTGTCAAATTTAGTCGCTCGATCTAATGGCCTTCTTGAAATATTATTGTCTCTGCCGTGACATATCCTTGATGTCCCCGGATCGAAACGTGTATTCGGATGATTTATATTCAGGGTGATGGGTCCAAGGATGTCGGAGTTATTTCGGTAAATTGGGTCCTAAACAATATACATATAAAATGTTTCCCGATCGTGTTCCCGACTTGAGATTTTTTGACGTTTATCTCGCTTGTCGTAGGCTGAAGCGAAGCGATCCGATGGCACAGATCGACGAAATTACTTCTGTTATTACTCCTATCCCCCCTACTCCACACTCATTAATCATCCACCAATTAAGAATCCCGTCCAATTTCGCTGAAAAAATATTTGTGAAAAAATTATCGCCGCAATAGCCGCGGCGGCGATTAATATTTCTGTAAACACATTAAGTACAAGATCAACAAAAGGGGTGAAAGTGTATCAAAAGTCCTCTTACCCGGAATCGATTAATAATAATACCGTGAGCACATTTTTAGCCCTGATACCGTTAATACCTTATTATTAATATTCCAGCCGTGAATGCGAGCCTTTTAATGCGATACACTCCCTAAAAAGGTGGGCGGAAAAACAATCGTTACCTATAAGGGAGAGATCCCGGGGGGAGAGGGGGAAGGTCGGGAGGGGAATTTCGTGAAGAATTTTTAATAACGTTGAGATTACGTTCGTATTGATTTCGGAAGAACAAACGTTATGTAAAATGTACAATTCACGATTAAAACTGTTCTATAATTTTTTTACTAGTGTAATTCAGAATACTCGGTAAGCACGAAATACTTAAAGAATTTCTAATCTAAATGGTTTGTTCATTATTATCAAATCGCAGAATTTGAACAAATATTTCTCGTACAACTTCTCCTTATCATTTGCTTCTTAAATGTAGGGAAAGTAAATTCTCGGACAAACCTTCTATATAAAGCTTCAATAAGCTATGAGCAACGTTAATTATTATGATGGTATACCCTAATTTGCTTAATGATTTGGAATCCAGGATGCCAACCCACTGATGATAAAAGCTGCAAGTATTAACTAATATAACTTGCTGGTCAAGATGAATAAGTAATGAAGACCTATGACAGTATAGAGGAGAAGAGATCACCTAAGTGATTAGCTACTACCATTAAATCTACCGAATTGTATGAATAACCACAATTATTATTAATTAAACAAATGTAGCATATTTAACCGTTCATGGCATATCAGTGCGTATATTTGATAAAATTTTAGTCGGGGTTTTAATCAAGCCAAGGCCTGAGGTGTCTGACTGTTTTTAACAAGGCTCTATTGGCTAGTCAATTATCGATTATTCTGGATAAGTTCGAATGTGTCAATGTTATAATTTTAATTTAGAAAGGTGCTAGCGACCAGGGCATACGAATTATAAACAAAATTCGTAAATGAATCTGTGGTTTTGTCGAAAAGGGTTTAAACGTAATTTCTTAAAAATGACTTCTTGATCTTTTCTAAATAAATGAGAAACCTTCAGAAAAATGAAGAAATTCGCTGGAAATCCTCATTATATGATTTATCCTACACTCCTTTGGGCGCTGAATTCGATTCTGTCGTTAGAACTTACTCATAACCCTTCAGTTTTCAGTAGAACACTGAAGAACCTTTAGAAAAATGAAAAATTCCGCTAGAAAGGCAGATTTCATATCTATTGCGAATTGCCTTACGTTTTTTGGACGCTGAATATGATTCTGTCATTAAAACTCATTTATCAGCCTTCAGTCTTCAGCATCACACTGAACAACCTTCAGGAAAATGAAGAATTTCGTTAGTATGGCTGATTTCATGGGCATTGCGTTTTGCCTTACATTTTTGTGAACGATACATACGACTCTATCATTAAAACTCATTCATAATTTTCCAGTTTTCAGTAAAACACTGAAGAACTTTCAGTAAAAGAAGAATTTCGCTAGAAATGCTCGTTTCATGAGCACTGCGTTTTATCATTTATTTCTTTGCAAGCTGAATACGATTTTATTATTGAAATTCTTTCACAACCCTTCAGTGTTCAGCAGGACACTGAAGAACATTCAGGAAAATGAAGAATTCCGTTTAAAAAGGCTGATTTTATGAGCATTGCGTTTCACCTAACTTTTTTTTTGGACGCTGAATACGATTTTACCATTAAAATTCGTTCATAACCTTCAGTTTTCAGCATGACACCGAAGAACTTTCAGAAAAATGAAATATTCCGTTAGAAAGGCGGATATCATGAGTACTACGTTTTGCTTTACATTTTGTGGACGATGTCTACGATTTTATCATTAAGCTTCATTCAAAACCCTTCGATTTTCAGCAGGACACTGAAGAACCTTCAGGAAAATGAAGAATTCCGTTAAAAAGGCTGATTTCATGAGCACTGCGTTTTGCCTCACATTTTTTTTGAACGCTGAAGACGATTTTGTCATTAAAACTCATTCATAATCCTTCAGTTTTCAACAGGAGACTGAAGAACCTTCAGGAAAATGGAGAATTCCGCTAAAAAGGGTGATTTCATGAGCATTTCGTTCTGTCATACATTTTTTTGGACGCTGAAGACGATTCTGTCATTAAAACTCATTCATCACCCTGCAGTTTTTAGCAGGACACTGAAGAACCTTCAGGAAAATGAAGAATTCCGTTTAAAAAGGCTGATTTCATGAGTTATTGTTGTTATTATTATTCAATATTTGTTTCAAACTGTATTGCAATTACTTAGAAATGTACAGACAGACGTAGTGTTTTATACCCGTAAGTGATATTATATTGTAGTTCTGACATTAAATAAGTCGCCTGGATTCATGAAATTAATTTAGTAAATGTCGGGGAGCAGGAAAGCAAACCTCTATCGATTACCCAGAAACTTGTAAAGTCAACTTGATAATACCGCAGCACAATAAACGACGTCTTTTGGTGAGGTGTAAAGTAGCAGGAAGAAATAATGGGGGGTCCCACGGAGGGGGGGTGGGGGTTGGGGGTGGTCGGGTATAAGAAATAAAGCCAAAGTCCGGCTCGTTGTCTATCTCTCCCTCTCACTGCCTGTCGTCTCTCTCCCTCTTCGCCCGGTGATTAAACCAACAATATCAAAGATATGGGTTTCTTGCGGGGTCGTATAGGAATATTTATGCATGTAAAGTTGGCCGAAGATTACACGCTGTTAATCTCGAGTCGGTGTAAAGTTCGTAAGACTGTTCACGCCTTCATCGCTCTGTTCTCTTAACAATAGATTATAAATTATGGCGGACTCGCCATTGTTTACCGTCGCTGCTAAGACGCTGCGCGGTTCACGGTTTACTGCGATTGTCGCACGCCTGTTTTACACCGTCCATAAAAAACTAACGGCTTTAATTTCCCGGGGATTTTCTTATCGTGATCGGCTATTGTTTCAACTTTTTTTATTGTCCGATAACGGGCACTTTATAATTAAATTGAGGAATTTATATCGAGGAGGGTCGGGCTAGCGATAAGAGAGTTTGGGCGATGCCGCGAATTCGCAGGTGGTGTCGACGGTAATCTTCTTAATCCATACGTCGCTTGATCGCGCGTTCAACGCTGATAACGGGGTTTATCGTGGAATTTTTAAGTTGAGATCGAAAGAGCAAATGAAATTATTCCCTTTGAGCTTTTTAATCATCCCATAAGTCAAATCTCATTGCATTTCTTAATAACAATCTTCCAAGGGTCAAAAATATAGCCAGTATAAAAGTTTAGAACAATTTTGGACTTTGGATGAGCCAATAATAGTTTCTAGCAGCAACAGGAAATCCCTGAAATACCTAAACCTCGAGTGTGGATTACTTTAAAGTTCACAAGGAACCCAAAAACCGCGCTACGTTTCAAAGAAAATGTCTCAAAGTTTTCAAAGAAAATTTCTCAAAGTTTCCAAAGAAAATGTCTCAGTTTTCAAAGAAAATTTCTCAAAATTTTCAAAGTTTTCGAAGAAAATTTCTCAAGGTTTTCAAAGAAAATTTCTCAAAGTTTTCATTTAAAGATCCCTGGAATAACGAACATTTTACGGAACCTTCAAGCCTTCTGGAAAATTCACAACTATTTTTGACCCCCTTGAGATTGGTTAAGAAGTGTTTTTTTCTCGATATAATAGGAAGGTTAAACACCATTTCAGTATCTTCAGGGAATCTTTAAATGGTCCAGAAAAATTTGGATTATTTTTCAGTGCCTGGAATTTATGGAATTTCATGACTTTAGTGTCTTTTGTCATCTAAAACTTCTAAGAATGTTTAAAGCTATATTTTGCCTTGCTGGGGATGGCCGAGATTAAAATTAAGAAATGGAAATTGCTTTTGAGCTTCAATGGTTCAGTTAAAATTCCTCAAATTTTTTTGAGTACTCCAAAGATTCTAAGAATGTGTAAAACTGAAAATTGCCTTATTTTACAGTCATTATGGAATATCATGGTTTTCTGGATAAGTTTAGAACCATTTGTGACCTATACGAGGTTACTTAAAATTTAAAAAATTCTAGATTCAATAGGAAGATTGGAAATCATTTTAGGAATCTCCAAATAGCTCAAAAAACCTATTTATTTGGCAGTTGCTTGGGATAAATTAGTAAGAAAGTTTCTACATTTAAAAAATTTTAGAGTCTTGGGAGAGCAATTTATATAATGGATATTTTAATAAAACCTTCAATCCTTCAAAAACTTGCGGATGTTTTTGGGGATCAAACGACTTTCTCTAAGGGTTTCTGGAATCACCTATAGATTCCCGGATTATTAAACTCCAATTTGTATCGCTGAAAACTACCAAAACCACAAAATCTGGAACGTTTAGAACCATTTGTAACCTTAACGAGGTTGCTTAAAATTTAAAAAAATTCCGGAATCACTAGGAAGATTGCTAATTATTTTAGGAACCTCCAAAATAATTTTTGAATCCCTAGGGGACCACTAAGTCTTCTGGAAAAGTTTAGAACAACTCCTGACATGGTTGGAATGATATAGGCTAGGAAAAAATATTTTTTCATATGTTGTAATGAAATTTGGAAATTTTTTTGGGATCAATTAAGTATTATTAATAGATTCTGGAATCATCAATATATTCCTGGGCAATTTGAATCTAACTTGCAGCGCTGAAAAGTACCAAAACCACCAAATCTTCTGGAAAGCTTAGAACCTTTGTTGACATTCCTTGGGTAGGATGGGCAGCAGAATGAGGTTTGTGGAATGTTTAGAATCCAATTGGAAACAATTGTAAAGAAATCCCTAAATCGTCCAGGAGAACCTGGAATTGCTTTTAAGATTCTAAGTTTTCTGAGATCATCTAGAGATATGTTTAAAATGTTTAGTTAACGCTTTATAGAAATTCCCACATCGTCACAATTCTGCACTTAAAAGCAAAAATCAAACATTTTCTAGGAATATGACCAAAATCTAGTGAAAATCGTGGGGCCTGTAGTGTAATAACAGAACCTTTTCGAATTGTTTAAGGAGCCTTTGAGTCAATAAAATAAACTTACAGACTAACACAATTATCCATAAAGCAAAAAGTTACAACATTCAAGTGGTTAAAGTAAGAAAATATGAAAATATTGTTATAGTAAAGCAACCATGGTAAAAGCAGTGTTGGGCAAAAATCTTTTCAAACGTTTTAACGGCAGCTCTGTACCTGCCTCAATAAGTAAATAACAAGGCGATTTCAAAAAATCAAGAACAATGTCAGTAATGAACTTACCAGTTGAAGACCCTTCCATTTTTGCAGCTTGATAGATCTACATTGTCCTAGGCAAGCTGTCCTATTATCCTACATTGTCCTATCCAAGCTGTCCTAGGCATCTGTAAGGTAATATAATAATAATATAACAATTATGTTTAAAACGATCTAAATAGTAATGTGACAAGTTAACAGATTGTTATTGCTACAACATTAAATGTTTCCATAACGCCCTGATATGTTAATGGAGGTCTCAGTGATACCGTTCGGAATGGTTTTTCATCACCGTAATGGAAGCGATATTAAAAATCGTAACGTAATTCCCTCGTCTATTCCCGCGTCCCGAATCGAAAAAAGCGCATCACCGTTTGCTTTATTCCATAGCGTCCGTGACAAATTATAGAAAAACAATACCGAATGTATCTAATGTTTGCGGAAACGTCACACGGGGCTCGGGGATAGGTAGAAATATAACGTGTCGAAAATTTTTATTACGCCAGATACCATTAATAACCCTGACAGATCTCTCCATCATTGGATCTAGGTGACGTCTATCGGAGAGGGTGGATTTTCCCTCGGAGCGATAAAAGCCCGATGAAACGGATAAGAAGCGATCGTTTTCGTTTTTCTCGCTAGCGATGTTTAAACGTTGAAAGTATAATTGAAATAATAATATTCGGCTTTACTACGATTCGCCAGGCTAATGAGTAGAAACTGGCGTGGCGCCATTGTGAGAAAAGTTTTGGAAAATATACCGATTTTGTTTACCTAATTGCAGTGGAGAAGTCCGATTATTTCGTGTATTACTTTAATCACATCGTCGTATAATTCAAGTACTTACTGCAAAAAACAACGTAAATCTCTCATTATATCGTCGCATGGAGGGGATGCAGCTAGCGGCATGAATGAAGCGGCAGCAAGCTTTACGACCAGCACCGATTTGTTACTATTTCGCATTTCTTGCCGAAAATACAATTGATTTAAGTAACATTTCAGCTTACCATATGTAGGTACAAAGGTACAGTTTTTTATGATACCTACTTTAAAGGGAAAAATTAAACTGAAAATTCCAAAAATAAAGTGCCTTTTAGGCACGTTTAGGAAAAAATATTTCCAACAAAAATTGTCGGCATTTAATGTAATAGTTTAGAAAAGTTTATATAATACAATTTAGTTTTGGAAACAAATGAGAATGAAAAATTCACAATAGCATAGGGTAAGTACAGTTACCAAAGAAACAAGAAAAGCCAATATTTTTATGTCATTTGAGTTGAGATCCCCTAACAACTATTGTTACATATCAATCTGTTGGATAAGTCAACTGTCAACATAATCTCACTTTTATTGAAATATGGAGTAAATTTTCTGATTGCTCAGGTATTTTATATTTCTCTTGCTTAGACTTTAATGCGTAAAGTAGGTAAGCAAGAGTAATGTGTTTATTCTTATCAATTTAGATGTAATACGTTTAAATTAATTATTGTAGTAGCCGAGTGTATAGGGAGTAAGTGGGAGATATATAAAACTAGCAATTTTATCAGATTAATCCCCTTAATTCTAATCCCATCTGATACAAATAAATAATACCGTGGCGAAGCATAAAATTTGCATTTCGCTGAGCCTCGGTACATTTATTTACATCGAAATTCCAAATTTAAGTAAAACGAAATGTGGAAATTTGGCCTTATACATTTTATTACATCTGAAGGCCCCCTATCTGTACTGACACCTCTCCTTACATTCCTTCAAACATTTCGGCGGAACGTCTACCGAGCGTCGCTCGCCGTCCTCGTCTGGATAACCGGGAGGGAACGGGAACGGACGAGGAGCGAGAGCGAGAGGACCTCGAGGCAAAAACAGGCGGAACACAATAAAATAATTACACCAAATCATTACGATGCAAATTTTCTTTAACTTCTATATCCAGTGTTTGCAAAACAGGGTTTCTTAGGAATAATATTCGGAATTAATTCGGGATATCTAAGAGTAGATCAGTTGGTAATGTTTCTTATCCCTTTCGTTCCATTCCCTGAGGAACTCTTTGCTTTCGACATACGAAATATTACATTTGTATCGGGTTTTCAGATAGCAGCGGTTTCTTGCGGATGTATACATATATATACACGTACTCCTCTCTCTCTCTTTCTTTCACACACACACACTTTCTCGGAGTTTGTTAAGGCTCGATAAGATCCCGTGAAATATTCCTTGATAAAGGGCAATTTAGGGAAATTGAAGAAATCGAGACTTACAACAACAACAAAAAAACATGATCGCGATCTAATTTATTAAAATATACTGCTAATTGCCACAGAAATCATAAGATCAAAATTGTTATGTGAAATGTAATCACAGCGTTTATCGTTAATATTAAATTTAGAAAGAAGAGAGTAGCACTAAGAATTTCCACGTCAATGGTCCATTTTTCAAGCTATGAATTTTTGAAATAATTAATACTCCAAAAACCGTAAAAGACAACTTTGTCCTAGGTTAAAAGGCGGCTTCTTAATAAATGATATTAAATCACTTATTCACGAAAATAGTGTTGAAAACTTTTTAACGAATTTTCCCCTTCATTCCACCTCAAAAAAAAAGATTTTTAATAAACTTACGGTCAAAAATAACTGCCTTTACGTTGTACTTAAGAAATTCGTGAAAAAATGCTTCAATATAAGATTCAAATTATTTATCTTGTACATCAAGCTATAGCTTGATAGCTTCAGCTTATCGATAGCTTTAGCTTGTATATCAATTTAGGTAAATAATTATGTAATAATTTCCACGTCAATGGTCCATTTTCCAAGCTATGAATTTTTGAAATATATAATACTCCAAAAACCGTAAAAGACAACTTTGTCCTGGTTTAAAAGACCAAAGGCGGCTTTTTAATAAATGATATTAAATGACTTATTCACGAATATATTGATGAAAACTTTTTAACGAATTTTCCCCTTCATTCCACCTTTAAAAAGAAAATTAAAAAAAATGACAAAAATAACTGCTTTTACGTTGTACTTAAGAAATTCGTGAAAAAATGGTTCAAAATAAGATTCAAATTATTTATGCTTGTATATCAATTTAGGTAAATAATTATGTAATGTGTGTAATTGAAATTTTTGAAAAAAAAAAATTAAATTCATTCCTGATCTCTTTGAAATACATCTTAAAAACCTCAATAGAGCGACATCATGGGAAGTTACATAAAAGCTTAAGATAAAACGTTGTTCTCTGGCTGATTTGCAATATTTCCACAAATAGAACCGTTTAAAAACATTTTTGTTTTATTATTTGACAGCATTTAACCCAACTTGATTTAGGAGTCTGAAGAAGGAAATGAACTAATGGTACCATACGTTTGAAACGCACGTTAATAATGGCACCTTATTAATAGCCCACGTTATATTTAGGGAAGAGTTAATAATGTGAGAAGGCATTTGGTTTTGCGAGATCTGGTCGAGAAAACACACGACAGCGCCGCGTAGAACGCCATTTCAAAGACCTTCGCTCCTTTGATTGTGAACGTTTATTTTTGTTCCCCTTTCAACTCGACGGGAAAACAGAATGTTTTGCATTTTCGGCCAAATCGAAAAGATCCGCTTGCCGTTGACGATCCTGCCTCGTTTTTTCCCGCTTAGGTGTAACGCCCCTGCGGCCCGCAATTTCTGAGTCGTCGGGCCGCCCTCATGTTTGTTCTTTGATATGGCGGAAGGGTTGCGGTGTATTTCAAGAATTTAAATTCACAAAGAGTTGAGGTCTCTTTAGACCCCCGTCGGAAGCCGTATACTTTTTTTTATAAACGGATACTCCGTGCGTCATATACAGGTAGGTGGCCGACGTCGGAAAAATGTTACGAATTTCGGAAAGAAAATGCCGTTTTGGATCTGATACACCTGAATGCGGGTTCCGGAATTATTCTAAATATACGGGCTATTTTTTCCTTTCTCTCGCTCGTCAGGGGAGAAAGCGGGAGTTAAAGCGACGTCCACGCATTAAAATTTAAAAAAAATCATGGGTCCATTCTCAAACCTCCTTTCTCCCCATGTAACTGAAGCGCATATTCTTTCTTTAAATACGACAAGTATGAAATTCCAGCTAATACCATATGTCATGAGAAAAGTGGCATTTTTGAAGGTGCAACATCACGTTCATATCCACTACTATTAAATTTTGAATTAATTTTAACAACGAAAAGCACTGCACTTCACGAGGTAAAGGTCCATTTCCTGTCGATATTGATTTAGAAGCCATTTATGGATCTAAACACCTGAAAAAATTCACGAAGGTACATTTCGATGTTCACAAGTATCCTGGATTTTTTCAGATTTTTCGAGCGCTCTTAAGTACCTTAAAACAATCTTCAAAATTTTCAAAATTTTATTTTATGGCGAAGGAACCATACTGGTTCCTGGGAAAGATTAGGGCTATTTTTTAAAGTTGAAATGTAGTCTCCTAAATTTTTTTTAGTATTTAAAAGCGTGGAGCAGACATTTCGATCAGAAAATGCCACTTTTTTTGGCGAAAATAATTTTTTGGTGTCCTAGACTTTTCAAAAAAATCTCTCAAAATTCAGGAGGGTATAGAAGATTGAAACATACGTTACTAATTTATTACAAATTTGTCAAAAGTGATCTGACGAAATTGAGATCGAAAATCCCCTTTTTTTTCTGAAATTTTTTTGGGGGCCCATAAATGTTTCGAAAATATTTACCAAAATTTAAGAGTGCCTATATGTAGATTAAGAACATTTCGGGGTTTTCCATGTTTTTCTACTACCAAAGCAAGGAATAATTTTCTACAAGATCGTTATTGTAGTGAAAAAATTGGTGATGTGCTCATCGTATAACTTTTTCATATGAGGCACATGTTTTACGTGTGCTTTACACAAACTTTTAGGAAATTTTCGGTGGTAAAGTGCCTTTTAGGACATTAGAAAAAAAAAAATTTCAAGCAAAAGTCATTAACATTTAACTGACATTGATGAAGAAGTGTTGTAAGGAAAATTAGGAAAAGTAGAAAATTTTTAAATGTGAAATGCCCTTTAGAGCATTTTTGGAAAAAATTTGTTCCAAAAAGAACTCGTAGGAATTTAATGTATTTTTCCAGATGTAAGGCTTGGTAAGAACATTTATATTCAGTTTTGGAAAAAATTGAGACATTTTTTTCAACACACAATTGTTGGAACCTTGAATTCTAAAACGTCCAAAAAGCCTCATACTTATCTCATTGTATGAGTACCTCATATGAGAAAGTAACGATCACTAGAAAATTCTACAAAAAATGTTTGGAATGACATGAAAGTTCATCACAAGTTTAATTCGATGGTACAAAAGAACTGGAAGCACATTAGACGGAAGAGATCCCCAAAGACGGAAATTTTTGATAAAAATTGCACAACTTTGAGAAAACAGAAGATACATTTAAAAAAATATTTTTTGAAAAAATTACTTAGATACCATTAAAGAAGGAACCATTCAAGGAAGGAGAAGAATTCATAAGGGTAAATATTTCTCCTTTACTCAGAATAGGACGATATTCTTAGGAAATCTTTCGGACTAGAGGTGCGGGGGGAGGGATAGTGAGGGGATGCTAATGTATGTATTATCATAGTGTTTGAGAGAGGATTCTACCACATTTGCTATGAAGACACTGTCTTTTATCGATTCATCGCCTTGCCTTAAGTTCTTGTTCCGATTCTATAGCAACTGATCATAAAAGATACAAAATTTTTTGGAGTTTCTTTAATTCCTATCCAGTTAATAATTATCCAGTAATAATTTTCAGTGGAAAAGGCGGTTGTCGGTATAATACTGGCCACTGCTGTACTTGTAATTCCCTAATCAGACCGAAGCACTTAGACCACGCCCGGCCGTGGACAAAACCATCAATTAACAAACCCTTTCGTTATGCGCATATTTCACGTACGAAACGATATTCGTTATTAATTTCGGATTAATGGCATCTCCCACGATGACGCGAATCTATTTTCATTTATATATATATGTGCGGGTGTATGGCTAAATAAAAAGCCATTAGGCCTATCAAGGTGTGGTCAGAGATTAATTGTGTATGACACACAATTATAGTGAGCATTTGTCAGGTACCGCAAATCGAATTCTGCCACACGACGTGTCGTTCCCCTAACCGGGCGACACGCTCTGGAACTAATCCATTTCGGTGAGGCCATCGGAAAAATGTCGAATTTGAATCGCGAAAATATTACACCATTACGATATTCAGTTTTATGAGCAGAAACACTTTTTTAAAATTTTTTTTCTTAATCTCACTTTAACCACTACTAATCAGAAGATCTATGCCTCTAAAAGTCTTCTTTCTAACCATTCCTGTTTTTCCTTACAATTTTTTTGAAAAGATAACAATTGTTATAGGGGACCTTAACAAATTTTTCAGACTTTTAAAGTTCCTTTGAAACATCTGATGTGGTACAAAATATCATCAATAAATAACCACTGCAAACAACTTAAAAAGTTTTCAACTCCACAACAAAATTACATTTTAAAATAATTGTAATTCCTTTAAAAGCGTCATCAGTTCATTATAATTATAAAAAGTTTCTTAGAAGCTCCTCCACTTCTTTTGAAGTGTCAAAAGTTCTATGAAAACGTACTGAAGTACCATTTCTAATGTGAATTTTCCATAAGGTAGTCGCAACTCTTTTAAATAATTAAGATTGAACTAAGTTGCTTAGAAATTTCAGGATTTTCTTTAAAGCTTCATATTTTTCATTTCAAGCGTCATGTTTTTCCTAAAACAATTGCAAGTGCCTTTAAAAGGTCATCAATTATTTACAATTGTCAATGAACCCAGAAATTTATTTACTTGAAAGGAGGTGAAAGAGGAAAAATATGAAGACGGTATGAAGAAGGTAAGGAACAACTGATAGAACGAAGAAAACTATGTTTTGTGTCGAAAGGAAATGGAAAAATTTCGGAAAGTGTACTCTAAAAGGGCATAAAACTGAAACCCCAAAAAAATCCTGTGAGTTTTATTATGAAATTGGAAAATATTTCGCGTCACCAAAAAAATCTCCCTGCGAATTTTTCAAAAACGTCTCCAAAACTGATCTTTTGAAAATTTGAATGGCAGTCGAACGATACCGACTTCTACGTGACTTCCGTAAAAGAATTTCTCGGAAATTATTGTTATTATTTTAATTGAGGGGGGCTAGCGACACGAGCAAAGCGGCGGCAGGCTTTCGTGAATCCTCGTATTCGTATCGACGGATAATTTTTTGTAATTTGTGTACTTCGCAAGTGGTTCTGGCCTCAAAATAATTTATCATACCGAACGAATGATTAAAATCGCGTCAAACTGTCAACCCATGTGTATTTTTTAAAATTTTCTCCAGTTCGCCTTATCGTTTCTTCCTCCTGCGGCTCGACACCTTCCCGGGGAGGGTTCCGTCCGGGAGGATTATTCGAAAGTGTAATAAACTATAACAGCGGCCGATCCAGCGCAATCCTCTTATCCCCTCCTCCGGCGAACTTTTGAGGGTCGCCGGTCATCTATTAGAGTTCGGAGATCAGGGATATGTGGGGACGAAAGAAGTCCTCTGAACCATTAAATGCGGACGAGGTCCATCCTGCGGGTTTCGAATATTCGGATCCGACTGTTGAATTAGAAATAAACTTGTTATTTAGATTAAATAGCTCAACTGTTTGTGCCGTTACGTCCGAGTCCTGTAATAAAAGTGCTTCTGTTCAATTAAGTGTGTTTACTGCGGCCTCTAATTAAAGGCGGTAATTGGAAAGTGTCGAAGGGCCAAGGAGGTCCTTAGTCGAGGGGAAAAATAGTTAGTGTATTTTTCATTAAAACGTCCCCGAAAAGCTTTTAATGTTAACGTATTTAGGGAATTTTTTAAATCGGCCGAAACGGCCAACTTGATATTCGGGCACTAAATCACTGGTAAAGTAATTATAAACACGACGATTCCTCAGAGATAGCCTCAGCTCGCTTTAATATACTGATTACGTGACATCATTTTATATTAAAATTAAAAAGCGGGGCGTGGACGAATTATCAAGCGTATGTCCACGGCGAACGTTAACTTTACGGCTGCATGGAGTGCTAAATAATTCATTGTTAAAGGAACTGTTGTCATAAATAACCGGCAGAAATTTTTATATTTTTTAGGCAGGCAAAGGACACGGCAAATGTTCAACGTCTAAATCTGACTCTGATACGGTTTTAACTTTTTACCAGGCCATCGTTTAGGCTCCAATGTAAACGACTACGAACTTTTTTATCATAAACATATGAAATTATTTCTCCTTTGTAATATATAGTCAATTTCGACACTTTTTTCTGAAAATGTTGCTTTTTATATAGGGTATACAAATAAGTTTCCGCCGTTTTCAAGAGATGGCTCCACCGACAAGATTACTTTGAAATCATCAGATGTAAGTTGACATATAGAAGGTTTAAACACCTGGCAACAACATAACCTTAAAATACCTTTATCTTTGTACTGGTAGTATACATTTTTTCTGTTCGAAAATGTCGAGTTTTGTACCAAATAAGTGTCATTTGCGGGAAGTATTGATTTAATTATTTCATTTAGAGAAATCTGCTGCTGAGGCGCATCGTTCTCTTGTAGAAGTTTACGGTGAAGCTGCTTGAAGTGAAAGAAGTCGTCGTGAATGGTTTCAAAAGTTTAAAAACGGCAAGTTTGACGTGGAAGGTAAAGAACGCGAAGGAAGGCCGGTCGAGTTTGCAAGACGCTGAGTTAGAGGCATTATTGGACCAAGACTCATGCCAAACTGAAGAGCAGCTCGCAGAAAGCTTGAGTGTGACTCAGCAAGCGCCTTCACACCGTCTCAAGACCATCGGTATGGTACAAAAACAAGGAAATTGGGTTCCGCATGAATTGAAACCCAAAGACGTCTAGCGCCCTCTTTTTACATGCGAACAACTTCTCCAAAGACAACGTCGAAAGAGTTTTTTGCATCGAATAGAGACGGGGGATGAAAAGTGGATCCACTACAACGACCCAAAGCGTAGGAAATCGTGGGGTAAGCCCTGCCATGTACCGACTTCAACGGCGAAACCGAATGTTTATGGCAAGAAGTTAACGTTGGGCATTTGGTGGGATCAGCTTGGAGTAATCTACTACGAACTACTCCAGCCTAAGGAAACTATCAATGGAGAACGTTACCGACAGCAAGTGTTGCAATTGAGCGGAAAATTGAAGCTTAAATGCCTCGAATATGCCAAAAGACATGACAAAGTGACTGTTCGGCGGGACAACGCTCGGTCACATGTTGCAAAAGTCGTCAAGAAGGATACTTTGGAAGGTTTACAATGGGACGTTTTACCCCACCCGCCGTATTCACCAGACTCCTGGTGCTCCTTCGCACTACCACCTAGATGGCCCAAGTCCCGACCCAAAAATTGGGTCGATTCATGGGTAGTCTCAAAAGATGAAGAGTTTTTTCGACGTGGCATCCGAGTGCTGCCAGAAAGATTGCAAAAAGTAGCAGCTAATGACGGACAATATTTTGAATAAAATTTAACGTACATTTTTTAATAATCAATTGATAACTTTTTATAAAAAACGGCGGAAACTTATTTATATCACCAATAAATTTATGTAGCTTAAAAATTATGACTGTTTAAAGGTTGCATTTACATGTAAAGAGTACCTTCTTTAGCCCCTTAACAACAAGACGTTACCAGTTTATGAAACTCCCTACAAAATAGTCAAATCTTTTAATTCCTTTATCGCAACGGGCCACGTTTGTTGTGAATGATGTTAAATACTCTGAAAAATATCTTTAAAAATCAAACTGATCAAGTTCCAATAATCCCTCGAGTTGTTATTAAAAATTAAACTTCAACTAGCTTTATCGTACCATTTTAAATGAAAATTTATAGACCATAAATAAAGGATCGAAGACGTTATCAAAAGTGTTGCTATTATTACGTGCCGATACTCATAACATGTCACAATGATTAATGGCGGTGTGACGTTTCTATATTTTGCTCTATACACCGATACTCATAGAAAACATGTCTTATCTTGTCAGATTTAATAAGCAGCATGTTACCGATTACCGAAAGTTATTTTCTATCAGCACGAGTGGGCCGTCAAGTGAATTTTTGCGAATTTAATCCAGTTATTTACCCGTGACGTTACTTTAATTTAAATAGTATTTCCCGTAATCGTTGTTTGCATTATAAATCTAAATAAGTCGTTTGAATACTGACACGTGCCGATCAAATGTACTGAGAGTAGATACTTCAAGTGTCAGTCGAATGATAAGTTAAGTAATAGAGAAAATAAAAGAGTAATTTTGTAATTAAATTGGACAGCAAAGCATTTGGGTAATTTCTTTTTTTTGTAAAAGATTCTGTAAATGAATAAAATCCAAAATTCGAAACGGTTAATTTGTTATAAACCAAAAACACATAAAAACGACTTTTTTGGATATTTGTCGATTGTGTTTTATCGTGAAAAGTATTGAATGAATCGCGTTACTGTCAATAGGTCGTTTGTAGAGAATTAGAAAAACCTTTAAAACGGCGTTTTGTAGATTGTGATTGGACTATAAATACTTTACATACCTTTCGATTTTGGTAAATAATTTCGAAAAGGCTAGAGGCACACAAAAGCATTTTCGACAAAGAAAGGAGTTTTTCGGTTGCGATTTTACCAATTTTGGTACATTTTTGGACAAGTCTAGGGTCCCCAAAAAACCATTTTCGCCCAAAAAAGTGGAGTTTTCTGCTCAAAATTTCAGTTCCATGCTTTCAAAAACCTGAAAAAATTTAAGAGACTACATTTCAACGTTAAAAAAGATCCCCAATTTCCCCCACTGTGTTGTATGGTTCCTTGGCCATAAAATGAAATGTTGAAAAATTTGACGATTTTTTTAAGGTGCTTAAGAGCGTTCGAAAAATCTGAAAAAATTCAGGGCAGTTGTGAATATCGAAATGTACCTTCGTGAATTTTTTTTAGATCTACAAATGACTTCTCAATCGATATCGATAAGACACGGACCTTTACCTCGTGCGCAGCGTTTTTAAAAAAGATGTTGGCTTCACTCTTACGTACATAAAATATAATGGAAAGATGTTGCGCTCGCTGCAGTGGCGGCAGAAGTAAAAACATCGAGATATTTTTAAATTACGCCCTGTAAATTCTATTTTGTTAAATATTTTTCATACAACCTTACGTACGTAGAATGACAACGAAAGCAACAAAATGTAATTGAAAGTTTGACTACTTCTGAAAGTGTTAATCATTGCACCATGTTGCTAGTTAATTAATGTCATAATTTTTTAAAGAATGTTTCGGTATTAGTATATATTAAATTAAATAGGTAATATTGACCTGCGTCAAAGGCAACGCTTCCGCGTAATTTTCTTCCCCGTTTGAAATCGAGGCTCCTTTTCCGATGTTCCCCCTTTTCGGAATAACCCCGCTAATTTGTCCTTGTAATTGCATGTGACAAAATCCAATATTTAACAATGAATTCGCAGATGAGTGATACGTCATGAAGGCTTCGCCACCCTGCACATTCACTTTGTTATTGATATTCCTAAAACTTACACCCCTACCCCCGACCCCCCCGATATTCGACCGCAGCTAACCCCGTGACTGATGACGTTTGCAGACTGTACACACCATGTATATTTATCCCTTGTCATTAAGCGCTTCGATCATGGCGAAACCGTTTGGGGGCCGACACGTATGGGTGGATTTGTACAAAAATACCCCAAACATTGGCCAGGTAATAGAGAATTTTCGTGTAAATAAATTGTATTGTAAATACTTGGTGCAACTATTTTTAAACATCCTGTAGATAATTAAAAATCAAATGCCAGTAAAAAATTCGAAATAAGTGAATTAATATAAACAAAAAACACCCCAAATCGTGATTTTTTTTGTTTTTTTTTTTGCTTATATCATGGAAAGTGTTGAATATATCACGTTACCGTCAATGGGACATTTGTATAAAATTGAACAATTTCTAAAATGGAGATTTGGATGTTATGATTGTATAATTTTTAGCCGAGAAAAGCTGGAAAAACTCTAAAAATGATTTTTTTAAAAAATTCATTACTTTGACAATTATTAATACGAAGAGATGATATTGTGGAAAATAATAGTTTAGTATATGTACTAGATATTAGGCACAAGATAAAATTTACCCCATAAACAGTTTTTGCACAACTGCGCTACAAACAAATTCGGTCAATATTTCGCAAAAATAATTCTAATAATTAATAGTAGTAGGGGGACGAAGCATTGGAGGAGAACAGCAGCGGTTTGCATACATCAGGCGCAAATGTATTATATATATATATATATATATATATATATATATATATATATAGTCTATATATATATATATATATATATAGTCATATAGGAAGACAAGACATAGATAAAATTCCACAAAGTTGACAGTCCCCACATTATTTGGGTACTAAGGAAATATAGAAAACTGGAGTAAAAAAACTATAGGTATGAGGAACATAGGAAGAATAATAGAGCTGACGATAGATAGATGGATGCCTCCAGAAAGAATACTGACTGAAATTACAGAAGTTCCTAATTCTACAATTTTTTCAAAACTCCTGCAAGTAAAGCTACATGTAATGGTACTAAAACTTCTTGTAAAATAGCTCCAAGAGACGTACTAAATGAAGTAAAGTATCAGTCTTCCCTTTACTCTAAAACGAGAGAGGAATCGATAGATGCAATTGCACCGTCCGCCGCGGAATAGTTATTTCCCCAAAGTGCGAACGGAACTTTAGTTATCTGTAACTCCTTGTGTTCTGGAAGACTGTACAGATGCACACATACACACACACCCTCTCACACACACAATTTAAGCGAAATAATCCTTCGGGGGTGGGAGCGGAGGGTGCGGAGGCGGCAGGAAGCGCAAAAGCGGTTTGTTACCAGTAAACACAACAATTTAACATCCTTCGAGCATCTACGGCAACTTGCGAACTGTATGTGTTCAACATATACGTACGTACGCGTATGTATATGTATAAATCCAGTCTTAATAGAATTTAATAGAATCGAAATAATGTCTGAACCGCTTCCCCAAACTTGCGGATATTGTTTGAATTTGGTGCTCAGCCAATTGTGTTCGCAGGAACACGAGAAACTCAGATTACTATTTATTTGATTAATTAAGTGATATCGCGCCGAGATAATTCCGGGTACGTACGTACGTACGTACGTACGTACACATCCGACTTGCGTTCGTACGTCTACAGCGCCCGACGAAAGAATCGAAACGGCGGTCCCTCGATTCTTACGGGACGTCCGAGGAAGTTCCCGGGAAAGTTCCCAACTCCCGCAACTTCCCTTCACGGACCCGGAATAGTGGCGTTTTTTACGCTCCCGCTCCCCCTTCGCGATCTCTCCGGCGGCGGAGCCCTCATTCCGCCATAATTAGCAAATTATCCTTCCGAATTCGTCCTTTGAGGTGCATCGGAGTATGCGACTCCCAAACACTGCGAATAACAGGTGGCTATGGATTAAGTCAAACAATTGAAATGAACATCAATCAGGGCCTTCTGTACACTCCGGGACAACATAAATAGCACGAGTTTCCCACCTTCCGGGGTCTCGGCGAAGGGTCGGGATCGTTCTTTGAAATTTTTTCCTCGACGCCGTGACACGTTTAGAAAACTATGAGCGTGCAATCATTTGATCGTCGGGAATGACGATTCCTGAAGTTATAATGAAGTTTACTTCATTAGAACATCTCGAAACTTTATCAAACTTTTGTAAAATTTATAAAAGTTCAAAAATGGCATTTTTTAAAGTAAGCGATAAATACGATCACACCCACTGGCTTCAGAAGGGTACTTTTTAAAAATTTTCAAGTACTACTAGAAAAAATACCATATTTTCGTTTGTCCCCAAGACGATTTAGAAATATTTTTGTTATCGAAATATACAACAACAACCTGTTTTCAAATAATCATATCATTACTTTGTCATACTCCATTGCAGTGACAATTTTAGTATTGGGTCATATTCAGTCACGTTCAAAAAATAAAATACTCCTTTAAAAATCATTTAAAAACACTAACCTTGAATTACGCTGCGCATGGTATGCCAAGATCTCCGCCACTGCCGGTAACATGGGTAACTGTGGTCCTCGAATAACAGAATAAAAATATTAGGGATGTTTCATGTTTAAAATTCAAATAAATTTTGGAGTAATTCAAAAATATTAATTGTTAGCCACTTAAAGTTTTTTTTTTGATAAATGTTTTAATAACATCTAATCATAATAAGTAGAGCTGGGCAAATATGTACTAAAATATATGCAGGCAATATGTAGTACTAGAAATGCAAAATATGCATGTATATATGGATTTTTTATTGTGAAAATTAATAATTTAATCATTAAATTATTTTTTATTAGGAAAACTAAATTTTAGTTTCATTTAATTTGAACTTGAGCTAATTTTTAGGCAAAAAAGTCGTAATATTACACGTTTTTACCATATTTTTGAAAATATAGAAATAAAATTTCAAAAAAACTGTAACTAAAAATAAAAATCTGTTACTACAAATCATTGTGATATTTTTGTTTCGACCAGCCTATCTGAGAAGTAACTTAGAATTTTTTCATTTTCTTTTAAAATATGAGAACTCCTTTTACTTGGAACTTCATTTTAAAAGATGTTATCAGTTCATTGCAATTACCAAGAGGTGCTTAGAAACGTGTCAAAAGTCCTTTAAAAACGTACTAAAGTAACATTTTTCATAAAATAGTGATTACATTGAGTGATAGTGATTACAGTGAGACATTAAAAAATTACGATTGTGACAAGTGACAGAAATTTCCTAATTTCCTAAGCATCAGATTCTCTATTTCAACTGTCATATTTTCCTTAAGACAACAGCAAGTGCTTTTAAAATGTCATGAACCATTTACAATTGTCGTAAGGTTCTTATGAACCTCTAAACGCTTTAAATGGGTCAGAACTTATTTGACACCACCTCAGGTTATTTACTTTTAGAAGAATTTCGTTACCAGAAAAGATTTCCTCGATTTAAAAGACTTAGAGATGCAAAAAAATAAAATGCATGAGCTAAAAGTGCCTGAATTTATAAAATATGCTAATATTCACATTTTATTTTTTGCGAGCTCTAATATTAAGAGGGAAACAACTAAAATTTCAAATGGAATTTAAAACTACTAACCATTAAATAAAATTGGTTTTGTCCTTTTGTCTTCCTTCGAAGTTGTCGGCCATTGAACCACTAAAAGGCAGGCAATTTTGCCTTTCAGCCCCTCTACGAAGATGTCACTGCTACCGCACCAAAAACCTACCTAAAATTAATGAAAATATGTATGTATGAACTTACTTTATAATCAGCTACAATTTTTATGAGTATTACAGTCGAATAAATCAAAAACATTAAATAATTACGGATAAAGTCACTAAGAAAACCTCCCGGCGCGTACATATAAGGAAGCGACCCTTCCTGCGCAGCGATGACACTTATTTTTCGAAAAATTCAGGAAATTTTATAGAAACTACCAATAAGACACCTCCGGTAATGAAAATCGAACTGTTCTCGAACACGTTTACATCACAAATGAATTCTCGACGAGGCAAACTATTCGGCAGTTTTTTGTCGTAACGCCAATAAAAAGTCTCAGAAAAACTGTACTCGGGCGTTAGTCATACGTGATAACGAGCGACGTGAAGCGAAAATCGGTGCGTTTTTAAAATAAATTTGAAGCAACATATATTGAAATGTTTCGGTTTCGTTCACATTGACTTAAATTAATTTTAAATACAGTTGTGGATAAATTATTTATTACCGTACAAGCATTCGCGAGGCTACGAGGTGAGAAAATGGTGAAAATATTTCCTACTCGACATAGATTTAAAAATATTACATATGACTGTGTTCCAGCGGCGGACGCCTTATTATTTGAGGTAACGTATACGTATGAATTTTTTCAGAAAATATAGTACGGAGAATCCAATGAAATAAAGCGATTAGGAGCATTCAATGATTTCCCGTTGGCGAAGCCTGCCGCCGTTATGTTCATGCCGCCAAGCGTATCCTCTCCATGCGACGATATATCGAGGGATCCGTTATTAGTGATTATGTTTAAATTGTTCCTTAATGCCACTTTCTATATACTTTACGGTAAAGATCTAAAGAAGAATTCATTGTTCACTTGTGTCCCATGTGTTGAAAAATTGCCGATCATTCTTAATGTGTTAGAAAAATTGAGAAAGTTGAGAGTGTCATTTCTTGGCGTTAATTTTGTTTTGAGTAGTCACGGTAAAGTATAGTAAATCCCCTCTTTCTCGTGTAATTACTCCAAAATTTTCCCTTTCGTCAATGTAAGTTCCACTCGTTTTCGGACGATCGCAGAAACTTTCGTTCGAGATAACCGCGCCATCAAAAGTTAGAAACAAAATAACGGATACATCATATAATCCAGCGTGCGAGCGCTCAGTCGGTGGCGGTCCGGACGGAGGAGGAAAACTATTAAAAGGGCCGCAGAGTTATTTTAGAAAAGATTACGGGGTAATAAATAAAAGAACAATTCCGTGTCGAAAGTTTCATGGGAGCGGAATAAAAGTTATAATCGATTATTGTGTGCCGTCGGTGGAAATCATAAATAAATATATCACTGATGGGAGTTCGAGGAAAGTTGTTTTTCCTCGGGAAAGCGATCGTTTTACGGTCCTCGACGAGGATTATTCGATCTAGATTTAAACGTTTATAGAGAATGCAAAAAAATAACGGCGCGATGGAGAGAAAGTATGCGAGAGCATCACAAGTTCAGATTTATCGCTTTTAATATCCAGTACAGTGTGAATGGTAAATACGGAAAAGTATACGTATTGATGCTTGGATATTGCTTTTCTAATATCGCTATTTCATATATCACCAGAGTAATACTAACAGTTTATGTTACATTTTTGACTATATTAAAAATGACGTTGTACATATATCATTCGCGTGGAGGATGGTCCTAAATCCCTTCGTATTTAATATTACCCGAGTCGCTCCGTAGCACTTCGACATACGCCGCTTGTCTTAGTTAATATTGGGGCAAAAATTAAAGGCGACATGGATTAATTCTGACGTCCAATTGGAATCCGACGTATCGAAACACAGGCAAAAGTATCTATGAAATATTTTCCTAATGCATTAAGAAAAGCTACAAACATTACATGGAGTAAACGTAATAATGTTCCATTACAAACTTGTTTTAGTTGTCATTAAATTTGTACAATGTTTGATGCTTGACACCATAACATCGTTTCCATCTCTTTTGTAATAGCCAAGTTTTACCACCTTACGACCCTTTGATATACATAAATGATGCACAGATTAATGGTGACAGGTGAGACGTTTCTTTTAATACGCCGAAAATAATGAACGGTTTTAAATTCGTTAAGAATCCATCGTGTATCCATGAATTATTTAATTAATATCATTTTGTTTCTCAGTAGTGATTTGTTTTGGGAAACTCCGAATCTCCCTGACCGAAGAGGGAGTAGAAAATGGGATAAAATTTATTTAGGAGTGCAAACAAGGTTATAAGCCCTAACCATGCAAGCTTATAGCTTAGGACCCAAGATGGTTCAAGAAAGTACAAACATACTGTAACTGCAGAATTTCTTTTTGAAGGGGATGAGATTTGTGAAGGTGTTACTACATACCTACATGCCATCTACATGTCATTTATATACCAACTGTGTGGGAGCACAAACAGAGCTGTTATACGGAAATTCAAATTCGCGCACATATTTTATGTTGGCAACAGTGGGCGAGGTTATCGTTTCCTCTCGACGCTCGTCCTGACTGCAAAAGTGAGAAATTTTCAAGGGTGAAGCAGGATACATCGGTTAATTAATTTATGGAATTGAATATGTCGATTACTGATTAATTATTTAGTAAAGATTAGTACCATTTACAGAGTGTTTCATGTTATAAGAGGTGAAAAAACATTACTTTTGCTACACATTGTGTGATTATAATTACTATCGTCATTGCTATTGTAATTATCATTGCGCGAATCTGTAAAAATATCTGATAATACTGACGATCCAAAGGTTTCATACTCGTTTGAGCTGTTTTTTTCGAGTAAGGATTTCATACATCTTATCGATGTACTTTATCATAAATGGTTATTATGTACAACTACTCTAAAATTGTGTATATAAATAAATCGACTATTACGATATTGTCATTTCTAAAAATGAACGGCCTGCAAACACTAGTTGCACTCGCCTTGTTCGCCGCCTGTTTCGCCTACGAAAGTAAGCAAGTGTTCCTAATCCGTCGCCGAAACCCTCTAATTTTTTCCGCCCTTTCCAGCTCCCGGCGAGGACCACCCGGAGTACATCTACACCGAGAATGAAAACGGGGATATCATCAAGCAGTACCTGAACGGCACCGCCAGGGACGGAGAGATAGCGACCGACGCCATCATGAGGTACTACTTCTCCAGTAAATCCCACACGTCCGTCTTGTTCCAGTCCGGGACCATCGACAACCTGAAAAACACCGACTTCCACAACGGCAGGGACACCTTCTTCGTCATCCACGGTTGGACCAACAACAACAGGTCGGGCATCAACAGGCAGATCAGGAAGGCGCTGTTGGCTTCGCACGACGTCAACGTGATCGTCGTCGACTGGAGCAGGATATCCAGGCTGGATTACGTGACGGCGCAGGCTAACGTCCCGAGGGTAAGTGCCGTCGTCCAGGTTTAAATCAAGGTTTCAAATGGTGTTGTTAAAGGTTGCAGATCTCGTCACTAACGTCGTGCTGGGACTCGAGAAGAAATTCGGCCTGGACCTGGACCGCTTGACGCTCGTGGGCTTCTCCCTAGGCGCCCACGTCGCGGGGATCATCGGGAAGAAGTGCAACGCCAGGATCGGGCAAATCGTCGGTACGTAACCCCACAGAACACGAATAGCCAATAAGAAACATGCATAAGGCGTAGCCAACCAGCCGTGACGTTCGTGACGTCATTCGTTAAGATTCGCTCGGCCCGTTCTTGCCTTTCTTCCCTGAGGAATAACTTTCGCTCCTCCAGGTCTGGACCCGGCCGGCCCCCTCTTCACGCTGCTCGGCAAGTCCGGCCGCCTCGACTCCGGCGACGCGAAGTTCGTCCAGGCGATACACACCAACTCCGGCGGCCTGGGCATCAGGTGGTCCATCGCGCACGTCGACTTTTGGCCGAACGGCGGCAGCACGCAGTCCGGCTGCGCGTTGGACTTGACTGGCGTGTGCTCGCATAACAGGGCGTTCGCCCTCTACGCAGAATCGGTCGGTAACAGGAACAGGTTCGTCGCGAAGGCCTGCTCGAGCTACACCAACTACCAGCTTAACCTTTGTCTCCTGAAGGAGTCGAGTCTGCTCGGAGGGCATCCGATTGACAAGTCGTAAGTGGGGGTTCTTAGGATTAAGGGGAGTAGAAGCGGGAATTCCTGTCGAAAAGAATGTTAAACCTTCCGCCAAGCTGTACCCAGATTAAAACCGATTATGAGCAGTCACTGATTTCAGTGGCAAGGAACCGTTGAAATTCAAACCTTTTAAGCATTCAACTTTCAGGATTTAAGCACGCCTCTTATTTTGAGTAATTTTGAATTAGTGTTAAAAATTTTGTTAGACATGATTACAATAACTCATATTATTTCTAGGGTCTCTGGAGACTTCTTCTTGAACACCTACGCTTTACCTCCTTACGGCAGAGGATAAGCTGCAACTTCATAAGCTTACAATTTCTGTTTTGTATTATATGGTCTTATTACAAACGCAAATATAACAATACTGCAACTTAATACTACGTACCTGATACCTTCCAAAAAAAAGAATAATGTTATAATATTTATAACGTCTTGAATTTGAATTTAAAATTTTAGTAAATACAGGCATCACTAAGTATGTTGAATTTACCAAAAAAAAAACAACTTGATTGTAGTTATCGTTAAATAAATATTGCTTTAACAACTCTACTGCATTTGTTTTGCTTTAAGCTGCCCATGGATCCTTTTGTTACATAAGCGTATGAAAATAATTAGCAAGTAATGTATGAAAATTCAATCAGGAACTTCCATGGCATCCATCACTTTTTCCATGGGAATTGATGTAATAACGTTATACTTTTGTGGGCCACTGTTAACCATTCCTTCATAAAACCTTTTACTTTGCCAATTTAAACAAATTGTATTGTTTACATATACGAGTTACGTTGCTATCTTGGGCACAAGATAACAATAGATAAGTTGTAAATCTGCTTTGTACTTCAGTCGAGTTCATCGATTTCGCTGCTACGTCACAAAAGAGTTCAGATTTAATTACGAACAATGATTCACGTTTGAAACAAAGAAAAGGTAATTTTTCCGCCTCTGAATCATGGAAATAAAAAATATGATACCGTTGACTTGTAATTTTTTGGTACTTTCAAATTATTCATAGAAATTATCCCTTATTTACCATAATGGCAATGACGAGGATTATAGTGATTAGGATTAGCATTAACGACGGTATATTTTACGTGACGTATCATTTATGGTCAAGAAACGCTGGCTTGCAATATTGTTTTAAATTCAATAAAAAAGATTTTATAAAAATATTAAATAACATGTTGCCTGTTGATGTTATAATTAATTATTTTGTATTTTAATAGGCTTCATAAAAGCACCACCTTTAATTACTTGCATATTTATTCAAGCATATGAGGGGAGAAGTGTCACATTTAACTTCAAAGTGTCTTTATAAGAAATATAGAAAAAAATTCTGTCGTCGCACACAGTTAAAACGTCACTACGCCAAAAAAGAAGTCTGCATGAGAATCACCAATTTAACGTAATTCATCTGCTGGTTCTTCTTTGCTACACTTTGGTCCATCTATACTTTTTCAAACACATGTATATTTTATCGCCTTGGAGGTAATTTTGATGCCTCCACTCTCTCTTTGTACGTGATGTACCCAGCTTTCTTTAATTCCTTTTATTATGCCGTTAAATATGTTCAAACCCTTTCTAATGCTTTCCTTCCTTATTCCATCAACTTTTGGGGAAATCTTCGCTAGTCTGGATAATTTAAAATGTTGGTTCTGCTAATGTTATGTAAAATTTTAGTTGGGTACTGCCATTAGAATTATTTTCGTCTCTTGCCGGTCTTCAGGAATTTTGTATTGTCAATGGCGTCCGATTTCCACACTTCTGGTATGGTGGCTATTCTGCTTTTGGTGCCATCTATAGAACGTCTGTTCACCAATCTCATCTATAAAGGTTTCGTCATTTTCCTATATTTCCTTGCTACCAGAGGTACCTGCGATGTTCTACCCTCTTTTCCTTCGGTGGTGCTAACTTGTTACCTTTTTGATTGTAAAGCGTTTTTACAACTTATATGCTACTATGTGGAGAGGCGTCGTTCTGTGTTTGCCTCGATATTCTCTTGACAAAATTAGTGACGATTATGGTTGCCTTCCTTGTTGGTTGCCAATCCTTTATTAGCCTCAGTCAGTGAGGAGGATCTCATAGGTGCCCCTCCAAATGGATTTACAGTTCAAAACAAGTTTCAAAATATAAACTAATCCCATAATGCGAAATGTCTCAAACTAACGATTAGATAAACCATCTGTCATCATCTATCAGTCGCATGTATGAATATTTTGAGTGGATGGGTTACCGTACGTCTTCTCGCCAAGCACAAAAGGACGACATTATCCCTTTCGAAAGCGATCACACCAGATTAGGTGAATCTTTGCATAGATTGCACGCAACGTATAAATCAGGGCGAGACGTGCCACGATCGGCAGTCGTTAAGGTCGCCGTGATCCAAAATGAAATCGTTCCTGGTGCTCTTAGCTCTCGTCGGAGTCGCTGTAAGCCAGCAAGGTAAACCGCATTAACATAAACGTGGTTACTGACGATACAGCAACGTTTTCGTTTCGATTCCAGCCGATATGAAATATTTCCTCTACGAGGACGAAAACGGAGAGGTGCTGATCGAGGATCTCACCGGGACGCCCGATTTGAGGGTCTCGGCCACGGACCTCACGTTTCACTTTTACAGCCAGAGGAACCCGACGGCCGCAGTCGTCACCACCGTCGGCGACGTGTCAGCGTTGAGGAACGCGGGTTTCTCCGCGAACAAAGACACGATCTTCATCATCCACGGGTGGAAGAATACCTTCGAGTCCGACGTCAACTCCCACATCAGGGAATACATCCTCAAAGGTAAAAGGGGAATGAACATGCTAATTACAACATGTTGTAACCTACTGTAACCCCTCCAGACCATGACGTCAACGTCTTCGTCGTCGACTGGAGCAAGATCGCCGCTAAAAACTACATCTCGGCCAAGGGATCGGTCAAGGACGTCGGAGGGTTCGTCGGGAACTACACAAGGAACCTGCAGGAAACCTACGGTCTCCTGCTGTCCAGGGTGAAGTTCGTCGGGCACTCCCTCGGCGCTCACGTCGCCGGGAACGCGGGGGCGTCCCTCGAGGGAAAGGTCGACAGGATCGTCGGGTTGGACCCGGCCGGGCCGTTCTTCTCCGCCTCGAAGACGGACGAGAGGTTGGACCCCACCGACGCCAAATTCGTCCAAGTGAGGCTTAAATCCGTAACCTAATTCAGTGGTTAAATCTTCCAAACGGGCTAGTCCATGAGGGTGTATTTACGGAGACGAAAGGGAACATTTCACTATCTATCTTGAGCAATTCCAGAGCAATTCGCTCCTTATTCAGGCAGACACATCAGGAATACCTGATACTCCAAACAAGTCACACTTTAGCATTTAGGACTTAAGTACCACCCCCCTTATTACTTCTTTCACCCAATCACTACTTTCCAAAGTCGAATCTTTCCTCCTAGATCATTCACACCAATGGAGGAATGTTGGGCTACAAGGGCTCCTGCGGTCACGCCGATTACTTCCCTAACGGAGGCGGCTCTCAGCCGGGATGCGGCATCGACCTCACCGGCTCCTGCGCCCATTCCAGGGCTTACGCCTTCTACGCCGAGTCCCTCAGGAATCCCAAATTCAATGCCAGGAAGTGCGACAGCTACCCTTCCTTCACCAGCGGCAAATGCAACGACCACGCTTCCTCCTGGATGGGCGAGTTCTTCGTCGACAATAGGTAAGGGGAGGTTTGGGTTTAAAGGGTACGATTCGAGGTTGTGCCTTTGGAAATGCCATAGAAATACTTATGAAGGCTCTTTAAGTCCTTCTAAAATTATATAAGCGCGTTTTATTCTTCTAACTGTAATGTTGTAATATTGTTTGTTGCAGTGCCAGCGGTAACTATTACCTGACCACTAACAAAGAGTCTCCTTATGCTCAAGGTTAAGCGATGAGCCGATGCACAAATATTGGACTGTTGAATAAAATTTAAATTTAAAAGATATTTCATTTCTGATATTAAATAATGGCAAAAGGAATGATCGACTTTTTAAAAAAACGCTTTGAATTAGTGATAAAAAGAAAGTTAAATCGGTCTCACTCAAAGCCTGTGAATATCTAATCGTCAAAGATCAGAACCATCAAACCAAGATTCTAGAGATCTATGCAGAAACTCATCAGAAGCAAGACCAGATTTTTCACGAATCAATAAACCGATCCATTGATTATTGTACCAAAATTTACAAATCAGTGAAGGGAAATCGGCCCATAGAACCATTTACCCTTGATACAAAGAATACCAAAGTAATTTGAAGATACCATATGTACAAGGAACGAAATACAAACCATCACGAGAAACTAGAAGACCATTAAAACATCTTGGCGTATCTAAAAAACCCAGCAGAACATTGGCAAAATATACTTTTACACCAGTAAATAACTGAAAACAGCGATCAACATTTAGGTGTGAAAGAGACCTATACAGGTGTCTTAAGAGAGATGTAAGGATATGCCCAGTAGTCCATGCAACTTGAAAAGCTGTGTAGGGCCTCTAGAGGGATTCAAAATTGGCTAAAACAACTCAAATCTGATCAACTGTTGCTCTAGGGATAAGATGTTAGGGATAATATTTATCCCTTTAAATTTTTTTGCATAAATAAATAGAGCTGCAGTCCCTTATCCAATAAAATTTTTTTCTTTTGAAAATTCGAGTTGTGGAGATCAAAATACAGGGTGAAAAGTTTTTCGACCAATAGTAGGCGAATTCGGAATTATTTTGCTCTAGAGTACTAAAAAACTCTACAAAAGCACTGTATAATAATGTAACTCATAAATTGTAATAATTTAAGATAATCCAATATTAATCTAGCATTATAAAGATTAGCTTTACAAATAAACAGTAATATTTAATTGTCACAACAATGATCACTTGCTGAATATATGAGCCAATAAAATTTTCTGAATTAACTTATTGAAACGGTTAAAAAACATTATTTACATTGGAGTACATCTAGTGCTTCTGGGGAATATTACGATAATACTTCTACAAGGTTCAATAAATATAAAGCGTGAATTTTCATAAGACACCAACTGTAGAATGTTGTAATAAATATTGCATTTGCTATCAATTGAAGCAAGGGTAAAACACGAGAGCGAGATAGAGAACGGGTAGCGCTATTCGTTCTTTCCTTTTACATGTGTCATGTGGCAAGTTGACAAATTTCCCTATTTTATACAGGAGACTTCAAGCAAATGCCTGGTCTCTAGAGAATCTGCTCTAAGACTATGGACGAAATTTGGAACAGTAATAGAGGCTGGTTAAAAAAGCTCAAACTTCAGCCCTTATTGTTAGCTGAATTTAATTTTGTTTTGCACTTCCTATTGCAAAAAATATTATTTATTACCACAAAACAGGTAACGTACCAGTCTATCTCGAGTAGCATAGTTTGTTTTAAATCATCTATAATTTATTGTCGGCTTTTGTCCTATTCAAACACCTGTTTCAGACTCATCATAGATTAGGAATCATCTACATAGATTACTAGCTCATATAAATGGACGCGGAAGACAAGACGACGATCAGTGAACGAGTCCCGCTTATTCCATCATGAAACTCATCTTGGGATTACTAGCCATCGTTGGAGTTGCTCTAGCAGAGCAAGGTAACCGACTATCCCAATAATCCCAATAATCAATCTTCAATGGTTTTCCTTCCAGCCGACATGAAGTACTTCCTCTACGAAGACAAAGACGGGACGCTCCGCGTCGAAGACTTGACCGTCGAGCCGGACCTGAGGGCCTCCGCCAGCGACCTGACGTTCCACTTCTTCAGCCGGAGCAATCCCAACAAGGGCGTCATCGCCAAGACCGACAACTTGGACGCGTTGAAGCACTCGGCGTTCTCGGCGTCGAAGGACACGACGTTCATCATTCACGGGTGGAAGAGCGAGGCTGACGCAGAAATCAACTATCACATCACCGAGCACACCCTTCAAGGTAAGAGCAATTTACACGTGAAAATTACAAGCAACGTTCTTGGTCTCCTTTGCTCACTTGGTGCACTGCCATGATTCCCTATTGTTGCATTAATGACGTCGATCCAATTACAAATACTACCGATATGACAGATAGCAGATTAGGTTAAAGGCGAGATAGGAATTGCCTCTACCTCCTAGTAAGAAAGAGCTCGAGCGTGTTGATCTAGTGCTTAGTACCACACTTTTCTCGGCGACCTTTGCCCACTTGGTGCTTTGTCATGATTCCCTAATGTTGCATTAATGACGTCAAACCAACTCCAAATACTACTAATTTGAGAGATAGCAGATTAGTCAAAAGGCGACATAGGAACTGCCGCTTCCTCCTAGTAGGGAAGAACTCGAGCATGTTGCTTTAGTACTTAGTACCACGCTCCTCTTGGCATCCTTTGTTCACTTGGTGTATTGCCATGGACGTAATGGATCGGGAACTGGAACTAGTCCTCCAGTCTTCCGATATCAACTCGGTAGAGGTAACTCCATTCAGAGCAGCTCGTTACATCTACATTTGGTGCCTCGACGTTCTTGATCCTTCTGTGCCTCCCTTGCACTATTAGAGCACTTAAGGTCCTGTGCTTGCTGTCTAAGTCTTCTTAACTTATCTTCACCAATTCTCTTCCCCAGCCCACGACGTGAACGTGTTCGTCGTCGACTGGAGCCCGATCGCCGGAAAGGACTACGTCTCGGCGCAGGGCTCCGTGCGGAAGATCGGCGAGTACGTCGCCCAGTTCGTGAAGATCCTCCAGTCTAACTTCGGCCTGCAGCTCACCAAGCTGAAGTTCGTCGGGCACTCCCTCGGCGCACACATAGCAGGGAACGCGGGCGCCGCGCTCGACGGAAAGGTCAACTCCATAGTCGGTCTGGACTCGGCCGGACCGTTCTTCTTCTCCTCCATCACCAGCAACAGGCTGGACCCCAGCGACGGGGTCTTCGTGCAGGTAAGGCATTGAGGGATGACGAGGCTCCGGGCAACGTCGCTATAACCGTAGCAGCGGGAATTAAGGGAACGTAAGTCCCATGGCTTCCAACGAGCAAGGGCCTGTGTGGAAGGGTACTCGCTAAATATTTTCATGAAGTTATTTGAGCATTTGGACTTCCGTAAAGGGTCTCCAAGGCGGTGGAATGTCAACATTGGAATTTCACAAATTGACATTATCAGCTTATTGCATGGATTACTTTCTGGCACGAATCTAATAAGACTTGTCATATTATCTACACGTGTATCACCAGATCAATTGGAGATATCGACATGCACCAGATATTGACCAGGTTTATTGAGAGAGAGAAAAAATTTATGGTTCCTTTGAAATTTTGGGGGTGAGAACTGCGCTAGGAGTTGAAGGGGTGCTTCTGGGAATACGCCAGAAATGCTTATCATCAGAAATTCGATAAATACTTTAAACCAATCAGCGGTAACCAAATTTGATTTCACAGGTCATCCACACTAACGGTGGCATGTTGGGCTACAAAGCCCCCCACGGGCACTCCGATTACTATCCGAACGGGGGTTCCTCCCAGCCTGGATGCGGCATGGACATCGGCGGTTCCTGTTCCCATTCCAGGGCCTACGCCCTGTACGGCGAGTCGCTGATCTCCGACAAATTCGTAGCGAGGCAGTGCAATAGCTACTCCGCTTATACGAGTGGAAGCTGTAACAACGGCGCCACCTCGCTCTTGGGACGATTCCAAATCGACCACCGGTAGGTTAAGGCGTGTTACGATTAACATGGAATTAACGGAGGTGTAATTTTGTATTTCAGCGCCAAGGGGGATTACTACTTGACCACCAACAGCCACAGTCCGTTCGCGCAAGGTTGAACACTCGCTAGTCTCGTGCGATGAAATAAAATTCTTATAAAAATTTAATTGTGTTTCATTTTACTACGTCAGCAGATAAGTAGGTACTTACTTATTTTACATTCAATCGACCGAGTGATTAAGATTTTATCAATTTGAGTTTCTACAGCGACAGAAAATTATACTTGAATTGTTGACAGGACGAACCTAGGGACCTTGCAAAAGGTAGACATTCGTTACCCTCGGTAACTGTAACGGGATGCTTTTGCTGAATAATTCACAGAAATAACTGCATACAGTAAGCCTGTTCCAGTATAAGTGTAGCACCACCAGTTGATAACTAAAGCATAAGAACTTAACCCTTGAAATTACACTAAAATCATTTTAATTTCTTAGTTCCAAGGGTCTAGGAGGCATAGGTTTTAAGCGCCAATACCCTAAGTTAGCACAGGAATGTCGCACTTCGGCAATGAAAGCAGCCTACAGGAACAGAACTTCTGTGTAATGAGTCAAATAGTATGCTGAGTGTATAGGCAATAATAAAGTAAACAGACTGGCTAGGAAGGCAGCCAAAGGTACTATCATGGACTCTGGTCCTTAATGTTTGTCTCCTGTTGCCTTAACAAGAATGATCGCAAACTCACCAAGGAGCTTTTATTCGATCCTAACGAGGAAATAGCTAAGAGTTATTTTACAATAACCAGAAGCAGGCTTCAAAGCACTGGGGGTTCTGACTGGACATTTCCAACTAAGGGGATATGTCCATCAAGTGGGACTAAACGATGGAGCTCTGTGCAGAGCATCTGAAGATGCAACGGCACAGCAATTGCTTTGCAAATTTTCTTTCCTACGAGAATCCATTTAGGGAGAACGGCGACTAACCGTGGAGTGTGTCAAAACAGGCTGAATTGGGCTGGCCAATAACCTACAAGGAGGAAGTACAAGTGGACCAATGGGGCTTAGGTGAGGTGTCTTTTTCAACCTCCCCAATTCCCAGATCCAGACTCTCCAATGCCTCAAATCAGAAGTGGAGATATGGAGTGATGTAATCAATTTTATTTCCACGCTTCATATTATGTGTGATATTTGCCATCTTCAAAATAGAAAGAAATGACAACATTATGAAAAGTATCTTCATATTGATAAAAATGATCAGTTTACTTAAGATCTTGTCATATTTTATGAACAAGTAACCATGACATAATTTGAAATATCGCCGATTTATCATTTCAATATGTATTTTGATATACCTCTGAACGTAAATTGATATTATTAGTCCAGTTACTTAAAGTTTTTGTATCCGAATTGCATATAACTGAACCGATTGATGTGAAGTTTTGACTGAACGTGGGGAATGCCCCGAGAAACAAAATTTATGTAGTGCCGAAGGGATGGATCCCACTCCTTCATCGGGCTGAAAATGTTTATATTAAAAATAACCACAGATATCGACGGGATAGTCAGTTTTAAGCAATAAATGTATTACGTAGTTTTTTAGATAAATCAATAGTTTCCGAGTAATTAACAAATTCCATTAGTTTTAGAGAAAAATTCGTAATAAATAAAAAGAAGGGCAATAAAAAATGTGGAACGGCTTGTTTTCTGTTTTTTAAAATGCGTATAAAGTGTGTTTTGGATTTTTGATACGCCAAAACGATAAGTTTCAGAGAAAAAACTATTCAGATCCTTTTTAAAGTGCTGAAAAAACCTTTAAAACGAGTCGTCCTGAAAATCTTTAGCATAAAAATTAATGGTGATGTGATGAAAACAACATGATAGTCCCATTTTTTCTATGAAAAAAAATTAGTAACAAAATCATTACCTTTGGCGACAGAATTAACACTAAACTTAGTCAATTTACAGATGTCTCTATTTTTGTTCTAACAATATGTTCTGGAAATTTGGCCGGCTTAAAAGCGTGATTTCGAAAAAAGGTTGATTTTTGAAAAGATATGTTTTTTAAATTTTAGAAAAAAAATTTGTTTTTTACGCTATAACTTATACAGGGAATACTAAAAAAATACAAAAGTGGTAAAATGTAGCTTATTTTTGCTGAACATTTTGCATTTTTGCGTTTTTCTAAGATTAATAGTAACCGAGAAATCGCTATTTTAAGCAATCATATGAGTGAGAGAACCACCCTTTCCGAGCCCCATAAGTAAAAACGATTTGAATACATAAAATGCTTGAATTTATATTTTTCCAATAAGGGTGGTTTTCGCCCCTCAAAAACAAAAAGCTCACCTAGGGCACATAAAAATGCATATGGAAATGCTCGATACATTCTAAATTTTGAGAAAAAACTATGCAGTTATAGAGAATTCAAAGGTGTTACTATATTTTCAGCTCCAGTAACTGGACTACATTATAGGTACCAAGTTTTTTTAATTTATGAACTTCCCACTTATGATTGATTGCAATGAAATAAAATAATTTAGTCTCGTAACAAAACGATTTGGCAGAAATTTCTCACTTGAAACGTTATAAGAGGAAAGATAAGATTGAAATGCACTCCATATAAATATAACAAAACCATGGTACGTGTTTTAATTTACAAAACTGCAGTTGATGAGATAATCTTGCGTCGACATGACAAAATTAGTGGCTCTACTAGCTTCTACGGTAATTTTACTCAACTCCTCCTCGGGTAAGTGGACGCCACGATCAACCTGTCCATATTGTAATCACGTCTGATCTTTCGATAGCGAACGATGGAACGATTCCTCAGGTATTGATAGACCAGTTACCAGACGACTTCGGGCCATTAGAACTCCCCTTATTAAATGCCAGCGATTCGGACGTAAACTTGTACTTCTACAACCGCAATACGGGCGAAAACGGTGTGACCGTCGACAGGACGAATCCAGGTTCCATCGCCTCGATAGGTTTCGATAAGGCCAAACAGACCGTATTCGTCATACACGGCTGGCAGAACGATCATACCTCGACCGTCAATCAGTACATCCGTACTGCGTTTCTCCAGGCGCGGGACGTGAACGTCATCGTCGTAGAATGGGAGAAGATCGCCAAGCTCGGTTACATCTACGCCCAATCGAACGTCGCATTCGTCGGTACGATCGTCGGGAATTACATCAATCAGCTCGTGTCCCAAGCGGGCGCGTCTGCCGGGCGGATAGGGCTCGTGGGGCACTCCCTTGGGGCCCACATCGCCGGAATCGCCGGATCGACCACTGGGGGATCCGTGCAGTGGATCGTAGGTGAGAATTTTGCGTTCCATACTGAGGGAACGGCTGGTAGCTCCTAAAGTAACGTGGGGCTATAAATGAAGCCGATCGGATTCTTTGGAAGCGCCTCCAAGGGACACTTAAACACTTCAATAGTCCCTTTTCTCTTCCCAGGTTTAGACCCGGCGGGTCCCTTTTTCACCATGGACAACACCGCGAACCGGCTGGACCCCTCGGACGCCAAGTTCGTCCAGGCGATCCACACCTGCACGACTGTCTTGGGCTTCGGCCACAGCGTGGGCCACGCCGATTATTGGCCGAACGGGGGGGCGCAGCAGCCCGGATGCGACGTCGACGTGGTCGGCACGTGCCGCCACTCGCGCGCCTATTACTACTACGCCGAATCGCTCGTGAGCGGCAACTTCATCGCCACCAGGTGTAACAGTTATGACGAGTTCACCGCCGGGACCTGCCAGGACGGGGCTCGATCCAGGATGGGAGAGGCCGAGATCGATACGGGGTGAGGATACGATAGGGACAAGCAGCTGGTTCGATTGGACAATGTTTAGATCGAGTAACATTTCTCCTTGTGGGATAGAAATTTCCCTACTGTCTTTAAAGAGTCAGAATTCTCATAAACATCTTTGCATATGTCAGGCATGAAAGCATTACAAACATGGCACACACCTCTCGTGTATAATTATTTTAATGACTTAGTAACATTATATTCTAATTTGAATTTTTTCCAGGGCATCTCAAAACTATTACCTGGCAACCAATGCGGCAGCTCCCTACGCCAAAGGTTAAGGAATTGTTATAATGTAAAACTTCATTAGAAAAAATTTAATAGTCGTAGTGTTTTATTTCGATATAAAATATCTGGGTTAAGTAAGGGATCTTTACCCCTATTTTCACCCCAAAAAAAGGAAATATAATACTTTTCCACTACTGTTTTCGCCACGTCGGAAATGAAAATTCGAGGGTATTCGGATTATTTTGAGCATATTCGGCAGCTAATTTTTGCTATGTTTAACTACCAGGCGAAAAGCTGTAATCAAGCAGATAATCTCAAGAGGCAGGTACTCAACATGAGCAATTCAATCAGAAATATAAGCCAGCAAAATTAGTCAATGACATCAAAACCTTTACTCAACGTAGTCACAACGGTAGGATAAACGATGCTTTGCAGAATTAAGACGATCCTTTCACTATTCGCTACAACATTCCTAGTGGCTTCCTCATTAGGTAAGTACAAGTTCAACCACTACCACAGTTCATCACATTACCAGCATTGCTTATCTGATCCTTCACAAGAAAACGATGGAACAATCCCTGAAATACTGGAGTTACTACCGGAAGACTTCGATTTAGTGGATTACGATTTGACTGCCACCCAATACGACGTCGACTTGTACCTCCTCAGTCGCTCAGATCCCGAGGGAACACTGATCGACAGGTTTGACCCACCAGGTACAGCCGTCAATTCGACGGACTTCGAACCTTCTAAACACACCGTGTTCCTCGTCCACGGCTGGCAGAACGAAACCTCCTCTCAGTTCAGCCGAGAGGTCAGTGCCGCTCTTCTGGAGGCAGAAGACCTGAACGTTTTCGTAGTCGATTGGAGCACCATATCTAATGTTAGCTACGCATACGCCCATGCGAACACCCCATTGGTCGGTAGGGTGCTGGGGACCTTCATCAACGGGCTCGTGTCTGGAACGAATTTGACTGGAAGGAACGTGGGGTTGGTTGGGCACTCCCTTGGGGCTCATGTGGCAGGGATCGCTGGAGCAATTGCTGCGGTGCAGTGGATAGTAGGTGAGGGAATCTTAACAGAATAAGTAAATACCATCAGGTTTCTAACACACACTTCGTACCCACACCTCATTTCTAACCTAATCCTTTCCAGGTTTGGACCCTTCAGGATCCCTATACTCAATAAACGACACCAGTTACCGCCTGGACTCCTCGGACGCCAGGTTCGTCCAGGTGATCCACACGTGCTCAGGTTTGCTGGGCTTCAATTCCAGCCTGGGCGACGCCGATTATTGGCCCAACGGCGGGATCGAGCAGCCCGGATGCGAGCTGGACGGGATAGGGACGTGTAGCCATGGACGCGCTTTCCAGTATTATGCCGAATCGCTCGTCGGCGGTAACTTCAGCAGCACCAGGTGTAACGATTACGAGGAGTTCGCCCTCGGGACGTGCGAGGACGGGGAGAAATCCTGGATGGGAGGGGTTGGTGTAGATATGGGGTGAGGAAACACACGGGATGATTTCGATTGAGTATCTGGGGACGTTAATTAATTTGAGAGGAAGTAACGTAGGAAGGGAGGATTTCTGATGTTTTTGTGCCCATGTAGGCACAATGTGTCCATGAGTTTTTGCTCAAATTGATGAGCTTGGGCGTGTTAACTGATTTGAAAATTCGTAAAGGCTACAATTAAAATTGAAATGACCTTCCTCAGAAGAAAATTTTGGATGATTCAATACTGCTTCTAAGACACTTGCCATAAGGAGCATAATTATGGAAGATTGCAGAACGAATTTCTCTTAATGGATTGTAATATAATTTGTTTCCCTTGTATCTCCCTATGAAATTTAGTTGCTTTTAATCAGGCTGTTTTTTTTTGCAGTGCATCTGGAAACTATTACCTGGAAACTAACTCAGAACCTCCATTCGCAAAGGGTTAAGAAAATTGTTCCAATATATTCCAATAAAATGTAAGAAAACCATAGCGCCTTTTATTTAATTTCATTGATTCGACAATTTCAAGAAGAAATAATAAGTAACATAGAAGAAAGCCGCTGTTAAAATGAGTCGATAAAACTTTACAGTGAAACTGAAACCGTAAAGAAGACTTACAACTTAAGAGACCCAGGATTTCTGAAGGGAGACATGGCCGAACTGATAACTGACGAAGATGAGACTGTAATACCTTGAAATACAATAAATTCCCTGGTCACCATGGAACCAATTCAGACCTACTACGAAGTGGAGGTGATACTCTACATCAGAAATTGTACGGAATAATAACTGTATGGGAGACAGGAACAATGCCAGAGGAGTAGAGGGACAGTGAGATTATCATTGTAGATAAAAAGGAGGTAAGAAAATTATAGAGGAATATCTACTAGCCTTATCCTTAGCCTTAGAATATGCAATCATGGATGCCTCTCCCAGATACAACATGGGACTGCTTAGAAAAACATGCTCTGGGAATGGGACTGAATATGAATGAAGCTACATAAGAACAATAGCAGTAAACATCCTTCTATGCGTTCAGGATCAGGAAATATAAAAAGCAAGGCTTTCTTCATGCCAGTCTTCGATAGCTAACCCCATTGACACTTGCTTAACAACGTGGCAGTTTACAATTTTAATATCAATTATAACATGAAAAATTCACATTGTCGTCAATTACATTACGTGTGTAGGTACGCAATTGCAAATTATTTTTAGATATGAAGTGTACTTGGGTCAAGATAAAAGTTTCTCATAGCGGAATTCTATATAGAAACATTCGTGGAGAACTACTTAAATTATTTTTCACACTTCATCGCACAAAAGATAAAAATCACAGCGCGAAAAAGGTACACTTTAGTATTTGGACTAAGGGAAAATACCCTCAAATTATCGATAAACGTATTGATAAATTAGAGAGTAAACAAAATACTTGTGGTTCGTTTAAAAGAATGTATATAAGAAACATACGGCGATTTCATTCTTGCTGTTGAGTGGAATAGTTCGGGCATGATGAAAGTCTTAATTGTTGTATTAGTTTCTCTGGCATTAACTGGATCTAATCCAGGTAAGTACAGATTATATAGGAATCGAGTAGTTAACTGTAGTTATTACGTTTAACCTGCTTTATTATTAATTTAGTTATTCATGTATATTTATTTAAGTAGTAGTAATAGTAAGTAGGTAGTTGCATTCAGTTAGTTATAGTTAAACGTAACCAGTATCAGCCCATAAAACATTTTGGAACCGTACTTTTCCATTATGTAGACACATATTTATAAAAATTTAGATCGAAAAGGTCAAAGTCATAGTTGCATCAAAGTTTTCCCAACCAATGAGATGTGCGCTCTGCAGAAGAGGCAAATTTCTTATCGAAAAATCGAGAGTTCTGTCCAAATTTGAATAAAAATTGCATCGATAAATTTCACCAACTCTTATTGACAGACTACTGAAATTAAGGAATGTAACCAGTATATTTTATAATTGGAAACGAAAAAGTATTGCCAACAAAATTTAACATCCTGTTTTCTTTTGAGAATTTTCATCTTAAATTCCTCCAAGTTATTGGCACTAGCTTCCTGAAACTTCAGGCAATGGCTCCATTACGTTCTCTAGAGACAGACAGAGACCAATGAGAGCCAACAAAGAAAAATGGATATCTGACGTTTCCATAAAGGAGAAATTCCCAACAATAAAATAATTTCCACCTAAACCGCTCCAAGCATTTAGTTTTTGGGGGGTGTTGGGCGTTATAAGTCAGACGAGGAATTTTGCAAGACCAACAACGTACAATGGATGGTATTTTTCATTACTATTACAACAAAATTGCCAAAGAAAGCTCGTCAACCTCTTGTGTTTTTGAATAAAATCGTAAGACGCCACCATTTTCTAACGAGTTTCACCATTTACGTTCTCACGCAGACACTATCGCTCTCCCTATGTCCCTGAGAAGTCCTCGCACACTCCATCTGACTACCACATATGAAAGAGTACAATTCTGTCAAAACTTGCATCACCAAAACGCTCGATCTTCCGTCATGTACACTTGATTCCCTTGGATGGTAAAATAACTCGTTCACTTTTCAGCTAATTTCAACATCACACACCTCCTCACTCTAACCCCCGAAGACCTCAAGGGCTTCAAACCTAGCGTGAGAGCCTCCGAAGACAACGTGAAGATCTACTACCGTAGCAAGACGACCACCCTGTTGGGCGTCGAAATCGACCTGAGCAATCCCGGCTCGCTCGCCTCCAGCACGGACTTCTCCGCCTCGAAGAAGAGCGTGTTCGTGGTCCACGGCTGGTTGAGCAGCCACCTGACGGTCCCAAGCATGGAGATGAGCGCCGCGTATTTGGCCGCCGAGGACCTGAACCTGTTCGTCGTCGACTGGTCCAGCATCTCCTTCCTGGATTACATAACCGCGAAACTCAGCGTCGAATCGATCGGGCAAATCATCGGCAACCTGATCAACAGCCTGGTGGCCAATAACGGACTGAATGTCGACGATGTGGCCATCGTCGGGCATTCCCTCGGGGCGCACATCGCGGGGGTCGCCGGGAAGGCGGCAGGAGGTGGACTGGGATACATCGTCGGTAAGTGGAAAATCCATGCCCAACAAAATATTCTGATCCAATCGACCCCAAATGACTACCATTAGTCCTACACCCTTCCTACCGCATTCAGGAATTTCCCATCAGCTCCCAATAAACTCTTCTAATCCCTACTATTCCAGGTCTCGACCCTGCCGGTCCCTTCTTCTCCATGGACAACACGGCGAACCGCATCGACCCGTCGGACGCGAAGTTCGTCCAGGTGATCCACACGAACGTTGACCTCCTCGGCATGGACGCGACCCTCGGCCACGTGGACTTCTGGCCGAACGGCGGTCGCGATCAGCCAGGATGCGTGCTGGACACGACGGGCCTCTGCAGGCACTGCAGGTCCTACGAGTACTTCTCCGAGTCGCTGATCGGCGGGAACTTCATCGGGACGAAGTGCGGGAGCTACGAGGAGTACGAGAAGGGGAGCTGCGCAGGCGCGGCCACCTCGTGGATGGGAAAGATCCAGATCGACACGTCGTAAGTCGATGATTAACTCATTTGAGATTTCCATTCAACGCAATTTGAAGTCAAATTGATCCTAATGCATTCTTTACAAAACGCAAAAACTGCGCAAAAGCAGCAAATTAATTTCAATTTTCCCCCCAATCCAATTTAAATCATAATTTTAATTTACATTACCCACCACATTTTACCATCTTTGCACAATTTGCACCACGCTGTTAATAAGTCACAATCTTTTTCTTGCAGAGCGTCAGGAAACTACTACTTGACCACCAACGCCATCTACCCGTACGCGCGAGGTTGATCTTACGGCAATTGTAATTTTTTTTAATAAATTATTCTACAAAGTATTCGCCGTGCTTTCGTTAACATTAACTGCGGTTGTTTAAATAAACGTGACTTAACAACACTAAATCATTTTGCTTCAGTCAATATCGTTATTACTTCCATTTTAATAGGAGTGATCGAACGAGTACAACGCGAAAGTTTGTTGTCTCGTTAGCAATGAATTACAGTTTAAGTACAGGGTGTTGTGAAAAAATTAAAAGTTAACTTAAGTCTGAAATAATGCATGTGTACATACTTTTAATTACAGTAAGTGAAGCAATCAAATCGACCTATTACACCCCAGTTTATTTTAATTGTTTTACAAAAAATGTAGGAACTATTTCAAAAATATTACTAATTAATCTTATTTCCAGTAATGAGCTGTTTTGCGAGCAATATTTCAAACGATTGACTTTCACATGACATAAGGGTTAACCTTGGAAACCACACCATTTACCGTTAAAAATTATCATCATTCGTTAATTAAAATCGGACATTGTTGCCACTCCAAGAATTCTTCTTATCGCTCATGCGTTTTATCACTCGGTAAAATGCCTTCAGAAATTCGTAAAATTTAACTAAGGGGTGATTCCGTTAATCAAATGGGTATGTTAAAATAGTTGCGTTGCGATCAGTAAGAAACGGCAACAGGTACTTATTAAATTTTAGTATAATTCCATGGCACAGACGTACCCAACGCTCGATAACATTCACATGGCGATTTTGTACTATATCGGAATATTGGCCGTTTGTGGTCGAGGTAAGCGTAATTTTTATTTATAAAAGGTTTTCTTATGTGATTTGTATGGTTGACCCTAAAATGGGCAGAGCTGGTAAAATGTCACAAAGATTTTTCTTCTACCCCTTTACCCACAACTCAAGGATTCCCAAGTTTTTTTTTGATTTACATCTCATGAATTCAAATTAGTTAAATGGCTTAGTTTGTTAGCATAAAAGAATGGAATTTACTTAAGGCAAATGCTGCCCATGAAGCATTCACTTGCATTTTTAAGAAAGGCAATGGACTTAGTCACTGCACTGTTGTGAAGGATTTAACATTTGACATCCCATTTGTGTCTTCTTACTGGCGTCTTATCAACATTTCTTCAAAAACTTCAAAATTATGAAACAAATTTCCACCTCTTCCTACGCTAGCTCAATTGTTATAAAGGTTTTCTATCAGGCGTGCAAGCAACAAATATCCATGTTATCTTTGAATATGGAACAGTGCATTACTAGCAGCATCCATGGATCACTTGCATTTAGGTCCAGGTAGGAAAAACTGTAATGTCAAATTGAAATTTCCAAAACCCCAAAACAACACCTTTTCATTATACAAGTATTCATATGAGCAAGTAAAAATAATGGCTGGTGAGGAATTTCCACAGGTATTCAACACCTTGGAAACAGTAGAAAGAAAATCACGAAGAACTCACTGCAAATATGCTTGATAATGGGGCAAATAATTGCAAAACATTTTTTGCTATCTTGAACTGTATACCTGTAGGTACCTAAATACAAGTTTTCATCATTTTTGAAATGTTCGCAAGGTTTTAAGAAAATTGTGTTTATGGACAAGGCTATACCTGGATCCTCTACACCTCCAGATAACCAAAGGAACAAATAATAATATCTACATACTCATGTTTGAATCTGTATCGGAGTTCTGGCATGAAGAATTTTATCGCCCAGTTCGCTCATCGACGAGACTTTGTAACTGTTAAATTTTCCAGTGGTCTCCACCGTGAACTACACCGAACCGACCTGCGTGTACAGGGTGTACCCCAACGGCTCCTACATCGAGGAATCTCTCGCGGAAGCGCCCGACCCGAACGTCAACCCGGACCTCTCCTGGCTGAAATTCATCTACTACACCAGATCCAACCCGGACGATGGATTCCAAGTGTCCCTCAACAACGCCTCGTTGCTGACCGGCTTCGAGCCTTCGAAGGAGACGATCATCCTCATCCACGGCTGGAATAACGATTACAACTCGACCATGCCCCAGCTCGTGAAGGAGGCTTACCTGGCGTGGAGGGACGTCAACGTCCTGGTGATCGGCTGGGGTAAAATCACCGAGATGAACTACGTCACGGCAGCCTTTAATGTGATCAAAGTCGGGCAACTCGTCGGGGAGTACATCAAATACATGGTGGAGTATATGGGCCTGGACCTGAGCAGGACTGGAATGGTGGGGCACTCGCTGGGGGCGCACGTGTGCGGCGTTGCTGGAGGTGTCCTCAACGGCTCAATCGATCACATCATCGGTAAGACAAGTTATAGGGTGTGCCAACAACAACTACTCCATCAGAATCATTTTTAACGCCTCCACTGGCCGTTTGAATCATGATCAATCCTCCTAAATGTGGCATTGGTTCAACCGAGTCCCGGTCCACACTAATCAGTATTACTTAAGCAGGTCTGGATCCGGCTGGTCCGCTCTTCATAGCCTCGAGCAATGGTCGCCTCAACAAGACCAACGCTAAATACGTCCAGGTGATACACACTTGCGCAGGCTTCCTGGGGATACCTTTCGCGCTGGGACAAGTAGATTTTTGGCCCAACCAGGGCGTACCGATTCAGCCTGGATGCGGGACTGATCTTTTTGGTAAATAATACTCAGTTATTTACGAGACGAAAAAGGGAACTTATAGTTGCTTGCGTACAGGTAATGCAAGTATCGCTGCACGTCTCCGCTCTCTCCGTTTTGGTATTGAAGCTTTAGGGGTTTTCTCTCCAAAAAGGTTTTTGATGTCCCTCTTAGTTATTAACGCAATTGACTTAATCACCATTTATACATTGCGATTATGACATTTGTAAGTAACTCTCCTTATTAATACATATTTTACAATTTTCACTGTATAGTTGCTGGAGATGGACACCAGCTTCCTGAAAGGTGTTCAATATTAAATTATAGGACCACTAGAAAACCTTGTTTCATTTGGTAGAGCGATTTCGAGCATTTATCAAGTTAAACATCGTTCCAATGTTGTTAATTTCTGCAACTCTAATTGTTGTAAATTTGTATTTTTCAGGTGAATGCTCCCATGCTAGAGCGTACTACTACTACGCGGAGTCTATCGGTCGGAGAACTTTTAAGGCCGAAAAATGTGGATTAAAATTATTTTTCTGCTTCTTTGCAAAGCACGCTACAATGGGAGACGACGGTATCAGTAGGAAGTATGTGCAAGTTTTACCAATGTAGTATAGATATTTCAAACAGTTATTGTAAAATTTCAGAGCTGTCGGTAATTACTACTTAACTACTAACAGTGACTACCCGTATGCAAAGGATTAGGATTCCACCGGGTACGGTGACAAGCGGATTATTTGTAATAATAAAGCATACTCCGCGATAGTATAGTAGGTAATACAGGTACTTACATCTTTCTCTTCACGTATATAAAATATAGGATGCATTCCATATGTTAAACATCAATATAAATACACAAACAGATTAACGAGTTGTGACTGTTTACCTCCAGAAAATGTTGGAGCAGTATGTCAGCTATCCATTGGAAATGGTGTTGTGGACAAACAGAGGGGTCGATATGAAATCATTTGTGAACGTTTGTACATTCATGAAGGCAAGTATCAAAAAAGGAAGACGAGCTGCAGATGCACGGCATATTTCGTATTTATGTCTGAAGTGACGGTGGTAGAGATTTGTGGCATCTTTGCCTTTTATAGAAGATGCGAGTTGTGCCATTTACTTGGTGTCATTTTTAATATGTAAGTGTGTTTTATCTTTGGACAAAAAATGGATTGGAAAATTTCCGTATTATTAAGGCACATAGTCACTTTTGAATCCATACTCAAATTAAAATTTTTACATTCTCATGTGTCATTAACACACACTAGAAGTATTTACATTTCATTACAATCCTGTAAATAATATATAAATTCCCACTTGAGATTTGTGATAATGAAAGATATGCATTCCTCTGACTAAACTCAAGAATTATGATTTCAATTTGAATAATTAGAGATAAATGTCTAATATGATCTAAAAAAAAAATTACAACGCACTTGTTTTGTTGTTATGGCATTGTTATCGACACTTCATCAGAAATTACTGTATAGAACAATAATATATAATAAAGATACATTAGTGAATGCTCAGTGTAAGTAGACTGTACAAGTGCATTGCACCTCCAGCAAAATGTTCACCATGAGAATTTTGAGTTTACTTATAACGACAGGTAAGGCATAGCACATATGTGTAGATTTGTACAGTTCAGACTATAATGACAGTACGAGGAGTTAGTTTTATAGAAAAAACAATACAAAAGATTTTTTCATTCAGATTTTAAAAGAACTCAAGCATATATTAGGTTGGAACCTCAATTAAAAGTAAAATTGTTCTCATAACTACCGATTTGTTAACTGTAATTAGCTTCAATTAGCTGTTGCTTCCAAATTTTTCCAGATATTCCACTTTAATAAAGGCTAGGTTATGTTAGGTTAGGTTAGGTTAAGTTAGGTTAGGTTAGTGGCCAACACTTTCCTACATCTCTTGCAGTTTCACTCGCAACGTCGCTGCACCTACCCACACACCATCGGTCCCTGGAGGATGTTGAATTGAGAGCATTCTTCTACAGCCAATCCAATATAGACGGTATCGAAGTGGACCCAAGCGACGCATCTTCGCTCTCCAACACCGACTTCTCCCCGGACAAACAGACGGTCCTCCTGGTGCACGGCTGGACCAACGACTACTCGTCACCTTCCGTCCAGACGATCAAAACGTCGTACTTGAAGAGCGCCGACTTGAACGTCTTCATCCTAGATTGGAGCAGCGTGGCGTCGAAGGACTACTCGGTGGCGGTCCAAGGGATCGCGGACGTGGCGAAGACGACAGTCGAGCAGATTAATCTGTTGGTCACGCAAGCTGGGTTGGACTTGGGCAACAGCGGCATCGTTGGGCATTCGCTGGGGGCGCACGTGGCCGGGTTGATCGGAGCTTATCTCGGCGGAGCCTTCAGATTCATCGTAGGTAAGAGCCGGGGGGGGATTTGAGGGAAATCTCTTCCAATCTCGTTTGGATCCAAACTGGTGTCAAAACTACAATTATCCCACCAGGTCTCGACCCAGCCGGTCCGAATTTCTCCCTCGAAGACGCCTCCGGTCGCCTGAACACCTCCGACGCCCAATTCGTCCAGGTCGTCCACACGGACGCCGGGGGCTACGGGATAGACGCTTCTATAGGGCACGCGGACTTCTGGCCGAATGGCGGTAGGAACCAGCCCGGCTGCACGGACGACCAGCAGACTGGCTGCTCGCACGGCAGGTCTTATCAGTACTTCGCCGAATCGCTGGAGACGGGGAACTTCGTAGGTATCCACTGCGATGAAGGCTGGGAGCAATTCTTGTTGGATGAATGCGCAATGCCCTGCGCGGTTTCGTCTTGGCTGGGACAGGTCGATATCGATTTTAAGTAAGTACCGGTTTGGAGTCGAATGGTTACTATCGATGTTTGAGGAACCATTACATAATCCTGAAGTTGGGTTTGAATTATTTACGGTCGTTTCTATTTTCACTAAGAGGAAGTTGGGGATGAAATGGAGATCCTCTTAGCAATCACTCACTAGAACTTGAGTTTTTCATACAACCATTTTATTGCATATAATTCACATCAACCAAGTACTCATCATTCCCAACGTCTCGTCACGAGGTTCGGTTTTGTTATAACAACCTAGTTAATATGCTAATGCCTAACGTAGTTAAATTATTTGAATTTATATGTAAAATTGGGTTTCAGAAAGCAACTTTAACCAAATGAAGCTTATTTCAAAGATAATTACACGGTTCTGTCAAAACCAGCCAATTGCTTGTTTAGAGTTAGTTCGTAGTCCACAAAACTGATATGTTTTTAGCCAAAAGCATTAATGTGCTTGAAGTGTGACATTAAGGGTTTTGGAGACGCCACTGGTCCAATGTGGCTTTCAGCTAAGTTTTTTAAATTACATATTGATGAAGGGAGAAACTTCTTCCCACGTCAATTAATGTAAATATTTCCAAAAATAAAATAGGTGGAAAGACTTGGAGTTTCTCTCTTTTCTGTTAAAGTAAAGAGGGCGCTTTAACAATATTTCAACATCAAACTTAGGCTACTTCAAGAATAAATTGGTAGGAAACGTGACGTAGAAGATAGTGTCGTTAACACTACGCCTAATCACTCTAATCTTCGTCATTACCAAGGCATTTGTTACGGTGATTGAGGGATTCCCAGGTATTTCTGGCAATAATTTTGAAAACAAAAATTTCCGATTTTCAAACAGTTTGGTCAAACTATAATATTAACGTTAGGTTCATAAAGAAATATGAAAATAATTTTGAAACTACATAAAACATGCAAAATATACAGCGCACATGAATATAGTAATTAAAGTTGTACTGACTATTTTTCATGAATTTTTCAGCGGCTCTAAAGACTACTACCTCGCCACCAACGACTCTCCTCCGTATGCTCAAGGTGAAATATAAGTACATGATTAAATTCAAATTGATCAGTATTGTCTACAGCACATGGCCAAATTTTGAGCTTATAGTGTTCGTATTAAGTAGAGTTTGAAGAGATAAAATGTTTCATGTTTTGATTAATTGCTTATATATAAATGCTCCTGCGTAAGCAAAAGTTTTATTTTGATCTCGTCCTTCCTGTACTGAAAACAATTCAAATGGGCAATAAGAAATAATTTCAAACAAATGAATACTGGCGGAAATAACCTCTAAAATGCTTCATAGATGGCAATAGTAACTAGTACTGAGAGAAGATTAGGCCAAATATATTTTAAAGTGCCATATGTCAAAATATTGCTTATTTTGGTATTGAATATAGAATCGGAAAATTAATTTTCAAAAGATTGCCCAGAATCCTTGCTTTTTGGATATTTTGAAACAAACTTGCAGATAAGAGACGATCAATTTTTCTGGAACCCGTAGGTATGCATATTTAAGGCTCCAACAGGCCCAAAAAGGAACTGTAAGATCTGAAAGGTATTTTTTCTTAAATGACAACTCCAATTTTGGACTTTGAGAAATTCCAAAGCGCCACCAACCGACGAAACATCTTATGATCAGAACCGATTCGGAGTCTCTGCACAGTTTTGAACAACGATTCGCTAGTGAGAAGCCGAGGAGTTAATTTTTGGAGAATCGAGCCAGGGGAAAAGCGGTTACAAGTGAGTACGTTACGTTTCCTCCCGTAACGTTCGTTTGGGTGAAATTAATTCTCCCAAGAGTGGTGGCGCTGTGATCTCGCCCCCGAAAGTAATCTGAAGTTTGGACTGAGAGCGACAACAACTATCTGAAAATTTAAATTTCTCACTTCCACATTCCTAAGTACGTCATTAGAGAAACAAAATGTCCTCCTAGCGTTCTATCTAATTGAAAGCCATGTTCATCTCGGAAATAAATTCTTATAGAGAGCATTATACATCAGGGCTGGTATCCAAAAACACAACTCCTCAGCTTCTTCGTATCCATTAGAAGGCACAAAAGGCCTAAAGTTTAGTAATTCCCTTTAAGAATTCCTAAGTCGCCATTAGCACCCGTGTATATGTGTGTGTCGCATTAGGAGGAGGAGGATCTGATGATTTTAGTACGTAGTGCGCTTTGGAATGCTAGTGTTACTTTAATTAAGAATAAAGACGTTTATTACGATTCGCAATTGTCTGTAAGAGCTTCCGAGGGTAATGAGAATAATGTATGCAAAGAAAGTGCGAACGCAGTACACGTGCTACCGTCGACGACTCCCTCTCTCTCTCTCCCGTCGAGATTTCTCTTCGCACTTTATCATTAATTTATATCCTGCCTCAAGATCGAAACTATACGAAAAAGAGAATTACAGCGAAGTGACGTAGGTAACTTAAATTTATTTAGTGACTTAAATCCGTCCACGTTAAACCTAAGTGAAATATAACGGAGTGTTGGTATGAGAATTTTGTTTCGAAGTTTGATAAAATGGATCAATCTTGAACGGTTTTAGTAGAATTTATTGATACACGTGTCGCCCTACTTGAATATGGATATTAAATTAGCTGATTAAAAAAATGAAGTGATTAATTCAAGTACCAACAATTATAACACCTTGTATGATAAGTCAACCCTTTAGTATTTCGATATAAGATCGACATCAATAATTGTTCGATTATTTGGAGAATTCGTGTCGTGCTCCCATTTTATTGTTGCATTTGTTGGTAAATCCATATATTACACATTTTTCAAAAATATATTTAGATTTTTTTTAAATCTAGCTTTACTAATATCTTGTAAGGACCCATGACGTCATTGTTATTAACAAGTTAATACTCTTTACACACTTATATAATTCTTCTGTACGTGTGAATGTTACAGACCCCCTCTTAAACCACTAGACCAATTTTTTTTAAATCTTTTTGTATGGTTGATTTTTTTTTTAACGAAAGGAAAGCAAAATTATTGGCTCGCATTAAATTGAAAGTAAAACAATCTTTGTAGACTTTGACAGATTGTTTTTGAGAAAATTACAACCTCAAGAAGCCAAAAATTGAGCAAATTCTCCTTCTCGTCCAAGTTCAGCTATCATCTGTCCTTAAAATACTAGTGAAATATCACATTTAGATTACTTGGGGTGTATGTATGCGTGTGTCATCCGAAATCGAACCGAAGTATCCCTTAACACGGATCCCGCGCTCATCCCGACCTTCCTCCCCATTATCGCCGTCCCTTAATACTTTGCATATCCCCTGATTTATTGGCTCTCATCAATGGTCCATTGTGCGATATGGTCGGACCCATTTGCATTAAGATCACAAGACTCTCCGTGATATTATCGGTTCTTAGAATGTGACTAAATGTGAGAGTGCTCTCTCTTCGTTATCGACTCATTTATAACGGGTTCAGTAAATTATGGCCATATTTCATCGATGAGGGGCCGGCGTCGAAGGGTGGAGGGATTCCTAAGTGAGTATGGCTCGATAAGTTGAAGGTGTATAGTGTATATAGAAAATTTGGGAAAAGTTCCATGATTTCAGAGGGTTTGTAAGGCATAACAACGGCATTTACACGAAGAAAAACAGTTTTCCTATTGATTTCCACAATTAATTGTCAAATTTGAAAACAACAACCTTTAGGAGTAACAAACTTATGTGTTACAGTTTTTGAGATTTTTTCGAATTCGATTTTTACATCGTCTATTCACTGGTTAAAAGTGTACAAAATTATACTTCTGAAGTTATATCATATTAGCTAGACGACACAATTGGTTGGAGCACGACAGGAGCACGACAGGAGCACGGCAGGAAGATGACCTTTAGTGTGATTTCAAAAAAGTGGTTGATTTTAATTTAAAACGTGTAGTTTTTGGAAATATTCTATAGTCACGTTCACGTTTCGATGGTAAATTTGATGAAGGGAAAATGCCCGCAAAAAACACAAAATTCCTTTTTTTCGAGAACAATTGAAGTGCGTTAGTGCTATTTTAAAAAAAAAAATGATGCAGGATTATTAATTAAAATCGACCTATACAAGCGATTTTCTTACGAACATTTAAATGAATTATATTCTATAGGTACGGTACATATGACGATTCGATATGGAAATACTTATGACCCAAATGACAGTATAAAAATATTCCAAGTTTCATAGGTTCGAGGTTAGAAAATAAGCCCTCCGAACCAAGTCCACAAATCTTTTCCCGTGCAAAGTATTTAATAATAAACAAGCCCTGTGAGGGTTCCAAGTGAAGTAAATAAATCACTAAAAGTGATTTCAGAAATAATAAAGCACGTCGCAATTTCGGTCATTTTCCTCTCCAATATCCGATGTAGGGTAGGTGGCAGAAAATGGAGACCGACCCATAAATCTCGTTTACTGCATCATACCGAAACGTTCTTTTAATCATTTTTGTTTGCCGGTAATTAAGGTGACAATCCCATACTTCATACCGATCCGCACACGTACACACACACACGCCATTTGAGGCGAATATATGGAAAAAAAGAATCAGCGCCGAATAATGAATATTAACTCAATATGTCCCTGCAGAAAAATTCACAGAATCGCGTCGACAAAAATTCTTTCCCCCTGGAAATAATTGTAATAATTCTCAATTAACGTGTAACGTACCGCCCTTTTGAATAAATAAAAGAGTGCGGCCACAGAAAAATAAATTAATTCCCCGGAACAGACACACTGTCTTTGCTCTCTCTCTCTGTGTGTGTGTGAATTTATATCTATGATGGAAGTTGTGCTTTTCATCTAATTTAAAAGTTAGTTTTTGTTTCGAATAAATCTGCACGGCGAGCTCTCTTGTCCGACCCCGGCCTTACTAAATTAAAATATATTCGTCTTTTAATTATTCCGCTAAGTGCGGACCCCGAACTTCCATCTTCGGTCCCGCGGAAAAATATCATCACGGGCGATCAGCGGGCGGCGGAATTACAACTTTTCACCTTTTTAATTTTCGGTATCGCTTTCGATGCCCGGGACCCGTACCTCCCTCCCTCCCCCCGTTTTTCCCGTGTCCAAAGTTCCTCCCGCATTAACATCAAAACACAACAATGATCCATCTTCAACTTTCGCGATTTCTTTTTCGTGAATATTTGCAACACAAAGTACCATTAAATCGCTCTGTAGCATTATTAAAATAGGATATAAATGAGTCCCCATTTATTATTAGCCGAATAATAAGCTTAGGGGGTAATAGATTAGCTATAGTTTAAAATTATTTGGTAGCTGTATTCTTTCTTATGCCGGTATCCCTCATTTCTCATCTCTGATACCATCCCTTCTGGAAAGAAATCCGCAGGGGCGTACTCGCCAATTTTCCACGACAATTTTAAATACAATATAATATAACGGTTCTAAAGTACGTACGCACACGCAATAATAAATTGTCTGATAACATTCTAAAACATTTCGTCAAAATACATGTTGCCGGAAATTTTTTGACTTTTGAAAATATTCGACAGTGCATTGAAATTTCGATTTTTAATTTTGGATTCATGCACACTTACCTTCTAACGCTGTCCAAGGGTCTCCATGTTAACTGCGACGTTCCAATGGCGATTTCTGCAAGGAAACAAAATAATTAGAAACATTGTAGTGTGCAATGCGAGGCTTGAAGATACTTTAATAAGATGCAAGACTGTCTACAGTGTTAACAATATTAGTGAAGGGCGGTACCCGGTACATTCGGTACATGAGCAATATATATTGTTCCCATAGGATAAGGGCCAGCATGTTTACATGGTCCTAATTAAATTATTTTATTTGTGAAATAGTATATTGTGAGTATAATTGGTCAGAACTAAAAACAAGATGAAATGATGTTGCCTTCTCATTGGCGGAATAGTCCAGTAGTCGTTGGAAAAAATTAATGCCTAACAGTTCTTATTCCAGATTATTGAATAACTTTACTAAGATTCGCATATAAGCCGGCCAATGAGGAGATATTCTTTCTTTTCGATCGTGACTATAACACGATCTTTACTTCATAAGTACCACGAGGACCTTAAAGAATCGAGCGAGAAAAATATCAAAACTTTCCATCTCCATATGTAATCATAGATAGCTTATCGAAAATTTCCTCTTGGTAAAGGGAAACAAAAACGTCACTGTTATTGCCTCGCTGCTTATGCTCAGAAATAATTGATACATAAGCAACAAAGACTTGAAAGTTCCTAGATTTTATTCGATTAGATTCGATTAAAGAACTGTCTCACAGTCTTAATTACGTATACTGGACGATAATAAATTCAGAACGCCGCTTGGAGAGAAATTTCCAGGTACACAAGTATAATAAATATGCGCATTTCCGAAAATGATAGTGAAAATCCTAATAATATTCATAACCTCCTTCGTTAGAGTTGTACGTTCAAATTTTTTTCCCGGTGGCAAGTACGGCCCTGCGAAGGAACGTATTAGCCGGCTTCTATAATGATAGGTTATTTTTTATTATTAAGATCTTTGAATTTAATACAAAATGGGGAGTGGGGGCGGGCGGGGGCGATATTAATTCTGCGTTTTGATGTTACGGAATTAATCTGTGTCGTATATAATAAAGGCATCATCGTTTGAGGAGTATAAATATAAATGTCGGCATTAGTGGCGAAACTGATACCGTGTCGAGGTGGTTGTACGAATGTATACCGGAAGGGAGGGAACGGAGGATGAAAAATTCCAAGAGGGGCCCATGTATTAATAATATGGAATCCTTGCCGAAGAATAATTACTTTATCGCAATTATAATCGTCATCGCTCCGTTTTTAATTACGAATGAATATTAATCGGGCGAATCCGAGATATCCCGACGCTAACACTTCGTGCAATGTCTCCCAGGTTTACAATTTTCCGAAACTGAAGCTTAGGTTGAATGTTACATCGGTGGCTACTTGTTTATTTGTGGCGGTTATGACGGTTTCTATTATTAAAAGTCATCAGGCGACGACCGAATCCGGCGCTGGACTATTCTCTCTTGATGCAGTGTACATCTTGGAACGAAGACAAATTACTTTTTTTAGACGAGCTGAAAAATTCCTGCAAACGGACGCCTTCCTCAAGCGGACAGAACCGACAAAGGAAAATATCTATCATAGGTATTGCACTCCGATATAAACTGAATGTATAAACTAAAAGTTTCTGTATTAGCCCATAAATATCATTATTGTCCACGTGTCAAACGCTCTTAATACAATTGCAATCGAAAGTACTCGGAACACCACTGGAATCGCCTGACATTCTATCAATATTTCTGCATCTTTCAACGCCCTTTCTTACTTCATGTGCAAGAGCAGCGGCAGATTTTGCCCATATGAGACTTGAGTAACTAGGCAAATAAACAACGCCATGCAAAATATTTTGAGGTGTTGCTTTATTTAAGAGGCTGTTACAGCAGGTCAAAAGTTTCTCCTGGGGGGCGTCGGGTTGGGGGGAGGTAAGAATAATAATGTGTGTTAGAGTGCTTCAAATGAAGTGAAACTTCATGAGAGTATTCAGCGGAGTTTCCTTTATACGCCTACCGAGTTTCATTCCATTAGCTCTTAAGATGACCGTTCCGGGAGCACTTGACATGCTCCGCTGACCGAAATCCGCCTTAATTTTTCTGTTTAAAGTTACCATTAACAATGTTAGAGTGCTCCAAATGAAGTGAAACTTTATGAGAATATTCAGCGGAGTTTCCTTTATACGCCTACCGAGTTTCATTCCATTAGCTCTTAAGATGACCGTTCCGGGAGCACTTGACATGCTCCGCTGACCGAAATCCGCCTTAATTTTTCTGTTTAAAGTTACCATTAACAATGTTAGAGTGCTCCAAATGAAGTGAAACTTTATGAGAATATTCAGCGGAGTTTCCTTTATACGCCTACCGAGTTTCATTCCATTAGCTCTTAAGATGACCGTTCCGGGAGCACTTGACATGCTCCGCTGACCGAAATCCGCCTTAATTTTTCTGTTTAAAGTTACCATTAACAATGTTAGAGTGCTCCAAATGAAGTGAAACTTTATGAGAATATTCAGCGGAGTTTCCTTCATACGCCTACCGAGTTTCATTCCATTAGCTCTTAAGATGACCGTTCCGGGAGCACTTGACATGCTCCGCTGACCGAAATCCGCCTTAATTTTTCTGTTTAAAGTTACCATTAACAATGTTAGAGTGCTCCAAATGAAGTGAAACTTTATGAGAATATTCAGCGGAGTTTCCTTTATACGCCTACCGAGTTTCATTCCATTAGCTCTTAAGATGACCGTTCCGGGAGCACTTGACATGCTCCGCTGACCGAAATCCGCCTTAATTTTTCTGTTTAAAGTTACCATTAACAATGTTAGAGTGCTCCAAATGAAGTGAAACTTTATGAGAATATTCAGCGGAGTTTCCTTTATACGCCTACCGAGTTTCATTCCATTAGCTCTTAAGATGACCGTTCCGGGAGCACTTGACATGCTCCGCTGACCGAAATCCGCCTTAATTTTTCTGTTTAAAGTTACCATTAACAATGTTAGAGTGCTCCAAATGAAGTGAAACTTTATGAGAATATTCAGCGGAGTTTCCTTCATACGCCTACCGAGTTTCATTCCATTAGCTCTTAAGATGACCGTTCCGGGAGCACTTGACATGCTCCGCTGACCGAAATCCGCCTTAATTTTTCTGTTTAAAGTTACCATTAACAATGTTAGAGTGCTCCAAATGAAGTGAAACTTTATGAGAATATTCAGCGGAGTTTCCTTTATACGCCTACCGAGTTTCATTCCATTAGCTCTTAAGATGACCGTTCCGGGAGCACTTGACATGCTCCGCTGACCGAAATCCGCCTTAATTTTTCTGTTTAAAGTTACCATTAACAATGTTAGAGTGCTCCAAATGAAGTGAAACTTTATGAGAATATTCAGCGGAGTTTCCTTTATACGCCTACCGAGTTTCATTCCATTAGCTCTTAAGATGACCGTTCCGGGAGCACTTGACATGCTCCGCTGACTGAAATCCGCCTTAATTTTTCTGTTTAAAGTTACCATTAACAATGTTAGAGTGCTCCAAATGAAGTGAAACTTTATGAGAATATTCAGCGGAGTTTCCTTTATACGCCTACCGAGTTTCATTCCATTAGCTCTTAAGATGACCGTTCCGGGAGCACTTGACATGCTCCGCTAACCGAAATCCGCCTTAATTTTTCTGTTTAAAGTTACCATTAACAATGTTAGAGTGCTCCAAATGAAGTGAAACTTTATGAGAATATTCAGCGGAGTTTCCTTTATACGCCTACCGAGTTTCATTCCATTAGCTCTTAAGATGACCGTTCCGGGAGCACTTGACATGCTCCGCTGACCGAAATCCGCCTTAATTTTTCTGTTTAAAGTTACCATTAACAATGTTAGAGTGCTCCAAATGAAGTGAAACTTTATGAGAATATTCAGCGGAGTTTCCTTTACACGCCTACCGAGTTTCATTCCATTAGCTCTTAAGATGTCCGTTCCGGGAGCACTTGACATGCTCCGCTGACCGAAATCCGCCTTAATTTTTCTGTTTAAAGTTACCATTAACAATGTTAGAGTGCTCCAAATGAAGTGAAACTTTATGAGAATATTCAGCGGAGTTTCCTTTACACGCCTACCGAGTTTCATTCCATTAGCTCTTAAGATGTCCGTTCCGGGAGCACTTGACATGCTCCGCTGACCGAAATCCGCCTTAATTTTTCTGTTTAAAGTTACCATTAACAATGTTAGAGTGCTCCAAATGAAGTGACACTTTATGAGAATATTCAGCGGAGTTTCCTTTATACGCCTACCGAGTTTCATTCCATTAGCTCTTAAGATGACCGTTCCGGGAGCACTTGACATGCTCCGCTGACCGAAATCCGCCTTAATTTTTCTGTTTAAAGTTACCATTAACAATGTTAGAGTGCTCCAAATGAAGTGAAACTTTATGAGAATATTCAGCGGAGTTTCCTTTACACGCCTACCGAGTTTCATTCCATTAGCTCTTAAGATGTCCGTTCCGGGAGCACTTGACATGCTCCGCTGACCGAAATCCGCCTTAATTTTTCTGTTTAAAGTTACCATTAACAATGTTAGAGTGCTCCAAATGAAGTGAAACTTTATGAGAATATTCAGCGGAGTTTCCTTTATACGCCTACCGAGTTTCATTCCATTAGCTCTTAAGATGACCGTTCCGGGAGCACTTGACATGCTCCGCTGACCGAAATCCGCCTTAATTTTTCTGTTTAAAGTTACCATTAACAATGTTAGAGTGCTCCAAATGAAGTGAAACTTTATGAGAATATTCAGCGGAGTTTCCTTTATACGCCTACCGAGTTTCATTCCATTAGCTCTTAAGATGACCGTTCCGGGAGCACTTGACATGCTCCGCTGACCGAAATCCGCCTTAATTTTTCTGTTTAAAGTTACCATTAACAATGTTAGAGTGCTCCAAATGAAGTGAAACTTTATGAGAATATTCAGCGGAGTTTCCTTTACACGCCTACCGAGTTTCATTCCATTAGCTCTTAAGATGTCCGTTCCGGGAGCACTTGACATGCTCCGCTGACCGAAATCCGCCTTAATTTTTCTGTTTAAAGTTACCATTAACAATGTTAGAGTGCTCCAAATGAAGTGAAACTTTATGAGAATATTCAGCGGAGTTTCCTTTATACGCCTACCGAGTTTCATTCCATTATGAAAAGTTATTTTCCCACTTCCCTCACCATGCCCAATAAGAACAAGAGATCTATCACAGCCGTTGTGGTGCTGTATGAACAAGCTAATTAAGGCAAAAAGGAAATGTCTAATAGATGCGCAACTTTTATGCCATGGAGACGGAGGTTTGGTGACGGAGTTATGGTGATAACATAAGGAATGGGGCCATAAGAAATGAAATGGAAACCATAGAAGTTAAGTGCCTTAAGTTAATACGAGCACGTGAAGAGAATGGAGACACAAATTATGATTTAACGTAGAAGAAGAAAGGAAGTAAAGGGAGCAGAAAATGAACATCTCCATGAAAATTACTGGCAATACTAACGAAGATTGAAGCTTGGTCTATGGTGTAACCCCACTTATATTGCATAATATATATAAAATTTGTTAATATTCATTTCCATAAACACTTGAGGCAGCTAAAAAATCCCTCAATAGTAATTTGAGCTTGCAAACATGCCGTCAACCATGAATTTGAAGCACACAGTGCTGAGAGTTTAATGGCAATAGTGTTCCCATTGGATTACTAGATACATATGTGCAATTCCTATTTCTTTCTACATCTGGACGACTGGGTCAGTTCTAAAACGATCCTTGGCATTGATATAGAGAAAATGCGTCTCAATTGAGAATGGAAAGACTCGGAATTAGTGGAATTTTCTCGAATTATCATTTTTATTCCATCACAGGTTCGTTACTTTTTAACGTATAATTTTTCAATAGCAATCATGCACTGTGCTGTTTAGAATTATGATTTACTTAGGGATATGACGAGCATCGCACTGGTAAATCGATATTTGACGGGTTAGAGTCTCGGCGATACCGCCCGAAATGTTATTTAAAACTAATTAATAACGTTTTTCCATCCCTTTATGTAAATGCGCGAAAGCGATACCTCGAGAGCTAAAGAGCGCCGAGAGATAAATCGCGAATCTTAGAGAATATGATTAGAGATTATGGATATTTTAAATACTGACTGCTACCCCAAAATGACATTTAGACGTTGAATATTCATGCGGCGATGATGGCACGAAGGGTTCGAGACGAATCTTTAATGCCACTCCATCCTTAACCCAATGCTAAAGTTTAATATAAGTCTGGAGGAGTTTAGCGAAAAAAAGAAGGGATATTAATTTAAAGATTGCGCTTGCTTACATGCGGGGAAACATAACGCGAGAAAGACAGTGGAGAGGTTAAATGGGACATATTTCGCCTCGGATATTATTCAGTATTTAACGGAACATTAAATATAGTTTTGAATATCTATAGGAGCTCAGTGGGCCACTTTGCATTAGGCAAATGATGCGAGAGAGGGATAAAAAGTGGTGAAATATCGTTCGAGATACTGACATTGAATATTATTAGAGGATTTTATATATGCGGATTCTTGAAATTGAAAGATTACATTGTATTGTTATGGGAGCTTCCGGAGGAATTTTTACAAATATGCAAATCTTGATATATATACGTGACGTTCTTCTGTTATGCGGGGGCGGATTGCGAATGGATACATTGATAAATATGGAGGCTTTTATAAATATTAGGCCCGATGTTAATCCCGGGAAAATACAACGCGGGTAAAGGGAATAACAAACGATTTTTTTTATACTACACGCAGTAATAAGAGTTTACAACAGGAGGAATTATTTAAATTAGGGAACGTACACTTGCATCTATTCCGGCTCGTTACTTATACGAAGCGATAAAATGATGGACATAGGAAAACGACATATCACAAATGAACAAACATGAAAACTTCAAAGCCTTGTTAAAAACGTTAATGATTAAATTCTTCTTGACTTCAGAGTCAACATTTAAATTTTAAAGCCTTTCATTAGTCGCCTTTTCAACCAAACTAGTAACTCTAGCAACCTCCCGATAGCCATCTAATCAGCACTCGAGATACTTAGACCGCTTATGTAAATATTCCACATCGGGCGAAGCTGTCCTCGTGACACGTCAAAGATCGGAGCCGGAATCGCGAATTCCACCCTTAAACTCCCCAAAAACGAACCACCCTAATAATATTCTTGCGTCGAGGAGCGACTGCAATAGACACTGTCACTGCTCTGTTAAATATTTTCACCGCATTTAACTTTCGGCCGTATGTCTTGTACAAAACATGCTCAACAAGCTGTATGTGGACGCAGATCCGCGTTTTTCGGTCGCGCGTAACGAAACCCGCGATTTTACGTTTTCCACCTTTTCAAAGGGGTTAACATGACAAAAAATATTCCGTACTTCATAAGCGAACGGTTTGTCGCATCAAAAACAGTAGATTCGTACTTGGCATGAGCTATCAATGTTTAACTGTGTCGTACTGTACGCCATGCTTCTAAGGATGGCTATTTTTTGAGTTGTGACGATGGAATTTTGGACGTTAGTCAAATCTCAACAGGTTTTTTAAATTTGGGATATTTTATACTAAATTTTTATACTAAATAACTAGAATTTAGTATATTAATTAGTAATATAAATGTATAGTATGTAATTAATATAAATCGTCCTTAGTATTACGCTTTACTTCACAAGGTACATCCACTTTTCTTCCCTCTAAACTATAAATTGCCGTGCGATGAACATTTAATCCGATTTTGGGATATGTCTGACCGTACAATGAAATTACAAACACCGGAATTTTCCTCCGATTATCTGCATGAAATAAAACATTTCTGCATCGTCTAAGAAGTTATACTATTTTTGTTTAGTATCTTTGTGTGATTTCACGGTTAAATTTTGATTTGCGGCAACCACCCACACGCTTTTTGGATTCCTGTAATGTGCCTAAGAGTTAGGTTAGGTTAGACTCCTATAAGAAGAAATTCGGGAAATTCCCATTGTAAAAACAACATAACCTACAAAAGCAAGATTTTTTAAAAAGGGGCACGTAACTACATGCTAGCGTCCATTAGGTGGATGTCACTGGAAGAACAACCCTAAGCCCTATTTTAGTTAGTTTTAGATTTAGTTAGATTTAGATTTTAGATTAGATTTTAGATTTAGTTTTAGTTAGATTAGGGCCATGACGTTATCGATATTAAAATCATCACTGTAACCGATTTCAATATCTCCTATGAAACTTTTTTTCAAAAAGATTTGCAGTATTCTTCACAGTCTCTGTTTTTAAAGTGATATTTCCACTAGTGAGTAATACGGTTTCTCACAGTGTAACACATACTACCTGTGAGTTTCTGCACGTATTATACATCATATTCTTATCGCCTCGTGCAAACTGAGAGTACTGCATCGTAGATCTGACTATTACAAAATTTTTCCACTCGTGCGTAATACGCCACTAACCGGCCTCCCATTATAATGTCCCGATAAATCCTAAACGGAATCAAATTAAATCGCCGTTACGTTTTCTACGTCATTACACACTCTAACCCCCTCCTGAGCCCCGTCGAAAAGATAAGCGCATAGAAGGAAATTTTTAATTACGCCACCCCTTACCGCAAAAACTGTCCCATCTTTCGATCCCATCAGTTGATTTCAATTATTTATAGTTATTTTAACTGCAGCGGAAAATGAAAAATAAACGGGCGCTTTTAATTTTTATTTTCCCTATTTTTTTCCTCTCCCTCCCCCCCTCTCGCTGTTTTGATCCCCCTCCCAGAGGAGAATGAGGGAGGGAGGGAGATTACCTCGGGATAAGACGCGGTTCGCGACCCCTATTGATCTTGGATGTTAGGGGGGGGGGGGATGCGTATAAAGAAATCTGAAATGTTTTAAGAAAACGGAATTATTAATACGTTAAAGTTATTACGTTTCAGTACTCTCTCCCGATTATGGAGATGCCGGAAAAACCTAACGATATAATTATTACTGAAATTTAAGTAAAACATTTTGAATTTATGTTTTAACGCTTAATTTATGCTCAATAATTTCCAGTATGGTCACGGTTAGTGGTACTTAAAGATACAAAATGGCAAAAAGAGAAGAAATAGATTTGAGGCACAGCGAATCCTAAGGGCTGAGGAGCGACAGGCGAAGGAGGAGACTCACATAATAGAAGGCTGTTGTCCGGACCTTCGGATTTCAACAGTGCGCGGCGGGTCGGAGAGTATCTTCGGGGTGGTAAGCCTTCTTCGGTCTTTTCGTCGATAGAGTAACTTCTCAGGGCCGGCCACTCTCTCCACCGTCTCCCAACCGGCCGTCTTTCTAGGGCCTCTTTCTAGTTATATTATTATTTTGCTTTGTATTTGCGCTTGTTGGGATAAGACGTGTCATTTATCTAAACATTTGTCACCTTGATTGTCAGTATGTTTATATCGCTTTTAATACTATAACCGCCCTTTTCACAAAAAGTTTATTCCGAGGTGTCAATTGAGCCTTTCATTGATTTTCATCGTACCCGATTTACTTGTAGGTACGAACTATCTCACCATAACTTCTAAAAGTCTAATCAGTCGATCGATTCGACTGGAACCTACCCCAACGTAAAATAACCGACTCTTCAGGTGAGTCACGATGAGTCGCGTAATTTTTTCCCTGCTCCTCAAATAACGAGAATGCAAGTGTTCTCGTTATATAACCGTCCCCCGATAAATCAAACGGGCGGTATCAAGGGATGGCAGCTCCGTCATTTTTTATTCCATGTTAATATGACATTTCATTCCTATTTGGAAAATAATTTGTTTCATGAAAAGCACATTAATGCTCGTATAGTAATTGATCGGCTCGTAAAATAAATGGTTTTTTGTTTCGTTTTACATCGGATGACAATTGAATATCGCCGTTATCTACGACCCTATCTGGAATTATATTATGCTCGTATTGATATAAATGGGCTTTTATTAGTTGGATATTATATTTCTTTCTGCCGTAGGAGGCCATTTAGGACACGAAACGTCGTGCATTTGCGTTTCGTAATACGAGCGATAACCGATGGGGACACACGGGGATTTTTTAATGGAAAAATTTAGAAACGTAACTTAAAAACTCTCCCTCCTGTAATTCGGCAATCCTCCTATGAGGAACGTGGTAAATACTCCAAGTAAATACGCCACGTACTTTTAAGTAAAGGGCGCAATACCCAATTGTTCGTGTCCAGCGAGCGTAAAGGGTTATTTCTCCTATTCCGTTCTCCTCCCACTTCTCCTCCTCCATCTTCCCTATTCCGACGACTAATTCTCCACCGAAAACGAACAATAATTAGCATACTCTATAACGAAGTGAATTATTTTATTTAATCCCTTTCCTTTAATTAACTGAAGGCTGGCTTAACCAAATGAATTGACCAACACACAGGATAAAGGAGGAGGAGCCGTGCGCATCCTTTAAAGGGATAAAAGGATAATGTACAGGCTTCAACGTGTTTTTACTTATGTCTTAAATTCCTACAAAATGTCGGCCGCTGGCCGGCTCGAATTCGGTTTTGTTTCCTGAGGATTATTGTTGTATTTATGATAACTTGTCATGGAGTTGATGTAATCCTATTATGTGTGATCCTCCTGTGAATGTTATTAATTCAATATTTTCGGGCACGCTCTCAGGACCGACAGAGAAGAGGATACGGGAAGGGCGTCCTAACGTTTCACCTGCGATTTCTTACGATATGATAAATATAATTTGTTTTTATGACTATAAAAAGGAACAACTGTCTATTGAGACGGTGAAACACAATTTAAAACTTGCATAAAACTTTTAGACTCGATTTTAAGGCGATTTCGGTAATTTTGAATTCTAAAAAAACCTATGAAATAGTTCATTTAGATTCATTCTGACGTTAAAAATCAAAAAAAAAAAATGTTTGGAAATTTTGGAGGCAATTTCAGATGTTGAAAGTTGTTCCTCTAAAGTTTTCTGAAATTTGGGGTAAAACATATACGTTTGAAATTTCCATTAACGTTCTAGATTTAATTTTTAACCCCTTCTGGTCACCTAAAATTCCATTATATGAAATTTTAACAAAAAAACTTCTTATACGGCCCATCTGCATAACCATTTAGGAAAACATACATTTTCTATGGTCCTCGAAAAATAAAAAAATTTCAAAATTACCTTAAAGTTTCTAAATTAAATATAAAGGCACTTTTGGCGGTTCCAGAGGAATATGTATTAATTTACAAGTGTTTTGTTTTATATGTTTAAAGTTTTGAACTATTCTGGCATTCTTAAGCAAATTTCATCCCAATTTTCCACTCCCTTAAGAAGAGAAATTCAAAGTTGTAGTATTTTTCTGAACCACCTCGGAATCCAAACTATAAGCGAGTCAAGATTGTAGTTTCTAGCTGTTTTAACACTGCTAAATAAATTTCACCCTTACTTTTTACTTCTCGAAAATGGGAAATTCAAGATTTTTAAATTTTTTCGAGAAACTGGGGTGTAATGAGGTTAAAGTTTCTAATTACTTGACAAGTACCTCGGATTAAACCGACAAAAATAAATTTTACCCCCAATTTCAAATCTACTCCAAGGGAAAATGTGGGGTTTTCACATTTCCAGGTGATAGTTAAACCGTCATGCATATATCAGGTACCGAAATGTACTTTCCTCACGTAGTTGCTATTTAATTTTCAAAGTACTGTGTACTTCATTGAGTAAAGGTACTTCGCAAATTTAAACTAGCATTTAGTAGGAAAAGATGTCTGTCAAACTGTCATAGTGCCAGAGCTGCGGCACAAATAAAATTTATTGCTCCACCCCTACGTCAGAAACACGTGCTGAGCTAGCTTGACTCTAAGCTAGCACAGCACATAGAATATCTCTGGGACCAAAAGAGCTATCGATATGATCCAGGTGGCATAGTTAATTACTAATTAATTGCTCTGGAATGGTTCAGTACAAATTGACCAAAACCATCCCATTAACCCCTAAGGACCTTCTAAAGCTGAAATTTCTAAAAGTCATGAAAATTAGCATTACTTATTTACAGGCGAAATTTTTCAAATCCACCTCTTCATTTCCTAGTGATTGCTGATGGATGCTAAGGGTAGTATTAAGAAATCTGTCCTGGAATACTCTACAGCAATTAACTAGGCATCAAATATAGCGCCTGTATACGAGAAATTTCAAGGATTTTCGAAATTTCAGCCTGAAGGTCGGTTCGCCAGGGGATGTAGAGGGTAGATGTGAGAAATTTGGGCAATATCATTCGAAAGCAATAAGATAGCAGTAAAATATATCTCCGTGATCATTTCAATACGAGCAGTTTTATGAATTTTGGAAATTTCAGCAAGAAGGATAGTTCGCTAGGGGATGAAGGGGATTTATCTAAGAAATTTAGCCAGTACCATTCGACAGCAATAATTTGGCAATAAAATATACCGCCGGGATCATTTCTATACGAGTTATTTCATGGATTTTAAAAATTTCAACCTGAAGGGTGGTTCGCTAGGGGATGTAGGGAGTAGATTTTAGAAATTTGGCCAGGATCATTCGAGAGCAATAAGTTGGCAATAAAATACATTCTCGAGATCATTTCGATACGAGCAATTTTATGAATTTTGGAAATTTCAGCCCGAAGGGTGGTTCGCTAGGGTGAATTTGACAAATTTCGCTGGCACTATTCGACAGCAATTATAAAAATATGCCGCCTGGATCATATGGAGTCTCTTTTGGTTTCAGAGATGTGCTTAGCATGCTTAAAGTCGAGCTGGCTCAGCAGGTACTTCTGGAATAGGGGTGGAGCAATAAATTTTATTTTGCAGTAATCAATGAGCGATAAATTATCTATAGATAGGTGTATAGACATTATAATGGTTACTAAAGTAGCCTATCGTTTAGTCGTATAGTTTTTGGCACGTATGCTAAGATGTATGTATTCTATTCCCGTTCAAATTGAGTAAATTGAGTAAATATAGATTAGTTTGTTCAATTGTATGTACGCAAAGATATCAAAGGCACCCAAGATGATATCCGTGTATAAATGCGGGCGTACGTAGATTTCCAACGGCCGCAGCATCCGTAAGAATTATGGACGAGCTGAGGGGGAACTGGAGTTCTAATTAATTATGAAAAACCGTCCAAGGTGTGAAAATTTATAATGATTTTCTAATTAAAAACGGGCGAACGCTGAATTTAAAAGAAAAACTCGCGTACGTTTCACTTATCAGCGGAGTATTTTATTGAATTTGTAAAATTATCTTTTGTTTTCTTAACCATTAATTTTTAGAACGGAAACTTTGAAATTTTTAATCTAAAGCGCTCCAAGAAATTAATTTTTGATGTATTTTAATGGCCTCCTGATAATTTCGGACGGTTTTTGCGTGGAAATATTACAACACTTTTTAATTTACGATCACCGGCGAGTGAGGGAGGGAGCGAGAGGGAAAGGTAGGAAGAGATAGGTCGCGAACACTCTTAAATTGATTTATCTGCGGGGATTTTTAGAAACTTTATATCTAAATTACCACGCAGGGAAACTAATAACCCCCACGTCCTTAACCCCGTTAAAAAATTACGTAAGACCTGGATTCACTTGTGCTTCGATGTGTGATTGTTTTTAGGCGAACCACTTTCGACAACGACCATCACACGATATTTATCGACATATTTTTTACTCGGGCCCTACGGCCAAAGCTAATGTTATTTGCAAAAGTATGCTAATTCGGGAGCCCCTCCGATCGACTCGAGAGTATTGAAACGACGACAACCTTCGACGTTTCCGGGCGGATATCCCCATGACTCAAGAGTATTCCTAACATAAAACAGACGATTACTGTAAAGCGCCAAACAACATAAGAAATTTAAGCAGATTTAATTTCAAAGTGCACGTTATAGGTCGACGTCGGTTAAAGTCGAGTCACTAGTGAGCGTTTAAAAAATTTCACCATGTTTCGTTCGTCTGTTTAGATGAAACGGCTTTAATTAGAAATTTAATCTTGCTAAATAACTCCTTCAGCGAGGGTAGAGAAGTTGTCTTTACGTCCCGGACAATAGGGCTTAATACACATGCCGAATTTATGTTTTCTGCATCGTACGTTTGGGCGTCCCCCTCCATTGAAATCAAAGATCAGCAATTCTAATATCTAATATCTGAGTGGGACACAGAGTTATAGATTTTCTCCGATATTCAAATGAAGCTCACCCTTGTTGAAGGGTTGCGAATATTCACAATCATATTTTCTCCAAGGGTGAACACCCTGCCAAAATGGCTTTCGAGCCTTTGTATGTACATAGTCTCCGATTTTTTAACAGGTTTTTGTTTGTTTTGCCGCGAAAGGGTAAAATTTTGCATAAACTCCCTCTTTTTCCCTCTCTCTCTCCCGCTCGGCGGTTAAGTGTTTCCTATACGGAAAGGGAATTTCGATTCGTCCCTCGTTCTTCTCGATTCCTGTATATTTATATTATTTCCTCGCCGCTTTCCCGAGTTGACTTATGATTTGTGGTCCCGAAATGTCTTTCGTACCGGTAACATTTTTACGGATCTTCGACCGCCCTGACATTAAGCATTTTTTGCATATATACGAGTTCGGGGATTTTATTATCCGGGAAGGGCGAGACGGAATGAAAAAAAGAGAGAAAGATCGACCTTAAATACGACCAGAAACAATACGGGCACGACATACCCACTCCTGGAACGGGGAAGATCCTAATTTATCTCTCGAATAAATACGAGGATGGAGTGCCTAGTATTATTAAAAGTTGGTAATTGTTTTGCTCTGCGAGACTGACTGTGCCTCGAGAAGAAACGAACTGTAAAGGTAATGATTTCCTAGAAGTCTCCAGTTTCAATTAGGAACGGCAATTATAAGCTATCAGCACCGAATTAAGTACCGAGCTAATCAGCAAGTAATATTGCTTAGAACGAGACTGCAATTGCCCCATCCGAAACTTTTCAGATGAGACTTTGCGGGAAACTGGAATATTATACGATACACGCGACCTTACGGCATCTATGGTCCCCATGTTGAAATTCACATCTACCAACCTCAAGGAAAAACAATGAGAAAACGTATTCGAATTATTAAAAACAAGCCGTGAAGAGTGTGGGCTTCGCACACACAATTCTAGGGTTCCTCGGAACCATCCTAGTATTGAATTATTTGTGATAAATCAAGCAAGGCCCTCTGTTAAAAAATATGTATATTAGTAAGTCTTAAGTCGAAAATTAACGAAAATGTTTGTGTTTCCATGTTTAATTAGGAAGTAAAGAAAGCTCTTGGTCTTGGACCAAAATCGTTTAGTACATTCAGTCCCCAAAAAAAAAATCCAAACGGCATAAAAACCCTCATATGTTAATTCGTTAAGTCACGGTTGAAACATAGTTAAACATCATAATACAAATTATAAGAATTATGGAATTATGAGAATGTGAATGTGTATGTGTGACGTAAACGTATGTACGTGATTGAATGATTGAGAGTCTCAGCTGTTGGGAGTCGATTGTGAGAGAACTTTGTGCTAGAATTTTACAACGATCAACTCCATCAACAAGCAAGCTGACAGGTTCAGATGTAAGAGCAATAAGGAACCTCGACAAGGATCAAAGCGTTATTATTTTACCAGCAGACAAGGGTAACGCAACAGTGAAGCAATCAAGGGGAAAATGCAGGAGGTATTGGAACCGAAAATATATATAAAACTGAGCGAAGGCCCGACAAGGAGGATCGTAAGGCAGATCAACAGCCATTTAAAAGGATCACCACTAGATCTTCATACGAAGCAAGTAATGCAAATATCAGAAGCCTTACCTCCAAAACTCTACAATCTTCTAAGGCAGACATTGTCCACCATCTTGAATTTTACACCTGTTTCGCGATTCAGATATGATAACACGGGAAGATAGAACGACGTGTCATCGGCTCATGGAGTTTAAAAAGGTGAAAAGGTACAAACATGAATAGTGCAGTTTATAGAGCAATAGAAAAGCTGTTTTGGTAGATAAAATTAGCAGCAGATGGACCAAAAGATTTTGTTTAAAATGGAACAAAGATGATCCAAAATCTAGATAAATCTGTGCTTTTGATTTTCATGTACGTTTGGAGAAAAGTTACGAAAAATGGCCTCGGATTTTCGATAAACGGTCCATTTTAACGGTTTTTCCAAGTTTTCTCGGTGAAAAATGCTCCGATCACCTTTTAGAAACGCTCATTTTGAAGGTCTTTTAATTCTCTGCAAATCGTCTATACAACGTATAGCATTTTCACCAGTAATTTTTGCGCTATGGTGAAAAAACGGAAAAACGATCTATTTTTTTTCTCTCATTTTCATTGTTTAAAGGAAAAACGCAAAAGCTCAGATTTGTCTAGATTTTGGGTTTTTAACATCTTTGATCCATTTTAAGCAAAGTTTTTTTAGTTCATCTGCAGCTAAATTTGATCTACCAAAAAATCCTCTATAAATTGGGCTATAACGTCCTCATTTCGAATGAATAACTTAGTAACTAAAAACAGATAGTGATTTTCCTTCACAACCTTACGTGACGTTTTTCCTCGATTACCTTTCCATTGAACTTTCAAGTTCGATAGTAGTCGAGGGACTTTTAAGTTTCCCGAAACGTGCTAATTTTTCTTTTAGCTCCTGTTTGTCTCACCGGAAATAATTATCTCGAGTGTGCACCTATCGAGTGAACCGAACTATTCCGACGTTTCCATTCGAGCTCACCACTAATATAATTATAGTCTGTAAATGTTAATAGTTGGGAAACTATATTCAAAATTCATTATTAACACACCATTGACCTAATACGCTTTAAACGGTTAACCTGCCAACAATTACGAAGAGCGCCGGACCAAAAGAAAATATTTCGATTTTCTCCGATCGATATTTACAGCGTGTGTGTGTGTATTCGGGGGTGATGAGAAGTAATGCTTCTTTTAATTCGCATCGCAGATGTTCGGACGTTTCCAATGTTACTTGGTCGATATCCGGGGATATGCAAATATTTATGTGCGTGGAAGGGACTTTCAGTCGAATATCGTGCCTCGCTCCTTTCCCTTTCAATCGCGGGCACGAGTGTTCTGTTATGTCCTGTGTCAATGCTAATGTACGAGGGACGCCTGCACGAGACGTGAAATTATGAACGTTATAAGTCAAGACCGCGGGAGCGATCGGGAATTTTTTTCATGGAAATTAATAAAACAATTCCACGTTTCAACGACAGCGTTTGAATCCCAAAGTAAGAGGGGGAATAGTCGAGATGTCAATTGTGTCACGCGGTCAATCGAGTGAGCGACCTTAAAATTACATAATACTTCCACGCTTGATTACGACACGATTCAGGAAACTGAAGAAAAACCCTTGTACGTTCATCAGACCATTTGACTAAGTAACTGAATATTTGAGAATGAGAAAACGTGGAATAAGCTGTACATAATCGATGCTTAATTTTTCAAATGCGATACGTCGCCGTCGCTAAGAAATTCCATTGGATAAGCAAACGTTCGCGATATACGAATTTCCACGTGATCCCCCTCTCCCCGCCTTCCGCCTGAAACGTCGGAAGCCGTGGTCGCCTTGGTACCTTATAAATCCTAATCTCCACAAATGAATACCGACACTCGAGCAACAGCACCTTTTCTTGAATGATTCCAAGGTGTTGTAAATAAAGGTCGTGGTCGGATTTATCACAACAGGCTCTAGGAACAAACCAAAGACATACAACTTGCACGAGTTTTGCGGTTACTACTAATTGTGACGAATACGTTCCCTGATTGTTGTTTCTACAAAATGACGGAGCGACGAAGTACTGTGTACATATTTCATGGATTTTGTATGTACGCAAGAGTCGCGTACGCGACGTTAAGGTTTCCTTCAGCACTTCGCACTCTTCGTTTGGCTAATTAGGGACGAGGCGTACGGGGAAATTTGACTGCCTTCTACATCCATCGGCGCAGACGATTCGAATGAGAAGAATAATACGACTGCCAGAGTCTCGTGGATTTGAAATTATTATTTAAAAATGTTTAACCCTTAACATCAGACGGAAAATGTATATATACAACCAGAAATGGGAGCAAATCTAGCAAATCTTTATTACCCAACAATTTTTATTTCTTATTTAAGGCTGTTTACACAATTTGATAGTTTTCTGAACCATTTTATCGGAATGGTCACTGCTGCGCACCACGAAAAAACCGCGGATTTTCTGACCTCTGCGAATTTTTATCGCGCATTTTCCGACCGTACCGTTCTCATGGGACTTCGAATGACAAATTCCAAATAGTATCGGAAAAAGCAAGAACTTTTCGAATTCCTCGATTATCGATAGCCCGTTACCCGTGGGAGCTGGACTAACCGATTCCTAGTGTCATCGGAAAAATCACGAATTTCCCGACCTTCCCGATTACAGATCGTGCATTTTCCGACCGGATCGTATGCGTGCGAACCTAATGAACCAGTGGTACCGGAAAACCCCGAATTTTCCGACTCTCCTGTTGATAGATCGTCCATTTTTCGACTGAAAGGACTTCACCGATTCCAAATATCACCGAAAAACAATCCATTTTCCGACTTCCGCGATTGCAAATCGACGAGTTTTCGATCGTTCCATATTCTAGGAAGTACTAGCGACCGATTCCAAGCAATCCCGTAAAATCTGCGAATTTCCCGAGGTTCGCGACTTATGGTTGAGCATTTTCCGACCGTACGGTATTAAAGGAACCTCCACGGACATATTACATCGCTTTAAATACCTTTAGCTACATTTTCCATTGTAATATAAATAGTTTTTTACATAATTAACCAATGCTTTCCGTAACATAGATAGGCTAAGTATTTACCGACAATTGAGCTTTCTTTTCATGGACTTTCTCTCATTTAAAATATAATTTTTAAATTTTATGGTACATATTGCTTGCACATTTAACACTTTTCTAGTGCACATTTCCCGGATATTAATAATGACCATCATAATTGATTATAGTCAGCGCTTTAGAGTAGAAAATGTACTATTCTGTCAAAAACAGGAAAATCGTTGAAACCGTTTTAAATTCCTAGAATATCCCAACAAATGCCGTTACACCTTCGCATACAAACAACAATAATAATCATCATTATTCCGTAATAAATTTCAACTTTAATCCCAGCCGGTCCCCCGAAATAACTTTACGATTGACCAACGGTTCAAACATAAATTATCGCAAATATTCAAATAATTACTGCAACGCTCGTATTAAGCGGAATAACATTACACCGACCGAATGATCTATACCGTATTAAAATTAACTTTGCACCTATTTACTACTAATAACTCGATCTGTAATTATTGTAAAATTACCAAACGATCTACGCGCTGTAATTAAGAGCGCGGGCGGCGAGTTGTTGATAACGTAATTTATGGAAGTGCGGCACTGGGAATAAATTCAGGGGTAATTGGAAAAATTAAATAAGGCTGGTGATTGTAGTGTTTTGATGGCTTTCACAACTGATGTACATTTAAACTGTGGGATATTTACAGGTAATGAACTGAAGGTGGTGCCGTTAATGAGCTTTTGTAATATTTGGTGGTTACGCCAGCGATAATATGGTGATATAACTGGTGGTTTCATTTATTTATCGTCCCGTCTAAAATAATTGCCTGAGCCAAATGTAATAGGCGTTCCTTCCGCCGAGGTTTATCGGTACGCCCTGTATATCGATCAAAATGTAAATGCTACCGCATAATTCGAGGGGCATCCTCGTAGAACGCATAAATCTCCGGCAAATACCAAAACGTCCCTCATAAGACCACCTCAAAGGTAATCAAAGTGTGTGTATATGTTTTCTGAATAATACGGGCCGATAACGTATTTTATTTGGATAACGGCCCCTCCGGGGATACGACGTCGTTCCCCGAAAGAACTCCCGGAATCACCAGGGGATCCCGGGGACCTCACACGACATCAGGGTAGCCATAGATGTGTAAAATAACCTGTTACGCACCGGCGAAGGCTGCTTTCTTATGTGCGGCGTCGCTCGAATTACGGACCCGTGAGTAATGAGGCCCATAAACAAGGCGAACGCAATGGAATAAGCCTAAAAACGGTAGAAGGACACGAGCGCTTGAAAAGTTAAAGACTTGATGGAATATTTAGGCGCGACCGCCATAATTCGAAATGCTTTCGTCAAAACATCAATGCACTGTAACAAACAATTAATCAGAGACGTTCTAACCACCGAGTTTGTCCATTTGAATCAAACCTTCGAAATTCGTAGATCTTCTGGAATAAAGGAACTCTCTGTGGAGTAATCAGAGACATGCTTGCTATCAATTTTGAGCGTTTGAGTCAAACTTCCAAATTCGTAGGCCTCGTGGAATGAGCAAAGACTATCAGTTTTGAGTTCCAAATATGTACTTTTCTTTTGAGAATTAATGGTAATATTGAAATAAAACTAGCTGTAAAATAGTTACAGCGTGCTTAATTTCAACTGTGATATGTAAATCAAAACTGGAAAATTCATAGATTTTTTGGAATAAGGGAAGACTTTTTGTACTAATTTTGAAACTGCAATTCTTCATATTTTGAAATCTAATGGTAATATTGCCATAATACAAACTATGGGCTAATCAAAGACGTCCTTACCGTCGATTTTGTGCATTTGAATGAAACATTGGAAATTCACAGATTTTATAGAATAAGAGAAGCCTTTTTGTATCAATTTTGAAATTGCAATTCTTCATATTTTGAAATCTAATGATACTATTGCCATAATATAAACCGTGGGCTAATCAAAGACGTCCTTACCGTCGATTTTGTGCATCTGAAAGAAACTTTCGAAATTCACAGACTTTCTGGGATAAAGGAAGATTCACTGTATCGGTCGTGAAGTATCAAATTTTCCTATTTCCGAAAGTAGCAATTTTGAGCGATTTAATCAAACTTTCAAAAGTCTCGTGGAATGGTAAAAATTCTCTCTACGAGTTTTTAGTTTAAAATTCTTTATATTTTGGAAATTAATGGCAATATTGAAATAAAATGAGCTGTAGGATAATTAGAGGTGTGCTCAATTTAAGTTGTGAGATGTAAATCAAAACTGGAAAATTTATAGATTTTATAAATAAAACCATATTTTGTAAACCAAAGGTAATATTGCCATAAAACAAACTGTGGGCTAATCACAGACGTGCTTATCCTAGATTTTGGGCATTTGAATCAAACTTTGAAAATTCAGAGCGTTTTAGAATTAAGGAAGCATCACTCTATCGTTCGTGAAGTATCAAATTTTTATATTTCTGATAGTAGCGGTAATATTGCAATGAAATAAACTGTGGAGTAATCAGAGACATGCCTGCCAACAATTGTGAACAGTTTAATCAAACTTTCAAAATTAACACGTCTCGTGGAACGAACAAAGACTATCTCTATGAGTGTTGAGTTTAAAATTCTCCATATTTTGGAAATAATTGGCAATACTGCCATAAAACAAACTGTGAGCTAATCAGAGACATATTTATCCTCGATTTTGGGCATCTGAACCGAACTTTCCAGATTCACAGCTCTATGTTTTGAGTCTAAAATTTTTTGTATTTTGGAAACAAATGGTAATATTGCCATTAAGTATTTAAATTAAAATTGGAAACTTCGCAGATTTTTTGGACTATGGGAACGACCATATGTTTATAATCGATTTTGATTGACCGATTGTAGTGACACGTATTAGTTATTTTAAAAACAGTTAAGAAGTATTTTCTAGGTTACTCCTTTAATTTCGAAGTCACTTCATTACTTCAGCGCTTGTGAAACACAGTAATCATCAACCTCCATAAACATTAGGTACAATTTTTTTAAAAGAACGATTTAATTGCCACTAGTTAGTATCGCACGTTGTTAATTACAGTGAAACACAAATATTTAACGATAAGATAGGATAACAAATCACCGTTTTCGCCTTTAAAAACGTGCAAATTTCGAAATTCCCTACGAATAGAACGCTTAACCGTGAGGTGTCTCCATCTACCGCGGCTCCCGCGAACCGCGAGCTTGCGAGGCGTCGCGGCGCTCCGTTATTGTAACTTTCGCCTTCTGCACGTTATGTGTACGCGAAACCGACGTTTATTACTCTTACTTTTCAGGGCGACACGTCGAGGAGAAACCGTAAACGCCACGCAACCTTCGGTACTGAGGGTACATCCGATACTAATTAACTAATCGGCTAATTAGCCGAGTCGAGTAGTTCCGATGCAATTTATCGAAACTCGAATTAGCGACGTGAGTTCAAGAGAGTCGCTTTACGTTCGTTTATATCAGGGAAATCTTCATGCGAATCCCTTATTGCCATTGAAATCATTTCCTTCGAGATTTACAAGACACATTCAGACGGAAAATAAACCAGCATGATATCAAAGACCTGCTTCCTTTTAATTGAATATATGGCATATCTATAGGGACGGAGTCATTCCTTTTCAGATAAAACGCGTAATCGCGTCTGATCTTATATTTAGAAATTTAGCAGGACTTAATTAACGGCGGGTGGATAATACTTCGGGTTTCGAGTCGGACACTTTGCGATCGATAAGCACGGGCGAGGGGAGATTTTCAAAAAATATAATCTATTGAAATTAAATTGCTCTTGAAGCAACACAAGTCTGCAACAACTGTGTCGGTCGTGCGACAGAATTGGTTGTTATGATGTCGGAACGGCGAGTAACGATCAGACAGCATTTGTATAATACAAGAGTTTCCATACTTATTCCTAAAAATGATCCCCCAATCAAATTACTCCTGTGCCCCATCCGGCCTAAAAACGATACCTCCATTAATAACGGGCCATCGAAACTCTCCCGGCCATCATCAGCTCGGCACAGAACGAAGTATAGATTACGGAAAAGAGGGAGTATAACGCCTAAAATAACTGAAAGTGACAGATAAACAAATGAGACCTGATATCCGCCTCCATGGATATCCCCCATTTGAGATATTGCTCCGCACTTTTCAATAATGTCTAATGGAAAATGAAAATGATGCCTCTCCTTCCCTTTGTTCAGACTTGTCAATGCAACTTTCGAGTCGGTGAGATATCAAAGTGAACTTCCGTCGGAGGAAAGAGGTGGGGGGTTGGGAGGGAAGTTCCCGAAGGATGAGAAGTACGTCCGAAGATTTAATGAGAGATGGGAGATGCGATCGGAGTTATCCCTGAATGTTTGAATTCTTACATGTATAAGGTCATTAGGTGGAAATCAAAGGGTGCAGGAGGCGAAACGGGGTTTTATTGTCGGCGGTATCTTTGCTGATTTTTTTTAGAAGAATTTCTTTGATTTCGGTCGAGACTCAAATCAGGAAAAAAATAGGAGGAAAAGGAGTAGGAGCTAGAAATGAAAATGTCATACTTGGCGGAATCAAAAGGAAAAATTTGTGCAATTCAATACTGGAAACAAATATATAGGCAATTAAAATATTTATATATCATTTTTTTAAAGACTTTCTTTGGCTTCTGACTTTAAATAGACAAAAAAAAGAGGAGGAAAAGGAGGAGCAGCTAGAAATCAAAATTTCATACTTGGCGGAATCAAAATTTGTGCAATTCAATGTTTAAAACAAATATATTGGCAATTAAAATATTTTTGTTTCATTTTTTACAAGAATTTCTTTGACTTCTGACTTTAAATAGACAAAAAAAAAGAGGAGGAAAAGGAGGAGCAGCTAGAAATCAAAATTTCATACTTGGCGGAATCAAAAGGAAAATTTGTGCAATTCAATGTTTAAAACAAATATATTGGCAATTAAAATATTTATATTTCATTTTTTTTCAGAAGAATTCCTTTGACTTCTGACTTTAATTAGGGAAAAAATAGGAGGAAAAGGAGTAGGAGGAAAATTTGTGCAATTCAATACCTAAACAAATATATTGGCAATTAAAATATTTATATTTTAATTATCGCTAGAAGTCACTTGAATTATTTTTTCATTAAAATTATACGAATGGAATGAATTATTTAATTAGAATAATAATGATAAAAAAAACGTTTAGATGCATGCAGAAATCACATAATTACATTTGAATAAAAAATTCTTGAACTTCAGTAAATTAATCAAGCAATGATTACATATCAATCAGGTGAGTGAATTTAATACTTCGAAAAACCCATCTTCTTGAGAAATACCGTATCAATTAAATGATCATAGAGATGAATTAATACATATATGTAGTAAATCAATAAATTTAGTTAGAAATTGGTGTAATAAATGTTTTAAGGAGCAATAATAATATGAAAACAGCATTCCTCATGAAGCAATTAGCAAGTTGAGGAAACAGCGTAAATACGTACAATTAGAATGCTTTTATATCAGTAATTAAGTAGGTATCTATTTATAATTCATTTCTCACAAAGAAAAATATCCAACCTTGTGATTCTTAATGTAATTTCTTAAAGAACTTTAATAAAGACCACTAACTCCCTAAAGAAGTTTGAAATAAATAGCAAATACTGTGCAACTAATCCAAATAAAATAAAGTAATGAAGAAAAATCGAAAGTAGTTACATTTGGAGCTCATGGAAAATTTAAACTTCGTCACACGTAATTTCAGTGTCGCGCGACTAATCGAATTTCGCATCCAGAATAATTTAATCCCCCGAGAGCGGACCCCCCTTAAGAAATAGTCAAACACAGATAATCCACAAATCCATACTTTCCCGCAAAATCAATTGCAGGTACGACCGTATGTGTGTGTGTGTGTATGCGTGTAGACACATCTATCAGTATTGCCGACCTCTGACCGCCCTTCTAATTTGCGATACCGTGCATATCGGGGGGAGGTGTGCAAATAACCTCACTTTAGGTGTTAAACATATTAACCGAACATCGGTTTTGCGGTAAAAGCGCACACATGTGCGTCGAAAATCGGACCGGATCGTTCCTCGTCCCCGTCGCGCTCCGATCGCTCCTCGACGCCACGTTTGGCCGGATGCGGAGCGGATCTGTTATCGAGCCCTTTTGATTTTGCCAATAATCCCGCGTTTGAATTCGAAATTCGACGGGCGCGTTTTTGCCCCACTCGCTTACGTGTGTTTCGCTGACGGAAATGTCATGAAATATTTATCAGTCGGCGGTTTAATGGATCCCGATACAGAAATAATTATGTCGTAATTTGTAGGCTGCACGAGAGTCATTTTTGGAATTTGGGCAATTTTGAAACTACGACTTACTTTTATTTTCAAACACCCTTTGAATTTTTTGAGTCAAACGTACGTGACCCGCCGCCTTTTAAAGAGGTTCTTAAAGACTGACATTTTGTCATGTTAAATCAACGAAAAAAATCATTTCCATAAAGGTAGAAGTTTAAACGTTATTTTTAAGGAAGTTCTGAAACATTTGAATAAGTAATTCTATAAAAAGAAAAGTAATGCAGATTTATAAAATAACCCCAAGTTTCCTCCTTATGCCTTTTGGTCGACTGCACACAGGAAGAGCAAAATAAATGGATGAATCAGAAGACGCTTTGAATACCATGAACAAATATTTCAAATGACGTTCACGATAAATCATTGTTGTAATAACCACATTTGCAACTTACTTCTAATTTCAGGAAGATTCCAAGCCTTAAATAGTTGACATTTCAATAGTTTTAATATTTAAAATACGCAATTAGTAACCATGAGTTCAATACGTAATTTGGTAATGAAAATATTAGCAAAAGAAATGACGGTTTCAGAAATAATTGGAATTTTTACCAAACCTTTGCAATGGCGCATTCGCCATTTCATAGAATGCCACATGGAGGCGATCCACTAGTGAATCCTTCAAAATATAAAATCTCCAGTGTAATAACAGTTTGTAAATAAGTAGTTTACCTTTAACTTGACTCAAGAACTTAAAGTTCCTTATGACCCAAGCATATCCTCTAGAAATAAAACAAGTTATTAAAGAAAATTCGTGAAACTGGTGAAAGTGCGCCATTTCTGAGCAAGACAAGAATGCCTTGTTTACATTTTTGATCAAGCATGGTATTATTTTTATGGCCAAAAGTTGCAAAATTAATAGAAGTTTTTTCGTATCAGACTGGTACGACTCAAAAATTATTAAACACGAAATTCAATTAATACTATCAAAATTCGGATGTAAAAATCAGAATTGTGCACATATTCATATGCCTATGGACGTTCCCGATTAGTTGGGGACTTTAAATTTAATACGAAAATATCTTTGATCACACGTTTCGTCAGACAAACCGAAAAACCTCCAATTTCCCTTGTCAAAGGGTGAAAAATAGGGGTAAAATTTAATTGTGTCGGTTTTATACTGAACTACCTAGTTTTGAACTACCTTAGAAATATTTAGAACTACCTTATACTGAAATACATAGTTCGAATAGTTAGAAACCTTAAACTCTACACGATTATACCTTAGCACCAGTAGGGGTTCGAAAAAATTGGAAAAAAATAATGGAAAATAATAAATCAGTTATTTTCTGTAGTATTTTGAGATTTGTAGAATTATTAAACAGGAAAAAAACATTATTGTTACACCAGGTTTTCCATTTTCCTCTCAGGGGTCCAGGAATGTTTGTTTAAATTTTACGATTAGAAATACCACTATTTACTCCACTTGCCTTCACCTTAGAGTAAACTGATGAATTAATGAACCAGAAGAAAATAAGAACCAGCATGTTCCCTTATTTTCCATTGTAAGAAATCTTTGTCATTGGCTTAGGCAGCTTGGATACGATTTAAGTACTATTTTTCGCCTTTCCCTTTTCGCCACTAGCCGTCAATCCCTATCGCCTCCCAACTTTACTGCGAAAAGACCCATCGCGTTTCATATAAGATTCTATCACATCGTAAAGCATTTTAAAAGTTTTAAACTTTCGAAATATACTTTTCGTATCGGTGCCGTAGAACGAAGTTTACAGTACATCGGGGACGAATTATCAACGCAATATTGCAGAAAATTCAAATATCTTTTGAATATTTAAAGTTAATGTGTTGAAAATGGAAGAGGACGTTATTTATGCCACAGTCGCCGGTAGATATTAAATTACAACTAAGAATATCGTGAGGCTTGTACCTGGAATAAATTTATAACGCGCCTTTTTATGCTGCGGAAACGTTTACTTATCCGCATGAATTAAATCTGTTAAACGGAAGCAGATACGTTTACATTCGACTCGTATCGGCGGACAAAGGGGTTATTCAATATCCGCAAATGAAAATTATCCCTCTATTTTGTTCGCGACCGATCTAAGGGAACGAAGTATCGTTTACTTATCATTTAATGCTTTTATTTCACATTGGTTTACTGCGAAATACAATACAGCGCTTAAATGATACACATATCGCATGTACCGTTAAACCGCATACGTACTTAATTGTATTGATGATCGATTCTTCGATCTTAAGCAACGCGCTTTTATAGTAAAATATGGATTTTAGGTCAGCTACTGTATATAATTTACTCGAAATGGTGTCTAAAGATGAAATACACTACCGTACGTGCCTCTATATGTCCATATGTATGTGTGGGTACACCCAGAAATCGTAAGAAATTTCCCAGTTATCCGGAGACTTGAACCTTAGCCTCGGCCACATAGCTTCGGTCCTAATTTGGTCCAGAAAACTTCCCAATTTTTCTTACTTAAGGACTGAAAAGTAGGGATCAAAAACAGCAAAACTGAATAGGTTTACAGATGTTTCAAATAATTTCATTTTAATTTTGAACGCTACAAAGGATCTAGAATAAAAATTACTGTTCCTTGTAGAACGTTGTACTGACAAAAGTGTCTTGACATCTGTTTTAGAAGCTTTGGGGAAGTTTCATTTTTTCCTTCATTCCCTTAGGATCACAGGAAACATCCAGATTTCGTAATTGGTCTCAAGTGGAATATAGAAGCCTTTTCGTTCTAGCTTGAAATACTAGAAAGTCCTGAATCGTTCCAGAAACGACTATAGCAATTGCCTTAGAAGTTTGAAAGGCTGGATTTGCTGCAAATTCGATTGAAGAAGGTTTACAGAAGTTACAAAAAAATTCATATTGATTTTCGTTAGAACGAATCTAAAATAAGAACTCCAGACGTTTTGCATTACCAAAAGCGCCACAGAAACGAATCCAGAAGGTTAATTTAGTCTTTAAATTTTTCGACTCTAAAAAGACCACAGAAAAAAATTTTGATTTTTCTAAATGGTCTCGGATAGGTTTTAAATACTTTCTAGTCTTAATTTTGAATAATAGACAGTCTGAATCTTACTAAAGGACAACTCTAGAGGTTCTGCCAGAATTCTGATAGGCCAGAATGGATATGAGGAGGTTTATGGAAATTTCAAACGTTTTTGAAACCATCGAACATGGTTGTGACATTAGAAATGTCTTCATTTAAGATCAACTGCAATTTTAGAGAAATGAACAGATGGAAACAAGAAAAATCTTACATTTTTGATAGGAAATTGAGGAAGAGGTATTGTAAATTAATTTTATAATTATTCATATGGTAATGGCCTAGGGACCTGAGGGGTGCCCTTAGCTCAAGGTTTGATGTTAAGACCGGCGAGCCAAAAGAAAAGAGAATTAAAACCTTCACGAAACAAATCTCATGAAGTATAATAAAGATTTACATGACAAAAAAATGGGGCAAATGCGGTCTAATTGACTTTTTTTCTGTAGGTTATAACAGTGACAATTTTCGAACAGAGATAAATTGATTGCTTTTTTTATTTTGTTTGTCCGTATAGCTATATTCGATTTTTTGTTGTACAAAACTTTGATAAAGAAACATACACCGTTATTGAGGTACAAGTACCTAAGTACCTAGTTGGAAATAATAAAGAACGTTATTACAAACTAGTTATCAGTTTTACAACAAGCTAAAGCTCTTCCTCCCTAAGTACGTACATAATACGCCCGGCGATCCGTTTATCGTTTACTACTCGAGTTTTTACAGCCCTAACATCCTTTTCCCCGTCGATCCCATCAAAAGCCCCAGAAACGATCCTATCGATCTTCGGAGAAAATAGTAAAGTAAGTCATTCCATAGCGAACGAATTTTACGAACCAACGTTGTTCTAATGCGAGCGTGTGTGTGTAAGTAAGAAATCGCAGACCCTTAGGCTATAACGCTAATTGGTATCGTATCGTTACTTTAGCTCCATATCTGTTTCAAGCAGGGAAAGAGAGAGAGAGAGAGAGAGAGAGACAGAGAGGAGGCTGCACCATTGGCGAAATCAGTAAAATCGCCCATCAAAACGGGGTATAGACATACACATACACTCGAATATGGCGGCTCTTTAATGTCTTTTTCATGGGATTCGTTCCGAACCGGCACCTAATTGCTTTTATCGATATAAAACGGTGATATGTTCTATTTTATATTGTTGTGTTTTCAATTAAACGGAAGTTTTATTGGCTCATCGTTGATTACGCTCTATAGCCGTTAATACTGCTCGGAAAACACACACAAACGATTTGTCGATTAAGTGCCTACCGGGCGATTCAATTAAAACCGGTCGATTTCGATCCACTTAACCCATCGGAAAGTATCGAAAAATAATCGAAAACCGATCTATAACTGTAATATGCAAGTTTCTTTAGATACCTTAACATTAACTGTCAGAAGAACGAAACGATCTTAATTATTAAATGTGTGACAGTTCTGTACAAATTTCCATTGATGTAGAGTGTTTTCATGTTTTAAATTATACATTATGTCTTTTGTAAAGAAAGTTCTAGAATCCTCATTCAATGCGCTATAGGGAATCCTGCACTTGAAATAACAACCAAAAACCTTCTATACAGTCGATATCGTTTAGGAAAATCTAGCCTTTGCCTTGGTCCTCGGAGGATGAAACAATTTGAAACTTGCATGAATGTCTCAGATTCTATTTAAGCACTTTTGGTAATTTCAGTTGCCAGAAAAACTTCTTGAATCTTTATTTTAAACCCAAAATAAGGTAAAAATTGAAATGAAATGCTTCGAAACTTCCGTGTATCATCTAAATTTTCTGTAGCAGCAATATAGGATGGTGAAGGTTTCAGAAAAACCATTGGAAACTTTTTTTAGATTACTGAAATGTTCAACACATCGAAACCTCTGAAATTACTATACTTTTAGATTTCAACTTTAAACCCAATATGTTGGCTGTTCGAAACTCTAAAGGAACATCTAAAGGATTTCTTTCTAATGTATTGTAGAATGACTGAAACAACCTAATAAGTTTGCATTTAACAAATTTCCATTATTCCATGCAATTTCAGTACTAACTATGACCTAATCAGTCCTTACCCAAACTTCTTATCTGAACTTGATCAGGCCTTCTTGATTCCCTATAGAAATGGTTGATTCAATTTTCAACTCCACTCATTTCCCTAAAATTGCAATAGATCTTAAGTGAAGACATTTCCAATGTCACAACTATGTTCGATGGTTTTGAAAACGTTTGAAATTTCCAAAAACTTCCTCATATCCATTCTGGCCTATCAGAATTCTGGCAGAACCTCTAGAATTGTCCTTTAGTAAGATTCAGACTGTCTATTATTCAAAATTAAGACTAGAAAGTCTTTAAAACCTATCAGAGACCATTTAGGAAAATCAAAATTTTCTTTCTGTGGTCTTTTGAGAATTAAACAATTTAAAGACTAAATAAACCTTCTGGATTCGTTTCTGTGGCGCTTTTGGAAACGGAAAACGTATGGAGTTTTTATTTCAGAATCGATCTAACGAAAATCAATATGAATTTTTCTGCAACTTCTGTAAACCTTCTTCAATCGAATTTGCAGCGAATCTAGCCTTTCAAACTTCTAAGGCAACTGCTGTAATCGTTTCTGGAACGATTCAGGACTTTCTGGTAGTTCAAGCTAGAACGAAAAGGCTTCTATATTCCACGTGAGACCAATTACGAAATCTGGATGTTTCCTGTGATCCTCAGGGAATGAAAGAAAAAATGAAACTTCCCCAAAGCTTCTAAAACAGATGTCAAGACACTTTTGTCAGTACAACGTTCTAGAAGGAACAGTAATTTTTATTCTAGATCCTTTGTAGCGTTCAAAATTAAAATGAAATTATTTGAAACATCTGTAAATCTTTTTAATTTTGCTCTTTCTCATCCCTACTTTTCAGTCCTTAAGTAAGAAAAAATTTGGGAGTTTCATGGACCAAATTTGGACCGAAGCTATGTGGCCGAGGATAAGTTTCAAGTATCCGGGTAACTGGGAGATTTCTTATGACTTCTGGATGTACACACATATACATATGGACATATAGGGATACGTGGAATCTCGTAGAACACGTAGAATAGCGTATTTAAATTTTAACCAAAGCGAGTATATCTAAAAACATATTTAAACTCTAAAGATAGTTCTAGAACTAGATTTATTTAACTATTCCTTCTTACGCTTTTAATATGATCACGAGTTCGTAAGTGATATGCCAAGCATTTAAATATTTTTTCACCTTTCTCTTTGTGGTTATAAACGTATCACCTGTAAAGTAAATCCGTGGAAGGTATTTATTGCTTTTCAAAATATTTGCCGAGGCGCGCGGATTTTTCTTCTTTTCATCGGCGAGAAGAAAAAAGGCGGTCCGGAGAGAGAAAGACCACCCGAACTGATATTTCCTTCGAGCAATAAAACCGGGAATTATGCCTATTAAATGGATGAGAGCTAATAGGGAACATTAATTTTGCTATAGATTAATATCGCTTGTTGCATATGCTTCACTGATTTTATGAACTTTTTAAATACGTCCCTTTCACTACGGGGGATACATACTTAGTATTTTATGCGCCGGTTAAGAGTGGATATAAAAATGCCGAATTATGAATTTATTACGGTTTTATTACCCAGAGACAGAATGTACGCGTTGAAAGCTATAAAATCGTTAAATGATCAAATGATCCGAAATAAACCGTTAAGGAATCGTCGATGTACTTTATGCGCGTTTTACGGATGCTGTGGAAGTTTTCAGCGGTATACTAAAAATACTCGAAAAATAGAAATAAAACTTATACTTTATTAACTTAACGAAAGACTGAAATACTACACGCCGACTTTATTCGATGGTCCGTTGAAAGCAGAGAAATTTTTAACTCTGAAGAGGCTAACACTAACAAATACATCGACAAATCGAAATACCCTGTACGTTATAACACTATAATTTAGTGATAAGTGTGTGGTGTTCGCGTTACGATTTCTGCTTAAGACGGTCGAGATAGATTTCTGTGTGTATATGTGGAACCGAAGTTAACTTAAGGCTTTGATACATTTGAGATAAAAACTGGTTTTTACTACAAAATCCCCAACTATTTCATCCGGTACGTACGTACACACACTCACGTAAGCACACAACGTCAAAAAGCTCCATCATAAAACCCTGAAACTAGATCGCTTATCTCGTCTCCCATCTCTCTTTCTCTCTTCCTTTCGCTCTGGCTCCCGAACAAACGAAACAAACAATAAAATATATTTTTTAAAACATTATAGCTCCGCTTACGTGAGTTGCAAGGTTATGTTTCAATTACGTTGCAGCGGATTTGTAATAATTTATTTTAATGCATTTTTTAGATATTACTTTTTACGAGTGGGGATCTGAATTATGGGAAGATTACGGCGGTCCGCCCGATTTCACGGAAGTGTGGCCGAGATGCTGAACCGATGATAACGGGCGGTTACTTTTGTTTCGGCCACGGAATCCTCCGGTAAGGGGATGCTTCCAGGGAAACCGTAACGGTCCAATTAACGGACGGAAAAACGGCCTAAAGCGAGAAAAGACTATCGCTGATGCAACGACTGTTTTCAACAGCTTTAATATATTTTATGACTACTTCACCAAGTCAGTTGTGTTCTGATATTCCTATTAGTGTAATTTATATATACCTTAACGCTAGTCATGTTGTGCAATTTGTATTCTACAATGGCAATCACAATAACTGTTGTGATATTTTGTAGTACTGTATTCCTGCATATAGTAACAAAATTTCAGCCACGCCATTTTTTTAAACTGTCACTTCCAAGGCTGAAAAAAGCGGGAAGAAACATACCTCTAACCTCATCACAGAATAATTATTTCTCCTATTAAAATGAAATCCATGTGTGTAGCATACAAAAATCCTCACTTATCGCGCGATACTGCCCGGAAAGTTTTTCGTTATCGCTTTGCCCTATTCTTCGGGTTCCATCGCATCTCCTATGCAATAGTGCGTGTTTCTGGCGCATTTTTGAATTTATCACGTAGTGAGTTGTGCAAAAATCCGTAAGGACGTTTGGGTAAGTAAGTACCATAAAAGAATTTATCCGTTTTGCCCTCATCATTATCCAATCGACGTGTTAATCAAAGTTTAACATGCAAAACATGAGATTTCATCGCGACTTCGGTTTATTTTACCGATTTAATATCGAATCCACCCCTGACACGAGTTTCGAAGAAATTAATTCCGGTGGGCGGCAGCGCTACACCTGCGTAGGACCATCAATAAGATTCATATTCAAATCGAGAAGTTCAGATTTCTATTGAAGCCTTTGATTTAAATCATTTGAATATGGCCGAGATAAGCGTTGAAATAATGGGGATCTGTTTGTTCTGCTATAAGATCTCCCGAGATAAACGCCTCGGAAAAAGTTTTTGTCGAGCGAGCTTCTGGTCTTATTTATTTGTTTGTGGAGTTTGTTCTATTTAAATTTTGTTTATCGATTCGTCCTCCCTTTGTATCGCCGTTGTCTTAATTATATTGTTCGGATGAATAGGAGATATCCGGGCAACCTTCGTTGTAGCCGGGGCCGAGTGGAAGTTTTTCCGTTCGCTCTTATTCGGTTTATTAATCTCGGCCCTGGTTAAGACGAAGATCGCCGCATTTCAACCCTCAATACTCGAAGACCGAGTTTATTGGCTAAGGTAAGTACCTCTTTTACTAATTTGGATAGAGTGTTTGTAGAACAAAAATCAAACAAGTTGATTTTTTGGAAATCCTCGAGAAAATGTTAAGCAACACTGGGAAATTTTGAATTTTTTTTTAATGTCCCAACTTACGTTCTTATTGCACTGGAAAAGTTGTGTACATGAGAAAATTTCGGCAGGTGTCTTCCATGAAAATTTAAAACGTCGATTGGATTATTTCCCGCATTCAAACTCCCCCCACTACCTCATCGCCTCAACTTCAAAATAACCAATAAATCCGCCCTATACATCCCGACGTATTCAACAATAATAATCACATTCGTGCCTTATCCACTTTTCCTTATCGAGGCCCGAACACAATAGGGCGGCATTAAGGATTTTCAATACGTCGTAAATTAGACTAATGACCGTACCGTCCATATAGAAAACTGAAGATTGATGGCAAAATTACAGGAGCCCTCAAAGAAAAACGGTTAATTGTAAATTACTACACCGTCGAATATGATCCCTGATTGCCTATAGACTCGGCCGACTTTGCGATCTGAGGAGCTTATAAGTATACTTACTACGACGATCGAAGGTGATTGAAAATGGGGAAATTTCCAACAGTTACTTCTTACCAGATTTGCGCACAATACCGCAATTAGCGACGCACGTGTAATTTGAACATCAAGTTTTCAGTATCAATGGAAATTATTACCAGACTCTCCCTTAGATTTGAAGCTATGGTACAAAAGAGAATTTTTTTCAAAAATCAAGCCATTTTTGAAATCACGCTCTTTATGGTAATCAAATGCAGAACATATTGTTAGAACATAAATAAAGATACCTGTAAATTGATTAAGATTATTTTTAATTGTGTCGCCAGAGGTGCTAATTTTTTCATTAATTGTTTCTTCGAAAAAGTGAGATTATCATGTTATTTCATTATATCTCCGTTAATTTTGATGCAAAAGACTTGCATGAAGTGTCATTTTAAAGTTTTTCTTAAGTGTTTTAAAAAAGGTCTGAGTAATTTTTCTCTAAAACTTGTCGTTTTGACGTAATTCAATGTTGAATGGTTCGAAATTTGTCCTCAGCTAACATATAGTGAACTTGAAAAATTCATAATTTGGTGTATATGCAGTTAAAAAAAAAACGAAAAAAATTGCCATTTATATTACCTTTCTTTTTGTTCGTTATAACTTTTACGCTAAAACTAATGGATTTTGTGTTATTTATAAAAAACTGTCTTTAAGTCAAAAATCAACATTTTAATTGCGAATTACTCACAAAGTACTCACTTGTCAAAAAAATGTATACAACATTTATTAACTAAAATTGACTCTTCTATCAATTTTTGGTGGTTATTTTGAGTGTAAAAAATTTTCACCCCTAAGAAGGGGTGGGAACCACCCCTAGGACAAAACCACACTTCGACACTATGTAACTGTTGAGACATTACCCACATTCCCAGGTAAAATCTTTGACTAAATCGGTATTTTTAGATATAATTTGATTGGGTTAGTAGACACAAACTTAACACGAATATACGGCAAACTATTAGTATATTTCAAAAAGAAATCCCTCGCAAAACATAACCGGATTAATACATTTCGACAACAAAATCCAATTACCTTCCTCTAACGCGACTCTTTTAATTTTCTAAAACGGTAAATACAAACACATTTCCTTCAGTCTCCCCAGAAACGAAATCAAGTTATCCTCCCCTACACACACACACACACACACACACACACACACACACACACACACACACACATCCACTCCGATCTATTCTTGTAGAGCTTCCCGTAAGCCCTTATAAGTTCCGTCTGAGAAAGATCTAGTGATCTTTGATTTGATTTATCGGATTAAGGAAACCCTCCGCACATCTGAAGAAATACATTTTTCTTTCTTATGGTATCAACACTTTGACGGGACCGTGTCGATGTAAAGGCGGTCTCGGATAATAAATTTAGCTCAAGTCGATAATGGTGCCCTGACGTTTCTTTAAATAGGAGAAGGACCCGAATAGGCGTCGCGTGGGTTTTTTCTGGATCTCTCTGTTTTTTTCTTTCCTTTCTCCTGTCTCTTCGACGGGGGAAACGTTTCAATGGGAAGGGCGAGGATTGCATTTAAATCACGCGTTTACTTGATAACGATCGCAGCCAATAAACGTAATCTGCAACTGTCTTAACGAGGGTAACTTAAAATCGAAATTAATACGTCTCACCACAAAGTATCGTTTTGTATATTGAGAACTGTACAATGTACTGCAGCCATATTACGACAAACTTCTAGGAAGGACAATAAGGATAATTAAGTGTTTGAAAATTTTTCACGTTTACTTGTCATTACTGGCACGTAAGCATATGGCAGTAATTGTGCAGTTAATGGCGCCAAAAAAATCGCCTCAATCTTAGTGGAACGTAAGTGCCAACACACATATCGGTATACTTGTCTAATGCAATACTCATACAAAAAAAAGCATTCTGTATATACTACCAGTATTGTCACCCAAGCCCTGGTTGCTCGTTAGTGATAGCAGGGAACACGGTGGGATGGCGGGATGAGCTTAGATGCTTAGATTGATTAGGCGTCTTCGAGTTCATTTTGGTGTAAGGTTAAGTCGGTCTAAGTTCACCTCAGAAACACCTCATAATTCGAAGCATCCATGCGACATCCTGTATATAAATCGATTTGGTTGTATGGAAAGCCCCCAGTAAAAGCTGCAGATACAACATTTTTTGGATACTAAAGAACGTTACCGAAATTGTAACGATGTTTTTTAAAGAGTATTAAATACGTTTGTTAAATTACTATTGGATTAACTAGGCATATAACTATATAAATATTTTTTGCTTAATACAAGCCCGATTTGTCCTAAATGCGCTCCTGTCGAGAAGTATTTTTTTTTTTGGGAGCGGTAAAGTTCATTGAAATTTCGTCCTTTGTTCGGTACGTATCAACGAAATCGAGAGTTTGAAGAAGAATTAACTAATCTTCCTGTCCGCCGGAGGAACACGATACGATCGGCAGATGTCGCGATTATTCATTAATTGCTCCAGACAGGCGCGTTCGTTACACGTCCCGAGCCAATAGGACCCCAAGTATTTTACGTGAATTCGTTATTCATGATTAACTATGTTATTCCGTGCCCCGCGCCGTAGATATCGACTCGTGACGAGATGGCGGATAATTTCTGGATTCCCCAGATTAATAACCCGGGAATTAACATATTCGACAGTCTCGTCCCGGACTCGCTGCACCTCCCCTAATTTAATCAATTGATTTGTGACAATGTCGCGAACGGTAACGTATAAGTAATCAAACTCAAACAACGCCGAAATACCTTTGTAGCAGACCTTTTGTTTGCGCAAGCAAGACCGAGGGATAATTCGGAGATGCTGAGCAGAACGTTTTCCCCATTTGCATACACACGTTTAAACGTGTGTTCCGTCGAATGCTCACTTCGAATTATTTCGAATCCTGAAACGTGTCACAATATTTGTTCAGCTATCGGCAACTTCTGAAAATGCTTCATGAATAACGCAGCCGTGCGACGACGTGCGCCTCCTCCCCCCTAACACTTATCAACAGCATACACCAACAGTCGCATTTCAATAAACGGAATCGATGGAAGGGAACTGCATTTGTGACGTGATACTTAAGGGCTCCATGGTATAAAATTTGAAGCTTTTTTACACAACCCATATATACCTAACGGATTCCTACAGAATTTTTGACCGTTTCGGTTAAGAACCACCACCAGATAAAGAAGACAAGACCCAAGAACCCTTCTCAGAAGGTCCCTTAGACAACCTTATTGGTTCCCTAAACGATTCTCTCCCTACAGATGCAATATCGACATAAGTCCTTCGTTATCGTATATCGTAACGTATTTATTTAAATGTACGCCTCTAGTGCCCTCTCGCGGTAAAACCTGATATACACAAGGTAGGCAAGACCCTTCATTCAGACCTCTATAGAAGCCTTGGAACCTGGCTGCTATACGTATCGTCTTATGAAGAAGACACAGGCCCTGCTGTAGCAGATAGCTTGTGACTGTTTAAAAATTTGCCAAGGAAATTATGGGGTGCTGAAATACCTACTGCTCAAATTTTTGTAAAGGATGCATAAGGGCAATACTGTGTTTTTTAGACGTTAAGCTAATTCAACAGTGCTTGGTTCCTCTTGAATATATTTCTTAGTGCGTTTGGTTTAAGGCTAATTTGATGTGAAGCCTAGGTTTCTATGCAGATACCTGCTTCGTACTCATAACTTTTATTTTTAAAACGTACTTGCGCAAACACAGCTCTAAAGTTGCATGCCGCCCGCACTTGATTCCATATGGCAACCCAAAAAGTCTAAAGTAATATGAAACGGTACAATTTTCGTCCCTTGGAATTCACGATTCAAAACTCCCCCCGCCCTGCACATCGGAAGATCCATCTCCGAGGACGAAATCGAAATCAGGAAAAAAGACACGGGGTAAAACCTCCTTCTGTATCCATTTAACAAACAGTTTCCCATCCAATTTCCGTCAATCATCGTGTAAGGGCGCGTTCGAACGCGGAGGAGGAGAGAAGAAAGCAGGGAGAGGAAAAAATTTGGAGCATCGTCTCCTCTCGTGACTCCCCGATCGGCTCCAATTAGGCCGTTAATTGAATGTTAAGGGCGGAAGATGCGAGGAGACAGATCGAAGAGGCGCCCCCTCCCGCCGAAAACGGATTGACAAGTGACAGTAGCGGGACTTCGAGAACGTAGCCAACTTAAATTGGATTTAGTGTATGTCCCCGTTTAATTCCGGAACAAACATGCGGGATTCGGGTCGAACGTGACGGAGAAAAAACCGTATCGGGATCGAAGGGGGGGTAGAGCGGGCGAAGAAGTCTGGAAAAGTTGCTCGAACGATGGGATAATCTGTGATTGATAGCGGGTCGACTCTGTTCTTTTTTAAATAAGGGGTTTGCACATACGTATCACATATGGAACCCACCAATTAACGTTCCCAAATGAGAAAACTTTAATGACATTTCAATATTATTATTAGAAAGGAATACCTAGGAGACGTCATAGAGAAATTAAAATTTGACACATTCATCAGAAAGGACACAGATTTTTTATAATGAATCGTAATTCAAACAAAACAAATTAAGAAAGCGAGAAGAAGATTTTGTCCAGTTTCTAGAGTGACGAGATTCACTCCATTCCTGTGACGTCAGACCCAGTCTAGGGATTTACTGTCATAGTTCGGTACTAGGTACAGGGTTGCACCTTAAATCGATCGACAAGTCGATTTTCGTTCGACAAAAGTAACTTATGTAGTCGTTTGTTGGATTATTAATTTGTTAGGTATATTAAGGAATTAAATTGTAGAAGTGGTCTTATGGACCATGTTCAAATATTAATATCGTATAATCCTGCATCTACCAAAGATATAGAGGGTCTATTAGAATTATTATTATTAGAATATTAAAATTTTTTGAAGTATAGGACACCGACTGAATTAGTTCCCTCGCGAGAGGCGTCCCCAAAACACTTCTTTTTTCGGCGATATTTACAGAGCTGCGCCTTATCTCCACCTCCGCACCTGACTTCCTCCGCCCTCCCACTCCTTATCCTCCTACACCGCCCCGAACCCTTTCTATCCATTGTTAAACGTGTCTAACAAAGTTTGGAGATAATTTCAGATAGGTAATCTGTTTGCATACCTGATTTAATATCGGGATTTTTACAAGGAGATCCTCGGTGTTTGCGTATCCGCAATTTACTTATATCGCGGGATTATAACCCTCTACTGTTCTCCTCGTTTATCTACTGAACTCGTTCAAACTTAAAGAAAACAAACAGTCCTAAGACGTTCGGTGGAGAAAAGGGCGCGCATGGGGTCGTCGGCGTAGAAGGGAGGGGTTGAGGGGGTAGGTCAAAAATTACGACCCGAGACCGTCCCGGATTTAATTAGTCTCATCGGCGGGATACGAGGCTGGGAAGAATGTGTTGCGATAGTAATTCAAATTTGATACTATTTTTTTAACAGAAAAAACTTTCTTTGTAAAAAATTTACAGTATTTTTACAAAAAATTTTAGTTGAAATTATTCAATGTCCAAAGCAGATTTTTCTTTGAATTTCTGAATGTAATTCTTATGTTTTTCAACCAGGTTAAGTGCCAGAAGAGTTTAATCAGATTTATGGTATTAATCAACCCCGCCTTTATATGGTCAACTGTTCTTATGTAAAGCTTATGAGTATTAGTATTAGTATTATTATTATTCTTCAAATCATCCTGGATCTACTAGGACGTCGACTTATTTAAGTGTTGTTGTATATGTATAAAATGTAATATAATAGTGACAGAGATAAGCAACACAAAATACAAGGATTGGTTATAAATTTTTATGATCTCTCGAAGCAAGCCAAGAAACTCCAAGTATTAGCTAAGGCGCTTGTAGTAAGTCAGTTTGTAACTTCATTATAAGTTTACGGGTAAGTATGGGCCATATTCACTCAAATTAAAAAAATGAAAGTCGTTTAAAAATTATTTAAAAACACTAACCTCGAAGGACGACTGCGCCTGGCCTGCCAAGATGTCCGCCATTGCCTGGTAATACGGCTGTGGTACCTAAAAAACAGAATAAAAATATTAAGTAACATCAAATATTCTTAATTCAAATTCAGTTAAATCCTAAAGTATTTTTAGTGCTAAAAGAAATATTACTATCATGTTTCTTAAAAAGGTTAACAAGAGTGTTTGAAATATTGCTATGATACAGCAGAAGGGTCCTTTTGCTTACGAAACATGAAATTCCTTATTGAAATTGTATTGAAAATAATTATAAATTTACTAACCATCAAAATCAAAAATACTAACCATTCTATGCAACTGATTGTGCCCATTTTCTCCTTCTACGAAATTGTGCGTTATTACTGTAACCATGGATGTGGATTAACCATCTGGAAAAGATATTGACGCATGTATTAACAATATTTAACAATAATCAATAGAGCTCGGAAAATATGGGCTATTATCCATTCCAAAATTGTTGATAGCACGAATCTCTCATCAGCATTTTTTTTTCACAAATTTATTCGATAATACCTGGCCATAAATAAATAATGTAAATAAAATAAATCACAATTGTTAAAAGTTCCTTAGAAACTCTTTTACTTTATTAAATGTCAAAAGTACTTCAAACATGTATCGAAGTAACATTTTTAATGTTATATTTTCGTTATGGTGGTAGCAACTCCTTTGAAAATATATTAAAACCATTACGATTGCTAAAAGTAGTTTCGAAATTCCCCAACTTCCTTTAAAGACCGAAATTCTTCATTTGAACCGTCCCTAAAATAATTGCAAACGCTTTTAAAAAGTCATCAATTATTTACCATTGACATAAGGTCCTTGTGAACTCCGCAACTTCTTAAATCGAGTCAGAACTAATTTAAAAACCTACTCACATTATCTTTGAAACACGTAATTGAAGTTATTTTAAAAATCGGTCGATTACAATTTTTAGTACCAAAACAACTTTAAAACTCTAAATTTGGCCTAAATTTGTAAAATATGTATTTCGCATATTTTCCAAGCTCTAGTAAATAAGGCAGAGGAAAATAATATTTCCAGTGTAACTGAAAAATACTCACCAATAAAATGCAATTGAATTTGTATCTCTGTTTTTCTTCGAAGTTTTCAGCCACTGCTCCATTAAAAGGCAACCACTTTTGCCTTTTTGCCTTTTTACGAAGACGTCATCACCACCACCAAACCAAAGACTTACCTAAAATGTAATAAAAATAGGTATTATCTGCAATGAAGCATAGTAATTTAAATCAAATGGAGTTTTAAAAAATATTTTGAACTCACCTTAGAAACAGCTACATCTATCGTACTGCCCTTATTTGAAGTTCTATGCCATTGTCGACGTAATACTCACCTGTAATATTGTCAATAATATAACAAGTGTATTAAAAATATTAGTGTTGTAGATATGAATTTAAGAAAAACTAACCGTTTGACAATGACATTTAGGCATGAAACCCTCTGCTACTACGCCTCCGCCACGATGCACGCCACTGTCACTAAAATGTCCAACACGCACTACCTGAAACAACAAAAACATTGGATCATAAGAAGTCAAAAAATTGTAAAATAAAGTTACAAAAGGTTGCTGACGTAAAAAATCCATTAATCAAACGAATTAATTAATAATTAACGAATTAATAATAAACGAATGTAATGGAATAAAGAATCAATTACAAGGGATACGGAGGCGATTTTGCAGTCGAATAAACTGAGAAAATAATATAATTACTAACTACTCAATTATACTACTTAATCAAAAATAATTACGTCACTTATTTTTCGAAAAAAATCGGGAAATTTTAGAGAAATTACCAATAAGCCACCTGCGTCAATTAACAATGAACCGTCCTCTTAGCAGTTAACTTCACAAATAAAATCCTAGCGAGCGAAACTATTCAGCAGTTGTTTATTCGAAAGAAAACTAAAAAAAAATTCACAAAAAATGTACTCATAAGTGATAACTGTCGACTAGAGGCGAAAATCGCTGTATTTTGAAGGGAATTTGAAGCAACGTAGTAAAATGTTTTCGTTTCATTCGTATTTTAAATACAATTATTTATAAATAATTAACAGTAAAATAAGGCGCAACATAAAAGTAATATCATTAAATCAAATGTTATGACCTTTAATTTGAAACTACAATTCATATTTTAAACTGTAAACTTTCAAAAATTTATAATTTTATTAATATAACTTTGATTTTAGTGAAACTCACTGGGAAGGTTTACGAGAGATTTCTAGGGAACTTCATCGAGTTTCAAAGTATTGTGTAAAGAAATCTTCAAGGTATGACCTTTCATTTGAACCTCCAATTTATAATTTAAACCGTATAAAATTACAAAAATTCAAAATTTCATTAATACAATTTTGATTGTAGTGAAACTCGCTGGGACGGTATATGGGGATTTTGTAAGGAACTTCAGCGAGTTCCAACGTTTTTTGTACAGAAGTTTCCAAGTTATGACCTTTTATTTGAAACTACAATTCATATTTAAAACTTTCAAAAATTCATAATTTCATTGATACAACTTTTATTCTAGTGAAACTCACTGGAATGGTTCATGGGAGTTTTCTAAGGAACTTCGTCGAGTTTCAAAGTATTGTGTAAAGAAATTTTCAAGGTATGACCTTTCATTTGAAACTCCAATTTATAATTTCAACCGTAAAATTGCAAAAATTCATAATTTCATTAATACAGTTTGATTTTAGTGAAACTCGCTGGGAAGGTTTACTAGAGTTTCATAACGAACTTCAGCGGGTTCCAACGCTTTTGGTGAAGAAGATTCCGAGTTATGACTTCTTATTTAAAATTCCAAATTATACTTAAACCATGAACTTTCACAAAGTCATAATTTCTTTAATACAAATAAGATGCTGGTGAAACTCTAAGAAACGGTTAGTGAAAGTTTCCTAAGGATCTTCAGCGAGTTTCAAAGAAATTTTCAAGTTATGACTTTTTATATGAAACTCCAATTTATAATGAAAACCGTAAAAGTGTAACAATTCATAATTTTTTTAATACAACTTTGATTTTAGTGAAACTCGCTGTGGAGGTTTACGAGAGTTTTCTAAAGAACTTCAGCGAGTTTCAATGTGTTTTGTAAAGAAGTTTCCAAATTATGACCTTTTATTTGAAACTCCATTTATATTTTAGAATTTAAACTTTTAAACATTCATAATCTTATTAAAACAACTTTGATTTCGTGGTACTGTACTATTTTACTGAATTTTTAACAAAAATTAAATTTGAGGGTTAAAATTTTTGTCACTCAGATCACAGGTTAATTAGTTATTATAGATTGAAATGATGGCCGACACAGGTGGACTTTTCAGTAAACAATTTAAGGGAATTTGTTGAACCGTACCTCATTTAAAGAAAAATTCAAGGGATTTTCTGGAATAATAACAAAATTCGTCCCCACGCAACAAACAAACAGACCTCATTAACATCTCGAACATATCTGTATCGGCCATCGTTAAAGGAACGTATGTCTCAATTGAACGGAGTAGGAGGGGGAGGGGGTATCGAGAAAAGTGCATTCGTTTATTTCATTTCGTGAGCAGGAATTAAGGATTTTTTAAATGTTTTTGATTATTTTTCAGCGCTAATAAACCACATTGCATCGAGCGGCGACTTCAAACGGCTCTCGCGCGCAAACCGAGCGGAATGAATGAGAGAAAGAGGAGGAGGAGAAGGAAGGAGAGAGAAGGAGAGGAAAGATTTTCCTACACGTCAATCGTCTCGTTTCTACGCACAATGAGGGTATACCGTGGCGCCGCGGTCGGATTAATTTCACATTTCTTCGTACAAGGATCCGGTGTAACTTTATATCAAAGTAAGGCTGGATTACGTATTGACTGGAAGTGCTAATATAGTGAAATAGAATCGAATATCGAGTTTAACGCTAGGGGAATTTTGATCGTACAGCTCTCTACCAGTACCAATCATGTATTTAATATAGGGTAATAAGGGGGCTGTTGCGCAGTTGACTAGTTATAGTGAATAGTGCGCAGCCTTTACTTTGCCACAGAACAATTTCCAACAATTCGTGGTAGTTCTTGACTGCTCTACGAATAGAGATGCCCGTGGAAATATTCTAAGAACAGTTGATGACTGAACATCTTTGTAAGCTACGGTACCCACAAATGAAGTTAACACATGGTAACACGTGATCATAAGCCCAATGAGCTTTGATGGTCGTGCAATTCTTTATACTTGAAATGCTTAAAGAATTTTTCTACTAACTTCAGCCGACATATTGCACGTTACCCGTAGAACCCCCATCGCTTTGATGAAGTTTTTTTTGAGATTTCGCGGCGTACTTATCCGTTGATCGTCAATAGCGTGTATATTTTTCAATTTTTTATTCGTTCCGCGGTAATGAATTTCCTGCGGTTATTACACGCATAGATGCAGAAAATCGGGCACTCGGGAAGCTTTCCACGCTTTCCAGACTTCAGGGGGAGAAGCAGAAAGGGAATTCGACAAAGAAAATTTTAGAGAATAGTCGGCGCAGAATGGAAATCGCTCCTTTGAAATATCACCGACTTTTACGCAACGTATGGGTATTATTAATCTCGCTAATCAATCGAGTAACAACAGAAATGTTTAATGAGGAAGATAATGTTCAGTATTAATATATAGGGTGGGGCATAAAATTATGATTAACTTACTCAAATTTTTTAAATGAATAATTTTCTCTGAGAAATGTCTACTTTTAGCCTAAAAATTATTTATATAACCATATCAAGGGGCAAAAGCCCCTATTAAAAATGGAATATAATTTGAAATTATCGATAATTATCAAGAATGTTGCGTAACGATGACAGTACTTTAACGATCCAGATTATACGTAAAGGGTACGTAAGCATGATTGTAATTTAACGAGCGTGATTAGAAATAAGGTCCATAGTTATTAAAATATTAAGGTAAATGGAATTAATTTAACGAAGCAGTGACTAATTGTGAATATGCGGTGAATTGAACCCTTCCAAACATAAAAAAGATCACCATGTACCCCCGTGGAACTGAATTTGGGTAACTGAGGGTCACTGCTTCAATGTCGATATTTGCTATCCCCACAATATTACTAAGCAAGCACGTGGGATTCGTTTAGTCCCCGATCAACTACTTTTACTTAATGGGCATGAAATACTCCCCTTGAACCCAATTCGTCCTGTTAATTATTCCATGCACTAATTTCTTTCAATTTTTTCCAAACCACCCGTCATTAAAGCCTTCGCCATTTCGAGTTCCCAGAACGATCCAGCCGCCGCCTCTCTATTTCATTTCTTCCTCTCTATTACTTTTTTTTTTGTATCAACAGATATACATACTAGTATATAATTCCGTATTAAACTTCCATCACTCGCATCGCCCGTGATTGATTAGAAGCGTACGGGAGAAAATTAAAAAGCACGCCGAACGTATAGAGTTGAACGTTGTGCAGTCGAAACGTGCTATCGAACAACAACAAGTTGACAACCAATTAAAAACCGTTTAACCGAGCCGATCTCCATTTATAATTAGGTGTATCGGAGTAGGCCGCGTGTATAATTACCGGCCCGGCCACGATCGAAAGAGCGTACGAGTACGTCCGTCGGGGAGGAGAGGAAGCAAACGATCGGACGGGTATAAATACCGGCTGCCGAAGGTCCATTTTCGAAAAGGGGAGCAGGGGGATAGAAAATACATCGAAATCTTCAAAAAACATTCGGTAACCGCAGGTAGGGTCCAACCAGCGGAATAACCTTGCATGAAAGCCTTTAAGGAATTAGAAATGTTCCTATCAATCCAACATATCGATACAGTTAACCTCGTTTCATCTATAAGTAGCTTTTCCCTCTGTTCGAGACTTTCAAATTATTCTTAAATATTTCCTCCTCCAATCGTTTAACATTAAATATACGACTGCACAAGTAGAAATATCACTACACAACTGACTTGGTGCCGCTGTAGCAGAGATCTTATACCTATGGTAAACCGCGTAAGTCCACTAGTTTCCATATGGAGAATTTATTTGTTGATTATCGTTTCACGCTGATTATAATTACAACATCGACCCAATAGCCCAGTTTACAGAGTTCTTTTTTGATAGATAAAATTTAACAGCTTACGGACCAAAAATTTTCTCTAAAATGGATCAATGATGATAAAAACCCAAAATCTTGACAAAGCTGAGATTTTGCGTTGTTTTTCAAACAAAAATTTAAAAACGTAGGTCGTTTTTCCGTTTTTGCACCATAGCATGAAAGCTATTTGCCGAAATGCAATATGTTGTGCAAATGATTTGTAGAGAATGAAAAGACCTTCAAAATGAGCGTTTCTAAAAGGTAATGGGAGCATTTTTCACCGAGAAAACTTGGGGAAAACCGTTAAAATGAACCATTTTTCCAAAATTCACAGCTTTGCCCATTTTAAAGATGAAGCGCTAATTTTCCGTGAAATGTTAGGTTATTATATCTACTTTAAGTATTTAGTATTTAAGTAATTTAGTAACAATATACACCGAAATCTTGGAAAATTCGCCGTATTAACTGAGATGGGCCGATTTTGATGTTTCAAACGGTTTTTGAAAGAGGACATGAAAACCTGCAACTTAGATATCTTAAATTTTTATATACATTTGGGGAAAGTCCGGAAAATGGTCTCGAACATTGCGCGAAAAGCGAGTAGTGGGCACAAGTATACTGTTTTAGGCTGCTTGAAGCCCCCACCTTGAGTGGTCATTGAAATATTTTTTCTGTCCTTCTAGTGTGTACTGCCTGCAATATTTTGTACATGTCGTCTTGAAATCCATCTACCGCTTAAGTAAAGCCAAGCTTAGCCATTGTTAAGCTTCGTTTAAACAGCAGTGCAATGAATTCTACGTTATAAACCAAGCTTGAATTTTAAGCCTAACTGAAGGTTCTTACTCTGAACTACTGGGAAACAGCATTTCTTTAATTCATAAACTTTAGGTGTTATGATTACGGCCAACAGATGTCAGTGTAAAGCAACGCATGCGCACTTGACGAACATCTGTAAATGATCAAAATTTCTACTTTAATGTTGCATTTACAAGTTTGCACTTAACTTTATAGCTTACTTATAACGTCAATTTAAAACTAAAAAATTTAGAACTGCTCGACTTAGACTGCTGATTTAATTGATTGATTTAAAACCGCTTGATATATGCCATGAACCGGTTCAACCATCATTAATTAAACCCCCACAAGTTTGCGATGTGCCATACCGTTTGGCGTGTTTATATCAAATTCCTCTTTCATTCACTTTTATCGGATCGGATCGGAAAAATGCCCCGTCCGCTTATAAAATATTCTATAAAATTGCCGGGGGGGTTCGACGTGTGGTAACGACAATATTAAAAAATGCAGTCGGATGGGGCATAGCGGGGGGGCACCGCCCAAGTCGAAATACAGTAGCCGCTACAATAGGATCCATTAGTCCGTGCCATACTAAGTAATGTAATATTGTCTACTAACCAGACACAAATATTTGTCACTAATAAACCGGGGATTTATTATTGGAAGAGAAAGGTTGGCCCGAGTGAAATTGTAATTAGTTCTGATTGTAACTGTGGGGCATGTGGGCATGCGGCTTAGCGGCCACGGCCAAGAAAGATGGAAATTCAACGTAAAGAGAAGTTTTCCCTAATATCACACACCGAAAAATTGCAGCGTATATACAGCAAGCATTTTAAAGTGGCATATAATTTTAGGCGTGCAAAGTTGTAGTGAACGTTTACACAAAGCTACCCCGTAATGGATCCGACGTGTTAACAACAGGAATCAAAGTTAAGATCGAAAATCCTCGTCGAATCTCGTAACCAGAAACGCTTCGTAAGCCGTCAGCTGTCAAATAATAACATTCTAAAACAAACCCTGACGCATTTAGCATGCCATTATCTATAATAACAGCCGAATTCGCGCAGGAGGGCAGAGGAAACTTCGCAAATTGCTAAATTGACAATATTTTAATGCTATAGCAAGTGGAGAAAGCCTCACCTTGCTGCATAATCTTAATACAGTTTCACAAGTTTGATAATTAGTGTTCTTAAGCCAACGTTAGACAAACATACTAACAGATTTATTTTGCCCTTTATTTCGGAGGCGGCCCCCCCTTTAGCTCGCGCGCAGTGGTGGTGCGGTCGGATGTTTACCTTAAAACGTTAAATCCCGAACAGGTTCGGAGCGTTCCCGCTAATTGACGAAACGTTAATAACCGCGATATCCCACAGAACGTATTATCGGCACACGGGAATATTACAAACCTTTTTAATTTTGAAGCAACAAGAATCGTTTACCAGAAATGGCAGCTTCGTACAGGGGGTGCCCAAGTCCAAAAATATCAATCTTGTAACAATAACCATAGACTATATTTACCTAAGAACTTTTACGTGACTATGGAGTAACAAAATGGCGAAATCTCTACCTATTCTTCAAAGGTTCGAAGACTTTACATGTGGCTGTGCCGCAGTGCTGGATTTCTGATTGTCGTATGAAAGTACGAATCGAAGTATCTGACGATAAGGAACGATCCAAGGTTCGTTTGTATGAGTAATTTGGTCGTTTCCATTAAGTACTTCATTGAAAATTAAGTTTAAAAAAGTAATTACAAATCTTACAACAAAATCGTCGGTCTAAAAAAAGTGTAGACGTTGTGATTTCCATGAAATAGCGTAAAAATCACGAGCTTCTATAAAGAAAATAATAATAAATCGACTTTACTGATTTTTAGGTACAGGCAAAGCTTAGCCTATGGCGATACTTAGCCCCAGAACTAACAAAATACCTGGATACACCGCGGAACATATATTTCTTCACGTAAGTAAATGATAGAAGTGATATGAAGTAAGATAGTAAAGAAAAAAATGTCTCTGAGGTGTCAAAGTACGCAGAAAAAATAGGATTACTATAGCAGGTGAAAAATATAATCAAATCCCCAAATGTATATCAAATGTACAAATTATAATAATGATAATTAATCATGTTAATTATATATAATGAAATATAAAATATTTTTTGAATAAGTTTTAAAAAATTTAAGTTTTTAGTTTTTATATAAGTTTTTAGTCCTTATATATATGCTTATCTTTATATCTTATCTTTTTGACACAATAATTGTTTAGGTATTTATGATTGCCATTTCGATATAGCATCGATACCAGATTTTGATTTATCGAAATTTTGATTGTGGGGATGGCAGTACACCTTTATTTTAGACTTTCGTGAAAAAATTTTTGAAAATGGGACTTAATATAACAAAATGATTACAGTGAACATTGGAGAAATGTCTAGAAAAATTCTGTAATGGAATTTGGAAGCTGTTAGTGTTTCCAAAATTAACTGCACGTTTGCTTAAGAATTTCTCAAGACTACAGAGATTGAAAAGTTTGGTGGGAAAATCCTAGCATCATTTTTAAATAAGACGCACTGGATATCGAAACCTGATGAATCGAAGAATTGACATTTTCGCTCAACCCGACGTTATACTTCTCGCCCCTGTTTCAACCTAATATAAAACACCCTTGTATAGTGACGACCTCATTACAGACCAAAACCAGTGACCGACCACATGATACGTAGTACTTCACTGGCGTTCTTACCGATTATTTTAAAAACTATTTCAATCAAGGCTGTGACGTTCAACTAAAAGAGAGGAACAAAAGGAACGCGTGCTATCACGGGCCGGCAGGTAGTCGGATCCGACACTGTTTTATTAACAAAAATCGAGGAGGCTTTGACTCTACAGTCACTTGTCTATCCGCCTGTCAGGCGATATCTCTCTTTCTCTCTCTTACGATGTTCATGCTAATCGTAAAAATGGGAGTTTCGACCCGCAGAAGTGCGGTCGGTCATCTTTTAAACAATAGAAGTAGAGGAGTAAATAAAAAAATTAGGAAAAAATAGGAATAGATTTGATGGTAAATGTTTTATAGTCTGGATAAGTTTGAAGGAACGATTGCTAATGGGTATTTTGCACATTTTTACTGCAGAAATTTTTACTTTGAGATGTATTCATGGATAAATTTCCCAGTTACTCTTTTACTTTCCTTCACTTAATTCTTTTTCGCCAAAGTTGTCTCCACCCCCGTTTCCATACAAGTTTTTCCGCTCGTATCTTCGAGCGCGCGACGTTGGTGTCTTGTTAGACCCCGCATCAATAGCCATTATGCGAACTGTTTGGCGTCAGTTCTGCACGAGTTGTAAATCAATTCGGTGCAATTGGAGGTGTAATTGTACAATAACACATGACGGGTCAGTTACATCAATAGTGTGTGTATAGCGTGTGCGGCTAATACGAATTGATGTTGTCAATGGCCCAGAATAGGAAATTATACATAGATGGATACTCCCTGTCTATTAGACTATCGATATTCGGGGGGCTATCGGGATAATCGGTTGATTTGTATGCCGGCGGGATTTGTGACCGATAAATGATTTCTGGGGGGTGGAAAAGGAATGGGGCTGGGGAAATGGGCCTTAAGGAAGGTATAGGAACCAAAAGTACCGACCTCGTTCAATAAGACTTGAGCATTGCAACATGAGCTGTAAGGAATTGTTTGATTACTCTCTTCAATGAAAGACGCATTAAACTATGCAAAAGCTCCATATGCTGACAAACAAAATTTGAACAAGAGGACATGTCCTCAAGGAGGAGCAAGGAACACTTGTGTAAACTTCTAGTAAGAATCCCACTAATTGAATTGGGGCTCATAAGAACATAGATAGCCATAAATATAGCAAATGTTAGAGGAAATTCCTATTGATCTTGCATAGACTAAACACGCTTCGTCAAAAAATAACACGTAAACCATGCGGTTAGGTAAAACTCTTGGTACACTTGCTTGTCATTTTCGTGCTATTCTAGTTTTTGAATTAATCAGTATTTAGTGACACCAGCACACTATTTACTACTTGGTTAAGACCATCCTAACCTCCATTTCCAATCTGTTTATTTGGAGCAATTTTGGGCATTCGTAAGCTTTGGTCTAAGAGATCTTATGGATTTCCTATAGGGTTACCACCATATTCTCTTAAAACAGAACAATTTCTCTTTCTATTACAGAATCAGCGAGAAAGCAAAAGGCAGGTATTACCAATGGTTAGATAGAAATATGAAGTATGCCATAAGAAAGTACACACAAGCATATATGGCCGAAGTGCTTTATGCAGATGATATAAAATCCCAAATCCAACATTAACGCGACATTTTAAGAGTATCTCCACGTATACTACCGTGTTCCTATCAGGCTCCGACTGTGTACATCAAAATCAAAGAACCATTTGCTTGTTATATTAACTTCCGATCAGATTTGGCGGTGAATCTGCAATGGTATGAACCTAATGACGTTTTTAGTGAAGTACGCAACCCAGAGAACCACTGTGTATCAAAATCGGTAGTCAATCATAAATTTTATTCACTTTCGGCCATAACGGGAAGAGGCGTTTTGGTGATATGTAGCCTATAATATTTCCGGAGATGTAAGCAATAAAATGAGTCGATGTACATCAAAATCGGTGAAGCCAAAAATGTATACACTCCTGTTTTAACAGGCGTGTAAGAATTAAACGTAGTTCTTTTAAAATAAATACCATTTTTATAATTTTTATGTTTTCTGTGATTTTTTAAGGTCAAAGGGTCCTTAACCCAAGTTTTCATTTTTACCATGCATAGATTATTTTCTGTAGGTTTTTTCGTTTGTCTGAAATTTTATTCCAAAATTATTTTTTACGTGAAGAAAAGGTCCTGTGTGTTGAGATCCCTCGGGGTCCCAACGATTTTATATCGAATTTCCCGAAAATGCCCGTTTTTGCCACGTGACACAAAATTGAGACATTTTCATATAAGCTAATGTGCTCAAAAACGATTTTTAATAAATTTTGTCTCTAAAAATAACTGGCGGTCGTACAGCAACTCTAAAAAGGGACAAAACTGTATCAGTTATTTAAATAGTGAGTCATAGGAACAAATTTGAGGTCCTCTATTAACGTCACTTGAAAATTCTCCATTTAAAACTTCTGAAACTTTGTACTTAATAAAGTACAATCTCCCTTATCAGTGTTATTGACGCTTCGTTATTTCCCAATTAGTTGAGTGAAGACGGTCAATGCTAATTTATTTTTTGTAATTTCGTCAAAGTTTCAGAAATTATCTTCCAGTTGTTATTTATAAAATTAAGTTTTCGTTCAATGTATGAGTAATGAAACTTTTTCTGGCTTCCTTAATTGGTACAGATGAATGGTCGTAAAATTTTAATACGAGAAACGTATTTAAAATAAAATAACGCTGCTTCAAGCCAGGTACCCCATTGCGTGATTACAGGTTTTAGAAGGCGATGGTGTATCTGGCGATATTTCTTTATATATGAAGAAGGTACAGGGTAGATAAGCGTTAATTGCTGCTTTGAACAGTCAAAGAAGTAAAAGAATTCATACAACGTATTTTTGCTATAAATCTGATCAAAAGTTCTTACCAATACGTACTATAATTCAATCGTCGTCTCCACAATTCATCTTAGGGCCTGTCGTCGGGATTTAGTAAGATTTTATTATTTCACCAGTTAACAATTGCATTTGAAAAATCATTTTGATGTATCCATAAATTCTCATTATGTGCCTAAATTTATGGGCAGCCCATTCTTGGACCATATGGTTTTGATTTAATGCCCTTTCGGATACATTCATGACTGTCGTTCCGTCCATTTCGCTCCCGCTTGTATTTACATATAATGCAAGTAGTTGAGATAAAATTATTGCGGCTAATATGAATCAGGGGTACTCAAGAACAAAACCGTTGAAGGAACGATATTACAAGGTACGTTTTTCAGTGCCCGGCCGTTAACGGGGGGACATACTATAAACGTAATACGGCCCCCCTATTAGTTTTGTATTTCGATTTCGCGCGACGAACGCGAAATTAATGACAGTACGGACATGTTCGAAAATAAACTAATTTCTCTCATCCTAAGGAATGAGTAATGGGAACCGAACTTGCCAAATTCAATTTCCTCTAATATTTATAGCCGCCATCATCCTACTAATAATATACGGACTCCTATAACAAATTTATAATCCTAGGCCGGATCTATAATTAAAGTTAGCATTTGCAATTATATTTATGAAAGTATAAATTCACTTAGACATCATGTCGTTAGGGTACGAATAGCCTGTACCTGAAAATAGCGCATATAAACCATATGTAAATACCTTGACTAATTATAACATTAACGGTGCCAGGTGAATTATTATTTTCGAGATTGTTCGTGCGATATGGCGCGCAAAATCAAAGCTCGAATATATAGTATTATTATTATTATTAGATAACGAAGATGCCCAGGAAGTAATCACGCCAGATTTAGGCGATTTATTTATGAACACGTGGAGAGCCGACCAGAAACTCGACTAAAGCCTTGTAGATACTTTCCCTCCCAGAAATATCCATTTAAAATAAATCAATTAATTCCCGAAAAGTTAGCAGATTTACTCTTCCTTTCCAGCTCGGTATTAACGAGATTCCCTTGTATATTAAAGGTGTAAACCGATGTGCTAATTATAAATCCAATAATTACTGATTAAATTGTTATTAAAGTAGATTAAAGTATTGCCTGGTTCCTGTGGAGTTTCCCTTATATTGGAAATTATCTTGTTAAAACACCCTCCTCAATATTTCTATCGGGGTAAGCCTTTGTAATACCGAAGCCGCGCTTATACTCCTTCAACTCCGCCAGGAATTTAATAACATTTTATCTACGATAGCTAACGAAAATGTCCGACTTAATCCAATTAACGCGAAAAAATCCCCGAATGAAGGTCGATCACTCCGATTCACCTCGTCCGAAGTGCCGTTTTGCGATCGCGGTTAACTCATTGTCGAGGAAAAAATTATTTATTGTGTCCGATTCATCTTAGTCACATTTAAACCATGTTGATAGACGAAACCAGTACACCCGGCTTCGATCGCCGAATAAATCATATTAGATTACTTTTGTGGGAAGTGAACAGTGACTTTCTGACAAAATAATGTGACGGGTCGTTGGGTTTCTTCTAAAGGAACCCGCTGATTGAATATGAAATACGTCATTCTCCTGATCTTAGGAGGGCATGATTTAATACAACGTTAAATAAATTAGATTCGATACTATTAGAGAATGATGATGCTGTGGCGTGTCTGTGGAATAAAACCATTGTTTCGATAGGAGGAATGGCGTCTATCGAGATCATTTATATTTTAAATTGTTTCAAAAAGAAATTAATCTCATAACATAAAATATTGAATGGAAAGAAATGTGACGTTCCCCATGACTTTAACCGAGGTTCTCTAAGCGTTTCGGCCTTAAGGCCACATTAATTCCGATGGCCAAAAACCTATTTAACCCATCATATCTACAGCTACTTAAATCTCCCGGAAATTCTTCTTGGTGATGGAATTACAAATGGTATATAGTGATATCTTTGGACTCCTAAGAACCTGCGAGAACAATCGCGAATTATCTATTCCGAATTCCCTTAATAATAACTGTTTTGGTAATATCTCCGGTCCTACCCCGGACTCCCTTCGATTGAGATACCTCTCGCCTCTGTAACCCTCGTAATTATTGAGATCTCAATCAGAAGTGGGAAAATTTCCACGAATCTGTGGGAAACAGAAGGGGAAAGTGTTCGCATAATTCCCGAGACATAAATAAGGCATCATGTACCCTCGACGTACCTGATTTGAGTGGTCAAAATGGCCGACATAAGCGAGAAAAGCAATGACGTTTTACGCTTCAACCAATCGAATCAGATCTGGAGGACGAGGAAAAAAGACGTTTGCGCACGAGGAGAGATAGTCGAAAACTCCAAGGAAATATAATTTCCCTTTGGATGTAAGGAGTTGTTGGCTTTTATCGCCTCCCGTGGAAGGGGAGTTGATTGGTCCTGCTGTCCCGAACAAAATCGTCGCAGAACGTGAGAACCTGTTGAACCTTGAACCTGAAGTTGAGTGAGCCAGTCGGCATTAAAGGCATATTTTACTTATTATCTTGATCGATCAAGTAGACTTTAGTTAGAAGCGTTAATTTAAAGTCCTCGTTTTGTTACAGGTTCTGTATTGGCTTTTGGTAGGACACAATTACTTTCTGTTACGCAGTTTTTTGGACAAACTTAACCCTCTTGCCCTTAATAGTAATAAACTTAAGTATACTCATGTAAAGGCGTGAGTATTGTTTTTATTTCCTCCTAATTACGACGTTCACGAAGATATATTGTTGGTTGCCTCGTTCAGGGGCATCATTGTATCTGGATTCCGTTAATTGTTTAATAGGTCATGTATTTGAAATATGTTGCCCAATTTCCTCTAACCACCCATGAGCAATACAATTTAGAGGAGAGTCTTGTCTCAAAGTCCTCAGGCTAAAGTATAAGTTAAAGCTGAAAGCATTACAACAAATATGGTGGTATGATTGGGCTAAAATTTCTTAGTGAAGCAAAGTTTTACTAAATACGAAACGTTAATGGAATACCACATTACCGTAACGTCAAATTCGAGAGAAATTTTGGGTAGGATTATTTTTTATCAAAAAAATTTTCGGCCGCCCTTCCCGCCTTCCCTCCCCTACGCATCGCCTCCCTCCCTGCCTTTCTTTAACTGTAGAGTTAAAACAAACTCGTGATATTTATTCCAGAGGTCGGCATATCCGGATCCAGGAGCATTTAGACGGTTTCCGGAGCGGAAGCGCCGCCCCCGGAGCGTTTTGCGTGGTGGTCTTACACTCGGATCCGTAAATGGAATACCTGTAAGTTCGGTTAAGATACACACACTTTCGCCTGATATTCCGACAATTATATTACCATATTAAAACGGATCGTTCTGAATTATTTAAGGGCGCATTTACAACGGCGAGAGGGAGAGAGGTCAGCGCGCGCGCTGATGATTTATGGAGCGAAATTAACGAGAGGCTTGCGGATTAGTAAATATTTTAATGGGAGCTATAAGAAATCCGCTACTATTTCGTTTTTAGCTCTGACTACTCGTTCGTACCTCGTGGGTATATTTCCTCGTTACCCATTTGCATGGGACTCATGGTCTCCAATTGTGTTATCGTATTTAATAATAAAGCAACGAACGCTGTCAACGTTCATATTGTCTTAAAGCGAAAAGAGAAATATATCAGATATTTGTTATTGAAATAATTCAAGTGAAAGATATTCGATGATATTCAAATGAAGTATTGTAAGGACTAAAGTAGGTATGCACGAACCCGATTTAATAAAATATTAATTTATTTATTGCTTTATAAGAACAATAGATCGATTTTATTAGATCGAAATCGAGAAAAAAAAGCCTCGGACGATTTGCATATAACATGGGACACGAATTACAATATTAATAGAATTCTGTTAAGGCTACGCTGCTTTCTTCGATGCGGAATTTATGGGGGACTGTATTCAAAGTTGAAACGATTTTTATCGACAATTTCAGGAACAATTTTCTTAAGGAATCTAAAAAAATCTGGAAGCTTACGAGAAGAAGTCGAAATATCACTTTTTCGGACGGCGCATTAAAGACGTTTCGTATGCGTCCGCTCCTCCATCATCATTACGACCCACTGTGCTGCCCCTTTATCATCGATGACCACTGGTATTGTGTGATTGATCGAGAAACGCGCATCTCGATTTGAAATTTAAATCGGACACGATACGTTGAATAAAATATATGTGTTCATTCATTGTGCCCGACAAGAATTTATTAAAACGTACACAATTAGATAAATCATATTAGGGGAATTATCGTCGTCTGGTTTAAGAGGATTACGTGGGCGATCGACAGGATTTTTGTACGGACAAATAGTTCACCGGCTCGTTTAGCGTCGATGGAAGGATCTATTCGACAGACAAAATATCTGTTTAACACATTCTGAGGAAATTTATTTATTTAGATCCTATATGAATGTTTAAAGGGTTCAATAAGTGTATGTGACATATGAATAATTAGGATCTTTAGAAGTTTTTTCATAAATCCTCCTAATTTAGGCATATTTTTGAAAAATAATTCCCCTGGAGAAGGTCTAAAGTTTATATCCTTAAAGGCTTTACTTTCACATTTGCTCTGCGGTTTGAAATGAAATTATTCATTTTAAGACGTACACACGCTAGGAAATGACAAATGCTGCTACTGCGCATATGCGCGATGTATATAATGGAGTCGTGATTTAACGACATCCTCCTGCATAGGAAACAAATGGTTTCAAACAAAATTCGACGATTTTGTATTCGATTAACGAAGTTTGCGTCACGAATTTTACAGGACAAATGTAGTGGACATTTATGTTTACACAAAAATCGCTATTGCCTTGATGATGCTTATGGTTTCCTTTAAAATTTAATTTCTTGGGTATTCATGATTTTATTACCATTCACACACGACATTGCCAATTGAAAAACAAACAGTATCAAAAAATTCTAACCAATCTTCTCAGATTTTTGTTGACTAAATGGGTAAAAAAGACAGAATTAAGTAACAACTGTGATGTAAGGAACAAAAAATATCTATTTAATTTCCTAACCACAAAATGCATTTTCAAGTTGAAAACAGTACTGTAATTTTGCTCTAACCGGTTGTCACTTTATTTGCTGTTCTGTTTAATATATTGTTATGGTCTCCCAAAGAATGTGATTAGTAGAAACAACCGTACAGGTTATACAGGTACTATAACAGTGCACACAGTAAAGGAACCCATTTGGAAAGTTCAAGCAGGTATAATTTATAGGATATAATAGTGAATATATTATGAAAACTGCATAAAAAAAGCATATTTTCTTCTATTTCCTCGTATTTTTCATGTGGACGTCTAAAACGCCTTTTGGTGTTATATTTAACACCCATTTCTTAAATATTTCAAAAAAATCCTCCTAAAGTATTCAGTTCTTTACGATTGCAACAAAAATTCCTTACAAATAAGGGGTGGTTCTCTATAAGGGGTGGTTTGCACCCCCAAAAAGCAATCATCGAGACCATATAACTTTTGAAACAGAAGGTAAAATAAGGTTAACTGCAAATTTTCATACGCAGTGGTATGGAAACGTGGGGTTCAAGGGTCCCCATTATTATGAGTACCCCATGAGTAAGAGTACTGCATTAACTGGAAAAAGGATTGGAGTAGGTTAATGGAACATGAATAATCTTCAGTCTGACGATTGGATTACCCAAAATACCATTTGTGCATAAATATTTGTCGGAGGAAATCCGGAAAATCCCCGGGAGACACGGAAGTTGAACGTAGACCGATAGACAAACGGTGCCGGGCGTAAAAGAACGGAACGTCCCAGATTCTGAACATCCCGCGCCGGATTTCGCCCTATATGACATATGCATAGCGATCTGCATATGCGGACTATGTTAATTGGACTAATTGTAGACAGTAGTCGGTACGTCACTTGCTAGTATCGCCTGTCTTCCCACCTATTGACATGTATATTAGCAGTTTGATAGAGATGTACGGTAGCGATTCCGGGAGAGCACGAATTACACACGCACACACACATACAAACGACGACGACGTCACGCGGGCACAAATCATCCCATAAAGGGAATCAACGTCGGGATTTGCACTCGATACGAATTAGAATTAATTAGGAATAGGAAGGGGGGGCCCAGACGGGGGGACACGCGGGGTTACATCCTTCCCCCCAAGACGTGACTGCTGGATGATTGAAGACAGACGGATGCGGTGAATAACAAACGGCTCCTCGACGAAAAATGTGATTAATATTGCGATACTGGAAGAATATTGATATTACTGGATGGTAAATTGGGATTCGTTACAAATTGCTTTCTCCAGGCCAGACGCTAATATAAACGGTCTACCAGATACGCATTTTAGAATCTTTGTCGTAGTCGTAAACACCTTTTTGCTTCTAAATGGATTTTATTGTGTAAGGCCCGTCCAGTCTGAATTGGTCCAGTTGGAAAAAAAAGCAATAAAATTTAATAGCCATATTACTAACATAAAAAGACCAAGAAGCCGCTCCACAGGCGTGCCATATTTAAAGAATTATAAAAGATTTTTACTCACTTTATCAACGAAATTTTATGACGAAATTCCAAATTTGTGATTCATTTGTTTCTGCGGCATTATTTGTATTGTGTATGATGTCTATACCATTGCCATTGTTAATTTTGTCCACGTCAAAAGGTCTCCAAAAAGCCATTTTGAAATCATAATTGCGACTACGTGCACACACCACTGAACTCTAATGACGACTGAAAATGAACACGCGCTCGGCGCTGAAATTTAATGGCTGTAGTGGACCTGTCTAATTCTCGATACTAATAGAAAATATTGTAGCGACCAACATTTCTCCGAGCCAAATAGGGGACGGTCAAACGGTACGTTACGTGAATACTCTGCTTTTGTATAGGGTAAAAACGTATTTTTTAAATGGGCTCGGTATAAGGTAGGGAATTTTTTTGTTTTTTAACTGGACCAATTCTGATTTGATGGGCCTTATATTGTATGGAACATGGTACTGCGTACGAGTACCGTTACTCATGTTTCATATCAATTTTTTGCGATCTGTTACATTCATCACAGTTGTACATTTTTTTAAGGCAAACGGCCACTAAGTTTCTTTTTAGGAGTCGGCGCACATTCCCACCCTCGTAGTCGTTGTATCGTTAAATAAACTTTCCCCTCACCCGTTAGTAGGAGTTCGGCCAAGGACACGCTTCCAATGGATTTATTGCCATCCAAAGTTACTTTTACCACTCTCGGACAACTTCGAGTTAATGTTAAACTTCTCTAATGAATTGGTGCGAGTTCGGCCAGAATCGAGGCGTAACGACCGAAAGGTTACAATGACGATTGTCCGCGCCCCCTTCGGTTACACTCCGCGAGTTCGGTTATCGCGTACGTGTTTATTATCCTACCTGAGTTTTTCTCGGGGCGCGCGATTTTCCCGTCGATCCGAGGCGCCGATAAAATATTTCCGAGGCAGCGACGGGAATTCCTCGCGATCGTGATTTACGAGACGCGCCACGTGAAAATAGGCAATAAAAATCAGGCATTTGATATTTCGAGTCGATAAATACTCGATATGAAATAAAGATTGTGTCCGTTGGGCTCGTAAAATTCCCGAGAACCACTCGGAATCATCGGCTACCATTATTTTTAGCCTTCTTAGATCGGAAGATAAAAAAAGAGAAATGCTACTTGAATAAATATGAACATATACGACGTGATTTTTTTTATTTACTTCAAAAGTGGCGTTTTAAACTGATTTACGTTGACGTAGAATTCTTTGCCACGCTTGTACCTACTTTAGGATTTATTTTTGGCGACTACATGGACCTGCTGGAAAACCTGTATTGTTCCAATCAGAAAGACACTTTCACCTCTTTTATCGTCGTACGGATGCTGGGGTTTTCCTTGATCATTCATCATGGCTAAATACATTCAGCGATTGCTCTATAATATTTTTCCCTAAATTTATATTAACGAGGCTAGAAGGTTTAAATAACTTTTCCAAATTTACAATTACCCATATTTTGAGCATCATTCGATTTTACTAAATAATAATAGGAAAAAGAAGTACCCATAGCCAATAATTTAAACCCTTTACGACGAGCCCTATCACAAACATATTTAATTTTTTTTGTAATTTAATTTCCATATATCAGGTTCCTCTATCACTTCAGGCAAACCTGCCTGGTTTATATTCATTCCCCGTTTGCGGTCGATGGCTTTAAATATTTATCGAAAATACCGGATCCCGCCGATAATTTATTGCGTTTCCTCAAACCCTACAAATCTGACTCCAAAGGAAACTAACTACTTAAAACGCCCCTTCGAAATTATCCACGCGATGAAATATATCATCCCCCTACTTTTTTGCCCGATAACAATTTTACAGCGTCCCGCTGTTCCTTTGACCCTTTACGGTCAAATCCCAGAAAAAAGGAACTTATGGCAAGACATATCCCGCAAGTGGAAGTCCTTGTGACCTTTTAAAATCGGAGGGGTGGCCCCATATTGATATATCCCCATTTGTCATATTTGCGGGAAACGGATGCGGGGATAGTGGCAGCAAAAAATAACAATGTGAAATATGGAAAGGTCTCACAGTCACGAGTAGCAGACGTTTTGCGATTCCCGGGGAAAAGTCGAGCAAATTAAGTTAAAAATGGGTACTTTACTTAATTATTACCACGTACATTAACTCGCTTTCGTCTTTACTCTGTTGGTATAAATTTTGCAATCACTTTTGCACTAACTCAAATAACTAGTCAAGACGTCAACACAAGTAGAGTGGAAAACATCGAATAGTTGCCACCCTATGGCTAATTTCCGCAGAATCATTCGGTACATTATGAATGAAGATATATTTATAAGTGATAATAGAAAAATTTACATGCTACGAAAATTTCCCCTAAGAAAACAATGTTTTCTTAATTTTTTAGTTATTCCCTTCGAAAATCACTTTAATGAGTACAGTGAAGTTTAACATCACTGAACCCTTCGTTTTTTAGATTATTCAGTTAAAACAGCTTGGCAAATGTGGTGCTCGCACTTAAATGCAAAGTTTTAAGGGCGGTACCTCAATTAATATTTTTCGAAAAAAAATACTGATATTTTTTATGAAAAAATCATAAATTTTGTGTTATATAGCAATAAGCAGAAATATATAGCAGAAATTCATTTTTAGAGGGTGAAAATTGCCTCTAAATTTCCATAAAAACATTTTTTTTTTAAATATTTCAGGTTCCAATTGAGATATCGCTACAAAATAAGTAGAAATTACTTGCTACTTGATATGACGTCAAATTATAATGTTTTCACCCCTCAGGTAATCGTTCCTTATTTTTTATATGGATTAACCTTCTATTTGCATAGTAGTTTAGCATTGCCAGTACGTGTATAATTAGAAAATCCTGCATTTTCTTCACACACGTTTCGGTGCTATTGCCTTAGCCGCTCGACCAATGATAGCCCCCAGAGGTTCGAAACACGTCTCTTTCCCAACGTGTAAATACACTGATAAATTAAATAATCTCGTGCGGGCGACCTTAAGCCTTTCAGGTCCCCCCCATTTTTACATAAACTTCCGGTCAACGCAAACAAACCCCTCCGCCCCTCGACTCCTCACCCACTTATAGATCTCGATCCCGGCTATTAATCGGATCCCTCCACACATCACTGCCCTCCCCAACTTTCACTATTTCCCTAAACGTCCCCTCCCCCCCTGCCGGCCCCTCTCCCCCGGGCAGCCGCCCCGAGACCGCCCTCGAACGACCGCCCGCACCCCCCCGTCCTGGAAATAGAGACGTTTCCTCTTGTTTCTAAAAATACGGAAACTGCTTCTCCACTCGAACTGATTGAACATCCGAGTGGGCCGATAAAGATATCACCCATAAAAGATGGCCCTCGGTGCTGGACCATTAAATGGGAGGAGTGTTTTAATTCCAGGACGAGGGAGGAGGAAGAAGGAAAAAACACCGACGGAGGGGTCGCTTCTTTGGAGTGGAGGAATTGGGGGCTGTTCGGAACTGCGGTACGATCGGGTTCTTTCGGCCATCGAAGAGGAATCGAGAGTACTGAGATCTTCATTACGGCAGGGAAAATCTTCGTTTTTTTCGGCCACCGAAGAGAAATCAAGCGTATTGATCAATGTCAAAGTTATGAATTTTTTTAAAAAAGTTATTTTTTTACAATTTTCCCGGTTTTTCTTGGATAAATATGGAAAAGACTTAAAACGCGTCGTTGAAAATCAGTGGCTAAAAATTTGGTTATTTTGGAATAATTCTTTGGTTTTTAAAAGAGACTGAATTAAGAATTCTGAAATTAAATCTCTTATCTAACAGTATTTATCTCTATAGAGTCATAGTGTCTCACCGAGTCGGAAAATACTGATCCTCGTCATTGGATGTTATTCAATAAAAATATTTTGTAAGATTTTTCCAAATAAAAACCTTCCATAGTCCATGACGAACGTATAAACCATATCCCACTATAGCCAAGTTTATAGAGTTTTTTTTGCTAGATAAAAGGGGATAGCCCAATAAGATGGTGCAAAGTCCCCTGTCTGAGATTTTGACCAAACATAGGGCATTCGATTCAGCATCCAAAAAGACCAAGCTCCCTAAATTTTGAGCCCCTGAGGACGCCTCTAGCGTCTGCTAGCGCAAAAAAGCCACTTTTTACCATTTTTGCGATAACTCGGGCTAGAAATAACATTTTTGAATGCGGTTTGCTGCATTCGGAAGGTCTTTTAATGGAGAAGATGTATAAATGTTTTCAGATTTTCTGGCCCCCGACCACAAAAATGGCAGTTATTTCAATATTTGTAACGCATTTTTCGGCACACTCCTTTTTAGCGACACAAAATTGGAAAACGTAAACTTTTGGCATTTTCTGTTACCTTTCAGATGGTGTATTTTGAAAAAATTTTCAGGTGGGTCTAAAGGTCGAAAAAACGTCAAATATGCGATTTTGGCCATTTTTGCCCGATTTTCGACCCACTTTTGACCCTCTTGCGTTTCTGGGGATATCAAGTCATTATCGAGTCCCTAGGACACTCAAAAACAAATATTGGCCCTTTAGGAAGGATTTTCCTCGGAAACAGACCAGTGGAAACCAGTTTAACGCCCTCTAAAACCCCCGATTTGCCAGTTCTCACTTTTCATCACCTTTCAGTAAATCAGTTAGTGAAATCTAACAGTGGATAATCAAAACAGAAAGTACTTGATGAAAAACGGCGCAACAGCTGCAAATATTCATGAAATTGCATAGGGAGACACCTACTGGCGGGGCGCATAACCAGAATGGTATGGAATTCAAAAGATGGGAGAGCGGGAATCTTGAATTATCTACCAGGGCAGCACGCGAAGGGTTAGAAATGAAGTGCCAATGTAGATTTTGGCAAATAAATCATACTGAAAAATTTTGGGAGTCAGAATTGTATTGCACTGTACTGTACTGTGTTGCCTTTCCGTCAATAATTTTCATGCTACGGTGAAAAAACGGAAAAACCTTTTTTTAAAAAATTTTATTAAAAAAATTCAAAAGCCCAGATTTGTCCAGTTTTTGAGCTTACTCATCATATTTGATCCATTTTAACCGAAGTCGTTTGGCCCGTCTGCTGTTAATTTTTTTCTACGGAAACAGCTTCTTTTTTGCTCTATAAACTAGGCTAGTCAGCATCATTCGGTGCGAGAATTTAAGTATTATCCTGCGCCCGAACGCAACTTATCCCCGCGGCGAAAACAAAATTTAATTATCTCGCAGGAAGCTCAAAACTCGGCTAGTTAGCACGTATCCCGCATTCAAACGAAATAATAATAACGATTCAACTTCAAAATAGATACTCGAAGTGAGAATGTCAATACGGCCGGCCACCCCTCGGCCGAAACCGCCCCCCGGCCCCCCGTCCTGGAACAATTGATACCGCGCTATAATTCTAGACGTCACACGGTACGCTAATGATAAAGAAGGCGTTGAGATAAGTTCATGGTAGTGGTCAGTTTCGAAATGCACGGTGCAGAACTAAAGTTAGCCGTGATTGTTTCGTTTGTTTCGAGTATCTGAAGCATGGATAAACAATGGGGTATTGAAACTATACGGCCGACGTCGTCGTCGCCGTCGCCGTCGCCGTGCTGGACCTTAGGAGGACAAAAGGTAGTTTGTGTGTGTGCATGTATATATCCTACGAGGGTTCGCAGTCAAAGTCGATAAGGCGAATAACATCGGTTCGAGAGTTTACATTCGATTTCGTTTAAATTTAAAAAAAAAACCGCCATCGCACGACCAGTAAGGAAGGCTTATTTCGTTAAGGCTTATTATCCTTGTTATTATATTAGAAAAATATTAAGAGAAACACCGGAGTTTATCGTAGTAAGTCGCTTGTAAATAACGAGGAACGGAGTGACGAGGATTAGTATTTTTTGTAACTAAATTGTATAGCAAACCATTCTTTCGAAATACCCTGTACATGATTAAAACCCAAATTGTTATAAATTTGTTGTAAACAAAAACCCCCCAAAAAGTGACGTTTTGTGATTTTTTGCTTGTATCATGGAAGGTATTGAATGAATCGCGTTATTGGCAATAGGACGTTTGTAGACAATCGAAAAACCATTAAAATGGCGTTTTGTAGACTGTGATTAGACCATTTTTAGCAGAGAAAAGCCGGAAAAATTGTAAAAAATGATTCATTTTAAAAAACTTTATAACTCTGACAATTAATAATGCTAAGAAATGATGTTGTGTGAAATGAGCTTAATATATCGAACACTTCATAAATATTTAGTATGGTATTGTTAAGGCACTGACGACTTTTGAAGGTATTATTTCAATCTGCTTCTGAAATATGGAGCTAGATATGAATTGTCCTAAAAATCTACTCGAGAAATGTTGAAATTGAAAATATCACCAAAAAAAAATCATAGAAACTCCAATTTATATGAAACTTTTCAAAAATGTTTAGTATGGTATTGTTAAGGCACTGACAACTTTTGAGGGCATTATTTCAATTTGCTTCTGTAATATGGAGTTGGATTTAAAATATTGCAAAAATACACTTAAAATACGTCAACATTTAAAGTATTTATCATAAAGGCTTTATAGAAACTCCATTTCTTATGAAACTCCACAGAGTTGTCTATCGGGCTTTAGTTTAAATTCTGACATAATTTAGGGCTGTTATTTGCATTTACTTCAGTAATATAAATTTACGATTGAAATGTCACTTTATTGTTAAAGTTTAGAAATTCACAAAAAATTCATCAAAACTCCAATTTTCATGAAACTCTGTGATACGATTTAGTAAAAGGTTTGTTAAAATACTAAATACATTTGAAGTTAATTTTTGTATTTATTTCAGCGATATTAACTTTAATTTGAAACTTTGCGAAACTCTGCTCGTATAACGCTATATTTTAAAAATTCACAAAAAATTGTTCTGAACTCCAATTGTGATGATACTTTCTAATATTGTTTAGTACGATATCACTAAATAGACTAATTAATATACGTTTTTGTGGAAAAAACTAGTGTTATAAACATTTTGGTGAAAAAACCACGCTTTTTTTGTTTTTCGTTCATAAAATGAAAACTGACGTATCAATTTCATTTCCGTACATAAAAAAGTTGTAGAGAATTAAATAACGATGAAAACGAGTGGTCGAGCGATCCGATCGGTTGATTAGAACCGGAGAAAATTCGAAAGAAAAAATGGAAAATTTCTCGTCTTTTGGAAAATTCACAACTTCCCCATTTGAGAAGATTAAATGCTGAAGTTTGGTACAAAAGCGGATAATTACATCGTCTTTAGGTATACCAAAGCCAGGCACTGCCGGACTCTTAGATTCTGCGCTATTTCAACTTCAATTCTTTTATGTATATATTGTTTTACCTTGTGTTAAAAATAGTCTAATTTTAACACAAAGTATTTTTAATATTCCTTCGTTTAAAACTTAATTCCTTTGTAATATGATAGTTAATAGAACGTTCCTTTTAAATAGTTATGATTGTTTGGAATATACACACTGGGGTGTTTAATTAACAATGCTCAAAACATGATAAAGTAATTAATAAAATTATACAATGTTAATGACTAATAGTTAATTAAAATTATGCCAGTAATACGTTAATGATAAGCTTATAAGTAATCGCCTAATAGGTCAGTCACCATAGGAAAAAGGGTGATTTAATCTCACGAGGATAATCTGCAATTAAACGAAATGATTCATACTTAAAACGACGTTCTATAGATTTAAATAATTTATTACGAACAGTCTGTATGAAAAGTATTGAAGGTCTTATTATACAGTAACATGGAACGTCCAAAATGGCCTATGAATGCACTTGAAAAATCTGCAACACTAAGTGTGATTTTTGAAAAAAGTCTTATGAGTTACTGTCTTAGCCACAAAAGAATTACTTACACAATTAACTAATTATGTTACTCATCTTATGGACATTTCTTTAAACCGTCACCGCGTTCCCTTTAATATCTATCGCGGTTAAATTCGTGCACGCCACCAATCTACTTCCAGTCGGGTTCCCGAATAAAACCCCCATAAATCTCCGGATTACCTATTGACTGAGAATATTGTAGATCTGACTTGATCCGTTGAAATATTCAGCTAACAGAGAAAGAATGGAGAGGATACATTCGATACTTTATCCGGATTCCATAACTCCGAGACCTTATTTGTATTTGGAACGTGTACGCGGATCGAGAAGGAAGGACGAAGAAATGACGTACGATAAATAAATAAAAACCATAGAAATTTTGACATGGGGGGGATTTAAGATTTTCGAAAACGATGTGTAAAAGAGTGAAAAATGACGAATCATTTGAGGTTTTCCCGGGAGTTTTCCAACAGGACTTCAAAGATTTTAGCTGAAACGCTGAAACCAAAGTGTGGAAGAATGCAGAAAATACTTTTTCCAAAGTCAGGCTGCAGGCTTCACACCAGATGAGTGGAAATGAAAGGAATTCCAGTCACCATTAATTATTGAATATGATAAATGAAATAGTAGGTTAGGTGTCCACACAAGTAGTTTGTAGTGGATAAAATCGTAATTTTACCTCCTTATTATTCATCATGGTTATGATTCATTCAAGGAGTGGCAATTTTGGCTATGGCCACTATGGCATGTGGGGAATAGTCGATGAGTAGAAGATCCGAGGGATGAAAATCACACAAGGATGATATAACCCTAATAGTAAGTAATATGGACTATGGAGTGAAGAGAGTGCATGCAGTAATGCCATTAGATAAATGAGGAAAAATGTGGTTAAGATGACCGATGTGCTAAGGTGCAATTTATTTTCAACTGACTCCTTTGACTGATCACAAAAAAATGGACGTTCAAGTACGATTTTTCCCGCCCCTCTCTCCCCGTTTATCGTCGCCGCGATCTGAGCTATTTAGGGACAAAACTGAATTGGCCTCTTCAGAATCCCCCCTCATATCAATCCGATATTCCGGAAACGGGCCCTCAATCTGTTTACCCAAATCACGTCAAACGTCAATTTACCCGTTAGGGCGTAAAGCTGAACGGCGACCCCTAAAAAATTCACCCCCGATTTTTGTCTATAAACCGCCGAAGTTTTCCCAATAGATTCGGGAGAGCTCCGCGCTGGTCAGTTCCCTGTGTCGTCCCCTTCCTTTTTTAACGTAAATATTGAATTTAAAACAGATTTCACAGTCGATTGACCGAAATTTATGACGGTTATAAAAGTGAAATACAGACGAGATGATAAATAAGGGATACTTTCGGTTTATTAAAGGCCGAAAGTGAAATTTCGAGCAAGACCGACATCGCAGTAAATATTTATCTGGAAACTAACAAGGCTTACTGCAGCTGAACACGAGGACGGTTAATTTTTCCTCTACGACCGAGAGGAACGAGGAACGCGACTAAATTCTTACGAATTTGCAGTAATAAAAGTGAAATGCATCCTTTACGCTTCCTTGATTAAAGCCCTGCTCGGATCGTACCCGGCGATAGATGTGAATCTCCCCTGGGAGCGCATAACGCGGCAAAAATGCAACTCCTTGTTTTAAATTCCCCGTATCAATGCGCTCCAATCTATAACTTTACTACGACTACGTGCATTTCCTTCTCTCCAATCTCATCTCGTTGACATACGACCCATCCACTACGTTCCCTCACATATTTGCAATTTTTCCGTCTACATCGTCACGTGTTGTAATGTACAGCAATTTGTAGCCGCAATAAAGATATTATATACAGGATCCGCTCTAAGAATAACACATTCGGAATTTTGCAAGCTGGAAACGAAGCGATGATTTTATTGTAACCATATGGGGAGATGTGAGAAATGGGGGAGATGTCCCCGTGCGGTTTTACAACGGACCCGTCCACCAACGATTTTGATCGTTTCGCTTCCTACAGGAATTTTTCCATAGGAAGTTCTAATGGAAACTTTGTGGAAATGATCACTAAAGAGAACTCCAATCGATGCCAAATCTAACCTATCGAATAGTTTGCGCACGTACATACGATCTCAAGTGAGATCTTAATTAGAGACAAAGCAATTACGGCCGTTCGAAAATCCTCCGATCCGTAAAGGTCCGAACACATAGAATTTATGCGCTTCATTTGTCCGTCAGCACTAATTGGGCCCTCATGTCGAAAACTTATAAAGCGTCCCTTTGAAAAGGGCCACTTTCCCTTTTCACCTCGCTCTCGCCCATATCCTCCCCGCCAGAAAATTAAGGAAACAACCTCATCGAATCCGTCCCGAAACAAAGTGCAACACGACGATCAGGCGATGCGTTAACGTTAAATGTTTCCCGACCGAAGCAATTGAAGGGCCATCGGTCGCCCTTTTACTCTGTTTCTCTTTGTGTATGTTTCGATAGCCCCTTTCTGGATATCTGGGAATCGCGGGCAGTTACCTACAGGAGAGGGACATTTCGGGAAAATACGCAGGACTTAATTTCCAGTAACTAAATTGTTCGATACTGGGCCTCGATTGTTTTCGAGATGGCACAATTGGGAAAGTTTCGTTTCGTTCATTTAAAATCAATTGAGGTTAGGAGTTAATGTAAAAGCGTTGGTCTGACATAATTGGTACCAAAAACGTGGCAAATTTTTGGTTCAATCGGTAATGCTCTTAATGTCTTAAATTTAATTTTAAATTATGGTAAGTGTAATGGAGATTTCGGGCTAAACGGGACTTCCCATGCGTATTTTAGTTCGAGAATACACTTGAGAAATTACAAAACTGCGTGAATGACAATGTTTCAATACAGATTTCGAATTCCCACGAATTCACTTGCCTTGTAGAGCTTCGAACTTTAAAGCAGCTCATATTCCATAACCAGATTTTTTTTTAATTTCCTGACCTAGCGTTAACTACCGCTAACTGCCGCTAACTACCGCTAATTGCCGCTAATTTTTTTTGAATTCAGTTGTTTTCTTGTAGATATTTGGAGTTCCATCCAATTTTAGTTGGATTTGGAAGTTGGATTTATTTGGAAAATTTGGAACGTATTTATAGTTTAAAGGTGCGCTATAAAGTTCTATTATGGAAGTATTATGGAAAAATTTGAAGTTTCACTTGTGGTTTTAATTAAAAATTGACTTAATAATCCAAAAACCTCCAAAAGAGTTTACGTACCAGCATTTCAGAAGGATTTCAGAACATTTTTAATCTTTTAAATCAGGTTAGATGTCGAATGAAGTACAAATTTTTCGTTTTGGAAATGCACTTCCTTTTTCAACTCCAGAGCATCTTTTTCGGTTATTAAAATTGTCTGTCGTTCAAAAGATTGTCTTACAAAAGCTCGTTCAGGAAAAATGCTTTCCTTGTGGAGGTTTGAAACTCAATGGGTTTACATTTCAAATATTTGTAGGGCTCTAGACTTAAAAAAGGGTCGAAAAAGACCTAACATAAACAACCCTTGCTTACATATTTACAACAATACCTTTGCGTAGACACGAACGTAAAATAATTTCGCCAGTAATCCTGCATGGAAGAACCAAGGAATTCAAGGAAAATCCAGTGACTATTTTGGGTTCTCTGGAAGAACAGGCAAATCGTAGTGTGGTGAAGCGCCGTCATATTGATACAAAGAGTCATTTCCGTCTGGTGAATCTCAATCTGCCATTGTGACAGTATAGCAGCAGAAGACGTGGAAAGGAAAATGATTCGACATGATTGCTGTACTATATATACGTACATGTATTTTTCTTGATCGTGAGTATGGAAATATTTGGTAGAATATTGTGCATTCACACAACAAAATTTACTTCAGTTAAACTTTCCACGACGTATACGAACGAATATATTTGTAATGAAAGTTTGTGAGGTGTAAATGTCTACGCAGTTTAATACGCAGTTTAATAATCCTCTACGTCTAACGAAAAAATTTGCTCCATTTCATAAAAACACGCGCTGACACATTCACACACACACGCATGCATTATAATTCATTCCTTGCCATTTCTACCATTCGAGTGGTAGATTTATGGGTCTGTTTGCGATTCGACAAGGTCTTAAGGATTTTCGAGCGATAGACTTGTATATATTTCGCATTCTGTGCGAATCTCAATGACAACAATATAATTTATTTCGAGATTTTGAATTTTATCTCAATGGATCCCGGCTTGATTTACTGCAGGTTTTTCCGTCGTTCGAACGGGGACGATTACGCGATACAAAAATTTAACTCGACCGCGACCAATAAAGGCACTCGTCACGTGCTCCTAACAATTCGTAATCTATACGTTTAATGGGTAAACTTTAGGCGAGAGTTTTATGTTCCGATGATGTTGACAGCAGCCGAGCCTCTTTAACTATTCATATCTTAAGTAACTCCTATCAAAATACTCTTCGCTATGTATTTAGACCCTTAAATTGGGATATTATCCACTTTTATGCTAGTTGATAATTTTACGTATACACTACGTGCCTACGGAGTGGTATTTTAATAACGGCTCTAAGCGCGTTACGCAGGATTTTTAAAGGTCGCGAATCGAAGGTAACCTATCGATATGATTAATTATTCGTAGCCGACTACGGTGGTACTTACTACGGAATTTAATTGCTACCTGTTATAATTTTTTCATAGTACAGTACTGGGAGAAAACATGTTAACAGTTACGTAATTGCATCGACAAAAAAAAATTGCTTGAATTTGAGGGGGGAAATGGGAGAAAAAAATGTTTTTTGCGAACTTTTCATAGATTTCTGAAGAAAAAAAATTCATAAAATGACTGTAACTGTAGTGTAATGTAATGAAAAGAGACAAGTTGAATAGTGAAGAAAAATCAAGTGACCAAAAAATAAAATAATAACAAATTTCCAATTATCCAATGGTTAATAACGAAATATAGGGTATACAAATAAGTTTCCGCCGTTTTCAAGAGATGGCTCCACTGACAAGATTACTTTGAAATCATCAGATGTAAGATGCCATATAGAAAGGTTAAACATCTGGCAACAACATAACCTAAAAATACCTTTATCTTTGTACTGGTAGTATACATTTTTTTTGTTCGAATATGTCGAGTTTTTCAAGTTTTGATTTATTTATTTCATTTAGAGAAATCTGCTGCTGAGGCGCATCGTTCTCTTGTAGAAGTTTACGGTGATGCTGCTTTTAGTGAAAGACGTCGTCGTGAATGGTTTCAAAAGTTTAAAAACGGCAAGTTTGACGAGGAAGATAAAGAACGCGAAGGAAGGCCAGTCAAGTTTGAAGACGCTGAGTTAGAGGCATTATTGGACCAAGACTCGTGCCAAACTGAAGAGCAGCTCGCAGAAAGCTTGAGTGTGACTCAGCAAGCGCCTTCACACCGTCTCAAGACCATCGGTATGGTACAAAAGCAAGGAAATTGGGTTCCGCAGGAATTGAAACCCAGAGACGTCGAGCGCCCTCTTTTCACGTGCGAACAACTTCTCCAAAGACAATGTCGAAAGAGTCTGCATCGAATAGTGACGGGGGATGAAAAGTGGATTCACTACGACGACCCAAAGTGTAGGAAATCGTGGGGCAGGCCCGGCCATGTACCGATTTCAACGGCGAAACCGCATATTTGTAGCAAGAAGTTAGTGTTGGGCATTTGGTGGGATCAGCTCGGAGTAATCTACTACGAACTACTCCAGCCTAAGAAAAGTATCACTGGAGAACATTAGCGACAGCAAGTGTTGCAAATGAGCGGAAAATTGAAGCTTAAACGCCCCGAATATACCAAAAGACATGACAAAGTGATTGTTCGGCGAGACAACGCTCGGTCACATGTTGCAAAAGTCGTCAAGAAGGATACTTTGGAAGGTTTACAATGGGATGACTTACCCCAGCTGCTGTATTCACCAGACTTTGTTCCATCAGACTCGCTCTGGAAAAGCAACACTTGACTTCTTACGAAGAAGCCAAAAATTGGGTCGATTCATGGATAGTCTCAAAATATGAAGCAAGCAAGATGGCAAAAAGTAGTAGCTAATCACGGACAATAATTTGAATAAAATTTAACGTACATTTTTTTTATAATGAATTGATGACTTTTCATAAAAAACGGCGGAAACTTATTCGTATCACCAATAAATATAATTGCGACTGAAAAATTTTTTTCCAGGTACTTTTCTCCCTTTCACAGGATATTCATACATTTTCCTTTACCCTCGAGTTTTTTAAGCTTTACCACTAGCTACCTCGTAGTGTGCGGCCCTCGCTTAACGTCGATCGTGATATTTAAATCGCCCAATCAAAATATGAACCATATGGGCCCTTCTTGTCTTAACCCATCGCCGTATAGAGGCAATAGCTAATTGAAACGTAACCATTGATCGCGCACGTGACCACGCAGCCATACTAATTGGAAACCATTCCTCGGCTCTTGCGGAGGTCGAGAGCTGATAGAAATCTCCCGAGGCATCGAAAGAAAACGTAGTTTTATGACGGCCGCTCGGTCCATATAATACATATCATAACGTAACGACGAAACGGGAGACCGCATACATCAATTTAGATACTAATCAGAATCCGAAAAATCTAAATCCGCATAAAAATTCTAACAGTCGTGGGTCGAAACGCAACGTTCTCTTCGCTTGTATCTGATCGTATCCGAGTAATAAAGATCTCCGATGCCGTGATCTTTACGTTTCTCGTCGAAATTTCGTCACGAGAATGAGATATGACTCTTTTTCGAAACGCGAATATGGCCTTTTTATCTACCGAAATAATCCGGGAGTGTACGGTGGTTAATATGGTTTCGTTGTTTTTTGATTATCTCGAAATGGGGAATGATGTATGCGGACGAGGTTGTGAGATTTTTTAATTTATTTCCTCCTATACGTCACATTTGCATATTTTAAGGACGTGAAACAAAAGCGACCCACGGCTTTGAGGAAGTCGTTTCGACTTGCACTTATTCATCGGCCCCCTTATCGTCGGTCAAGAAAATCTAATTTCTTAGCAAATAATTTATTACGATGATAACGATTAGTTATTAATGACTGTAAAAAATAAACGAGAGGAAGAGGAATGAAAAATAAATATTTATGAACAAACATACGCTAAATCTACATTGGCCGATATTCATTTTTTGGTTACTAAAAATTCTCATAAATACAGTGGTTTTCTTTAAGAAACTTGGAGTTCAATCCAGTTGAAACCGTTAGCGCCGTCAAAATCTCCTTTCCTCTCCTCTCCCGTCAAAAAACCAGAAGGTTTTTGAAGAAATTTTGAGTTTTTTGATTTTCAATACAGAGTTCGAATTCCAAAGATTTCATTTTATCTGTAGATAATTGGTAGAACTTTAAAGCCAATTAAGTTCCATTAGCAGTTCCAATTTTTTTTAAATTAAAAGTGCATTCTGGAGTCATCAAAACTTCCTGAATTTCAGAATATTTCAACAGAAATTTGAAGTCCAAATTATTTTATTTAATGCATGGGGTACTAAATTAGAAACTGGACTATTTAGATCGGAAACTCCCGAAAGAGTAACCATTTTAAGAAGAAAATTTTTGATCATCTGGGCATTTGAAAATCCTCCTTGACGTCCAATGAAGTAAATTTTATTTCCAAGTTTTAATTCCAAAAATTTATTGACATTCCCTATCCCAGACATTTTTCAGGACCTCTAAAACTGTCTGAAGTGCTATTATTCCAATGTAGAGTTTGGAGTCAATGAGATTTTGTGTTTCTATTATTTATGACTTCAAAACAGTTCAACAGAACGATTTTAAAATTTGAGTCATTTTTGAAGACTAAAAATTTTTTTCGTAGAGATTTGAAGTCCGTTAGAAAAATCATTTCAGAAATTGAAACCCTTTTTAGAGTTTAAGCATGTACTTCAAATTCGTCAAAATTCCCTGGATTTTAAAATGTTTATTAAAAAATTTCGAGTCCAACTGATTTTATTTATTTCATTGGAAACTAAATTAAAGATTGCCTTTCTGAACCAAAATTTTCTAAAAGAGGAGATTGCGCATCTGGTATTTTTCAACTAAGAGAGCAATTCTTTTGTTATAAATTTCTTTTTTAGAAAATTCATTGCCATTGGCAATTCCTGAGTATATTTTAGAATTTTTAATACTGTTTGTCCTTCAAACGACTGTTTTACAAATTCCTGTTCAGGAAAAAAGTATTTTAAAGCGAAAAAGCACATAGTGGAACCTTCGAAACTGACTTGTGTTTACAGAATGTTCTGATGAAAATTTGGAGTGGAATGGGGTTTCCTTTTAAAATATTCGAAATGTTTAAGAAGCGACACACATTTTTGTATCTCCAAAATCACCTGAATTTCAATAGTGTTAATATGGCCTACGCTTTAGCACCGATAATTACAAGTATAAGGTAGTCCTTATAACATGTGTAACATAAATTTAATTCGTAGCACTGAAGCATTGGAAACACAAAAGTAAAAATTATTTTGGAATACCGTTTCAGTGGAATAAGACTTATTTTTTAAAAGCGCCTTAAAATTAAAATGGTTTTTAATTGCTAGCGAAGTTGTTTGTTCTGTGCAGTTCTCCGAGCCCCTCCGAGGAGATCGAATAAATTAATTCCTCGCCCTCGATCCTTCGACAAATTAGTAAGAAAATTGTAATCAATGATTCGGAAATGTTTCACAGTTCAGAATCCGAAAATTAAGATTGCTTTCACTTAAGTTCCTCTCCATTTGGTTTCCTTCTGAGGAAATATGTTAAAATTAATGTAGCTTTCAATATTGAACCAGCTCGGAATATAAATTTTCAGATATTCGCTTTATATCTTTCTAGAAATTTAATATCAGTTCGTTCTCTAATTTGTATTCATGGAATAAATCCAAATAAAGCATTTAATTTGCTTTATTGCACTCGATATATAGGCGAGTAAGAGAGAGAGACAGAGAGCTCTTTGACTGCTGCTCCGTCCCACGCCTTTGAAAATATCTGATAGTCACCATTCATTTGCATATATTTCGAATTTCAATCCGGGATGTGTGATGGAAACTTCTGGAAATTTATTTCACAAAACTTACACGGTTATATTAGGACATGAGAGTGATTACATTTTTTCTGACGTCCACATCGAATCGTTTTAATGAGAAAAGAGTCCTCCAAAGTCAATACGATAGTTCCGATCTCATTTCTCACTAAATTGATTTTTACAGGAAGTAATTACCAGTAAAATTCTTTCCCTCAAACGCTTCCCAGACACTTCTGAAATAATCAAGAACCCCTACTTGATTTCTAATAAGACACCCTGGAATAAATATCTCTCTTTGCTTAATTATTCACTGGAGTTAATTACTTTTTTCTTGTAATGACATTCGGTTGGCATGCTCGAGTTTTTTCTTAATTTCTAGATACTCCAATTAAAGAAATGTCTTCATAAATTGGCCCTTTACGTTTCTATTATTTATTCGCGTCTTTTTTTCTTTGCTTCTGCTGCTCTCGGTGTCAAATCAATATTCATTAACGCGGAGGAGGACCGAGGGTGATAAAAATTAGCGTAATTAAAAAGAAATGGATGCGCTCGTCGAATCCTAGCCCTACTCTCCCCCCTCGACGTACTTACATGTCGCGTTTTTACTTCCGGCACATTTAATTAAGTAAGAAAAATATGGATCGCGCGGTTAAGTAGATCTGATGGTGCCGTTAAACGCTAATAAGGATTGAGGATTGATACTTGATGTGATGACCGAATGTACAAACTTATTCTAGTGAACAAGCTGATGTAATGTTTTAGTTGCACGAGGCTTGTGCAGCGAAAAATAGAAACTGAAAAAAATCATGTATTCTATGTTTGTGTCCATAAGCCCCGTGAAAGACAATTTTGAAAGTTTTTGGAAAATTAGCTTGGGGGTTGTTCCCGGAACGACTTCGCCCCCCCCACCCTTCCATTAACGCTTATCAAAAGACGACAATCGCACCCACACTTATAGCGATTTCCCCCGTACTGCAAACACATTTTCTAATCTAAACGAAATAAGGAGTCGAACGATTAGGAGGAAATTGAGAACAATTGGATTGTCAAGTTCAAAGGTACACTCGACGTGAGATCTCGGCACTGTGTGTGTGTGTGTGTATTCCTCCTGCTCCTCCTCCTTCTCCTACTCCCGTTCCTATTCAATACTGTATAATACATGTCTATTTCACGTGTATGATTCCAGAATCCGGGACTATTGTTCCGTCGCATCCTTCGTCTAATCACCACCCTTCCGACCAATTTACACTCCTTAATGAGGAGTTAAACGCTCACCCCGAAACGGGACGCGTTATCGGATTCGTACATACACGCCCATAACAGCTCTTGCCAGTAATTTTTGAAAAATCTTTGATGTCATCCAAAAACTTTTAAGAAATGTGCTGTTTGGTATAATTTTTCTTTGGTCAGTGTGAAACATACCCTCGCGTATCAATATTTACACATTTTACTTTTTCAGCTAATTAGAAACGTCATTCTCATCGCTGTAAGTAATTTATATTAACTTAATGGATCGTATGTCGTCAAATTTCTCCCTGAAGACGTAACTTCAGGACATTTAAAATAATCCCTTTTACTTATTCAATTACAAAACTACCAAAAATTTTAAAATTTTCATAAAATAATTTTAATTTTCAGTCGTCTTCAAAATATCGCAGAAATGATTCCCCCGTTTCTAACCACTTGTCTCTTTCCCCATCCATATTGACAGGCCGCTTAAACAGACAGGAAACAAATTTGAGACAGTGTATTTAAGGTGTAAAGTGAGGTATTCATTTTGTTTTATTAGTTAAAACGAGCAAAAATATTTTCGTCCTTGTTTGATAATTTAATGGCAACTTGGTCTTCCGAAAACGACTCAATTTTAATGAAAAAATCTAATTTGTCGATAAGTTAAGTACCTGGGAACGATTTTAAAATCACAACGTCGGCAAGAAGCTAAGGGTGGTACTCAGGAACGTTAGAATTTATCTCAACTTAAATGGTTACTTAAGTCAGATTTCGCACACTAATGTTTCTTAGCAAAGAAAAAACTTATTTTAAATGTTTCTTAGGCAAGATTTTTCTAAGTAAGATCGCTGAATGCAAATCCTTCTTCACTTTTAAGTTAGGGGAACTGTTAACTTAGGTAAAAAAAATTTAAATAAGATGAAATCCCTATGGTGTAATCGAAGTTTTAATAAAAATGTGTTATGATTTTCCACAATATTGTATGGCATGGAAGCGTGAAATTTGATTGCAGTGATAAGTAAATGTACTATGGACATAATTCAGATTAGAATAAGTTTGGCATCTCCTTACTACAACTGAATATTCAAGGCGAAAGTAAGAGGAGTCCTGAAAGAATAAAGGACCTCTTGGTTGAAAAATCTACGAAAATAGTACGGCAAATTAGTGTCAAAAGTCTAGGTAATCTTACTGACCATCAATCTCCAACGAGGGGGTGGTACTTAACAGAGCATCAATTTTTAATATTTTTTAGTGAAGAAATGATCAGTTTTCCGAGTTTGCGACAAATTTTTCCCAGAAAGTCGGCCATATTGGATCAGTCATCTTGAATTTTGAAGTCTTTACATGTTCAGCAACCTCCAAACCATTTGGCCAATTGTTCAAAAATTCTGAATCAACAAAAGCTTCTTCTTAATGTACTTATGCCTCAAAATGCCTGTTCAGGTGTTTTTATAATTCTCCAGTTTTGTTGAACTGACTATGGACAGACAATCTGTTCAATGGAACCAACAATTACTGAACTGATGGCCAAAGCCACCAGAAACCGAGTGTTTACTACATAAATTAGGTCTACAAATACAAATGAAAGTTTATATCCACAATTATACCCTAAAAACCTTGGGCTTCTCCCATAACTTGGGAAGTTTTTTGAATGGCTCCGTGTGAGTTTTCCCTTTTTAATCGAAGTAGTGCCAAGCCAGGCAACGCGGAACAAAAACGCGTGCTCGACGATTCCTCGTCGACTCGTTCACGTTTCATTCACGAGGGTGGGTAAAACATTAGAGGAATTATCGTTTCGTGCCTACCGATATTTACCAGTTTGTAAATTGAGCGAATAAAGTTAGTGTCAGTACGCTGTCATAAATTAGATATAATTGGATGGATGAACTTCGCTAATATTCCAGATAATTAGTAAAACATAATTCATTTTAACGAACACTATCAAACACAATCAACGGCCCGTTTCCTGACAAAGTTTCCATTCTTATTGCCATCGCATGTGACCTCTTAATGATCGTTTCCAGTTGGAGTTTTTAATAGAAAAACGTCCCCGCGAGATGGATCGTCGATAAAACGAAATTCCGCATTGCATATACGTATAGTACGTACACGCGGGAGGTGGAAGTGGGGCAGACATCGCTCGCTGAAATATTCATTCGGATCTGGAAATATTATTTCTCGTAAGGAGTGTATCGTCTATAGAAGATCGACTGAAATATCCTGGCAAAAGGCGAAGAAGATATGCGGAGCTGTGGCATTTGGAACTCTCGAGTGGTTTTTATTGAAAAGGAAATAAATCAGATACGATATAGAAGCATCTCAATAACCCGCTATGCACACTTTACGGGGTACGCCACAAGTGTTCTTGAATTTCTCCTACAATACCCTCCATGTTTCCAAATACGGATAGGGTTGTACGTGCGCGCGGTGGATTCCTCCTGACGGATTACCGGAGAGTAATGAGATGGGGATGGCGACGCTCCCGATATTTTTATTTTCATCCTTATCCCCTGTCGATGTTCGAACGCGGAAAGGGGACGCCGTCAAGTGGAACGTGAAAATTAAATTTGATATGAACGGATACATTCATGAATGCGCGATACTCAGACTTGAAATCCGCGTATTTACCGCATATATCGAATACGGTGATTTTTAATTTTATCCCACAAGTAACGGCGTAATACAACGAACGTTTTTGAATTTAATTACTCAAATGGGCGACGGGGGAGAGCAGAAATATCCAGCGATTTTACTTCCAATCGGTTCGGGGGTAAACGTGGAACGCCGAGATCAAAAAATTGAGCCCAAGAACGAGTTGAAAATGCAGAAAATACACGTGGAAATTCCACTCAAAACTTCATCAACCCCAATTATAAATTTTAACACCCCGTTTTGGTCAGTTTTCACTTAATTTCCTTCAGTTTTCTAACGATTTTCTTCTTATTACGAGGCAACTACGTATACGTAAAAGACCGTAATGCGGAAATGTCGACTTTCGCCGGCTTACGTCCACATTTCGGTCCTAAACCGGTGAATGTCGGCACACACCGATGGGCTCTGATGAACGCCGGAAAAAGTACATATATTATGATGTATGAACGTGAAACAAATGCATTATTTCAATCATTGTAAAGGTAGTTCTCTTTCGTAGACTAAAGTCAATTTATTTTTCGTTTCCTCTCGGAATTTTTCGGAAAAATAATCACGATTCACTGTGGTACCCATCATATAACAATATCGTTATTGAATAACAATCAATAATAAATAGTAGCAACACTTAGCCACGTTTTCCTAAAAAAGCTAATGTAGGAATTTCGATCTTTGGCCTTAGCCCAGTGGTGGTACCTTGACACTCACTGATTTAGCACCGAAATAATGGTATAACGAAGCAGTGAATGTCGACGTACACCGGCGAATCATCGATTTGCGACTTTCACTGTAATATGTGCGTGAAAAGAAGAAATTCTCAAAAAAGAAACTAACAGCAGAATTGTTTCTATAAAAACACTGTTGTTGTAGCTGCCAGATTCATGTGGGTTGCTTAATGGACAGTTTCATTAACAAAGTTGAATATAAGTTAGTTAAGTAATGACGTTGCATAACAACTAATAGGAGACCTTATGTTATTCTTATTATTGATAAATTTGATTGATAAAAACATTACGTAAAAGTCGTATGATTAATATGAAATTCTCAGAAAATAATTGGAATATTTTTGCTACGCTTCGTTTACATTTTGAAAATGAATTTTTTTGTAGCAATATCCTTTTGTCTAGCAATCAGTAAAAATATCCTTATACCCTTTGTGAATTTTCTCTGCTTAAGAAACATTTTCTAGTCAAAAGAGGCATTTTCATTGGGCATAAAAAACTTACAACTCAATTTGTTCTCAAGCTGCGTTCAAAAATGTTTACAGCTGAAGTATACAATAATAGCGTGCTAATGAAAATCGCTGTTATGTCTTGATTAGAGTTATAAAGTTGCTACTTAAACACTTTTCAAGCGACTCGAATCTAGGAGAAAGTACTAATAAAATCAGATCATTTCAAAATAGAGGAAAATTATTTTAGATGTACCCACTTTAAATTACAGGTGCTTCTGCTTTTCCCTAAAGGTATTGGTGGTTGTCGTTCATGTGACTTACCTGAAAAATTAATAAACAATACATTAGAACACGGAGTTATAATAAGTTACAAAAATATCAAACAAATAATAGCAATTACGAAATTTATTTACAAGGGGGCGCAAAAAGTTAAGCAAAAATGAATCTAAAAAGGATCACCCTTGCTTTTTCCAGTACTTTTGGATCATTGACTAAATTACAAGGAATTACCCTGAAATTTCGCTTAATTTCGATTAAGGCTGTTTGTATTGCAGCCTTCTTTCATACGTTCTTAGCTCCTCTCGAAGTTGTATCTATCAAGCGGCTTTTACATCCGCAGATACATCCTCGTTTAGGGACGGATCGGAAGTAATCCCGATGCCGCCGTCCCCCAATAATAAATACACCTCCTCCGCCCCCGAAAAATCGGCGATATTACCGTCATAATTCCCAATAACCGATGACAAGTAATGTGTAATCTGCTCCTGGACTTCCGGCCGCAACTTATTGTGTCTTTAAGCTCGTGGTATCGTAAAGCAAGTGTTTTATGGGCGCGCAGGGTGAACTTTTCGACGTTTACGGGTGGTTATTTTGCGATAGTAAAAAAAACTCCGAAGAGGAGAGGAACCTTAACGGCTTATAGGAGAAGGGTGATTTACGATTACGAAAAATTGCGATCGGGGAAGATTTATTGTCGTTATTTATTATTTATTTGAAGAAAAATATACCAGGTGTTACGTATTAAAGTCATCTTATATTATTATAAGTCACTATCATTATTACAGCCATTATATTGAACAGCTTGATAGCTACATGATAATATTAAATCCAAAAAAAATAAAAAAAATTAGTATCTTAAAATAATACTGTGAAAATTTTAATCAGAACGTCTTAACGCGCGGTAATTCAAATTGGAACATAACGTTGCACAGGGCCGAAAAAGAAATAACATAAACATCCCTCGCTTGCATGTCTATAAGAATACCCCTGAGAGGACACAGTCGAATTACTGAACGTAGATTTGTGGAGAGATAAAGCGTCGCCTATGAGAAGAGGCAGACAATCAAGTTATTAAGTAGTTACTACATTGACAGGAAGCCATTTTGAATGAACTCCATTTTGAATTCCTTTAGAGAAATTAGTTTAATAATTTTTCTTCCGATTTTTCTTCTTTCCTAATTCTTTACGTTCTCTATTATAAAGATGAATCGCATGAGTATAGTAAATTTTCAGCTCGTTTTAAGACGTGGAGTGCGCTGATTAAACAATGGTGTGTGATTTTGTACCGGCTATATTTGTTTTGATTAATTCAATTTCTAGTGCTGGATGCTCATCGTAGTGTCTCTTAAGTTATCTTCCCCGCCGCACAAACCATAACCTTTCTCACCCCTCCCGAGGGAAAGATCCGTGATTAGAATTTAAAATCCCATAAAAATCCGTCGATATCACTTTGAAAGTAAAATGACGATATCTTGTATCAATTACATGGTTCTTTAGGCAGCGGCCGGATGCCTCTTACATAAAAATTCACCCTCGTCCCGTTTTTTATTTTTTAAGAGAAAAGTTTAAAAACGATTAGTGATCTACTCGTGCCATCGCTGTTAATCGAAATTTCAAAGATGGGAATTGATATTGGAGTTTTTAGTGGCCGAAGGGGAGAAAGGGCCTTTTCCCCTTTTTTAATCTGTCGGTAATTATGGATATTCGGATCGAAAGTGATATGAAACGACGAATTTGGTCGAGACCTTTCGAAGCTGGAATAATAAGATCAATAAGCATTCTGCGAAGTGTTTAAAAAGAAGCCCAAATGCTCAAGCCTAAGATGTTTCTATGAAAATATTCCTCTAAAACGATATTACAATTTCAAAATAAATTTCGTTTTTGTTGTGAACATCTATGGAACTCGTGTATCAATTTACCATATATTTGTGATTAGTTCCAATGTATCGTTTATCATTAGAACCTATTCCGGAAGAAGCAGTAAATCGCCTCACTTAACCTTCACGTAAAGCCTTCAAGAAATTAGTGAAAATTTTATTTTTAACCCGCTACATTTCGAAACTTTTTGTCCTCATTACCGAATTACTCTTCCCACTGTAATCCGCTCTACTCATTTTCCACAGAAACCGTCGATATGACGATTAATAAAACCGTTTCTGGCCACGTATCCCGTCCGACGCCTACTTCCCACATCCTCGCAAGAACTCGTAAACAATACAAGCATGGAGTGTCAATTTAAGTATATTAAGCATAATGAGACTTAAGTAAAGTAGATAATGTACCAATACATGCGCCGCTAAACGAATAAACGAGTTAAGGCGTCACATAAGCCGATCATTGACGGGAAATGACGTCACCATTGACAGATGCAAGTCTGGCATAAGCTAATTGGTGCCTCGTGTTGTTATTAGTTGATTGTGTTTGATTAGTGATTCTTGACACATTGAAATTTTCGCTCTTGAATTGTTCTTCTCCCACGGAAAAACAACATGTATATGATGACTCGGTAAGTATTGTAATGGACATGTGTATATTAAACGATATTTTTGTTTAAACGATGTGTAAACAATATCCTGAATTATCTAAGCAGCAGAAATATTATTGCTTTAAATTTAGAAGTATACAGACTTTTGGAAGATACGTACAAATCTGCCATTAAGTATAACCCTCTTATATGGTTATTCACTTCCATTAGAAAAGAAACGCATTCAAACTAAGCACAAGAGATATCATAACTGTTAATTTTCAAATAAATTTGATTGGTAAAAATATTGCCACATTGGGTTCCATGGGTTGGAATAAGTGAACGTGCCTACAACTCCCACAGGAACACACCGATCGCTCCCTGATCCCTACATGTGGAGTTGTGAGGATTTCTTTGTAATTTCGCACGTTTCCCCAACATTCTTAGCCTGGACAATGGAAAAAATTGCTTATACATTACCTATCAGAATGTCTATCAGTGTCTATCAGAATCTTTCCCGAAACGTCCCTGCCGTAAACTTTAAATTAAAAACTGCCAAGCTAATTATTTCCAGTATTCCGCATGTTTGTTTTTCATACTCCCGACTTTCGCTCAGACGGGTATTCAAATATCACATCCCCTCCCCCACCCCCAGCCCCAGATGAAGTTTGATCGTCTGATATTACCGGCAGGAGTTTCTTTGTGATACACGTTTCAATTTCTCTTAAAATTGAGAGATAGGAGTTGTCTCATCAGAATATCGTGTTTTTCCCCTTATTGCCTTTAATATGTGTGTACACAATACACTCGTGACAAATTTTATTGTCAGAGAAATTCATTTCGAATATTACCGAGCCACATTAGACATCGAGCCGTGACAGTTCGTTTCTTTGTCGGGCGCCTCGTAGAGAGGAGAGGAACGTACGTACGATGGATTTATTGAAGTCGGATCCACGACAGTCGATACAAGTACAAAGAAATGGAGGACTGAAAGGGAGTCGAGCCTTTGAATTGATAGAGTTCCCGCCGTTAAAACGGCGACGTTTATTTTCGTACGTCCTAAAATGCCGCCCGCGCTCGTGCAAAATTAATATTGGAGGTGTGCAACCGCGAGTGTACACATCAATTCGTTTTTGAGGCGTTTCTCCCATAAATCCGCGTGGGGAAGTAGCAGGGTATTTATTTTATAAAAACTTGAGCTAACGCTTTTGGGTAATCTCTAAATCGTGCCTCAAAGGTATCAACATTCTCCTTCACGTGCATATAACTTTAAGAAATTTAAATGACCACCCCGAATTTATACCTAAACCAATAGGATTTTTTTTTAAGTAAATTTATTACAATAAACCTTAAGTTAGGTCGAAACCTAAGGTATAAACCGAAACTTATCGTTCATATGTGAAAACCTAATCATGATCTGACCCTAAACTATACCACAGATTAACCCTAAACTTACCCTAATAAAAATTACGTACATAATCTTCTGGTGAAGATACAATCCATATTTATACCTAAACCGACCGTCGGTTAGACCCTAAATTAAATCGCTCGCTCGTATGTGATAATTTTTCCAAAATCTGACCTTATATTCGCCTAATTCACTCTACGTTCCTGAGAAAGCGCTGATAATATGACCCCCAAATCGACCGTTGAATATACCTTAAAACGCCTTTAGCTCTTTTACAGATTTCAACCCTAATTTATACCTAGATAGAACCACAGTTGGTTTCTGAATTGAGCCTAATCGATACTGTTCGTTAGTATGGAGATCTGACCCCAAACTGGGTTCTAAACTTGCAGTAATTAAATGCGTAACAATGTGATAGAGATGCAATCGTAATGTATACCTAAACTTGTAGTCGAATAAACCCTAAACAGACCCTAAAGAAATGTATCTCGTCGAATTTAGACCCTAAATGTACCCGAATAAAGGCACGTATGTGGTGAAATTTAGACTCCAAATTGCCAAATGAACAGGCATTAAATTGACTGATTTTTTTAAATACGTACATAGGAACCTAGCCCTAAATCTTAATCTCTAATTGATCCTAATTTAAACCGCTCGTTTTTGAGTATTTCATCGGGATCTGACCTCAAACTATACCTTAAATCTAATCCATTTAAAACAACGTTCTTACGTATGCAAGCCCCTAAATTGATCATTGAACACACTTAAATCCAGATATTTTATAGTATATATACGGAAATTTTGCCTAATCCCTTAGTAACCTAACCCTAACTTAAAAGATTCGTTCTTGGATAACTCGTTTAAATGAGACCCGAAATCGACCCTATACTTGCCTAAATTAAGACTTCATACTTATCTGTTAAAAACATTACGATAAATATAAGACATAGCATTTTTTTAAAGGTAGCATATAACATAATCTATGTGGAACTGTATTAATTTCCATGCAGTCACGATTTGACCCTAAACCATACCACAGATCGACCTTAAACTGACCAATGTTCTGATGTCTAAATAACGTACATAATCTGCTGGTGAAGATACAACCCTTATTTATATCTAAACCGATCTGTTTGAACTTAAATTAAATCGCTCGTTTGTAGGTGAGGTTCTGACCTTATATGTGCCTTAATTCAAACCACGTTCCTGAATGTGCGGTGGCCGTAAATCGACTGTTAGACAAACTCCTCTAGATTGTTTAAGGTAAATTCTAACCCTAAATTATGACTACATCAGGCAGAAAATACCCAAGATGAAAAAAAGGCTTTTTTAACCATTTTTTTAGCGATGAGTACGAAGCGAATTTTCCCTTCTCCTTGCAAAATCTTCATTCCTCCGGTTTTCGTGCCCGGAAATGAGTTCTCCCCGATATCAAAGAGCAAATAATAGAAATTATGGCCGAAGGCGAGCAAATCAGGTAGAAGTCGGGACGTTATAAGGTATCGATTATTCCCGATGCTATTTTCGCGTTTTTGATCAGCCGATAGCATGTCGGGGGAAGCGGAACGGGAACGAGAAGGGGTGAGTGTGATTGGGGATGTTGTTTGTGGGGTGGAAACGATTTCAGAAAGAACGTCGCGGAAACAATCGACGGTCAATGGCGGAGGAACCGAGGGTTTGCCCAGGGGTAGGACAGATCGAGCTCAAGGAGATGTAGACCATTGTCCCATCCTGTGTTTGATTGCGACATTGGTAATACGGGAATTAACTGACGGTACTGATTAGGTTTTTCGACAAGGATTTTACCCTTTGTACCTTTAACATTTTTGGTACGTATCGGCACCAACTGACCTCGCCCTTCTTCGCCAAAAATATCCTTTACTGTTGAGTCTACATTTTTCTCCTGCGGGATTATAAGGAAACCCCTAATTTCCCCACCGCTGGCTAATCGATTCCTGTTTCCTTTGTGGCTGATCTGTTACAGATGTCGATTTTATGATAGCCGGGGAAAATAGCAGGAATCGCTTTCTTTATCCCCTTAATGTCACTGTCAATAACGCTCAAAGATACATTTAGTATTTTTTCGGAATACATCAGAAAAACGAGCGCAGCGCGAGACGAGGGAAGCGATTTAGATATATTTAAAGTGAAATGAAATATGTGCGATTCGGTTACTGTTTGAGGGGGAGTGGGGGGGTATTATGCAGCGGTAACACCTGATCGTCCGCTCGTGAGAAAACGGCTTATTTACTGAACGGGGAAGACGTCATTAAGACATATTATGAAAACAGGGTACTTTCACATTTGAAGCTTTATTTATTTTTATTTTCAAGGAGAGTATCAAGGAAACTCTAAAGCATTATCATATATGTGTGTCCTTTTTCAAAACAAAACACACCAACGGGTCACCTTTAGACCCCTAAGGGCAGATCTGCAGCTTAACCTTACATTACTATCCTTAACAAAGGGTGAATGTTGAAAATGGACATTAGGGGTCCGAAACATGTCTGACTTGAATAGCAAAAGGCCGTATTTGACTACTTTTTGAAGCGAAAACTTCATAAAAGAGCGAGCATAACCCAATACCCCCAATACATTTTCGTTCTACGTATCCAAATTGTAGTGCAAAGTGCAAATTTCAAATTTAAGGCATTGTACATCCTTATTCCCTGTTTATTTTACCCCTGCACCAATGTCATTTTCTGGAACACATTAACGAATTTTCCTGATATCATCCAGAATTTGTATTCTATTTTACATTATTATTTCATAAAGGAATCGTTAATTTCGACAAAACCTCCGTCGCCACAGCCTTAAAATGTTCAGTCCTGCCCTTATAAGCGCTCAATAATACACCCAACCTTGACCACATCGTCTATATTAGCGTCCTAATCGTTAGGATGATTACGAATAAGAAAAATACCTGGCCTTTTGTTTTAGGGAAAAACAAGAGAACGCTCTCCTATACCGAATCATATGCGGCGCGCAGGGGCATCGTATCTGAAGTAATTCTCGAACGATACACGAAGGATAAGTGAAAGTGGAAGGAATCGTCGGACATGAAATATTACTTCCTTCATGTCTTTGGTTATTTTAAGCTCCGGATTATACATCCATTTCTTTCGTTTCTCATTTGTCTTTTATCCCCCTTTAAAATGTCCCGTCTGAATAATATCGTACGTAGACGGAAGAATTGAAATAAAACCGTTTGAAGGAGAATGTAAATATTCGAGAGCAATATCCCTTATGTTGTTTTATATATATGTATATATACACGCATACATTTTATTGCGGTGACCAGTGGTCGCCTCGATGTGTGTTGTGTGTGCATTCTTTATGTTCACTTAAATTTATTGGAATACCACATTGACAGGGTCCTTCGCCCGGGACGCGAATAACCCAAATTTTTTTACGAACGTCGGTGGAAAATTTATTCCTGCGGACGCTTTTTATTGGCTTCCGCGTTTGATATTCCTCCCTGGTGGATTTTCTCTTATTCTTACTGTATTAAAAACTCATCGATCAATCAATGCTTTCGGTGTTCGTAAATAAATAAAAGATGATCAGCCATCTGTATGTGGGCATGACGTCTTTATTCTCGTATCTCGCTCTTCGTATCTATCAGCATTTGTTAAAATTCATTTAATCATGAATATCAAATGGAAAAAATTAATGAAGACATGAAAAAGTTGCACCCTTCCATTGTATTTGTGAAAGAAAAGAAAAGACCTGACGACACAAAACCGGTGATGATTATTGGTGAGGCTGTCGTAGGTGGCATACGTTGTGTTTGATTTATTCTGGGTTTGCTGGTGACGAAGTAAATAACTTAGACCAGTTTATAGAGGTTTTTTTGGTAGATAATGGATCTAAAATGCAGAATTGGTTGAATTGGATCAAAAATGATAAAAACCCAAAATCTAGACAAATCTGAGCTTTTGCGGTTTTCTTAAACGATAACAATGAAAAAAGTAGGGCGATTTTTCGTTTTTTCACCACAGCGTGGTAATTATTGATGCAAATGCAATACGTTGTGGAAACGATTTGTAAAGAATTGAATAACCTTCAAAATGGGCGTTTCTAAAAGGCGATCGGAGCATTTTTCACCGAGAAAACTTGGAAAAACCGTTAAAGGGGACCCTTTTTAAAAAATTCGCAGCTTTGTCCATTTTAAGGCTAGAGTACTGATTTTGCGTAAAATGTTAGCTTATTATATTTGCTTTAAGCATGCAAAAGTTAGATGCTGTGGGATAAATAGTTTCTAAACAATTACCTTATTAACAACATACACCGAAATCTTGCAAAATTCGACGTATTAACTGAGATTGGCAGATTTTAATTTTTCAAACGGTTTTTTAAAGACGATATCAAAACCTACATCTTGGCTACTCTGGATTTTCATATAAGTTTGGAGAAAAGTGCGAAAAATGGCCTCAAACATTGCGAGAAACGGGCGATTTCGTATTTCGAGCTGAGTGGTAGACGCAAGTAAACTGTTTTATTTCGCCACTTTCCGCACTTTTCTGGAAAAGTATATGAAAATCGAAGATAGCCATGTTGTAGGTTTTGATGCCCATTTTCAAAAACCGTTTGAAAAATTAGAATCGGCCCATCTCAGTTCTCAATCAGCCGAATTTTACAAAATTTCGATGTTCATTGTAAATAACATAATTGTGCAAAAACTATTTATTTGACAGCATCCAGCTTTTGCATACTTAAAGAAGACCTAATAACCTAACATTTCACGCAAAATTAACCCTGCAGCTTTAAACTGAACGAAGCTATGAATTTTTGAAAAAGTGTGCATTTTAACGATTTTTCCACATTTTCTCGGTGAAAAATGCTCCGATCACCTTTTAGAAACGTTCATTTTGAAGGTCCTTTAATTCTCCACAAATCGTCTTTACAACATATGGCATTTCCTTCAATAAGTTTCACGCCATAGTGAAAAAAATGGAAAAACGACCTATTTTTTTAAATTTTTGTTTAAAAAAAACATAAAAGCTCAGATTTTTCTAAATATTGGGTTTATATCATCTTTGATCCGTTTTAACAAAGTTTTTTTAGTTCGTCTGCTGTTTATCTATCAAAACAACTTTTCTACTGCTCTATAAACTGGGCTATTTAATAAACAAACGAAACGCTTGTAAATATTTCGCTACCTCAACGAAAATGTAACGAAATATGCACGATTATAATACAAATAAAATATAAACAAGGGGGTTTTCGTTTATGCGTAGGAGTCGCTCGGAATAACTGGACCATTCTCTTCTGATTATAATACTTGTGGTCATGCATATGAATTTTAAACAAAACATGAAATAGTGCTCTTTTTATTACTTCTTTTACCTTTTGCGTTGAATAAATTTTTTACAACTTTCAAGACGTAGAAATAACGAAAATGGACACAACGAACTAAAATTGTTTTAGGGACATAATTTGAAAGGAAAACGAGCAATTGAATTATCGAAAAATCGAGAAAACTAAAGGTTCTTTTGGTTTCAATAACTTAGTTCAAAATACTTTTCCTACATCGAGAGTAGTAGAAATGGCAATGCGACGGTTATAAATTTGGAACGAATCCTGCAGGTCGCGTCACATCCACCACACTTCAACAAATTTCCTCATACTTTTCGTACCATTCCCTAAATACGACTTGTAAAATTTATCCTCCTGTCGAGGACCTTCGATCCGCGAGCACTTATCCCGCTCCTTGCTCCCTTTTTTCCCTCAAAATCCTCGGGCGTCATCAATTTCCAAAATAATACAATTCGATGGTGTGACTGGCGAGGAGGGTGGGGGGGGGGGGGGTCGACGCGGGGGCCGGGGAGGCGTAAAGACTCCCCCGGGAGAATTCAATCTGTGAGAGGGGGGAAATGAAGCAACAAACTTACAAATGGCCCGGAACGGCATTAAGCAGCAGAGCCGATCGTCGAAAGTGCCCCGAAATGTTCAACCGCGATCTGTTTTTGGTTTACCGACCGAATCAAGACGGCCCCGAATTGCCATGTTGATAATGGGATCACGTTATGATCTTTTGAGATCCCTCAGATGTGGGAGCGATGATCGTCTCGTTTCCGAAGAAATCGTTTTCGAGCAAGACATCGAAGGGTAGGTAGGTAGGTGTATTAACTAAGGCACAGAGACGCGTTACTGGATTCAAAACATTACACCCTATACGTTAGAGTCGAGCAACCGTCCAGAAATTCTTTCACAAAGACAAACTTTTAATGAAGCTAGCGACAAAATATCAATGAGCGGCTTAATTTAGGATGCAATCGACAATAAATTTAGGGGTAAAGTAGGGTGCTATCTTCAACGGGAAATTATTAATGTGCTAACGTTAAGTTCCACAAACAAATAGTGTCATTTAAATTTCTTAGATTCACATTTTGCTCACATACATAGAAAATAGATTTTAGGAAATTTAGGGTCAGATCTTGATGAGATAGTTACAAGCAAGCGGTTTAAATTAGGGTCAATTCATGAAAAAGGCAAGCTTAGTTGCTGCCTTAAAAATGCACATCTATTTCTACTACAAAATCCTTAAATGAGAGCAATGTCTTGCCCAGTAAAATTTCCTGGAGAGATTTTTCTTAAATTTTTCACTGAAATCATAGATAATCGTAGCCTTCCAGATATTTTTCATTCAGCGTTTGCACTTGTCCCCTGATACTTCGAAACCCATAGAATAAATAAAACGTCGTGACGCTTATCCAAGACCTCTTTTCCATTTTTTCATCGATCTCGATTTAATAATTACTCCTAAATTTATATTTAGTGCAGAGTGAAATTACTACTGCGAAACATCGTACGATTCCTTCCTTCCCTCGCGGCGCAACACTGGGTCGACATCCCAGATATAATCTGAATAAAATAGCGATGTATTTTTATATTAAGAAATAACCATAGGGCATATGGGCGCGTCTTTTTTTTTTCGAAAAAAAAAAGAAGACGAAGATGACAATAACTTAATGGAAACATACGAAAGTAAGCGGGGAAACCCACGGAGGAGCCCATTTCACCGTTCCGTGGAATTCAAATGCGCCCTTACACCGAATTTATCTTCGACTTTATGGCAGCTACAAGAAAAATCGACTCGCCTATGAATAAAACAAAACGATTTTTAGAGTCTGAAGCGAGTCATGTCCCGAAATTATTCAATACTCCCTTAAAGATACGGCTCGCATAGTCACGTGTGTGTGTATGTGAGTGTGTGTGAGCGCGAATTTTTAAACGCATATAATATTGAAAGAAATGTATAACGTAAGTGACATCTCGCTAAAGTGGAAAGCCACTATACGTTTATACCGACTGACATTTCATTTAAATATTTAAGTCATCGAATGTATGTGAGTGGGTCTTTTTCTACTGAATTTTTCATAAACGACATGTAGCAGTATTGAGGTATAGAAGTCTACGTTACTTTTTAACAGAATGTCTTCTTCGCATAACGTGAGCGTACACGGAAGGAATAGACTCATGGGCCTTCTGGGGGACGTTCCTAAAAACACATACACGCCTCTCATTTAAGTATATTATGGAAACCCTTATTAATTCAAGCGTTCTGACTTCGGGAACTTAAAGTATTATAAATAAAGTTGCAGCTTAACTAACACATATAGTATGATAGGGTGTTGCAATATTTAGTCAATTATTATCTGGATATTAACTATTGGTTAAGTTAATTCGTACTTCACTTTTCCTCTGAATCTAACATAAGTGGCTATTTGACCCTTAGATATTATATGAGTGGATTCGTGCTATGAATTATAATTATCATAATGTTAAGGTGAGGCCTAGTGATAAAACGTCAGGATTGCGGAAAAAGGAAGTTTGGGCACAAGCATTTCAGCAACCAATTATAATATTATCTACAAATTATTTATAGTTTCAGCTTTTAGAAGTTTCACGAATACGGTGCGGTCGGAAAATGCGCGATCAGAAATATCGTAGGTCGGAAAATTCGAGGATTTTCAGGATACAATCAGAGTTGGTCTATCGAATAAAGACGGATGCGCTGCGGTCGGAAAATGCGCGATCAGAGACCGCGCAGGTCGGAAAATTCGCGGATTTTCAGGATAAACTCTGAAACACTTTATCGGGCTCCCACAGATGCGGTGCGGTCGGAAAATGGGCGATCAAAGACCGCAAAGGTCGGAAAACTAGCATTTTTTCTGGAGACACTATTTTGTAATACAATTTTCCTTAATTATGCTCTTTAATTGCCTATTTCGAACAGTTATTACTGCATATATTTCTCTAACAGGCATATGGTTTCATGCATACAAGCCTCTCAACGTGCATAACCTGAAAAATATATTGATTTATGTATTAATATTGATTGTAACTTCCATGTAACTCGTTTATGAACAGGTTTTGTTCTAAGTTGGCATTTTTCTTCTGCACGTTTAGACCACTGGACGAAACGGCCGTCCTCCGTCGGAAAGCAATAAGAATTTAAGCTAATAGAATTAAACATCGCCCGTAATCAGCCCGAGGGGCCCCGAATGGCGTCCCTCCATCACTCCGGAGTGCCCTTTATATCTATCGATAGACGAAAACCGGACAAGGAATAAATGGCGTTAAATGGCGCATAAAATCCGTTATTCGAATAACTCCGTCTTCGTTTCGACACTCATCTGTTATTCATTGTATCGATGCTTTCTTGCGGCCCTTCCTGACGATTAATCCCATTTAAGCCCTTTTCTTCGGAATCCAAAAATTACACTGATTAATTAGATCGTTACTCTCGATTGTTCCCGTGCCTTTTGATGGACTCCGGAATTAGAAGGAACCCCGGAGAAGATGTCGCAGAATAAATTTACTGGCAGGGAATAGGTCGTCCGCCGACCCGCCCGCCCTTAAGGGTTCGCGTAGAACTTAACTCGACGGGATTAGAATCCGGAAATTTCCAAATAAAGGAAAAAATGAGGGGAATCGCCCATCAGACAAACTAAACCAGTTCCGATACCGACTGACTGTGATAATCAGAAATAAAACGGGAGGATGTTAATTAACACGGGTGAAATAAAGCTTCGACCCCCTTCATAGCATTCGCAGAATCGTGAACCGTGTATTATTATGAATAATCAAAACAACGCCACCGTATCCCGCGACCTTTAACAAACTCTCGTCCCCAATAAAATAATAAAATATTCCTCGGCGAACCGAAAACGTCCTAAGCTCCTAATCTAAATCCAAAATCGCATTTCGCAAAACTAATATTAAAACACATTCAGAATCCCGCATCACGTCATCCCTGTTCGAATGTACACTTTATCCCAGTATCAGGAGGAAATATGAGCTCATTTCGCAAAAACAAATTCATTGGGATCCCAGGGACGGACCCAGGCCCGGACGACCGACGAAGGCTTAAAGGGTTTGGACCGAAATTCGACATAAAATTTAACACGGCAATTTATGCTATCGAGACGATTGGGCTCCTTTATTCTTCGTACCTACTTATGTAGTTTACCCTTATAGGTTTAGGGGGTAAGTAAAGCTCTATTAACCAACATACACGAATGACAAAGAGACAGCTGAATTACAGCATAAGATACAGAAAATCTTTCATAAAACTCCTGGTTTTGAGGGCGTTGTCGTTTAGTTTATTTAAAGTTTATTTTTAATGGTTTTAATAAATCATGATCCCTCTCACCTGGAAATTATTCCGTCCTATTTGCTCTTCTACAATTTTCTTTATAAAACTTTAGACGAATGTTTTGTCAAATTCGAGGGGCCTGAGGGGTCCCAAGGGGTGCCCTAAGGTGGTAACTGAGAGATGAGAAAAATCTTCTCTGGAAAATCTCTGGCACAGACGACAGAACCGAGGTTTCAACTCATTCATTCTAGAGCCTGTGATTACTGTTACGTTGAAGTTCTCATTTTCCTCTCTTCTGGAATCCAATTTTCGCAAGATTTTTGCAGAAGATTGCACAAAAGTTGTAAAGATTGAGCTTTTTTGTAAAGTTTTACAAACATTAATAACTTTTTTCACAACACGTAAATGTATACAATAGATGAAAATTTGTGTAAAAAATGTAAATCTTGCTAAGACGCCAAAATTGTTTTTCAAAAACAATATCAAATTTTCCCTTCAATCAAGGGTTTCACATATTAGTCTGATTAAGCGATTTTTAGTGCCTTCGAGAAAATCGCGAATTTTCCTACCTTAGCGGTTTCTAATCGCGTATTTTCCGACCGCACCACGTCCAAGTGAGTGTAATAAAATGATTCCGATTGTCTCTGAAAAAACTACGAATTTTCCGACATTCGCGGTTTCTAGTTGCGCATTTTCCGACCGCACCACAACCGTGAGAGTGAAACTAAAATGATTCCGAAAATTTCCGAAATACCAGCGAATTTTCCGACCCTCGCGGTTTCTGATCACGCATTTTCCGGCCGCACCGTATCCGTGGAACCTCCAGAAAAATAATTCGCGAATTATAGTAAATCCGGCACAAGATATGATGCTTGCCAAGGTTTGTATACAATAATGTAATTGGTAACTAATTCCATTTTAAGGCTTGTAGCCGCCCTTGCGCTTTAACTGACCCGCCTATGCTTAGACGTGATCCCAATTTTTAACCATATATTTACTTATTTAATCAATGGCATTTCACTCCGCCTGTTAAATCCTTAACCGGAGGAATCTCCCCATACATTTTTTGTTCTGGATGTTTCAGCTTTAAATGCGGTTCAGCATCGATGAGGGAAATCGCAACGTCTATTCAATAGTCTATTTTATGTGGACAAAGCGCACCCCTGCATCGTTCAAGCTCGACCGTCGTCCCCCCTTCTCCCATTTTTCCCCAAACCGCGGTCACTCAAGAGTCCGTCCGTCGCCCGTGTCCCACCCCCGCCCCCTCTGCTCGTTAGCCTCCCTCCGAGGCGCTTAACAGATACAAAGTCTATCTCTCGCCCCAATCGCAAAGACATTTTTAATTTATTCAGAGCCACCACCCCGACGGTACCCCTCCCGCGCCCCCGCCCGCCCCCTTCGGCGATATACCGCATCACCAATGATTCATTGATGACTTAATTTAGCCGTTGTCATGACGACGTCTTGCGTCTTCATCCTGACGGCGGATCGACGCTTGGCGTCGTCTTTTTCTGGTCGAACGGGACGTCGTTCGAATGAATATTCACAAGTTATTAAACCAGAACACGCTCTTATACTTTATAGACGGAGATCGGGGGCCAGGGATGGATCGCGCGCGGATTCCGCAGATTCGGAAATATTTTAGTGATCGCGGGCGAGATCTGAGGGGTTGTTTATGGGATTTGTGAAGGGCCCCCTTCCGTTACCTCCGTGATCACGCTTCGATCGCATAAGACCCGATGCATTCTGCATAAATGATTCAGGGAGAAACACAAATTTTTCATATCATATCACTAAAAGTCATAGTCAAAAATCTTTCAAAAAGAGTTTCAAGTTTACCACAACACACTAACCTATTAGAAAACTTGTTAGTTTTATTTTACATTTATTACCTATTTTTAAAAAATATTTCTCTAGTTCTTACTACTTCTCCTATGTACGGTAGAAAATATTGATCATAAATATTTTTCAAAAGAGGATTGCAGGTTCTCAAAGGACAAAACATTTTATTAGGATGTTAACATGTCTTCACATGTGATTTTCATATAATTAAAATTGGAAAAAAACAGGATTGAAATTTCATTTTCAGGAATTTCACCAATTAGCAACATCAGGTAGCAAACGAGCTTCAAACTGTGATTTGGGCATTCGTCCATTAAGTCTATTTTAATAACGAATTAAATTTAATTTTCTACGTCCTACTGTGGCAGGGCACCAAGCGACAAAATATTTTATTATTTATTATTATATTTTATTAGTTTTCAAGTTCGGTGGAAATAATATCTGGTGTACCTCAGGGCTCATACCTGGCCCCATATTTAAGAATGTTTCATAACCCCAAAATTGTCTATCTCGAAAATATTTCATACAGTAAGTGCCTATTCGATTAAATCTCGACAGATTAACAAAGTATTGGAAAAATATGATCTTTATGGTATTTTCAGAAAATGTCTTCAAATGATTTCTGAAGGTAGTTCAAAATTATACAATAGAGAAAATTAAAGACATATATGGGAATTATCTCCGAGTCAAAGATGGCGATTAATGAACAAATATATCACTTCTGCGTGTGTCTTATAGTCCCTTTAAAGAATCTTTTTCTTCGTATAGCATATCTTTTGTGAACCTCCTTTCAATCTCCTCTAATAGCCTCGCGCCCTGATTGATCGAGCTGCCAGAGAAACAATTTTTAAATCGCCTGTAAAAACGCCTTCGATCGCTTTAGCCTAGTGCGCAACAAAGTCCCGATGCCCATCAGAACTTATTAAAATCATATTTCATCCTTTATGAAGAGTGACTACAAATAAGTTCGGCGCGATAATAATTAGCGAGTCTTGTGATGTTAGGCCGAAACATGGCCGTGAATAAAATTATCAACTTGAGAAAAAAGTCGATGATAATCCATTGGCTTTATACATATTCATGGATGTGCAAGCAGGATTTGTACGTGTGTGATGGAAAATTGGGGATTTGTGTATAAATGCTGAGTGCTCGCGTTATCAGAGGAAATTTTTAGTTCGATGCGTATTAACGATAAAAGAATTTCGCTCGACGTAATTCCACATGATTATCTACACATGAATTAATTATGAAATACAAGAAAAATAAGCAGGTTTGCACAAACTACTAGAAATATTAAAGTAGGAAACGATTGTGAAGCATTTTGGAGGAAAAGCAGCAATTTAAGGGCGTCTACCCCTTACCGGCCCTTGTAATTTCCATATCGACTTGTAATCTTTTCCAAAGCGGAGAATCAAAAGCGACTCAAAACTCCAAAACGCTGGACATTTAATTCACCATTACGGCACTCCACCCATGGATCCTCCCCTAGAACAAAGAGGCGAAAACCGATGTTCCATTCCGCTGAAACGAAACCGAACAAAACAAAAAAAATAAAAAGAGAGATGAGCATCGAGTGAAATGGATCAGAAATGACAATAACAATCAGATGGGCCTCAATGCAAAATCCGAGCCGTTGCTGATCGCGGTGCCATTATAGTTATTAAAATTCTCTTTTATTTCTTATCAAAGGAGGAGGAAAAAGAGAGCGTGGAATTGACAGATTTTCTGTCTTCGGGGGGTTGAGAGGGAGGAAGGGAGGGGGGGGTCGATTTCGGTATTTTCGGATAATGCGAGAGGCGGAGGGAGAGAAAAAATCGGTTCGCTGGAATTACGAGATCGAGCCGGAAAAGTTTATGGGATGTTCGTTAAATAAACATGCGAAAGGAGAATTACGAAATCATAATATTATATCCTCACGGACAGAAGTGGTTAATGATGGAAGGTAGCAAAATTTTAATCTCATTTAGAAAATAAGAAAGTTATGACAGTTTTTCAAAATTTTAAGGAGTCGAAGCAATTTCGGTTCTGCTTTAGAGAATACTCGAGACAGGTTTGATGATGTAAAGTTGCTGCCTGTTTTGGACAGAACGAAAAAATGTTAAATTCGATTGCACGCCACATTTCAATATCCTCTTTGAAATTTTTATGCTTCCTTTGTATTTTTAACGTTTTCGCCTTACTTTTGGCAATCTTTTTTACACACAGGCTTAAAACAGTTGAAATAGTAAAATATTTATAATCAATTACTTATCAATTAAACAATTTGTCAAATAAATTGTTAGCTTATTTCAATTATAATTAGTGCAAGGATGATTTCCCTCACTGAAAATGTCGCTGACCAATAGCAAAGAGATATTCGCCCCACCCTTCTCTTTCGGTCTTGCTCCCCATTTCTTCTTAACAATTTTGCTCCTTAACGATGGTTATAACAATCGCTTACCAAATAGTCTTTATGGTGCGCATCGCATCATTTTTTGAATTCCTTCAAATTTAATTCATTAAAAAAATTTTCTCATATGAGGTACACGCCTATTCAATACTGTTTCAATTTGAATTTTGATTCAATAAATGGCTTTAAATTAAAAGTATACGTATTAAATAAACGAGACAAGTCGTGAAGTGTGAAATAAATCGCTATAGCCGTTTAGGAAAAATGAAGAAAAATTAAACGTTCCTAAAGGTGAAGTGACTTTTAGGGCGATTTTTGAAACAAAGTTTTCAATGAAAATTATAAGCATTAAATAAGTAAGTTAAAATTGCGAAGTTTAAAAAGGACTGCTATAACCGTTTTGGAGAAAATTAAGAAAAACTTTAAATTTTCAAAAGTAAAGTGGCCCATAAGGGCGGTTTTAGAAAAGAATGTTTCAAACAAAACGTACAGGTATGAATTTATAAATAAATCACTTGGGCCCTTTTGGAAAAAATCTAAAAATTCTCAAGTCTCAAAGTGTCTTTAGAGTGGTTTTAGAATAAAACGATTCAATTGAAGACTAAAGGTATTTATCGTAGGTGCAGCATCTCCAAAAATGTATTTTATGGATTCAGAAGATCTGAAACCGCTTAAAAATGCTGATATCTCAAATTTCGAAAATCAACCCCATTACAATACTTCTTTATTATGAAAATGTAAAAAGAAGCAATAATGACGACAAGATATGAAATTCTACAGGGGGTTCTAGAGAGAAAACTGATTAAATTTAGCTATAAACACATCACCCTGGAGTTTCCTTTATGATTTTTTAAATTTAAGTACCACTGAAGTCTTGAGCAATCATAAAATCCCAAAATAGGCATTCAGATCTAAAATATATACCTTACATTTAATTATTCCTGTTTTATTACAAATACAAGTAAGTTTGTATGGATTTTAAGGAAATATGTAGTAAGTAAAGGGAAACGCAATTTTCCAGGAATTATCACACACTGCAGCAATTTTCAAATAATTTATTTTACATGTCTTACGGCTTCCAAAACTAACTGAAACAGTTCAATTCCTTGATTTATTCCTTAATTCAAAATTTCCGACAGGAGGTATCGAGACGGTCTACAGAATTTCTAAACAATTTCCTTTCAATATTAAATATTTTCACACGTTTCCCAGAATATTAAATTACCGAGAAGGCTTTAAATTTGAATCTAAAAGTGTTGCGGGGGTTTCAAATTTGTTTTTTCTTCGGGGACCACCGAAAAATATGTATATTTTCCTAAATCTGGACTAATATCAAAAACAGGAATGTCTGAATCATGCCGAAGAAAATTTTTAGAAAATTTCCTGGGTCTCAAATCAAAGAAAAATGAACTTACCGTATGCTTCCGGGGCCTCTCGCAGTCGGGGGGCTCGTGTGTTTCGCGAACATGGCACAACGGTCGATACGCCACTGCAGGTATGTCTAATGTGGAACAAATAAATATTTATTAGAAATAAGTTCAACCTATCATGCAATTAGAATTTGAAGTAGTTACTCGATAGACATAATATTAACTCAAAAAATAAATATCAGAAATAAAATTGCCATAAGGGGGGGACATAAGAATATTCAACAATTTCCGGCCAGGCACGTAATGATTTGTTTCATAATCACCGTTTCTAGAACATACATTAAGAGAAATAAGCATAAAAAGGCATAAAATAAGCACAAAACATCCTCGTTCAAAAATAATTCAAAATACAATCACCCTTACCGATCACCGGAGGAGCAAATGTCGCGAAAGTGTCAACAAACTCCGATACCGAAAACACCGATTTATCGCTACGACTTATCGACGAATTACCTCTCAAAAACCGAGCAAATTTTAAAAATTCGCCGTCAAAACCGCTCGCGCAACCGAAAAACCAACCGCGTTTACGCCTGCAATGAAATTGTGTCGACGGAACAAGTATCTGCCTGAAAAATAATTTTACCCGGTGTTGACTGATCACCGATAACCAATAAAGGGTCGGCGATCAGAATTTAAATTAACGTTTCAAAAGCAACAACGGGCGTACGTAGGGCCGTCCCACCCTCAGTACCTTCGATTGGAACGATTAGATAATCGATTTACGGTGTCTAATCGATCGATAATCGATTTTTACGACGCGCGTTCGCCGGACGTCATCAATCTTGCAACGTCGCGACGCACGACCTCATTTTCCGAACCGTACAGTTTTTACCAGCGTTTTTTGCGCGAGTTTTTGCCGTGAAAATACGAACAAAGAAAATTTCACATACAAAAATGTGTTGCTAACCGCAATAAGAAATGTATGAAGTTAAATATTTTTGTAAGAAACTGACGTAGATTTGAAAAACAATTTTTTTACATACTGACTTCAGTAGTCTTGTAAGGAGACGATAGATTTAATATCATTGTTTTAGACCGCCCAGAAATAATAATATTCAAATAATTCTACAAAACATTCTATAAATATTACCGGTACAATTTAGATGCATACGTGTATTATTTTCTCTATACTTTAAATATAATTTGAACGAAGTTAATAGCAATAAACAATTTGATTGTAATACACTTTCCAGTCGATAATCGGCTTTGTCTCTTAATTATTTGTAATAAAGTCGATTGATACGATATTTTAACAGCAAGTAATGAATGGCTCAACAAAAAGTTATGTAGTGCCAATGTGTGCCTTTGCCCTGGGGGTGGATGCCACCCTTTCTCGAGGATGGAAATTGGAACTTTCAAAATAACTATGGGAATTGATAGAGGGATGAATTTTATACAAAAAAATAATCTATAAAGTTTTTTCGATAAGGCAGTATTTTTCGAGTAATTCGCGATTGAAAAGGTCAATTCTTCACTTAAAATATACATGTTTTCAAGCATATTTTCCCAAATAACTGGAAAATCATACGTTTCGTGGAAAATACAGTAGGTAGCAAAAATAAAGCCCTTAAAACACTGAACCAACTGCTTCTTGCTTATTTCTGCAGATATGATATTAACGGTATTATGACTCCTTGAATGTGACAGTTAGATCGCCGATAACTGAATTCGAAAAATTCAGCGTGAAATTATGGGAAAATGAAAAATGTTTGGAAGAAAAGTTATGAGACCCTTTCAAAGCAAAGGAAAAGACCTTTAAAACGAGTTCTGGGAGAAATCTGTAGCAGAAATATTAACGGAATTATAATGAAAATAAAATGGTTATCTCATTTGCTTTGAAAAATTGAACTTAACCTTTTACATTTCGCTGTATTTAGGTACTACGCATGTGTTCTAAAAGTTTGAACAGTTTAAATCGTTTAGTTTAAAAAAAAAGTCTGATTTAATTGTGACATTATTTTTTTTTCGTTATTTTTTCCAAAACACGACGGCACACTGGTGCGTTTTTAAAAATTTGTAATAGTTTTATTGAAACTCTAATTTTAGTGAAACTACCAAAACTTGTTAAGTGAAGCTTGGTTTGCATACATAAGGAGTTTGAGTTCGTTATACAGAGTGTTTCTTGAGATATGAATTCTTATTTCGCATGTCGAAGAAAATAATAATTCATGAGATCAAAGATGAATTTTTACAAATTTGTAAAATCTCTATAGAACAAAGAATTTTATTGAAACTTCCAAAACGTGTTAAGTGAAGCTTTGTTTACATACACACCGAATTTCAGTTCGTTATACAGAGCGTTTCTTGAGATATGAATTTTTGTTTCCAATCTCGACCCAACTAAGTTTCATGTGGTCCAAGGTGAATTTTCAAAAATTAGTAGAAATTTTATTGACGCTCAAAATTTATTGAAACTAACTACACTTGTTAAGTGAAGCATTGTTTACATACACACCGAATTTCATTTCGTTATACAGAGCGTTTCTTGAGATATGAATTTTTATTTTGAAACTCGACGAAATTAAATTTCATGCGTTCTAACGCGAATTTTAAAAAATTGGTAAAAACTTTACTGAAGCACAAAGTTCATTGAAACTGACAATACTTACTAATTGAAGCTTTGTTCACATATATTCCGAATTTTAGTTTGTTATACAGAGTGCTTCTTGAGATATGAATTTTTGTTTCCAATCTCGACCCAACTAAGTTTCATGTGGTCCAAGGTGAATTTTCAAAAATTAGTAGAAACTTTATTGACGCTCAGAATTTATTGAAACTAACTACACTTGTTAAGTGAAGCATTGTTTACACATACAACGAATTTCAGTTTATTATACAGAGTGCTTCTTGAGATATAAATTTTTGTTTCTAATCTCGACGTAATTAAGTTTCATGTGGTCCCAGCGAATTTTCAAAAATTTGTAGAAACTTTATTGACGCTCAGAATTTATTGAAACTAACTACACTTGTTAAGTGAAGCATTGTTTACGTACACACCAAATTTCAGTTAGTTATACAGACTGTTTCCTAAAATATGAATTTTTATTTCGAACCTCGACGAAATTAACAATTCATGTGCCCAGAGACGAATTTTCAAAATCTCCTAAAATCTGTATTGAAACTCATAGTGATTTTGATTAGGGCTAGGTAATTTTATGGAAAGAATGTTGATACAAGGAGTTATCATGGCAGCCCTTAAGAACTGTAGACTGAGAATTTAACACAAAACAGAAAAGATTGAAAACTATGGAAACAACCACTCAGAGGTGTATAAGAGAAAAATTTTGCATTGTGTGAAACCACAATTAACTATTGCAATAAAAATTTACCCAAAAAAACACAGAAATCAATCAAAAATTCCCAATTTCATCCTTCAGATGCCCTATCTTGAAATAAACGGATTCGAACAACAGGAGTCTTTCAGCACGTCTGCGCCCCAGTTAAAATATGAACTACGAACGGAAAACATGATAGAGATTGCACTATTTTGTTGATAACAGTTTTCGTTGAAACGTCATAAACAACGACACCAGACAACAATTTAATATAATCTAACGTGTATGCGCTAGCGTTGTCGCGATATCCGACGATAAAGCGAGATAACTGAAAAGTGATGGCCAACGATTCTATCAAGTAATAACTAATATACATTGCAGTTTAAGAGCGATATATACAGTACGATAAATGCCGTAATAATAGTAGGATCTCACGCGAGCGATAAGGCCGCAGATACATACAATACATACCTATTTGCGAAAGGGTTTGATACATTACGGCCTGATTTATTGTCATATTAAATTTAATGCGGATTCGAAGGTTATGGGGGATACGTTTACGCTCACACGAGATTCGAAATATTCCTTAATTTCCCGCATAAGACAAACTCGGGGCGTCAATTCTTGAAATACCCCCCCCCCCGTTCGACATTATGCATGCATGTATTATTTTTTTAGTAGTTTGATAGGTTTCATTTCGTCGGACGGAATGGGCCTGACAGGTTATAGACCGCGTTTTCTTATAATTTCCACTCCTAAAGGCGAAACGGTAGGTAAGATAGGTTACCTACGGTGATATCACATAGGTAAGGGCACTACGGGAGGCCCTAACAGAGAGGCGTCCGACCCCCTGTCATCCGAGACAGCGAAGAGTGTTATTCAAGAAGGAAATCAAAACGGGCAACATTTTTACGAAGTACGCTCTTTTTAACAAAAAAAAAAAATATTATTCCGAATGGGAGCGTGCGCGTATCGTGATCCAACGACACCAGACAAATGACTCAAACTTGTCTAATTAATGATCGGTTTGTCATATCTGGAGTGGGATGCATGTTCCCTTAGTGCTAAAGACCGAATCACCTCCGGTGGTCGAATCTTGTCAAGGAACGAGGCAGAGGCGGGGTTTAATGGTTACAATATTGTTTTAGAGGTAAAACGACAAGGTACGGCTCATAAAGGAGTATGGGAAGAAACAATATGGAAATGAGCGAGAGTGGGCGGCGGAAATTATCGAAAAAGTATTAGGGAAGTTTTAATTTTTATTCGTGGCAACGTTGGATTATAATTCAGACTCTGTGTTAGTTACACTCAACTGTGTTAAAGAAATTATTAGAAATTTCAATTGATACATAGTGCACTCCTCGTTCTACGTCTAATGAATATTAATTTCACATAAAAGGAATTGTAGAAGAAGTATATTCTCTTCTACTTTAACTGAACATGTTATTGAGTTAGACCATATAAGAGTCCAGGCAGTAAAACAGTCTCGCAATTGAATTTTACACGCTTCCTTTAAAAAAATCGCTATGATCGCAAGCATTCACAAACGATTTTACCCCAAGTGACTTAAAACACATACCGTACCGCTCCTGCCGAACATCATCGACGCCCACGCTTCAGACCATCTTAGTTTCTGTCCGTACTCCTTGTCTTTCCGACGATAACTCATCCCTATTTAATAATATGATAATGGCTGCCATTACTAACCACCCGGTGAATAAGTAATAATTTATTTCGTGCCATATTCGATAGGTATTTTTACCGGTATTTGCGATGGTGGGTCGGGGGCCGTGAGTAATGATCTAGTTGGACCGTCGAGATTAACACGAGATAGCACATGCGGAGCGCATCTTGTAGAAGGGAGGATAAATTTTGTTCATTTCTAAATTTAGCTGTTATTGGTGGTTAATTTGGTGTGTTAGGGATGCATTAGGATGTTTATTAATACCTACTTCAAAATAGACCTGTACTTATACCTACTACAGATTATTTCTAATCCAGTACTTATACTAATGCTATGGTTTAAGTCGAAAACAAGAGGTATTAAAACATGGACTTGCACCTCCCACAGCTCTCTAAAGATGATGATGGAGTTGTTACAGGTTATACAGAACATGGAGATAGTAATCATGTTGGCTCTTCTTAGAGTCCTTAATGAGTTAACCAGAGATACGCAAATGATCTCAGGAGGAACATGAGTCTGTCAAAAGGCACCTCTTCTTCCCCTCTTGCTGTGTACGAAACTTGGTGTATTGTCAAAATGTTGGAACTATACTGTATGGGTATGGCGACTGGTGGTGACGGTGTAAGCTCCAAAGGAAGCTCAGAGTGTGTGCTCCTCCTCCAAAAAAGAAGGACATGCTTGATTCGTGCTGGTCTCCATATGAAATATATTCTTCTTGGCCACCATAATGGTTACACGTTACAACCATGAGAAAATAGGTATATCTTTTCCATTTTCTAGAAAAATGGGTTCTGTTGTCAACACATGGGACGTAAATGATATAGTGACCAAACACCGGTGCTGTCATTTCTGACAACCCATTATTCAACTGGATTAATTTAAGAAGATGAGCACTATTGAAACTCTTACCACCTGGAAGGAATTCCCTTGGGGGAGGAAGTAGACCAAAGGTTTCACCACCACATCGAAATGATGGAAGATTGGTATCAGTGAAAGTGGCATATCTATAGGATGGAAGATCACCACCTATTGCCTCATAGATTTTATTGTAATCCAAAATTGCTCATTCTAGGAAACTACTTTTATGCCAGGTAATGGCAACATCTCTAGTTTGATACTTAGATATCCAAATTGGACTTTATTTCTGGATCCAGCACATCAAAAATATTTCCAAATGTTTTAGCACCAAAAGATGTGTTACACAGTGTATTAAATTGTCATAGCAAGTATCAAATAGCAAGTCAATTTTTCTCTTCAAAGTTCAAAGAAGGTGGAATTCTTTAGTGTGAAACCAAGAGCGTTCTGATCCTTCAGGCACCACATACGTGTTATTTGACCTTGTTTCTTCCCTATTGGTTAACACCCTTTGAAATTCGTTAAGGAAACAATCGTACGCAGGTATTTTTTGACACCACGGGCCCGGTTATAAACTGTCAGTTATCCGTATCCCACGTCAAACCACGTCTCTTATTTTCTCTCGCTTCATTTCATTCGTTCGCCTCCTTTTTCGTATCTCATCTTCGTCTCTATCATCGATATGAAACGTTGACTGACACGTTTAATATCGAGAAACACAAAACGTATTATTAGCCGTTTTGATATTAATATTTAATACATATTTATTAGTTTGTGAACGCCGAGAGGTAGACGATGTGTGGTTCGGTACCTTCGAGCCTGGATGTATGCGCTTCTAATTGTTTCTTTGGGGCGAGATCTGATATTTTTATTCCGTCGAACTCGTAGAGGGAAGGTCGATGACTCCTTCGGGAATGGAATTGGCGATACCTGCTGGATCTGCTTTTGACTGAAAGCACTAGACTGACACATAGATAATCTAAGATGGACTCTCGTCCAGATAAGAGCGATCGTGCCACACCCCCAGTAAATGAATCTGGAGAATATCCTAGGATTACTTTGTTAGAATTTCGAGTATAAATCCGGATTTTTTCGTAATACGAGCGGTCTATGAGGCGAGTAATAAAATAAAATATGGATGACTACTATGGCCAATTTTTGTCGAATAAAAGATTTCCAGAGTGTTAATAACGCAAATTAAAAAAAAAACCGTTCGCAGTAAGTCCTTCCCCGGAATTGAAGAGCAGCGGAGCATTTCACCCAATTATATCTTTTTTATTTATCACAATACGTCAGAACCTCTTGTTAGGCATCCGAAAAACAAAGCTTTCCATAGAAAGGGCAAAACGATTGCAGGGTCAGAATTACACGGCACAGCGCGTATCTCGATTGAAAATTCTTTTAATTTAGCTTTCTGCTTGTTTAAAGAAACCCTTTTTTCCTCCGTTTTATTTAATTTGTCATTTTATTGTACTGGCCGTCCGTAAGAGACGTGCGCTTAGATATCGCGAATTTTTTAATTGCCTTGTACTGAGATAACAAAATCAAAATGTTAATTAACAATCTGGATGTACTCTCTAGTTAAAATTAAAGAAAAATACTGAGGCTCTGAATATTTCATTACAACATCCATTTTTATTTTATTTGTTTCGCATACAAACGACGCAGTAGACGTGGTCGGAGCCGCCCTTATTAATTTAGATTGGGGATGGGTTCGGAATTACATAAAAACAATGAAAATTAGGAGAATTTCAATGCCGCTATAAATGTATTATTCCGAATGAGAGGGAGGAAACATTTTTTGATGCGGTTAGAAATTCAATTTTTTTTATTCGCTCTCTTTCCTTTGTCCCTTTTTAAATAATCGCCTGTGGGGGGTTCGAAGGGTCCTCCAAAATAACATATTAACCCTTACGTTTATTACGATACGTAAAAAGTTTTATTACCTACGTACATTTCACCAAATTACGCCTACATAATACCCTACTATTTACCAAGTGGACATACCCTTACTAGCTCTGAGATTGCGCGGAACTGAAAGCGCAGTAATGTTTGCAAAACGCCATAAACAATTGAAGTTACAACTATGAACCAACCCCAAACATTTTTTTTCAGCATCTTAGCTACATCTCAAGACTTTCGGTTTGGAATTTCCAGTCGCGTCGTTAACACCTTTCTCCTTAAGAATTTTCTTGCGATTTGAACGCCATAAATAATTTTTCTGTCATTCTATTTACTTAAAATTATATGTATTTAATGAAATTGCAGAAAATAAGTTAGTTTATGGTCTTGGAAAATTGCTAAACTTAATTACTTTTGGTGAGCTTTCGTAATGCAATGGCAGATAGTAGGGAATTGCTTCACAGCGAAAAAACAAATGCCGTAATGGAATTATGTAAGAAGTACTTTGTAAAAAGTTTGTTACGCATGTATCAATTAATAATAATAAAAACCAATGAATTCTGAAATAAATTTGGCATCCATTCACATCAGTTGAAGACAAAGAATTGTTTAATAAATTTCTTACAACACTTTAATGTTTACACGTACCATCAGTCGGCAAACGACGAGCAATTCTTCAAATAAACTGCAATTGGACCGTTTCACCTAAAAATTGAAGCTAAACTAGTTCCAAAAAATTTGAGCACAAGAGCAGCATTAGTTTCATAACGTTTAGAAACGACCCTCGTCTTTATCGCCGTAAATGTGCATTATTCTACCGCCACGTCCTCCGTTATACCTGCTTAGTTACTTTTTTGTGTCAGATCCACGAATTTACTTTTGTCGATACCTCATAAATTTACGACGTCCTAAGACACTCTCGGGTTAAATTCTGACAAAGACGTATTAACTCTCTTCGAAGCCTCTAGAACCTTAGGACATGTCACTGCAATACGGAAATGATATATCTAATATCGCCGCCTTGAGAGAAAGAGACGTGGAAAGAAAAAGAACGAGAGTGGATGGTGAAATTTATCGGTTTTCAAAGGAAAAAATAAAGGGGGAGATGCAGAGGAGCGAAAAATGATTGGAAATTGGCGAGGCTTTGTTAAGCATTTAATTTTAATAAAGAAGTTGAAATCAATTAGAAATCTGCAATAAGAAATCCGAAAATGGGTGATGTAAGGAATACTGACACTGAGGAAACTTTCTGTTTTAGTGCCTTATTTAAGCGTGTTAAAATGGGTGATATGAGTAATATCACCATCGAGGAAAACTACCACTTGCTGTCTAAATGAAATAAGGAAAAATATTTATTTGGCATGGCAAGTCTTACTATGGTTTGAAATAAAGCTTCTTTTCTCTCTTTCTGTCGCTCTCGTTTTTGAAGTTTCATTTCCACGGTCGTCCTATGGCGCATTTCAGAGGTTTCACAAAACCTAAAATTAATTAAAACAAGCCAAATTTGTGCAAAGTTCTTTTTTGTCGTATGAAAAAGTAGCCCACTATTAGGGGTGGATAAAAATATTTTCCATGTTATGACCGATTACTTAATGACCGGCACTTTCGCCATAGAATTTACTATCCCTGTTCAGCACGGCTGGAAATTTAAAGACACCATCCTTGACATCGACGTTTATATCCTTCCTTTTCCTGGTAACGAGTGATTAATTGGATTATAGTCGACAGGAGCAACTAAAACATTTCTCAAGGGGCCATAAGGAAGTTCTAAAATCGAAAAAGGTACCAGTAAACGGGCGCTTCGGAAAACCGCCTCAAAAATCCTCAATGACCCACACCCTCGCACACTGTAAACCTAATCTGATTACAATTCTTTCAATCGATGGCACGGTCACGAAAAAAACAATCCTCTTACATCTCGCCCGATGGCGACCGAAAAATCCAATAAATCTCCGCCGCTTTTTGTCCCTCTCCGCCTAATCCAGATAGAAGAGTGAAAAAAAATCGATCTATTATAACCATCTCTGAGCTATAAACGGTCAGATCGACAGAAGACAAAACGTCCGAAGGGAATAAAGGAGCCCTCCTCCGAACACCTGGACGATGTCGCACGTAATACCGGTGGGTTTTTCTCCTTTCTCTACTCGGTTCTTTTTTTCTCTCAATATAAGCCCGTCCATCAGATCAAACGGTGATAATGACGGATTTATTCTCCGGACTGTGTGATATGAGTCGGGAAAAAATATTATTCGTGAGTCGCGAACAATTGATCGTTAACGGCATCGACGGGGTTATTTTAAAACGTAAAACAAATCGAAGTTTGGCCCTAAAACGCTAAAACCATACAGAACTATTATCATACTTTAGTGAGAAAATTTCTTTAGCGTGAAGGCGACTTAAAATTAAAGCAAATTGAGTCGGTGAAAGTTTTTTCACGTTTTCAAAACGAGAGACGGGATAGGTGGCGTTTTCCCGTCGACCCGATACGTATCAAAAGAAATATTACGATCCGCGCAACGAAACATAAATATGCAAGAACCTCTTCATTAATCTAATAAATCCAAAAAGCCACGTATATCCCCTATGGTCAAACAGACGAGCACGTCGCCGAAATGAGAAAAGATATTTCTAATTTAGACCTTTTTTAATGAGAGCACGTCCCCATTTACGTATGTCGCATACGGTATAACAAAGCCCAGAAATTTGCATCCTATAAATCAAATAAGTGTATGAAAGTCATATGTACACTCTTTGCGGGCGCGATATTCAAAACACATATACGTCCGGAATTTTAAATCCGCCGTCGTAGAAAGATGGCCACGTTTTAATGAAATAACGCCGAACGGACACGTCGAGTCTAACATAAGCTGAAATTACAAAGAAAGACGCATATGAACGAGGACGGCAGCGCCGCTCCAAATTACTAACGGACGTTGTAGGTACTCGAAAAATAAATATAACCGACGGGATTTCGTTTTATTCCTCTCTGATTAATCAACTGATTCAGGCGGGATCGTCTGGAATAACAATTAATACCTACACTGAAATTACACTTAATTACGACTTTTAAATTTAACATTGTTCGAAGGCTTTCTGCAATTGAGACTAATTAACTCAATAAAGGAAAAATCGCCACCAAAGGATACGAGAGGATCGAACACATAGGAATTTAAAGATTAATTGAAATTAATAGGCAGGCGCAAGTGTTTACATCAGAATTTTAAACCGACTCCGTGCGACGTTTTGGAGAATTCGCCCATAATTTCCTCACATAAACTCAAAAATCTGATTTTGGTATAATTCGTATATACTTGATAAAATCAATAAACGACTGGAAAACTTCGATCCTTATCGAAAGGGTATAAATTGACGAAAAACCTTTTGTACATTTTTTTCCAATTACTCAAATTTGTTTCAATTTAAATGAAAATGAAAACTCTACGAAGGTATTAAATTGCCCTTCCCAACCTGTTTTCACCCATACTTGGACTTCACAATCGACTAGCGAAGTGAATAATTGTAAACTACTTAATTACGCAGTTATAGCTGAGCGATTGGTACGAATTGCAGAGATATCATAACAACAATAATATTTTTGAGCAGAAAATTAGCTCAATTTAGCCTCAAATTGCGTTTACCAGCTAACAATTAAAGATTCTATAGCACCTACCCACGACTTATAACAAATGGCGAATGCGCCTGCAATTTTCGATGCACCAAAGTAAGATAGAAAAAGGTATTGATATTAGAGAAGGAATATGTTGTAATCATGGCCTAATGTAGTAATACTGTAGTTATTAAGGGTTTTTTCCTTGAAACTCTGATTCCGAATCGATACTGATTCTATTATCTCCGTTATCTGATGATCGTCAGGAATTATCGTCAGACATTAAACAACGAAATCTTTGACGGATCGTCGTTTCGCATGACTCGATGGACTTAAGGAACGATTTCCTATATTTACAGGGTCTGACACGCGCCAATCTCGACCTAACCGTTAATCACGCACGATACTAATTAGGAAAAATCATTAATTGTGCCATAAATACGGGATGATTATATGCATACTTTACGGATTTACTACTACTGCCATTCCTCTCTCTCTCTCTATGTCGAAATTAATTTTCTGGAAATTTATATGTTCGAACGTTTTGTTGGATCGATTCTCGAGGGGGATGATGAAGCGATGAAAACGGGAACGATGCGAGTTCGTTTTGTATCATTCGTAATTAATCGTTATCGGTTTATGGGTTATCACTAACAATCAGACGGGAGGTTGTGAAATTAGATTAGAAATTAAGACAAAAATTATGTTCCATACTATCATGGGCAAAAATGTTTACGTACCACCTGGCACCTGCATTTACCTAGAAACATGTGGCATGACCCATAATGTGGACCATTTTCGTATCAATCTTAACTTGAGAATGGCTATTTTAACATTAGATGGTTAACGAACTTCATTTGTATTAGTGAAAATGGAGGAAAAGTTAGTTAAGAACAATGACGTTCAGAAAATTTCAAAAAAATGACTATAACTTTGCCACATCGAAAGCCCATCATTTACTATATGGGTTGATGGTGGATTAGGCTTTTTACAAGGCGTCAGAAAATTTACATATGGCAAATCAAAGAAAAATTCAAGCAACGAGTCCCAAAATTTGTTTGATCGATTTAAAATGGTTATTTTGACACAATTTAAGGGACATTTAAGGAAGCAGATCAAGCCACACACACTGCAACCAAAATAAGATGGAGCCCAAGAATACTCTTCTATGAAGAAAAGCAAAATGAAAAACATAAGACCACATTTCCCCTGAATAACAGCGCCATGGGGTGTTTTCTGATTGTTTTTTTGTAGGTGACAATGGCAAATCGGTTAAAATTATTTTTTGTGTAATAATAGTCTTCATAGTTGCTTTGAAAACTATTAAAAACTCGAACTTTCTCTAATCGAGGGGGTAGAAAAGGGGATGAAGTTGATGGAAATGGTGGAAAAATCCAAGAATGCCTGAATAGCTGAAAGCTTTGAACTTTGCACGTTCCTAACTTAAAAACTGCAAGACGGTTCATAAGAAAATTGTAAGGGTAACTGTAATTGTAGGGGTAAACGGTATTATCCTGAAGTTAGAGAGAAAACTAGTTAGAGTGAGTGGAACATGGGGAGAAAAGTATGCACTAGTTACTAAATAGCTAGAAACTGCCAAATATGGTTCAGGATAATCCCAAATGTAACTATTAAGGGGTGGAAAGTTAAACCAATATGCTAAATGAATTTTTTTTTTCTTCTCGTGGGAAATTTTCTTTTTTGAGATTTTTTCTCGAGAACTACTGGACATTTTCGCAGATTCTGTAAGTAAACTTAATTCCATTAGCGGCTCAGATTCTTGTTAAATCCGACAAGCATCCAATCCTTACGAGCTTTAATAACGCCGTTATTTTTTGCTTTCCTAACCCTAAAAGTACTTTTCTGTGTCGCTTCCACCCGCGCCATCGAACTTAATTCGTACGTATCTCTAATAAGCCAATATGAAAAGTCATAATTTATAATTTGAGTCGCATTACGTCCTTCCTGAGCCCTCTGGATGTACTTCGGTAATGGTCGAAGGGCCGATAACGACCTGATGGCCATCATTAACGCGGACGGACGTCACATTTACACTGTTTTTCGGTTTTTCCCCTCCGGCTTTCATCTGTTTCGGATCATAATATGTGGTTACCTACTTTGATGTTTCGCCACTCTACTCTCCTTTCCCTTATTGGATATCGGCCGAAGACGGGGGAGTCAGTCGTACGTCATGCATTTACGGCCGAAGGAAAATGAGGGAAAATACACGGGAGGATCATCACGAGCCGCGAAACACAAAACTAACCGGCGATTTTAATAAAAGGGCCGGCGCGGAGGAATACGGAACGGCACAAAAGGGAGGAGGATACGAATAACCTAAAAATTGGCAATAAAATTATGCGGAAAAGTTAATCGAGCCTCGAGTTCATATCGACTGAATATTTAGTAGTGAAAATAAGACAATAAATTCACACACGCAGACGGTAAATTGGAATATTTGACCGCCATAAACACTGTTTTGCTCAAATGGAATTTTCAAATTGACACCGATGTCATTCGAAACGTTCCTCTCTTTCTCTCGTAAATACGAATTCGCCCTTTTATTTCCCGCCATAAATATTTATTTTATTGGTAGGCGTATTTATGCGGCGATAAACTTTAATTAACCGATATTATTGTTTCTATAACGCTGAAACGCGTAATAATTTCTAGAAGCGGCGTAACAAGGAACGGTACCCTCGTTAAACTAATTTCTATGCTATTTCACAGAGTCACTAGGTTACCGTACAAATTGTTACCGACTTTAATAAACTAGTAATCACACAAAGTGCCACAGAGTAAATCACTACTTCTCTACAAGAAAGAGAATTTTTCTACAAATGGATTTCACACATCTCGATCAATAATTGATCGAGGATCGATGAAATTTAGGGATTCGACACCTTGAAAATACTTATACATTTTTTTTAAATTTATATCGAACCATACCTATACCTCCTCTATACCTAATATAAAACTGAAGATGACTTTCCAAAGATGTGAAACGTTTTAACGATTTTCGAGTGCCCTTAATAAAGAAATAGGACCCTTTGAAGATCCTTACGATATCCAAATTACAATTAAAACAATGGAGTCCCATGTCCGCCTCGTCCGACCGTAACGAAATAGACGAACGCTAATTTTCCATTAGTCAAAAAGCAAATTTACATTTCATCTGATTGTCACCCCCGTACGTATACGGCATCTTTAAGTTTCGTGACTTTCCGAAAACGTTTCCAAACACAGTAATGAAATAAACAACAGGAATTAATTAAATATATGTGAAAATAATTTTGCCGCCTACGAAATTAGCCTAAGTTGACTTTGATTGAATTGGGAGTTTCGATCATCCAGCGGCGTGCGTTTCCCCAGAAAGAAAAACACCACCCTCGGTGACCTTACGGAATTCTTAGAAATTAAATTCTTCTCCTATTGAAACAAAAACCACAAACTCCAACTACCGATCCATTTTAATGGAAATATGAGCAAAAATTTGAGTCAACGATGTAACATTAATTTTGGTAGTCACCGAGTTAGAAACTTTTGCTCATCAAATCGTTTCGCCGCTAGGCACTACCACGTCGTGACAGCCATCCTCGCCCTTAGCACGATGCAACAAAACTACTCATGATATCCTTGTTAGATGCCATATTAAACTGCTAGAAAATCGACTGTTATGATGATGTGTGCTGTTTTATGTTTGTTTTTTTGTAGACTGATGGTTCTTACTGCGCAGCTCTTGTTTAGCTCCCATTACTTATTAGCGCCCATTACTTATTTAACATGGAATAAACGTTCGAATGTCGTGTCTAAGATACTGTTCCAAAGAGCACATTTTTTTTTCGGTATTTCTGTGTTTAAGGACAGTTTAAGCACCAATTATTCTTTATCACAATCCGACCAGCCCGTAGGGGCGTTCGGTGCAGTTTACAGACACAGCTAAAGTATTTCTATAAAAATCTCTAAAGTTTGCCTTACTACCTATTTAACAATTAAGAAAAAAATTCCATTCTATGGGCCATTTTAATTTAAATCAAGCATTTTCTCAACTAAACGATATGGATATTGTAATAATTGTCAATTATCACAGTACAGCAATAAATTGCTGGCGAGGGGAACGCAGCCACATTTTCCATGTAGAAGAAAAACTTTTGACAATTTAATTTCATACTGTAATCACAATTCCAGTAGAACATTCTCTTTTCTATCCCATGGATTGGTAAAATTAAAACTTTTACCCTTGTTCACCTATCAGTCAACACAAAATCCACTGGATTTCACTAATTATCCTCCGCAGGATCCAGAAGTTCCCGAAAAAATTTTTTTCTAAGGTTCTTCCCTATTTTCGACGATACGATTCCTCGGTCCTGACGCAATTCCCTCCATGGATGAGAATCAATCTTTCCATCCCGGTCTCCACCACTGTTATTAGCAGTCAACTTTAATGGAAACGGTGCCGGTATCAGAAATAAAGCGAGAATATGATTGGTCACTTATTTAATTACGTTCATCTATCATTTGCTGTCGACAATGGCTGACTTTGACCGATTGACTTGACTCTTTATATACGCGGAGATTGCATGCGATCCGCACGTAAGTATACGTGTGAGTGTGTGTACGTACGTTAGGCGTCCTCTCGCTTTTCTTTTCCTTCGATTAATCGATGATCGGGTCCCTGTGATTTTCCAATTAGCGCCACCCCCGGTAATTAACCGGTCTCGACCGTCCTTTCCGCGCTGATTACCCTTCGATGAGGCGGAAAACCCGTGGAAAATAAATAGGTTATCGGAAGACGCGCACACGTACCCCACATCCCTCTGATAGACCAACTAATATCTCCCTGATTAACAATAATAACCGTGGGGCACAATTTATAGAACACCTGTCTGTAATTTGCCGGGCATAATTAACCCTACCTTACTTGTTGATTTTGCCAATGTTCTAACTTTATATATTAGCTCGGTATTTGGGTTCGCGGCTTCCTCTCAACTTCCAATTGGAGAGAGAGATAACGTTTTGTTAATAATAGATGGAATAGATGGAAGTTCGTGGATGGTTCAAGGTGCGATTGTTTACACATCTGATATTCAAAGGGGGATCATGGTAATATCTTCTGCTTTTCATCTGGGACGATTTAAACAGCGGATGCACCTAAACCAGGATTTATTTTTCCTTTCTTCCATCATAGCGACGTTTAAATATACGAAGTAGGAACAAAACAGGTTTATTGTTGTGATGACAGTGACAAAATTGCTTAGAATTTAAAGTTACGCTTAAATTTTAATTTATACCTCAGATTAAAAAATCGACCTTAACATGGAAATGGAAATAATAATTACGTAATTGTTATATTACGCGGTAAGGTATTTTTACGAGGTTAACAAGTAGTGAGCCTTTTTTTAAGCCCGTAATTATGTCATTCATTACTATCTGTCGCTGAAAAATTGATTTTATTGCTCACGTTTAAAAACCTTTTCTTGTGCGCACCTCATGGTTTTTTGGTTAATCAATTTCAAAAATTCATCAACTTGACACCGTATAATATGATCAACTGATTCTTATACTGCCATTTATTCCTTACATATACAATCTTAAAATAAAAAAAATTCTCAACTTTTCCCACAATCTCTATTTTTAGGTTAGGTTAGGTTATTAAGCAAAACAATTTTTTTCGAATCCTTGTCGCAGTCGTATACACCTTTTCAATATATCTTTAAAGAGGCTGCAGCTACCTTAAGCCAGATCTAATGGTACAACAATATGGAGAGTTTCTAAAAAGTTTATACTTGTCTTTTATCTCGTGTAAGAAGTAACCTATGAAATGTTTACAGTACTTTTAGCGTTGATTAAAGAGAATTTAAAATATATTTTAAAGAATTTTTGACAAAATTAAAGAAAATGCAAAGATCATACCCATCAGATAAAAATTTTAAAAATGACAGCAGTTTCAATGATGCCAAATCTAATGCCTTAAAGAAAACTCAGAAATTTCCACGTCATTTGTTCTATTCGCAACGTTTTAAATACATTTTAAAAAGAGTTGCAGCCACGTAAAGGAAAATAAGTCGCTTGAAATATTACTCAAAATGTATTGAAAGCACTTTTGACATATTTAAAGAAGTAAAAGGGTTTCTAAAGAACTTTCTCTAAGGAGTTACATCATGAAGTATAAATTTTTATGTATTACCAAGTGACTTATGGCAATTAGAGTTTGTAGACGAAATTTTTAAAGAAGCTGTAACAAGTTTTCTTTATTTCGGTAGTGAATGAGCTAAAGAATAAAATTGTAACAATTGTGATCCGCCAAGAGAATTAAAAAGTGCTTAAAATTTAACTCGAAAAGTTTTAAAGTTAGTTGTGATACGATTAAATTTTTTATTCATAACAATTGTAAAGAACAAATGTCACTTTAAAAGCAGTTGAAATTGTCATACGAAAAACAGGGTGTGTATAATAAAAAGGTAATGATGCTTGAAAAGAAAATGAGAAATTTCTAAATCACTCGTTACAACTTTAAGGCCCTTATGACATTTTTACAAAAGGTGTAGGAATTTTAATTAACATATTAAAAATGTTTTTAGAACAGTGCTGATTTTTTTCAAAGAAGCAGAGGAATTTAAAGAATTTAAAAAGACAGTAACCGACCGCAATTCCGTTAAAATAATATTGTTTAGCCCCATGCGTCGCACGGCATGACATCTTCCCTCGATTACGAAAAAATTCCCCTTCACTTTTCTCGGTGTACCATCCAGCCTGTCTTCCAGAAACGTACGTAGTTTCAATTAAAACAATAATTACATTAGTATATCCGAACCGGGAACGTTCACGAGAAAATAAAACAACGGCCACGCGTTCCTCCGCTTTTCTTTTTATAAATTTCCGCATACATCGCCGGATACGGTTTGCGTTACGCTCATCCTTGATCCGTTTCCCGGTACGTCCCAGGATCCGGTCGCGGGGGTCAGGAATGTGTGAAATAAAATTGTGTGAGGAATAAATGAAAATTAGAAGTTCGCGGTATTTATGAATAAATTTTCGACGTGGAATCCGCGTAAGGGTCGTTTCATATAATGTGTTTAAATGCATTTATCGAAGCAAACATTGCTTTTCTGTTAATTAAGTTAATGTGTTTGTACGGTTTTAATGGCAAGATGTTTTTAATACCCCTGAATCTTTTTAAATTTTTTAAAAATACGTTCGCATTACCGGCGCCCGAAACGTATGAGTTTTTTCTCCCTCTCTCGGTTTCGCAACGTGTCCCAAGGCTGATTTTCATCCGTGAAAGAGTAAATAAACATTAAAACAAAATCCGTATCGGATAAAGTGGAAGGAATTAATAGCCGCGCGCGTGTGTCTGTGTATATACTCGTATACGTACGTACATATTTCCTTGCCTACCAACGTACATATTTTTTAAAAATCCTTATAATCTTTTTAGTTAGCTAATACGTATGGCCCGGACCTTTTAATGTATGTTTCTAATATAGAGGATTAAATAATTTCGAAAAAAGGCCAGAGGCCATTTCCACCCTTATGTACGATGGAAATATCGAAATTCCTTCCTTTTCCCCCGCATTACGTCCGTTTCGCTCTCTCGCATGCTAATAAATAACGTATTTTAAGGTAACTTAATGTTTCAAATTAAGGGGTTGAAATTTTTCAGATGTGTATTTTATATCTCCATTATACCCCTGGCGGTTTCTCCTCGTTCTCCCTCTCTTATTTTACTTGCTTTATAATTAGAAATTAGCCCTGTTAATCCCTAATGGCCTTATGGATATTTTCGGACAATAATATGGCGGACTTTGGACCGGCAGGCTTCATTAATAAATTATCAAATTCGGTGAACATATCGGGCTGAAAATTCGGCTATTATTTCTTGATGAACACGTTTCGAATTTTGTTGTTTCTCCTTTTCAATTTTAATGAAGGGCTACTAATAAAGGTATCCATCAAATATTAAATTAGTGTAAGTATGTATAGGAATGTATTGCAGTGAATATTTCACGGCGGCGGGAAGTGAATTTTCGGAATTCCGAGAAATATACACGGCGAGATACTCGTTTGCGATGCAAAGTTTAATTGTTTATCAATAATTTAAATAGCGCCTTCAGGTGCTCATCGATATCCAATCTGTACACAAAGGGAAGTGTCTCATGCTGAAAATGATTAGCTGAACATTTGAAACTTTACACCAGCAGGTCCAGGAAAAAATTTAGGACTTCTTTTCCAATGGAATTTCAAAAAATTTATTTTTGAACAGTGTTCAAGTAGTTGGAAATTTAAAACTCAGCACGTTTGGTAGCTTAGGTTCCACGATGTCTAAGAAAAATGCTATTACAGCGAATTATATCGATGTTATCCCTATTAGCGCCCATAAAAATGTTAGTGACTTTATTCAGAACACTGGAAACGATCATTAAGTATTCATACTGATAGCATGCAAATTCGCATGTTAGAATTTTTGAGCAAATAGTAACATATTATTAATATTTTAATTTTTTTTTGAAAATTGCAAAAAATGTAAATTTTAAACAAAAATGCAAAAATTTCCAAAATCAAAAATAACATGCAAATCCTCATTTCTCTGGTATTATTCCTTAGAAAACTGTTTGTTTCTCAGTGATATTTGATTTCATTCTTCATTTTTTATCGTCATTCTCCAAATATTCATCAGTTCGCTGATGTGCTGCTAAATTTACAATGTGAAATTTGGGTCCAAAAAAATATTGCCTCATTAGTCTTCAATATATCATTTGCATTTCTCCTCTCATCAACCACGAACTCACACATTAGTACTTCTCATCATTTTTTTAAATTTTGCATCAGCCTGTGAAGATAAGTATGGAACTTAAGTGAAGTCCTTTAGGTCCTTAAAAATTTAACGTAACAGGTCGACGATAAGAACCCATCCTCGATATCAATTCCGCCTCCCTTTAGCGGGCTCCTCCGGCATCATCTTCCAACCCTTGACCATAAAAAGCGGCTACCATCTCTGAGGAGATCGACAACACGACCATTTCGGGGTTGCAAACTAACGAGGTCCTCATCAATCGTACACACTCGATAAACCCTTTATATGCATGCGATGATCGCGCTTTTCCATCGCCCTATTGAACACACGTTGATATTACGTCAATTGAGGCCGATAACAAGCTCCCGATTCGAATATTTTCGGTTTTATTTTTCCCATTTTTCGGATCCCTCGAGTGGCCTCGTTATGCGAGGGATCGTACGTGCGATCTCCACGAGGAAGTTTTTTTTATTCATTCGAATTCATTACGAAAATTATTATTCTTCTGCATTACGCAGTAAATCCAATCATACGCGAAACAGAAAGGGTCACATATTAAATGTAAAAAGTCTCAAAGAGTCTTTGTGGCAATCAGACTTGCACTTACTTACAGTTTCTTTAACAAAAACCATAAATGAGAATTTTCATTGAAATTTCAATAGCCACTGCTACTGCGCATGAACCATTCCTGTGTGAAACTCGCAGCTCATGCGCACCATTGTCATCATGTGGACCTTTAAAATATACGATCTAGGCCCATTTTAATATGCAATAGACTACTAGAAAATTATTTAAAAAATATAGAAAACTAGTATAAACTTTTATAACTGCAGAATTAAACTCGCAATAAGCAATATTAACAATGGCATGAGATGCAGTAAGTGAATTACAAAAATGCGTGAAATAATATTTTCTTGAATTTTCACTAATCGGTCATTTTGTTTAATATTCCCCCTATTTTTTGGGGAAAAATACTTTTAAACTAGCATTTAACGCCTTCAAAAATATTTAATAAATTATTTCATGCGATTATGGACATCATGGTCATACAATATTATTTCTGGGAGATTTTTTGGGAATGTCCACTCGCCTAACAAACACATGTTAACCTCCATTTACTCCAGAGATAATAATACAAAAATTTCACAGATCAATTCCTACCGCATTACCCTTATACATCCAAACAACACCCGCCGTTATTACCATTCCATGCTGTAACAGTAAAATGTTTTTGCTCGCTCCATGAGACCCTCCTAGCCTTCCACCCCCCAGAGTAATCGAAGGAGAAAAGGCTCGAGACTGATAAGACGAATTGTCGGTCGCATCACCCCCATGGAAAAAAATTACCGTTCGATTCCCCAGGGGCGGAATTGGCGTCTTCCAATTCCTGTGGATTCACGTGGAGGAGCGTCGCAACAGGCTCACAACCCCCTCGTCCTTTTTTTCCCGCCCGTTTCGAAGTTCTTGTCGTCTGGTCCCGTATGCGAATGAAATTGGATCGGGGGGGTTTATCTTAGGGTTAAGTTAAGTAAATAGGGGTAATTGTGGCGAATTCTATCAGTAACGTACATGGGCATTGGCACCTTCGAGGAGAGAGATAGGAAATTTTTTTCAAGTACCTGCTATCGAGAAATGATATACCAATTATTATATCAGTAATTTCCTTAAAGACAAAAGTAATGAGTAATAGGAAAATTTGAAGGTGTGTTTGCAAAAATTAATTTGCAACAGATATTTAGAATGGTTTTTCCTTTCAGAAATTCTCAAGAGTAAAGTGCCCTTTAAGGAAATTTTAAAAAATGGGCTTTTTCCAACCAGAAAGCCCACAGTCTAATGAGGTGATGGAAATTACCGTAACTTGCTTAGTATCCTTAAAAATATCGCTATGAATTCTCATTCTGTAATAAAGAGTATCTCTTTTAGATACCAAGGAATCTTGAAACCCATGAATTATAAAACATGCACGAAATTCGTTTATTCTCCGTGTAATCCCGCCAGTTTTTCTCCCCCTGTCGAACGAGTTCCTTCTCCCCGGCGATGAAATATCCGGCGAGATTAACGCCACACCTTTTTTCCTTGGCAAATTCAGTCCCCAATAAATGTTTACGATCGCAGGTCTGAGGAATTACTTAGACATCCCTCAATCACTAACTCCAATAAGGCATTTTTATGTGGGGGCGAATTATTTTTGGACGTGCGAAACGCACCAGCGGCCTTCCCTAGCACAGTCACTTACGCGAAAAGAGTTACAGAAAGTCTAAGCTTCCCAACAAGCCTGTATGAAATAACTACAAAGTTTGGTTCGATTCGTGAGGTTCCTTTGAACTTTATGAAGGTGTAGGACATTTTTAAGCGAAGGCGGATGCGGTGGTAATTTCGAAAATTCGATACTGGAATCGCGTGGAATGCCCTTCGACTGGCTGTGTAACGTGGCAATTTCATCCCTTAAGAGCGAAAGTGCGAATACTAAGTTAGTTTAATTAAAGTCACGTAGGGAACGTCTCGTGAACACCCGTGCTATAACCATTCTTCACACCACGGCAGCTTTTATTAAAGACCAGTGGACACTATGAACTATGTAGGAAACGTCGATATACCCATCTTCCGACTTTTACAGCATTTTAGCCTTCACGTTACATCACAGAGATTTTATTCTTTTTTGATGGGAGAAACGTATTAGACGAATGTGTGTATCGTGGCTTTACGGGATGATTTTTTCTTGTATTGACGCCTTTAGTAATAATAAAATTGTAGTAAAATATTTGTGTGTAAGGCTGATAGTATAAATCTATTATCGAGGGATGGGATCTAGGGGGCGAGATTACGCTCCGTCGTACGGTTTATTTGTTCTTATTTTCGCCTCGATCGGTCGCTTCCATCAGCTTATTACACTCCGGGTTCTCTTGTCGGAAATGGAAAAGATGGAGATTTCTATGGGCGCCTCGAAGAGTCCTCTCGGGGAAAATTTTAAAACAGGCGATATATGCATGCACACGGACGATTTCATGCTATTTCGAACGGTACGATGTGACGTTTTCATTATGTCGAGTGAAGACGAGGATTTCAACAGTACTAATATAAGTTTGTTGAAACCATCACGGTTTGTAGTAAGTTAAAATATTGACGAGTAAACTAAAACCTTCAGAAATATTAAAAAATTATCATTGTTTTAAAGTGTGCTATAAAAACCATTTAAAATACCCTCAAAACGTACGTATGCTACACGAAAAGTAAACATATTTTATCTATTACTTCTTATTATTTATTTTTTCCCTGGCCCTAAGCGATTAGATAGTGAAAAATGAAATTCTCAAGAGTAAAGAGCCCTTTAAGACGCGTCGAAGTAAAAATATTTCCAATGAAAATTGAAGGCATTTCATATGCTCGTATAGGTGTAGTATGTAGCTGTTTTTGAAAAAAATTGAGAAAAATTGAAATTCCCTTCAGGAAAAATCAGCCAAGATGACGATTACTGTAAAATCAATATGGATTCAATAGTAAATAAAGGGTAAAGTGTCCTTTGCCCTTACCAGATTTTTGCCAAAATCGCATGAATTCGAGTTTTCAGGGAATAAGGCACAAATACAAGTTTTCAGCACTTCCCTATTTATAATTTCTGGGAGAGAAGTCGACCACATATATACCTACACATAATTATACACATTTTTGGGAATCAAGGGAACTCAAGGGAACATTTTAAAATTTTTTTGTAACGGTGCCACGTTATAAAAACCAAAAACACAAGAGTTGTGCCTCGGCGCGAGGCACGAGTGAATTGAAACTCCTCGAAGCTGTTTACGCACGCCTGCGCGCGCATAAACACCCGACTAGAAATTTGGGTAGGCAAACCAGAAAACGTATCAGGTCCCGATCAGGAAGTGGCCGGGCATGCTCGCCCAGGATTACCTGGCCAGATCCTGGTCAGGACCCTATCAGGTAATGGCGAGGCATGCCCGCCTAGGATTACCTGCCCAGATCCTGATCAGGGCCCGAGTAGGCACTGGCGCGGCATGCCCGCCTAGGATTACCTGGCCAAATCCTGATCAGGACCCGACCAGGCACTGGCGAGGCATGCCCGTCTAGCATTACCTGGCCAGATCCTGATCAGGACCCGACCAGGCAACGGCGAGGCATGCCCGTCTAGGATTACCTGGCCAGGACCCGATCAGGCACTGGCGAGGCATGCCCGCGCAATCTATCATTACACCCATTATTCATAATATACGTATTATGAATGTGACAAAATTAAACACTGAGTGTAATTAAATGTGATTAAAGGTAATTAAAACTCTGTTACATTGTGTAAAAATCTAAGTAACAAAATATATTTATAATTTTCTGATTTTTCGAATTTTCTTAATTTCGAAAATCATCAATTAAATAAATCTCCGAAGTATTAACGCCGGAATAAAATAATATAAATTAATTTTGTTAATTATTTAGATCATTATCCAATATGCTCGAGAAGACAAAGGGAAAAATGTGTGATAACTGTGCAAGGCGAATTCGTGAACTTACTCACCAACGAGTTAGATTGTTCCTCGAGAGTCAAATTGAATTAGAGCGAAAAAATAGTGAATTTGGCATAACTACATATTTCAGTGTTAGTGGAGTAAACTCTTTGAATGACGATTACCGCGATAGTGACTAAGTAGTGCCGAAAAAGCAGTTGACGTAACATCATAGGAAGTACGAATTTGTAAAATTATTTCTATCTTTAATATTTTACTGACGCAGTTGTTGACAAAAAAATTTCGCAGCGCTATTAATTCGACAATACCGGCATTTATGATTAGCATAACGATTATTGCTTCCGGATTCAACGATTCAGGTAAAAGCGACCCTTCGTTCGTAACCTACTATTCCGATCAGTTTTTGTTCAAGTCTTGTGATGTGAAGTTCGCCGACGGTGGTTGGTGACGATGCATGATATTTTCTACGACTGTGATGAGGTAATTCATTTACTAAAACGTGAATATTTGTTAGAAAATAATTATTTCTCAATTTACAGAAGACTCTGACATTTCGAGATCCCCACTGGATAAAAGCAAGCAGGTGAGGGCTTTCTCTTCTACATTAAAAAATCCAAAAGATTAGAATGGGTGCATAAAAAAATTGGTTTTTGTTGTATTTTAACTTTTTTTGCGATTCTTTGTATTTGTACTGTGTTTTTTACTATATTATCACTTTATTATTTTATCCTGTATATATCGTTTATATTTCATGTGTTTATATTTGTTTATTTTATTTATTTTATTTATTCATGAATTATTATTCTTTAATATGTTTGTGTTTGTACTGTCTCTTTTGTATGTCGATTTTTGGTGTATTTATTATATTGTGATATCAATAAAATATTGTATAATATAAATTAAGTTTTCTTGACGTGGACCCGGTCAGGTCTTCCTGACCAGGACCCGGTCGGGATTGCCCGTTTAGCACCCTGTAAGGACTGTAACGCAGATGTCCCGTCGGGTCCTGATCAGGACGACCTGACGTGGACCCGGTCAGGTCCTCCCGATCAGGACCCGGTCGGGATTGCCCGTTTAGCACCCTATAACGCCGGCCCGATCGGGTCCTGGTCAGGATGACCTGACCGGGTCCACGTCAGGTCGTCCTGATCAGGACCCGACGGCACATCTGCGTTACAGTCCTTGCCGGGTGCTAGACGAGCAATCCCGCCCGGGTCCTGGTCGGGTACAGGAAATAATTTCTAGTCGGGCATTTTCACATCTACACTACAAAAGTACAAAGTGAGGATGTTCGCGTTCGTTTGGTTTTACAGGAGTTTTCACCCCAAGAATTTTAGTTGATTATAGCTGAAGAAATTAACGGGGTGTTGCAATTTTTATGAAAACGTACCGATGGAATCATTTTGAGAAAAATGAACACACGCTTAAATTTATAGAAGTAATGGAAAAAAACATTATTTTGCACTGATATAAAAATGAATGCAGAAAATCACATTGTAATAAACTATATAGAATAACTGATCACGTGAGAAACATTTTAGGTGGTATGAATCACATAAATGATCCCACCCTTAAAAGAGCTTCTGCTTACATTTTTTACTCCACAACATATCTGAAATATGTGAAAGGTGGCATAATCAAGATTTCTACTCGCTTGCCTGCTTCTACATGTCAATGTACTAAAGGTAACAATTTATTATATGTACTGATACGCCTTTTACTTTGGTGAAATAAATGAATGAATACAAAATCGACAATAAACCCTCTGGTGAATTTTTGGTTGCGTGTTAATTTCTCGGAAAACCGAGTGACACCACAGTGAAGCACAAAACGATCGAAGGTATCCCCACGAAGACCCTCGTTGAAACTCGCTCCGAAATACAAATTAATGTTTACCTGTAGGCGTTATCAAGTTGTTGTTGTCGCACTCGCATATTAATGAATTTATAATTTCGCATTTCTTTTTATAATCAAGCAAAATCTCGCTCATTTAAAAGAAGACAAAAGAAAGAGCAATCCTTTGATGTGAAAATCGCAAACAGAAAAAGGCAGAAACTGATAAATACGGTCGCGGTAGAAAGAGAGAATTTTTTAAAACACACACACAGAGCGAGCTGGAGGGGGACAGAGAGAGAGAGAGAGAGAGAAATAGAGGCCCGAAGCAGTTCTTTAATTAAAAATGGTGAAAAATCAATTTCTAAAAGGTATTGAAAACACCTGATTTGGAAGAAATTAATTGCTAAAAAGCTTTGCCGAGTCAAAAGCGCAGCGGCGCCCTTTATATGTTTATTAAACAGTCTTTTGCGATTTTCACTACATGCCGAAGGGATGCCGGAGCAATGCCGCCGCGACGCTTTAAACTTGTATTAATTAAAATTTTTCTTCTTAAAGGAAAACGCACTCGCAACATTTTTCCTGCGCCGCCAGGATGAAAGGAGCTAAAACCCCACGATCCCATGCGTGCCCACATTTCGAACCAGAAAGTATTCCTGATACACAAAATAAATCGTAAACAGGAAAAGTTCTCCGCATCGTCTGGTCCAATTAATAAATCAATTTGGTGCCGTAATCCTCGTCCTCTCCCGATGTCCTTGATGTAATTTCCGTTGTAAAGGATATACGACGCGATAACCAATTAATTACCTAATCTTATCCTATATCAACCCTTTAGGTGCAGGGCTAATACAAGTCTGCTTGGACCAATGTCATATATCAGGAGATCCTACAGGACGGTGAACGAGACGCCGGACAGGATCAGGAAGCAGAGGCGTATAGAGGGGATGTTTTACAATTTTAGGACGGCTCTTTACGAAGAAGCGATCATCCTTACGGGGGAATAATCTGGTTTAATTACGTGAGAAAATTAGGAACCCGAAGTGACCCTTGCGAGAATCAGGAATCTTTTGGAAAAGATATAATCACGGACGGAGAAATCGTGACGTTTACAGATTTGAGATTTCAGAACTCGCATATGTAAGTACACAAATATTTTGAACGAAAATAAGATTTCAGAACCAGAAAACTTTGAACCGATGTAACATGAGTGGCCGAAATTCGGTTTGGACCCAATGAATTCTGCGAAATGAATCATTAGAGACATCACTGGTCTCCAGGACCACGTAGGATACCACTCATAATTTTTCCTCCAACTGTCTTTTCGTATATTATGTTTACTCGCTGTATCTAACTTGTGTTAGGCAAATTTTCTAAGCCTGCTTGTTTTTCCTCCACAGCGCACCCTTTAGAGACGCTTCACGTCCCTAGGAGTACTATATAATTTCAAAATTGGTCAAAACTGTCGCGTTTTGTGTTTCAGAAGGACGAATCTTCGAACTGAGATCACTTTAGAAATAAAAGATGATGGAATATGATGATTTCAAGAAAAAAATTACAAATTGTAGCAAATCTAAGGATATCATGTCTGCTAAAATAATTTTGAAACATTAATATCTATAGAATTTCATCGATACTCGATATTAATAAATATTTACGGTCTATATAGATCCTGAAATTCATAGCTTAGAGTTCGAAGGGGTACAACGGGATACTTGAACAATTTACAGGAAATATCCTGGAATTCAGGATAATTTCGAGATAATAAAAAAGTTCTTACGTTTTAAAATAAAACTTGACGCGGTCTCCCGAATTTTGAGATCCCACGGCGCCCCTGCGTGTTTGTAATTCCTGTATACATCCGAAGGACCTCAAGGATTATTGCCTTATTGGAAGGATGGCGTGCCCACTATGCGTACGAATCCTTTTAGATTCCTTAGTAATCCGATACTTGATATAAAGGCAGAGGATAGTGCCTTTGTGGAAACTAATATACTGCGATATCAGGACGGTTAATTGATTCATTTAAAGGGGAATCGGACGGGAAAATTTTCAGCTATTGTTTCGACCTTTTGACGAAACGACGCCTTAATTAAAATTGATAAGAAGGATTTACGGGAATATAGTTTCTGCTGTCGACCGTTAACGGTAGATGGCGTTTAGTTTATGTGTGGTGGTAGTCGAAGTACCACGTTAATAAACGTAATAAAAAAATCCAGGGGTGTATTCGTAATTCCGACCCATTATAATCACGAAGCTTCGGTATACGGCAATAAAACGGATCCCACGTATACACGTATCGTACTTCCGTTAGTCCCGAAATATATTAGCAAAAATAAAATTAATATTCATTGTGTAAACGCGAATAAGGATTTTTTTAACCGCGTGTGTAAATTTTTGTGTTGTACGTCGGTATCCCGAGGAATAAAATATATTATGCCGCAGAATTAATCAGTATTCCAAAAGGGCACACAGTACGTTCGCAATTCGAAAAATAATGGCCTCGAACTACACGTATAATATGTAGATACAGAAAGTAATTAAAAGAATTTAATGTCCCAAATATAAAACTCGCCCTTGTACGGGAGATACACGTTTATCCAGGGACAGCCCGAACTGGGAAAAAACGGGAACGAAGCGTAATTAACCTACAATTTTATTCTAACGACCGAAAACAAATGACGTTGTTATTATGATGCAAACATCGTGCTCTAAAACTAGGTTTTAACCAGTATATCGTTCCCATATTACAATAACACACTATTAATCCACGATACGTACCACTATTCTACCGTCTTCTTGACTTAATATTTTAATTTACATTTTACTATTCCACATGGACACGTTATACAAAAACGTGTCGAATTAGTACCGATTTTGTGTCCAAATTAGCTAGAAAATGTGACGCCACTAATCAGTCATTAAGCATATCACCCCCTCCCCAAATTCCCATTCTCACCCCCAATTTCAATATTTTTCGAGCCATCCGAGAGTCTAAACCATCACTATGCAGAGATTCAAATTCCTAACTACTAGAGAAATTTTTTTTAACTTCAGTAAATGGAAGTTCTAAGTTATAAGATTTTCTTGGACTACCTTGGAGCCCCTAAGCTATAAGCGTGCAAAGTTTGAAACTTCTAGCTATTCGAGCGGTATTAAATTACTTGTATTTCGATAACTAGGTGGAATTTCGGGATTTGTTGGATCTCCATGACCGTGTGTATGCTTCAACTATAAGTGCACTGAATTTCTAATCCCTGGCACTTCTACAACACTTGTTACTTCTGGTTTCTATTGCAATGCACAGTTGCGATGTGATAGCAGTTCTAAAAGAGTACAGTACACCCATAGCTGTTATCTACTTAACAAAATATTATTATTAAATCAATATTAGTTAAAAAAATTAACACCACAGGCTAGTGGTGTAAATTTAACAGAATAGTTCAAGGAATAATGATCGGATTAATAGTATTGAGAACGTAAACGGTGATTTCGGAATTTTACTTTTCACCTGTTTATTACAAACTCACACCCATTACTGCCCTTTAAGCTAACTAAAATTGTTACACTAATTAATTACACAATTCTATCAAATTTCGGTTGATTCGAGGCTTCGCGCCTCCGCTGAGCGGCGAACTTTAACGTGAAGTGCTCCTCCCTTTTCCACGTCTTTCCCGCAACAGAAATATCATAGTTTCTCCCGTGGCGTTACGTTACGTTTTTCCTCCAGGAAAATGAGTTTTAATGTTCGTTTCGCTAATGAGCAACACAACTAAAACTTATTACCTAAATAGCATTTAAAACGCGTTTAAATACGATGCCCGGCTCATGTTCCACGTTCTCGACTCGCTACGATAAAAATTCTCGACGGGAATAAGGAAAATAAGTCGGGATAACGAAGACTGCGACGGGTTACGATGAACAATTCAGTTAGGCCCGAAAGTCGGGCTCTTTAAGAAGGGTTTTAAATGTCTTGAAACGTTGAAATGATCGGGCATACAAGGTTGACCAAATTTTACTCCTTCAAAAAGTGAAATTTGCGTATATCGTGTAATTCTGATCCATCCGGGAGTCCAATGTGTAACCGCGTCATGTTTAAAGCTTCTAAGACTGGAAGAATGAAATTTACCAGCACTTTTGGGATATTTCTGGACATATTCCACTGCCAATGCCATAGCACTATGCATTAGCTGCTTCGATATTGAAACGCACATGTATATTTCAGTTAATCCAATTGAATGCCACAAATTAAAATTAATTAATCGTCCTGCATACGCCGCGCAAAGTTCAATTTGAATACCAGGATTATACACAACCGTTTTGCCATACTCTGCCAACTTAAATAGACACAACATACACATCGAGTCGTATCTAACAAAGCAACCCTAACAAGCTAATTAGCCTTACACCATTACACGCATACGTACGTATCTATATTATTTCCTGTATTATACGGTCTGAAACATTTTATATTCAGCCCGATTCGCCCAGAAAGTATTCAAACGGATCTCTTTTAAAACAGTTGCAATACAAAGAGATACATACAAATTGTGTATTTATCGGAAGGCGAAATCAGCATAGCCCGTGGAATCCTTCGTCCTGATAAGGATATTCCGAACAGGATATAGTGGGGACACTTCCTGCTGTCGCCTCTAGACCGCATTATGGACGATATCTATAGCTCAGCGTAATCCAGAGGCGTACAGACGTGCGAGACATTCGAATATATCTGGGATGGATCTTCCAAGATATCCGAGGAATGGAGGGTTGTGTATTTTTAGGGGGGAATCGTCGGAACTTCCATAACCGGCCTGTCGTGGACTAGGAAAAGCATATAGGCAGGTCAAGAAAGGTATTAGTATTGACTGCCCATAGTAGATAGAAATTTTTGTAACGTTTTCGTATCGAAATGTAGTAAAAATCCATAGAAAAATGCGATTTGCACAGTCAAGCATTTTTTAAAACTTTCAAAGTAATTGCCCTTTCCCATGCTGATCTCCGCGCATCTTTTGTCGCGGCTTTGCTCTTCTCTTATTCCCTAATAACGAGTCGGTTAAAAAGGGCTTCGGTGGAGTTCCTACGGTAACCGTCCCTGTGATGTATTCAGAGCCCGAGGCGCAAACTTTTTCTTAATTTGTTATACATTCAGAATGAGAAGTTAATGCATTCGAAACGAGAAATTGACATCATGCATAAGCGACAACGCAGCAAAAGATTAAGCATTAATAATGACGACCTAGTCGAGTAGTGTATAAGTTTATTACAAATTTATGGACTTAATGAAGTTCAAGATTAGAACCATTTATCACATGGAGGCAATAATAATATATATGAGAGTTTACTTTCCGGGATGAAGTATAAGGCGTATGTAGAAGGAAGGGAGAGAGAGAGAAAGAGAGGCGGAGGGAGATGCGATATTTGTCAGAAGAACGTCGTCGTTTCTATCTTTTGAAGTTTCCTGCCTGCCGAGACAGCAATATAAAGTTTGTATCAAGTAAACTTATGAATATAAGGAACTACTTTCGCAGAAATGAAATCCATATCTCCGAACTTGTTGTATATATTTGATATTTGTCGTGCCCTACTTGATCCCTTTGGCGCAATTGTCTTCGACGGAGACGGGGGAGGGGCGAGGGCCCGGATCTCTCTCGAATTTAAATTAAATATTTCAGTTGTTCACATTAACGAGGGGAGTTCTGAACGTGAAAGGTCGATGGGATTAATTTCGTATTAATACTCTTGAACATTTTACTACTCCAGCTGAAAAATATCCCAAGTTTGGAACGTCGAGCGATTTCCGACCGCCTGTAAGTATAACACTGCATGAAGGTTTCGTAAGAAATGCTCTTCTGCCTGCAGGTATTGAAACGACTGAAAACAATTCGTTCTAAACGTCGCACAGATTTATACGAGGCGTTAGGGAAATAAGTAACTTAATTTTAACCAGACTAGACAGTCAGGGCGAAAGTAAGGATCAGATTAAGCATGTACCCAGGTCCTCCAAGTTGGAAAGACGGAGCAGCATTCCATCCTGCCATCCCCTAGTTAAATCATCTGTGAAAAGAGCAGAGGAATTATACACAGGCATTAAAAAGTGTATACGTAAAGCTGCAAAACACTCCATAGGAACTAAACACAAAAATCGACATAGCCAACAGATCGGCGGAACAAAGACGTCGAAGACTTGATAAAAGATAAGAAATGGTTGTACCAAAAATGGGCGATTAGTGAAGACAGGAAACTCCACGTGATGAAATGGGTCGATGTATTGGAGGGACTCAGGTGATGATGCCATGGATTCCAATTAACAACATTAGGAAAGACGACGAACATAAGACGAATCTACGACCCATTAGCACACACCAGCACTGTTCAATGAAGATCGACAGGAGTTTAAGTGGAAATCTGAGGAGACTTCGACGTAGCCCCAATTACTGTAGAAGGAATGGAAAAGTTTCTCTACGAGACGAAAAATGGGAAATCTGCCTGACTAGAAAACATCCCATTAGAACTTATAAAGCACGAACCAATTATTCCCAAGGAAGAATCGACACTACTTATGAATATACTGTTAGTAAATGGACAAGATGTATCTACAGAGTGGAACGCTGACCAGCTTTCTTCAGTTTCTAAAACTGCCTTAAAGTACTAATTAGAACGAATAGAAGTATATCTAGGGGATGCTGAAGAAGAGAGCGCCTTTAAAACAGGCAGATATTACGTAGACAAAAGCTTCACGTTAAGGGAGCTTATAGGGAAGAGAATGGCAAGAAATTCAGAAATCCATTTATCATAAGTAGATTTAGAGGAAATCCTATGACAGTGCACCCCTGTTCTGACTTTTCAAAATGTTGGAGGATCCCCATTCTACAAGCGAAGGAGTGAATTTCTTCTCAGTAGTTTGGAGTTTCAAGTTGGAAGTACAAAGCGAAGTGGTTTGTTGAAAATTCGATTAACTAATTAATTAATTTAATCTTTCAGATTTTTCTCGATCGAAGCGAAGGCGCCTTCGCCATTTCGTCGAATCGCAACGTCGATTAGTAGTCATTATAATTTATTATCGGAACAGGGATGACAGTGTGAAAGTTTTACGTCCAAGCAAGTGGACGAGCGATATGAGTTCCTTTTGTACCCCAACTTCGTCCTGCTATATTTTCATCTCGTCGTATAGTTTATATTAACAACGATCACCGGGTAATAACACCTAGAGGGAAACAGTCCCAAGTCCCGTTCCGAAAACCTACAAACACATTTCCTCCCCTAATAATCTCCCCCACGCCCCCGTTTGTCCATCATTCCTCCGAACAACAAATCCCTTCGAACCCCTTTTAATGAAAAAGTTCCAATAAACCGCCGAAACATCGAACATTCTTGCGCCCCCGCAACCGTCAATAAGCCACCGATATAAAGAGGATTAGGGGGGTAGATTTTCTTATAGCGCCCCCACCCTTGCGTCTCCCCCCCTCGGACAGACACAATCGACGATCGCATCCTTCCTGCTCACTGTCCAATATTTCCGGACTCCGGGGCGATCGTGGAGGAGTTTTTACGGCGGGCCCCCCCATATTGGTCAGAGGAAAGTTGAGAGCAGGGTTATCGGGGATGTGAGGGGGGAGGTTTGGGGGAAAATATATTTCGCTATGTTTATTGATATTGAATAGTTTGTCTTTACTGTATAGTGATCTCTAAAATGGCTGGGAAACTGGAAAACAAAGTAAAGGAACAGCAACAACAGGCATACATCACCTGGAACAAAATCAGGAAATGTTATATTAGGAAGCTCTGATTGAATGAGTCCGGAAAATTTAAAACGCTCTAAGCTGAAATGAAACACTTGTATAAAAATACTTTTAAGTTGAGAAGAACCAAAAGTATTAGAGATTTAATGTACTTTGGCTGATTTGACCGAAATCGCTTTAAACGAAAAACCTCACTTCACTTTTTCCAAACATGTTTTAAACGTGTTAATAGCAACACTGTTTCAGGAAAAGACAAAATGTAAAAGACTCGTATACATGCCTTGTACACACACCTCGTCGGTCTCGTCTCGTGACGCTTTGTATTGAATTAATCCTCAGGACGTAATCTGTGATAAGAAAGCTAGCTTTCAAAGAGTGTTAAGAATTTCTTACCACGGATTTTCAAGATATACCATTACATCGATATTTACAGTGTTGTAACGGTCTATAAGATATGCGAGAATGGTCGAAATTTCCTTGGATTTTATCAAGAACTACAATTCACACGTAGTGTTATTTTCATAGGCAGTTTTCAGCCCCTAGAGACTGCCCAAGCATTTTAGGACACCTTGTACGTGCGCAGATGTCGCACATTTTTCGTGTGTACCTGTAATCTATTAAAGTGTAAACGTCAATAGCTACCGTGCGTTCCCAAAAAAAATCTCACAATATCCAAAATTTAATTCTAGGCTATACATCGTTGCCACATCGATGGAAAACGATCCGCGTCCGTTTGGGCGAAAGCTAATATTCGTAGTTGTATATCGACATGTGTGAAGGAAACGCGACACATCAATGAAACAATAATGCGACGCGGACTGCTTGTGCGTCCCATCATCATCGGCAATATTGCGTGCAACAGGGCGAGAATACACCCTTGCAACAGCTGATAGCGCTACAACAACGTGCGATTCCCTACACATACACACGAATTATTAATAAATTGTCAGTTCAATCGTGTGATTGGATTTCGCCGCGTTCGAATGCGACGCGTTACGGCTGTCGATATTTTATGCGTTTCATTGGGAAGATTTTGCGACCACCATGTACTGAATAATTAGTATTAAAATGTATCATTAATAATCCTCTCTCTAATAAGATCTCTAATATAATGTGATAATAACATATAGTAGTAATGATAGAGGCAGGACTTCCATACCTTCTTAACCTGCGATGAATTCTTCCACCCCTTGTATCTTGCTATGTATCCAGAAATATCCGTTCCCGTTCTCTTGATACACCTTCGTTCCTTTCTCTAGCATATCTCGTAATACCTATACCTCCCTTTAAGCAATTCATTTATGCTCCCCCAATATTGCTCTTCCCTTGAAGTGTTGCTCCCCACAATTCACACCCTTAAGTAAAGAATTGATCTGAAAATGGCATTGTATAATGTACTTTATTTCACCATCTTTTCCTGATATAAAACAAGTGCCTTTGGTGTTATACTCCTGTCTAAGTACTATTAGTTTGCCATTGTCGAGACAATTATTTTTATTTTTAATATAAATGTCTCCTTCCCCAAATCTCTTTCGCTCGAAGTCAATTTGTAATCTTACGTTGAAACACCGATCCGATCCCCGCTCCTCTTCGATCAATCAATCAATCAGATTCGTCGTCCTTTAAGGGCGATCTCGCTGCCACCCTTTCAGGGTGTTTTAGGGGAGAAAATTCGCCCCGCGGCTTTACGCATCCCTTAATTTATCCTAATTGTTGTCAGTTTCCAAGGTGACGTCTCCGGCATTATTATTATCAATAGATATGATTATTATTGATGAAGGCGCCATCCCCGATTCCTCGCAGGAAGTTGAAATCTGAATTTTAATTGCCGTCGGGCCCGGAAAATATCCAGAGCGAATTTTCGATGGTAAAACAGCACCTCTGTATTACGGACACGTGAACTAAGACATGGAAACGTACATGTGGATAAGGTTTAATTAAATAAGTCAATGCAGTCAAACTTCTTGACTGCTGACCACATAACGACAAGTCTCCAATATGAACACCTCTGTATTACGGACACCGTCTTTATCCCGTTTATGTTCCTTTAGGATGCTGATATGTGCTTTAAGAAAATAATTTCAGTAAGGTCACAAATCGTGTTTATTTCGATGCCCCGATCCAAACTTTCTTTCAATTTACCCATTTTCCGGAGTTTCCGAAAATTTTAATGGTCATGCGCTCTGGAGAAGTGAAACCCCGGCCCCCATGTTCCTCAAACTTTCTCCTACGATTGCATCTCAATTATCCATCGACCATATTCAAACTTCGACAATAACAACTTCTTCGCTGCTCGCCCTCCTCCCCCTCCATCAATTATTCAGGAAGATTTTCTAATTATAAATTTATGAACTCATGCTGGGGACTTCGCTGATTAGATTGGGACCAATTTTTCTTTTCGAATTAAAAAAAAGTTGTATATTTGATGAGTGGCGTTCAATTAGTCCCGCCTAATTGGCTCTCCAGGCGGGAGCGCGTTCGATCCCGTTCTCTCCGACTAGTGCTAAGACGAATAGGCTAAAATGCTTCGAAATGTTTGCGAAAATCGAGTTTTTTCGAAATCTGACAGCGTTTTCCATAAGGTAAACTACCGTTTCTAACTATTTCGACGAAAACATCACATGAGTACAGTGTGTTGTAGCTCCTCGACTCGGAAAAATTTTTTCTTCAAAATTCAATCACCGTAAGTTACCCCTGACGCTTTTCCAACGCCTAATTCAAAACAAACGCCAGCATCTGATTCCATCCCTGACGATGGGGATCAATTACTCATATATTGATCCGCAGCAGTAGGCGCTGATTAGCTATTCTCTTTAATTTCCTCTTGCAGTTCCGATGCTCTACGCCTAATCCTCTCACTCGAAATATTGCTTTTAGAAATTAATTTATTCCATTACCAGTCGATTCATTAATATTTCATACAATCATAGTCGGCGTGTTGCTTTCCGAAGCTCGTTCTTGATCAAAGAATTCCGACGCGAGGCGCCGTTATCGGGCGTTAAATATTAAACGACGCCATCGATTCGTACGTGTCGTTATCTGACTTAAGTTGTATAAGAGCAACGGCATACAACCACCCTATTATAGTACGAGCGATATAGTCACTATGTAACTACCCAAAAAAAATCCTTTAGTAAAGTAGGACAACTACCCTTTCTACAGTTGACTGATGTGGAGTAACGAAGCTTCTATATGGGATTATACCTTGGGGGAAATTTTAGAGGCCTAACCTCTAAACTTCCTATAGTATTGCTCTATCCAGGGCAGTGAATCAACCCTGCTCACCGCAGAATTCGGTGACACTCTGATCGTATTTAAGACAGATACGGACACCATGAATCCAAGAAGAAAACATGGATGATCAAAGAAAAGATGACGTTAAACTCTTGAAACAGCGAAGAATGTTTAAAGCAGATTCCAATCATCGTATGCCCTTTCATTAAGTCATAGAAGAAGAAAAATATTTCCCGGAGAAAAATGAGAAGAAATAGAATCCCTAAATGCTCAACATGACTCCTACAATGTTCGTAGAATCTAAAGAAAGTAGTAAGAGAAAAATCCGAGAGTACTGACGGATGACGTGAATAAAATTACAACAGATGAAGGGTAAAATATGAGCAATTGAGAGAGATACGTAAGAGAATTATTTGAAGACAAAATAACGGATTGAAATATTTTTAAACACATTTGCAAGTCAATCCGTTAAAGTTTGAATCGAATAATCAAATTATTATCGATAATAAAGCCATAAATAAGCAATTATCCTAGAAAAAATTGAAAAATCTCTCAAGAACTTTCAAAGAAAAATATATACACAAAAGAATCTAGTGACTTTGAAAGACTTCACCTCCAGAGAGGTTCACATGTGCGTAAAGCTATGACTGATTAAACCATGATCGTTTAGCCCCTAAAAATTTACCCACGAGACTATTTTACACATATTCAAGCAATATCTTTTTATGTTCACCGTTTAGCTCGTCTCTTATTTCGACTCCATAGATTTACTCCTGTCATCAATTAACTCAAGATACAAAGCAGTAGCGTCAGACGTCCACCATATCTACATTGAAAGTAATGAAGCCATTACACCAGCACTAATTTACTTTCCTGTCCCTTAATGCCGTTTTGTAAATGTTTTTTCAACTTTTTGTGTTATTTACCGATTCGTTTTGTGTCTAATTTTAGCACGGAAGAGCTCCAAGTGAACCGTTGATTGATGTTCGGTTTTCGGCCCTTCAGCAAACATTCCACGGGCTAACCGAGGAATCCCTCCAAAGAATTTGACTGCATCAATCCCGCGGATGTTTGGTTATCAGCATTGATTGAGGTAATTAATAAAACAGGAATTAGACGGGTCAGGGTATTTCGAAAAGGAAAAAGGGTGTTTGTGAAGGAAATCCAGGCTAAAAATTGATGAATCGATTGAAATCTAGTATGGATGAAGGTGAGGTGATTGGGTATATCACGGGATTCACTTTAGATCGATTAAAGTTGCTTATGCTTCAATTTACATGGATTTGAATAATATTGGCGCATTCGCCAAAATTTGCTATCGGGATTGGTGTGAAGTGAGAGTGATTCAATGGTGAGCCTCGTATAAGAATTTAGAGATACTGCAATCACCTTTTAAGAATGTATTTTCAATACCACCTCTTGAGTCAGTTTGAAAAAAATTAGTGCCCATACTTGCTTTAATAATTACGCACAAAGAAAGTAACAACAGATTCGTTCTTAAAATTTTCCATAGAAATGTTTTGACAACGGAATTATTATTAGAATTATTTTCTCGAGGCTACAATAGGTTGGTATCACTTCGTAAGAATTCGTAAGAATTTTCATTTATAAAATAGTTGTTTATGGGGTTCTTTATTGAAATTTCTACCAAATGGTTTTACTACTAAAATTATTTTTTCAGAACACTTATGGAAAAAATAGGGGATAAATATTAAATTTTGGGAATTTTTTTTAATATGATCTCCAGAATTAATAACCTTAGGGATAGAACTTATTCAAGAAACAGTGATATTTCTTGGGTTAATGTGTACCTAATTTTTAATTTTTTTTTTGAAGAAAATTTGACTAACCATTAATTGTTTAAAAATGTGGCAATCAATTTAAATTATTTATTTGTGAATTACTTTTCGTTAAATGTAGAGAATGAATGGTAACGCTGATAAAAATTTATCCCTTGGCGAAGCTTAGAGACTCTTGGACCTTGAGTTTTTATTTTTGGGATATTTATTTCAAAGACACTTTGAAGTGTATGAGACACTTTCAAGTTTAAAGATTAAACTTTAAATAATACCCAATTAGCGTCGGGACGTTTCCCCATAATCTCCAGTGACATTTTGTTATTAATATCCAGAGGAAGAAAATTAATCTTTGCGGTTTTCAAATGTTTCGCGCTTAACGTACGATTTATCAAAGGCCGTCTTGGGATAAACTCCTTTAATTCCTCGCTGTAAATTTCGATCCAGAATCACCATCAAACAAATGCAGGCATAACATTTTTGAGGGTTCCTGTTCGTAAACAATCGCGCTCTCGCGTATTTATGTGCGTCCCAGACGGGATTCATACAAACATTTTATATATTTTGAAAGATCTGTATCGGAGAGATCATAAAACGCGTGTTTCTATATGGACGGACCACCCACCTTTATGCTTAAACATTATTTTTACTACCGCTAACAAAAACTCCAATAATTAGAAGCCATGTGCAATGCAGGCCTTCGGCATGGATTTTTCGTTCCGTTTGTTGCTTACGTCTCATTTTCTATCGAATGGGAAAGGAAGCATAATTACGGGGGCCGTTTGAAATTTACCCCTTCGAGGATATCACCGCAATGGCACATTTTGGCACCGAACACCTCAAACGGAGGGACGGAAGGTTAGACCTGTATTTCGATTTTCTGAATTAACTCGTTTCCGTCTCGATTTTTTCCCCCGACCGGAATGATCTAAAGCGGAAGAAAGTAGAGGAAATTAACGGAACCTCGGTATATCTCGCCGCAAACATCGGCAAAAAACGACGACCAGGACGGTCTCACTTTTAAAACCGTAAATAATTCCTCTAAAGCGAATCCTCACATGTTCCTTTACGATTGCCTTATATTTATTTATATCTTCGGCTATATTATACTAATAATCCAAATCCCGGGCCATATGGGAGAGAGAGGACGTATCCCGGGTTATATTATTGCCGTGCGATTTCCGCTAAAGATAATGGCCGCGTCTTTTGAACTTTGATCGAGTTTGTTTAAATTGTCTGAACGTCCATTAAAACGCTTTTAAGGTCTCTTCTCCGGTCTCCTTTTTTTTTTCGACTAACGCAAATACTAGAATATGGAAGATAGTGAACGAGAGGGGGAGAGAGGACGGGAAAGAGGGGGAAGGGTGAAATTAAATTCTGCGATGCATTAAACGGACGCTGCTGGGATGGACCGGCGGATTTTATCCAATATGTTTTTATCCGCCCGGTGGATCTTTTATGGAATAGTTAAAACATATTTTTTTGAAAGAGAATAGTGAAGTAACTGAGAAATTTCCAATTTCGCGTTTAACGTAAAAATGTGCCAAATTGACTGAAAATAAAATGAGAACACTATTTTCAACAGTGACTTTGTTATTAAAATTCGATCTCTAAACTTCTGAAGACTTTCTGGATGAGAACAATTATATTAATAGGGCTACGTGTACAGGCTAAATAATAACTGGAATTTCTTAGCACCAATTTGGCGAAAATAAAATATTTTTAGTGTTTAATGTGCACAAAAGCAGATGATGAATCTAATGTTACCAATAGATCTCCTTTTTTCAGTTTCAAACAAACTAGGCAATTAAAATATACACCACCCTGTAGATGATTGTCTTAGACAATGATCGTTACATGTATACACAGCAGAATTGAGATAAACCTCCAAATTAAAGTTCTCAAAAGGCGAAAATGCCAGAGTTTCCAAAATTCCAATTATTGTTAGATTTAAAAATTATGCAAAATCAATAAAAATCACTAAGGTTAATTGAGAAAATTACACCAAATACGTAATTTCTTAAATTACGATTGTAATTTAATTAAGTAAAATAATTTTAATTTGTTTAAAATTTATTTCACTAATTTGGGCGGGATGTGCCAAGAAAAGCTTCTGGTATCGAAGATTCCATTGTGAGATTCTTCAAGAGTTCCACTGTTTTGTAACATAAAACAACATTTGTAAAGAAAAAAGCTGTGGATATTGAAAAACCAAAGGCGCCCCCAGAGATTCTTTGAAAAAATCTTTAAAATAAAAGATTTGGCTAAATCTTTTCCCTGAAAAAAATTTCATGAAGATCGCTCCATCGAGCTGTCAGAACTGTGGAACAAACGAATGTAATAGGCGATAGAACCAGGAATTAGAAAGACTGTACGGTCCCATAAACCGCAGGTATTGGCCGTCCACGGAAAAGATGAGAAGATGATCTAAGAAAACATCTAGAAACTTAATGTACAATAAGGGTAAATATAGGTACAAGATAGAGAAAAGTGATAAGGGCAGTGGAAAACTCAACAATAGTTGTAGACCCAATTCAATGGAATAACGCTTGTTGTCCTGAAATGAGGAGTACAGAACTGCTGTGAATGGCGCTTCCACACCTGCGCAGTTTATTTGGAGTTTTTGTAACCTTCTTGAGTAATATTACAAGTCTTAATCCACCCAAATAGGTTTTTTTCAACCGCAAGAAATATTTTATCATGCCGTTATTGACACCTTGGGGCAAAAATTACCTGAGGAGTCTCCCATGAAATTTGTTGCACGTATCAATGAATCAGTTATCCTTAACTTTTCCTCTGAAACGTTTCCATAAATGTTTCACTTAAGGTAATTCATCATGAATTACGATAATTTGTTGCCACCAATAATTAAACATTAACACCGGAATCTCCGAACTTAAAGTTCATAAAGAACTTCACACGTTAAACTAATAACAAATAGTTGATAAATCACGGGGAACAACAAAGTGGAACACATTAACGGATGGACATCATTTTCGAGACTATACACACACTAAATTTGCTGCACCGCATTTCGGCCGACGGGCGAGCATCAATTGCCCCTATTTTCACGAGGATGGTAGTTCAGTTTAATTTGTTTATAATATAAGTACGCGAAAGGTATCGATGTGCTAAAAGTTAATTCCGTTAATTCATAAATTTCTAAGTCTAAATTGAAATTAAAGTTTGTCTCAATGTTCACGAAGTAACCGTATCGATTTTACCCGGTTCCTATGTCGAATTTGCCATCGCCCCTCCTCCTGAATCTCTACGATACTGTATCGGTCTTCATATTTTCTACTTATTACGTCTTTCTGGGGTTTTCCTCGACTGTGGCAATAACGCCACTATCGTATTTATTGCTCCCGAACATATTTAAGGGATCGCATTAATTTTTTCCAACCCCCTCCGATTTATTATTATTATTGTCTGGCAGTAATGCGACTAATTGCTAATAATTTATTACTTTTACACTCATGCCTCGATTAATGGGGGAAAGTTCGGAATCGGGGGAAAATATTTACGATATTTCATCTTAATCGATGGGAGATGTTATGAACTTCTCCGCTGGATGTTTCGGTGGGATTAATAAATAACGAAAAATATACTAAAAACCGTAAAATCTTCGTGAAAACGCAATCGACATGCTCCAATTAAACAATTTAATAACGACGTGTTCTTTTGTTTTCCATCCTTATCTGATTGATATCTGTATTTAATCGAAGCAGGCGAGATTATGAATTTTCATTAGGCCGTTTCAGAAAATACGGTTAATTAGTTATGAGAAATTAGCCGGCTTAAGTCCATTAACGGAATATTTAAAACGTTATATGTAGTTATGTGTTAATAAAGTTAAATTAACCTTTGTTGTTTGTTAGTAATGGGATGCGATTTCTTATTGTTGTCCCATCATTTGCATTTATTTGGACGTCGTAATCGGTTAATATGAGAATTATTTATGCAGAAGCGATGAAATTTTAGTTTTTGCAAATAAATCTGACAAGTTTATTTTGATTTGTTTCTTAATTAATTTGTACATCCTGCTAATTGTGAGTAATTAACATGCAAAGGACTGACCATTATTAAAAGTTGTTTTTTTTATATCTGCTTAATTATAACGATACATCAGATGCTAATTACCAGGTACCACGTAGATCGATATAAATACAATCTTAGTTCTTCCCCCGGCATCTCCATCATTACCTAGTGGGCACCTCTCGATTTATTCCCCCGTCTCTCTCGAAGGTCCCTTGGATAATTTATGTTCAATAAAAAAACCCTCACTAATATCCTTTTAGAGCCATCAAAAGAAATTCAAAAATGGTGTTGATGAATGAAACTGACAATAAAATTGAAAGATGTTGCCCGATTCTTATGTGAAAAGATGGACCTTTAGCAGCAGTAAAACAAAAAATTAACAGCGCAGATGAGGGGAATAAAAGGAGAGGATTTTTAGGCGCCAATATTTATTGCTCCTAAATTTGTAGCTATAAAACGTTAGAGTTATATGTCAGGGGCGTAGCGCGACCCCACGAGAGAAAGAAACCTTACGCGGCGAAACTAGCCGATTCTTATCGATTGCGTTTGTTCCATACTTAAAGATTCTATCGTTACTTCATAATGAAGCGACCTGTATATAACCACATTGACATTATGTTACAAACTGTCTGTCAGAATTTCTCATCAGGAGCGCCACTGACAGTCAGTCGTAAAATATATTGCACGTCAATTACTAATCAATAAAATCAAATTATCTCGGCTTTTATGGATCTTTGTCATAGTTTCCTTAATGAGTCGGGTTATTACTAACAAAGTATTAAATTGTTGGGGCAAGAGATTGGAGTTTTTAATTACAAAGCGATGCGCACTTTCAAACTTCAAATAGAAATTAGATAGGTTTGGAAGCAGCTCGCATTAATCGTTTCGCAACTAATAAAACAGTCATATGATCAGATATTACATACCGTCATGTTAATTTATGATGTTTTAACGGTAAGCGGTACTTACAGGTGAAGCACATAAATTCATACAAGTAAGTACTTTCCCGGTCACCAAACAACTACGACTGCGCTAAGAACTGTCGTACAGCTAACGTTATGGCAGGTACGTTAAATCTGGACACATTGTGTTTTCGACCGCAAAAACCGGCATAATTTCCTACATCCATTTTTTCCCTCTCCTCGATTTCTAATCTCCCCACGTCCCGTCCTCTTCCTCCCGCACCCTTTCCAATTTTCCAATCTAAAACAACGCCTTTCCAGCTTACCAAAATGATAGTACGTCATTCCAGGACACACAGGACTATTAATAAACACAATAATAAAGAACGGAGCACAACGAAGGGACGTTCGCGTCCCTTAGATCCCCTTTTCAGACATGAACAACGTCTTTACAAATCATTAGTTATCCTTTAGCAAGGACCCTTTTCCTCATTTATTAATTAATCATCCGAACTTAACATATCGTGTGTATATATTAGAAGACTGATATATGATGTTTGGTCGAGCCGCCTACCCCGTTAATACGTTGATTAGTTATTAAATTTTCTTTCCGAAGGGGGGAAAGGGCGACGACGGACGTGTCGTTCGTGCGAGGGGTGGAAAACACTTTTCGCAGGTATTGAAGGAAGGGATGTAAAATGGAAAACTAATAAACTTGCATAAAAGAACTGTAACATTAATGAGAAAATTCGGAGTATTGTTTCAACTTTATAACATATACTCAAATTATTTTTTCTCCGTTGCCATCGATTTAAAGAAAATTATTTTTAAAGATGGAATACAGTTAACTACGAGCGCCTTAAACTCGTATAAGTACCTCCGGATTCCCTGAAAGGTGATGAAGTTCTCGAACCTGGCGATACTTCGGATGCCCTGGAGGTTAGTCGAGGTCTCGGGCCTGAAGGTTCTCCTGACCGCCTGGAGAACGGTTGAATTTTCGGGCCTGGCGACTTTTCGAATTCCCAGAAGGGAGTCTATGGAATCTGTGAGCAACTGTGAAACCCTTTAATTTTCCTAAATGTTGCCTTTATTATGGCCATTGGATAGGCACGTCAATCGCAAAACAGTAATGTTGATGATCGAGATTTTTTGTCTATCAGATTTTATACAGCGCTCGTGAGTACAAATTAAAGTCAGGAAGGGGAAAGAGAGAGAGAGAGAGAGAGAGAGAGAGAGAGAGAGAGAGAGAGAGAGAGAGAGAGAGAGAAATCAGATCATCCACTTGTATACAGATTCTACGGCCCAAATGCACAGTCGTCCCTTAAATAAAGAATCCCTTAAGCCAATCAGGAACCACCTCCGTTCCCGCCTTCTAGTAGATTCATCATTCTCCAAATATTAAATTCACAAAAATCCACAAGATCACAAGAAGAATCACACAAAGCAAATCCATTTCAACAATGTTACTTCAAAGTTAATGTCAATTATACGTAAATTACAAATGCCAGGTCTACTCAATCGACACATAACAATTGTTATACAAAGCAATCAAGTTCAAGATTAAAGTTGTTAAGCAGAACACCGTTAGGTGTGTATGTAAATCTGGGAATGTCTACCCAACTTTGGATTACCTGCAGACTTTGCATGTTGATAATTTTCCCTTCGTAAAGGGCGAAAAAGGGTCAGAAACTTTAAACCTGGAAAGCTTAGACTTCGACATGATTCAGAAAAATACTTTAACTGCGAATTTTTCTTTCTGAGGGCATGAAAAATAGGAATGAAATTTATTTAACAGCGCCTGAAGAGCTGAAAACTAAAATTGACACGTTTATAGCTTAGGCTACAGGATGGTTCAGAATAATACTATAATATTTTCTGACAAAAGGGAAATACTGATATCCAACTACTTTACTCTAAAATGAAAGGGTAGCCAATTCTACATATAGACCAATCAATACAAAGATAACAGTGACAATCATTGAGGGATGGATGAGATTGATACAGGGGTGTTAAGGGTGTGCTAAGAAATGTCTATATAAAATCTTACTTGATGTTACTGGAGGGGTGCAAGGTTGGTCAAAATAGGCATTTCAATCTTGTAAGCCAAGGCATGCGTTTTGGAACGGAAGAATTACATGAAAATTGTATAGTATTGAAAATACATAATTTGAGCCGTGCTAGGAATAATTTCTTGATATTAAAGATCTAGCGAAATATTCAAAATTTCAAATGATGTGGGGTCAATTTAATGAAACGTGGAAAAAAACGAAATTTTAGTTCAAAACGCCGCCTTGACCGTCGTCGCCCATTGAAAATTAACGATAAAACTTTCCATAGCATGGCGACACTTCTGCAAACCGATGATCCCACATTAAACACCACCGATGCTCCCCTTCCCCTCTTCCTCTCTTTCCCTACTTCGTATTCGTTATCGATATATTTCAAGCGGTGTTACTATAAATCGAAGTTGGCATATGATTCGTTAAAAATTCCACAGGATCATAGTGTGTGGCCGGTAATAAATTGTTGTCCTGAGGGGCACCCCGCGTACACACTAACAGAACATAAATAATGTAAGCTTGCACTTCTGTATCACACGGATTTCTCGATTTTATTACCACGGAGAGGAGGTGCCCATCGACGATCGGGGACCGCGAATTAATTAGGTGAAGTAGAAGGTGAATTTAATTGATAACGTTTGATCACTCTAGCAATTAGATGTATGTAAAACGAGTACTGTATTTTCTTGTGAGGCGATTTAATTCCCTTCAATAACCATCATGCATTTTTTCGAGGGTTGAGAATACCCACTAACTCACCATATGTCCATATAATTTATATTTAATTACGGCTGTCTAAAAATAACCCATTAATCGAAGTGCAGAACTGACCCCTATACACGTACACAGTTTTATTCATTTTTCCACCCGTAACAATCCATCATCAGGTTTTAATAGGGGTTTATCTAAGACCATAGTCGATAAATGTATTGATAACTTGTACGTACAGTAAAGGAAAAAGTTCCGACGTGTTTTTATTGTTCCGGGCACGCGATCCCGGTATAGTCCCCGTTTTAAAAATGAATTTAAAGGGCAGGAAAGGTCTGTGTAGGTATACCGTATAAACGTAAAGTTATTTTGTGATTAGAACGATACCGGACCGGCTCTCCGTGCCGTGCCGCGGATGACATGAAAATATACATAAAATTCTATCGCCCACAGCATCTGACATGTTTACGCCTCCTTTTCGTTTATAATCGAAAATGATCCAAACGGAAAATTATCGGAAAGCTTCCTACGAAATATCTCAACGCTAATGGGGTCCTTCACATTACTTTATTATCGAAATTTATCGTAAACCATCCACACGCTAATGAAATAAATAGTGCTTAAGACTTTCATAATTATGTCCGTGGGCTTTCAACAGTCTGGTGCGAAGACGAATTATCGCCTGGGTTAAAATTTTGATCGGGTTGCGGTTATTTTCGCTATAGTCCCGAGGTAAAATAGGACGACGGGTTTATTTCAGGATCCGCTCGAACTATCGCTGAATTATGGGAAGTTTCGGGATTCTTTCAAAATCATCAAGAAAAACGTCACAAACCACAAATATTTCCATCTAGAAAACGTAGAAGAATTATACCTCAGATTTAGTGCGTGGAACATTTTAACTACAATAAGAGTCGTCAAGTTACAATTTAAAATGTAAAATTAACAATTACACGATTAAAATTTAAACTGCGTATTTTTTTTATATTCGCAATGTGGTTACACTGGTCGTGCAAATGCAGTAATTACACATTTTTCCATTTAATCACCATGTGAGTATTTCTCGAAATGTCACAGAATTTAAAAATGGTTTTTAACCGGTTTCAGCATATTATGGGCGTCATGTGATCATACAAATTTTTGTATTAAATTTCTACTTTTCTGTACCATCAGATATATCACTATTCTAGAAGCGATAGAAGTATTCTAATACTGTGATAAAACTCTGACACAAGAATAGTTACGTTGTTGTCACCAGCATTACGTATTGAAGGATTCTCTAATATTGGGCGCCACCTTCCAAAGAATGAGATCTGTATTAACCTTTAGTATGCTCTATCGACTAGTTTAGACTCCTGAGAAATGTCATAAGTTCGTGAAGAATACATACAGGATTTGCTCCAACTGCTTTATTTCGGTCGAACTTGAAACATTTACTACAGATTTGTGGAGAGAAAATGAAGCGACAAAAATTATTTGTCTGCATTTCTAGAAATAACGTAAATAGCTGATTATTGTTGGTAAATGGACATAAGTTCAAGTACTGCATTAAGTACGATGAGTAAAAATCTTTATAAATTCTTAACTATACATAATGGATATCAATAGTTTGAAACATCGGTGGTGGTAGCAAAGGAGAAAATTACATTACGGTTATTTACAGTAAGAATCCCGAAAATAAGTCTTCCAATTAGTTACAAGAATCAGAAAAATAAAAGAAAATTAGAGCAGAAAATACAAACTGCGATTTATTTAAGCAGAGAATTCAAGCTAAGTAACACAAAAAAGAATGTCTTAACTTTAAATATGAGACCGACTGCAGGACGAAAACGTACACAATAGAATTAAAGTGAAAAATCCGGATTTCGAGATTATTTTATTACGGGGTTCTAAATAGATTATCATTTTATTACACGTGTCATTAGATGTAGAGTATTTTTTTAAAGGTTTGTCACATGGCGCTGCCCATTTCCACCCGCCGTGCTCACGTGAGCATTAACCTTACGCTTGCATTATTTACCCTCATAAATCAGCTTTTACATTTATTAATAAAGCGTTATTTTAACAACTTGTGGGAACTATATTTGTCCCCATTTTCTGATAAGCATACTTTACGAGGGTTTTATATGCATTTTATTTATACCGGAGAGCGAATAGACGTAGGTTTTGTGTTGTGTGTGTATGTGTGAACCTGTTTTCGAGTTTGTTTTTTATAGCAGGTGATTAAATTATATTTACACAGACGGATAGTTACAATTACGGGGGATAGATTTGAGGTTCTTTTGAAGAAAAGGCTGTAAAGTAACGTTACGAGATCTCACACAAACTAAGGAACGTGAAAGAGGCGTGATGACTTTTTAACTCATTTATCGTATTTTTAGGTGGGGAGGTGTTCGAATTTTGAACAATTCCATCGCCCATGGCCGCCGAGGTGATATTTGTGGGAAGCCAATCTTCGATTATTAACACTCTTCCGACCCGGATCCCTCTAATAATCCTTCATCGTCCCTTTGAAGGAAGCCGCCCGAGGAAGTGACCCACTGTGATTTCTCCCAATTGCGGTTCGATGGAAATCAAAAATCACCATCATTAACACGGATCCGTCGTGCTGAGTGCGTAATAAAGGTAGATAAAACGAGAAGAAAACCGACGTTTTCAAACGGTAGGTAATAAATTCGATCGATAGCAATCGCGAGGTAAATCTTCCTCATCGATTCCGTTCTATTCGAGAGGTGCGATCGAAGAAATCCTCCGTATTAGTATGTATTATGTATATTCGATGTGATGACAATAAATTCGTCAAAAGTGCAACGTTATCTCGGGGCGTATCTGAAATCCCACGGGGCGTCCGTATTTATAATAAACTTCTTTGACGTCTTGATCTAGACATGCGAATGTTTTAGGGTTAAACCGCATCTCCCTCTCTCACACACACTACGACGCAACACAGGTAATCACATATTCAGGTAGCATATATAAGCAGCCATATTCTATTGCGTTTCACTGAACCTGACCATACATCAACTTTATAATTGCACTCTAAAAGATCCGATCTTCTCTCATAAATTCGTAAAATAAATAATACTGAAGATCTTAACGTTACGTGTAGTTATTTTATTTAGATGCCGAGCTACGATTTTATTTTCTTTATCGCCTTGGTGACGGTCTTACGTTATACTTATGATTATTGTTTTCTTTTATTTTTGAGTTTGTGTGTGTGTGTGCGCGCGACACGCCGACGAGATATTATGGGGTCTCGTTTTGTTTTATGTGTTTATAGAATACCTCAGATGGAAAAGGGAAAGAGAAATGGAATACGAACAGTAGCTATTAAATGCTGACGTGCTCTCTTGGAACATGTTTCTGTAATTAGAAATATTTTCTTGTAAATCTCGATTCGTACAATTTAAATACGACGGGTCTGATAACGATCTAATTATAAAAATTGTAATGGACTTGTTAGGAGATCAGGATTAAATTTTGTTCGGTATCACGTCTTGGAATATATGCCACAAAAATTAATAGAGATATATCGAAATCGAGAAATACGTGACACATTTTAGTCTTATATTATGCCGAAAAAACTACTGTCTATGCAACTAGAAAAAAAATTTGAAAAAACCCCTGAACTGCTTTAAAAACGTTCCATTTAGCTCTTGAAAATATTGCTTCTCATAAAGGTTATGATTTTTGTCTCGCTTTTTGGTTAATCGAGTATTCATTAATTAAATTCTAAGCAAACTCTCGTATGTTTAAGAAGAAAAACTTATTAAAAAATTGATTCTAAAAGCTCCTGAGTGAGAGCCAGTGATTCTAAAAAGTTTCTACAATAGTTTAGGAACTTTTTAAACACTCTGGAATAAACCCTTCATACGCTTGTGGAATTTTCTGTCACCTAGAAGGTTTTTAGAGAAGTTACCAATGATCTATTCTGGAAGCTCCTGAAGATGAATTTTTGAAACCTTCTGTATTAAAATGTATTAAGATATCAGATACTTTAGATTGAAGAAGTATTATTTCACCCTGTGTGATAATATTTTTGAATGTATCAATAAAAATTAACAAAAATTAACATTTTTAAAGTTAGATTATAATTGCACCTGGTTTCTTGAAGAGCTCGCATTGTTTTGATCGATGTACTGTGACTGTAAATAAATACAGGATGAAATGAAATTATATATGGCACCATTTCACATACACTTTTAGATCCACTAGAATTGTCAAAAAGTGTGAGGTTATGATGAAAATCAAATTGTGGTGACACGTATTTTATGTCAAATGTCAAAAGCGTAACCTCAAAATACTGTCACAGTTCAGATATTCGACGAAGCTACTTCTACGCACTATTTTATTAAAGCGGCACTTTGCATAAGCAACTTAAGCCCACTAGGTATCAATTTTTTGTTTCATTATTGTATTACAGTACCTAATCAATGCGTATATGTTATTTTTCTTAACATACGCCCCGGTAAAAAATGTTTGTACAACTTCTATTCTTGCACTGCTTTTTATTATTGTATAAATAATCGGAATAAAAATTCATCGACTCCATGCGCGATCACCTTCGAACATTAAACGTCCACGGGATCGAATAAAAAATTCATTAAAAATTACATCTACATGTACATAACGGCAGCTCCCCCTTCCCCCGCCAGATCGACGATATTAAAATTTTAATCAAATCATCGAACGGGACGCGGCAGACGAGCGGTTTTTCGAATCGACAAATTTTATTATTAAAAAACAAGAAAAAATAAAGGGAATTAAATAAAACTCCCGATTGTCTGAGTTTAATTAATGTTCGAGGAAGAAGAAAAAATCGCTCGAGGTGTACGATCGAGTTGTCGGTAACTGAAAAATTACACGGAAAACATTTTATTGAGGAGAGGGGTGGGGGTTGATATCGCGTTTAGGGGGGGAAATACCGCCCTTCGGAGTGGCACGGGGAAACGGAAGTTGCACGCGTTTTCGTTGTTTAAACACTACACATTTCATGTAAATATGAAGTTAATAACTAGACTTTCGTAGCCTTCAAAGGGAGGAGAATTTAAGAACCCGAAGAAAGTAATGTTGTAAGCTCAACGACTTCCAATCAGTAGAAAGATTGGTGATTGCCGTTAAAACTGTTCCCTCACCTGTTAAATCCGGTGTGCATTAAACGTGGCGTATCTGCGATTTCCATAAAGGGGAAGCAATAAGCGTAACGACCCCTTACCCCCGGGGCCGCCCCTCCCGCCGATTCATTCATTACCTCCACAAGACAAATTCTCGTCTATTAGTATCCCCGTGATTGTTACAAAATTACACATAGACAACGGTAAATTGTTCCAACAGGAGAAACACAGGAATTTCTCAATACATAATCAAAGGCGGTTGGCTACGAGAGGCGTACAACACAAGCGCGGAGTAAATGAATACGCTCCGGGCCTAACCTTTGACCCTTCTGTCAAATTTCCTGGTCTTTGGCCTGGGCTACTGTTTCCTTTGTGTTCCGAAGGCCGAAGGCTAGTTATCATCATCTATCGCCTTCTGATTTTACGTGCAAGGCTAATTGTTGTTGTTGTTGCCCTCTACTCTCTTCACGGGGATTCGTTTATCCCCCCTGGACCCTTATCTACGATGGATTTTTACGCAAGTCAATAACAAGGCTCGCCGGTACAAACGGTCCAATCTGGGGCCGGACAGGAAAATATTACAGAAAATAATAAGCACGTTGGGCGAGGATTGGTGATTGCTGGAAGTTGTGAGTCCTGGAAAATCAGGCAATGGATAACGTAATAACGTCCTACGAAGGTGCCTGGACGAACAGACGTCTTATCATTCATCCCGCCAATGATGACGATGTTTCCAGTCCGAATTTTGGTATATTAAGTAAGGTTAAGAAGGGTGAGCGTTCTGAGTAGTAGTTAAAAGACATTTTTCTTGATGACAAGCATATACTTATAGCGCAGTATATAGAAGTTTTTGGTAGGCAAAATTTAACAGCAGACGGACCAAAAATATTTGTTTGAAATGGATCAGAGATGATAAAAGCCAAAATCTGGACAAACTTGAGCTTTTGCGGTGAAAATTATTGACGAAAATGCAATAACTTGTAGAGACCATTCATAGAGAATTAAAACACCTTCAAAAGGAGTGTTTCTAAAAAGTAATCGGAGCATTTTTCAGCGAAAAAACTTGGAAATACTGTTAAAATGGAACTTTCTTCCAAAAATTCACAGCTTTGCCCAGTTTAAAGCTGAAGCGCTAATTTTGCATGAATTGTTAGGGTATTCAATATAGTTATATACATCATATACTTAAAATAATATATATATTAGGCTTCAAGCAGAATAAAACTACTTGGGCCTACCACTCACCTCGAAATATGAAATCGCGCGTATCGCGTAATGTTCGAGGCGATTTTTCGCCCTTTCTCCAAATATATATATCAAAATCCAAGATAGCCAAGTTGTAGGTTTTGATGTCCTCTTTCAAAAACCGCTTGAAAAATGAAAATCTCAGTAAACTCAGATTTGCAATTTGCAATGATTTTTTAAGATTTCGGAGTGTATTGTTAACAACGTAATTGTACAAAGACTGTTCATACAACAGCATCCAACTGTTGGATGCTTAAAGTAGACATAATAACCTAACATTTCACTAAAATTTAGCGCTTTAGCTTTAAACTGGGCACAGCTGTGAATTTTTGAAAAAGGTTTTCACTTTTTAACTGTTTTTCCAAGTTTTCCCGGTTGGAAAATGCTTCGATCACCTTTTAGAAACGCTCATCCTAAAGGTCTTTTAATTCTCTACAAATCGTCTGTAGAACGTATTCCATTTTCGTCAATAGTTTTCACGCTATGGTGAAAAAACTGAAAAACGACCTACTTTTTTTTTAAATTTTTATTGTTAAAAATAAAATAAAATCTCAGATTTGTCTAGTTTTTGGGTTTTTAATATTTTTGATTCATTTTAAACAAAGCTTCTTTGGATTGTCAAACATGGTGAATTAACAGTTAGTACAAGATGGTCATTTATATTTGCTTTGTGATAAATAGCTTGCAGAACGCTTACGACCCATGAATTTATTATTAGTTATCTGGTGAAATACATATTTTCAATTAAATAATTACCTTTTATATAATTTTTATAATAATTAAATATTATAAATAAAATAAGATCACCTAAAGCAATCACCGATCACCAAACATCGAAGAAGCAGTTATGCCACACAGACAAACTATGTGATCACATATTTCTAAACACTTTTCTGGTTTTGGTGATCGAATTTCACCAACGAATTCCTTAGGAATCAAGTGTGTTACCTTTTTAGTAATAAATTTGCATTCCTTTTGTAAGCAGAAACGCAGTCTAGTATTTTTCGTTTGGAATCGCTACGGAAACGCGAGTATGGAGAAATTACAAATTACAAACCGTTTTTATTAATTAAATCGCATTTAATTACAAGTTAGTTAGAGTGAGTGTAATCAAATACGGTTAATAAACATACGTTACAAATTGGTACAATGGAAACAAAACTACAATTCACTCTTATTTCCAGTATACACACCCCCGTGCACATACGTGGATATTTCGCATATTTCAGAACTCTCCCGGGAATAGTTAGTTATTATTTTGTACATTCTAGACGTTTCCAATTAACAATATTAATTAAAATTTCCTGACCACCTAGACAAATATAGAGACGTTATTCTGAGTATATATGGATGCTATAGAAATACTTTATTAAGCGTCGTCGCTGGCCTCCACGATACGCACCGAGGAAGTATTTCGCGATAATTTGTCGAGTAAATATTTGCCCGTGTCGGACGCCGGAATATAAATTTGACGACGTGAAGAAAATTTACAATTTTTACTCCTTCTCATTCAAGCAGTAAAATATTACAGCATCCCTCGTTACGTTAAAATTTTTCTCTACTCACCGAAATAACTACAAAAAATTATCCCAACAGGGTTTACCCACGTTATTCCTCCTCTGTTCTCCCTCTCTCTTTTTCTCTCGGTGACTATTTTCCCGCGTCCGATTAATTAGATACGAATTCTTCGAACAGAATTATTGAACGTCAATCGGATGAGGAGGAATTCTCGAAATGCACGAAAGACATATGCTGGCGTTCTCATTAGATCCGCGCCGACAAAGGCTCATTTTTGGCAATCGAACCGGTCGGTTTTTTTTTTATTCTGACGCTCTACACATTCTAATCGGTAATTTGTTTACTGACGGGGACAGGCCGGGGCTTTTTCTTCGATTAAGATGTACCTACTTACTCACCTACAGGGTGAGCCAGGGGTCTTTCCTCTTAGGCACTTATTTTCTCGTGGTGTGATCGGCCAGGTTCTCCTGTTCATCTTCCCCTTGAAGGATTTTTGACACAAGGGGAGTTACATATTTGAAATTGACGCCGGTAGTACGTGTTTCGGAATTTTCAAAAAAATGACACTAACTGTTTTCAAACAAAGGGCACCACTTTCGACAGTGAGGTCCCTATCAAATTCTAATGCGAATTAGACTTCTCTATCAGCTAATACTCAGCATAAACTTTGTAGATTCGTGGACAATAAAAGCAGAATTTTACAATCATTTAAATTTGCATTATTTCGGCTAACTAAAAAGCATATTTTACGCAGATGTTTCGGAGGAAAAAATAAAGCCCAAAAATGGTGCATTTTTATAGCGATTGTTTTCGGCGCTGGACTGATTTGAAATAAAGTCGATAAATCATTATTTTTCGTTAATGCAACCACGTCTGAATATTGTATTAATAATGAGGAATAGAAAGCATTTGTTTTACAAGTATTTGAAAATAATTTAACTGATTACAGTGGAGGCTGGTATTGTGACGAATCGAGTAAACTAGTTACCCCAGTCAAAAATAAAATCTCCAATATTTACAATACAGAGGGGAAAATAATAGAAATTGGAATGAAAAGTGTAAGTAATGGTAAAAACTTGACTAGTAAAATCTAACCAATATATTTGATATAAGCGAAATGGCAGGCTTTAACCAAGGGAATAACGTGCATTTCATGTAAATTTCTATCCCTGGGAATATTTATCGGTAGAGAAGATGCAAAGTCATATGTTGCGTGTTTTATGTGATTTTAAAATTATCTACGTGTTTCTTTCCAGACCTGCACAAATTTTTGAGACAAATATCTGGGTATCCCACAATAACCGTAATAAATCACTTGGTAATGACGAGGATTATAGTACTAGTACTAACAATACTATCATTGATATGTATTCCAATTCTTCTTACTCGTAAAATACACTCTAAAACGATCAGTTCAATCACATTTAGAGTCGACTGGCGAAATATTTTTGATAGTTTTGCAAGCAAGCAATTACCTACTTAAGACGATTTTTAAAAACTTACCATTTCGTCGTCCACGCAGTCACTAGATTCGCTGCAACAAAAAAAGCGTACATTAATTACACACAAAATCCACATCATCGGAGAGATCAAATTGAACGTTTTCAAAGAAACATGGAATTTTCCCAGGGAAATTTTCCAGGACAACAGCACTAGGACAAGTCCAACTTTTCCGATTTATTATCCATTAAAACCCGAATAGGAGCGACATTCGTCGAGTCCCTCCGTACCTTACCGTCCCTTAACTGCAGAAAATTCTAATCAGAATAATGCGGTCTCTCTCTTCCCCTCGCGTTCTTGATAATCGGGACGGAATCCATGCAAATTTTTCATTTTAAATTGAAACTTTTTCCGTTTCCCTTTGGTAATTTTTCTTCGATTATATAAGCGAGCCCCTATAAATCCTTTTGTCATTATCGTCACCTAAAATCTACCCCTTTCGTCTTCTGAAAGGAAAATGGAAATGGGATATTTCACCCACCAATAATTAAATATCCTGATTAATGGTTTAGCCTCCTGCGGCGGAAAGGAAAAAATTATGAAAAAAAAAAGGAAGTACGTAGTTTAATTAATAGAACCCTCGGCGGTGGTACGCGTAAAGTGTTAAATTAAATTCGCAGTTAAGGAATTTAATATTTAAAACAATGGAAATTGTTAACAGTTAATTTCAATAATAAATGTATAACCAACCACACGGTTACATTGATGTGTGAAGGGTTTATTATTGACGCTTTTCTAACGATCGTTTGGTAATCAAGCGGATTATCAACATAAATTTAAACCTCTATATGCCACACGTGATTTTATGCAATTAAAATTAAATAAAAGTAATTACACTCGCAGTTACAGATTTATTACCTTAGACTATAATTGTTATTAACACTTAATTTCTATTTCGCATCTATTGCCTCATTGGCATACTTACGAGTCGCCATTTTATTATTTACACCGTTCGACTGATTACATGCAATCAAGTGAGCCTCATTTTACCCAAACACATGACCGAAATGAATAGAAAGTTTGTAGAAATCATGAAATTTAATGTTTCGAGAAAAGGTAATTTGAATTTCATTTTATACAAGTATAGACGGACGTACAAGGTGTACCATAATAAAAGAGCAACTGGAGATATACACGAATCTGCATGAATACCGGCCGATGAGATACAGGGTGGTTTCCGAAAACCGGTGGTGATCATAACGACCAAAATTTTCGGAAGTCGCGCGATTTACATCACTAATTAATTGCACTTGTAAATGCGTCAGTTATCCCTCGAGGCGTACCCGGTATGTTTACACGGCCGGTTTACAAAACCAAAAAACACCCAATAAATCGGTCGGCGGTTTCCAGACAATGACTTATGGGTCAATAAGGCATTCGAGTGGGCCATGACCGATCGTCAGCTGTTTCCCGCAGAGATCCCATGCAGGGCGAACTCTAATCGAGGATCTGTTATCTGACAAACCACCCGATAGTTTGATAGAGACACATTGTATAAGTTATATAGGAAAAACGTTATTTATAGGCACGTTATCGGTGGCTATTATTTTTAGGGAATTCGCCCCTACGGGTCGCCCCCCCGCGGGCGCCGAGGCGTGGGCGGGGGAAGCCTGCTCAGGTCGATAATTAAATCTATCAAATATAGAATCGGGATGAATTTGTGCCATCATCCACTAATCTTCTTAAGTAAAATAAACAGGATTCTTAAAAATATATTAGGCGAGGCGGTAAACAAGGCTCAACTTCTGTTATGTTTAGGGCAGGAGAGAGACAGCAATGTAAATCATAGCGTCTTACGATTGGAATTTTAATCACCTGCTAAATTAAGGCAAGATCAACAACATCAGAGTAACCCGTGGACGTAATTCAGCAAATAATCCATTATTACTACTCCGTACGTGTGTGGATCTTTCATTACATCCAGCTGATGAACATTAAGTAATAAATATGTAGCTCTTTTCATAGTCATAATTTTCTAACACTTTTGTCCTTCCTTAACCCTTGTATCAGCATATTTCTGCATGTCAAAAGCTTTTCCTCTTATTTCACTGTTTTTCTTAATTTACAATCCGGTATCAAAATATGTTAATACTCTCAAAAATCAAAATGCTTTTGGCTGGTTGCCTCTCTGTTGGTAGAAAATGAAACAAAAAATATAGTGTTGCTAAAGTATCTTCTAGTACTAGAGATACTGAAGCGTCCATAGCTGAAACTGTCTAAAGAGAAAAGTACTATGAAAAAGTCGACTAAGGAATGCCATCTTCATGTTTGAGTAACAATTATTATATTATAACACTATTATTAAATTTCTTATTAGGTTTATTGACGAAATCACATATATGTGTAATTATAATTTTTATACACTACATTTTATTTGTATTAACACTTTAATTTGCTTTTTATGACATAATGAAAAAATTATAAATCATGTTTATTACACATAAAACTGTTTCAACAATTTTTTCGACAATAAATTGTTATCAAACAATTTTTACTTAAAGATGGCTTGATAAATAGACGTAAAATTCTGATAATAATTAATTATAAATTATGTGATTGATTTTACATACTATAAAATATATTTAGAAAGATTTAAAAAAATTGTGGTAAGAAACGAGTTAATAGGGTATGTTTTTTCAAAAATGAGTGTTTTTTGTACAATTTTAAGGGAATTGTTTCTAATAAAAAACCGAAATTAAAAGAGTAGTGCAGAAATATGTAACAAGTCCAATAATTATTCCCTTCAGACCACAAATAGACTAATTGTAGACGTTGTAGGATACACGATAACAAACAAACGTCCATAAAACCTCCACAGGATATCACTTGGGCCAAAAATGGAAATTTTGTGGACGTCCATAAAATAGGTCCAATAAATATCCTTTTTAGACCTGAAATGGACTATAATAGTAACAAAAAACGTCCATAAGATGTCTCCTGGACCGAAAATGGACTTTTTTGTACTGTTTAGGAAATTAACATTTGAAGATTACTTAACGCACTTCTGCAAGGATACAGAGCGCCATGCGCAGTGGCAGCTTGCAGTTGGTCTCCAACTGACGTAAACTGTGTCAATATAAACTTCAGGGATAAACACCAATGAGAGCTGTCCGCCACTCAAACGCTACTGCGCATTAACCTTTTCAATGTAGAACACGCATCCCTCTACAGGGTAAGCAGTGCTACCAGTACAATTGCACTGAATTCAGAAGGTTTCATTTTAATACGACAGACACGACTTTTTCATGTAGATCCCATTTTTTGGTACAAAATTATTTATCGCATTTTAACACCTGATGGCATAACAACTAGGGGCCTCAGGAGGGGTCCCTATTGTAGGTTCCAACGAGGATAAAGTAGCTGGCAACCCAATTTAGTTAAGAAGGTTTAAAACACTTGTAATATATTCCATCGGGTTTATTTTTGAAAAATCCTGTAACTGAACTGAAATCAAAATTATACCGCCGACTCAAAAAGCGCGTCGATCGCCCGGCGATAAATTCCGATGGCGAATCCATCAGAGCGTAATTAAAAACGCTCTCTGTATCTGTTAATTAAATAACGTTCAGCCGTGTATATGTGGCGATTAATCAGTTCAATATAGTGAACGGAATCATCGGACACGTGATGATGCGGGCGGCTAATAAAAAATCAATTAGACGAATGGTCAGATATCCGATATCGGTTAATTAGTCTAATTGGTATTGATGAGTTCAAATGCGGAGGGCAACAAGTGATCGGGAAAACTGGGAGAGAGGGACGGAAAGGAAAGTAGAACATGTCAAAAAGAGGATTCGTGTACTTAAAATACTCGCGTCGTAATGTGATTGATAATCACGCGATTACTCACGTTTAGAGACTCTATCGTTTAGGCGTGATATTTTGGGTTATTGTACGTTGAAGGTTAAGAGTGAACATGTCCCTCCTCAGTTGCAATCGAGCGCGGTCATAATGACATTCTAGTTAATAAACTTGTACGTTATGTTAATCTCGAACCAGTCTAGTGACAAGTGAACGATTTGGCACGGCACAGACGCAATAAATTGATACACTTTAAACTTTCCAAGTAACATCTTTGACTTGCCAATAAATTAACGTAGATTTAGTGAACTGCATTAAGTTGTTGGCGGCGTTCTTTTTTCGAAATGCACTAAATACCCCGGGAAATAAAAGGACACCGGAGCATTTTGAGAGGATTTCATAAATGAAAATAAAATATAATTGAACAACAGATTTATTCACTGCGACAATTACCGTCGGCGCCTAATTTATCACCGGGGATAAACCGAATCGAGCACTTTACTACGTTTACACACAAGAACAGATCAGTAGGTACACCACATACACACCAAACATTTTTATTTAAATCCACTCACGGCAGCTGGCCATCGAAGTCCCACAAATCAAAGACACAAATCTCCCGAGTGAGAAAGAGACGGGGAGAAAAAGAAAAGAAATATTCCTATACGTATAAATACGCTTGACTCAAATATATTTATATCTGATCACGAAGATTACGGTCTCTATAATATTTTAGAGATGTGTCAAGCGATCAAACCCTAGCAAATGCATCAAACGCATTGAAAAAGTACGTATAAGAGGATCGAATAATATGCCATGAATGAGCTGTATTAAATTACTGAAATATGGTGGCTAGTTTTGCGGCCTCTTGAGATCACCCAAGTGGTGGTGAATCTCGAAACTGAGGAATAGTAGGAGGAGGAGGGGAATTTTGAACAGATTGTTTTGCGACGGTTCAATTTGGATTTTGTATTCACTTTTGGTAAGTTAGGAGGAAATGACGGAAAATCTGTAAGTTTTCCACTTTTGATGTGAGTTACCTTTTGTTACAACTCTTTGCTTTAATACCTTGGGCATATTATGAGAAACCAAAGATATGACCTCCTCCAACGAATCCTACGATGGAAAATAGACGGGAAAAGACCACCAGGCAGAAGAGGAATTTCCTGGCTGGGCGAGCGAGCGCAGGAGAAGTTTCGGTTAGCAATCAACAAAGGCACCCTAAGCAAAAGAGGAAGAAGAAGAGGATTTTGTGTATATTAAACTCTAATGTGCTTAAACGTGGGCTTAATACATTATGAAGCTAATTAGCCAAATCGTAAGTTGGTGAGTTATCACAGCTCACCATTGGGCTAAAGCTTTACGTCACCCATGCCGTCTGAAACACACTGAATTGCAATTTTTAGATTTCTTTGCTGCACTTTCTTCAATGAAATTTTGATCCTTTAAGCATTGATTAAGATTTTAATTCTAAGTTTCGTTCGTCGAATTATAGTTTGTATGAAATTTATTTAATTATCTTTACGATCAGATTGTCCATATTCAGTAATAAAAAAAAATCCAATGTATGTAAGTGCTGTACAAGTAATATGTTGCAATTTTGATCATCTGATTTTTGGAAAAAAATTGATAGAAATGACACCGGAGTATTGTGCATTTCGTACTTTACAAAATCGTTATTACTCAAAAATTATTGGTAGAATTTGGTACAATGATCGGTGGGTCCAATAGCACACATGGATTTCTTTTTTCAAAAAATCGCTAGTATGAATTTTTAGCTTTTTGCAACAATACACTGTTTCCTGAGACTATACAACCCATTAGACTTTAACCTGAAAAAATTAATAACAATTTTACAGGCTTCCTCAAGATCAAATGCCTCTGTAGACGATTCGGTTCGAAAATAAGAAACCAACGCCCTGTAATCACGATAACCGACATTCAAATACCGGAACATACTTTTACTGATTATTTAAAAAAACTTTAACGCGTATTAATTTAATACCTCGCGATAAATCAAATCGTCTGCATTTCGAACAAACGAAGATGGCCATTAATTATCGGCTGCTGCATAAATTTGTGTCGAAATCAAAATTCGATCCCACATAAATTCACCATAAATCAATAGAGTTTACGAGAAATCTCGATATACCGAAGTGGAAGGCGGAGAGGAGAAAGAGAGGTGAATATAATAAATATCGGGGTTTGTATCAACGGTACTCATCTGAAATATCTGACCATCGAAACACCTGTAAAACGTACTCCTTAGTAGTAGCCGTGGTCGCTTTGATTTACCTACACATCGAAGGAAGAAATCTCGAATTTTCTTTCCGGGAAGGTGCACATAAACAATTCCGGGGAATTCTACGAGAATATTGATGAGACTCTTTCGGGATCTTAATGTTAGTTTTGAAGAATGTGACAAAAATAATACACGCACTGCCGAACTGTCGGCTTCCCTCTCCCATGTATTTATGATGGTCACTTTCTTTTATTAGCTGCGGTACCCGGAAAATTAAGATATAGAGATCAAACGAGCTATATGTATGAGATAAAGGAGAAAATTTTTGTAATATCTAACTTCTGGACGAAAGGACCTTTGCACCTGCCACAATGCAACCCTTGAAACATCGGTTTTGAAGAAATAACTAACGTTATAACGCCCCAACAATTTTACAAGAGAAATGCCTGTGGAAAGTTGAGGGAATGACTTTAATTGTCGAATTTTTAAGATTTGAGCTCTTATAATCGCAACGGATCGTCCTATCAACACGTTATTATCCTTGTTAAAATGTCTGTGATATTACACGCATTTAGATGGGAAATACAAGCGTTTTATCGAACGATCGGAATGTCGACGGGACCAGAGACAGTCCTCCGACCCGAACCTTTAATTTCACCAACGATTTTCAGACATACGATTTTCGCTCATTTTATAATATTTGTTGTAAGCGAAATCGGTCAATTTTTAGCTACGAAGCGTTGTAAGAACATGCGAACATACTTGCTTCTGAATATTTTTATCCCTTACTTCTCCAGGGAATCTGGAGCCCAAAGGCCCAATTATTCTCCAGAGAAACCAGAGAGTAGCACCGTTTGGTCCGCGAATTATGCATCACATACCAATTATACCGCAATTAGTTATATTTCTGAAGCCTCCAGGGAATCTGGAGAGTCGCTAGGTCCGTCTCCTACCCGAGGATCCCATCGGAGTCCAGGGAATCCGGAGAGTCGCCAGAGGAGTATCAGCCTTCAGAGAAACCCCCTTACTGTGCATGTAGGTATCATTCATTCTTACAACAATGAAATTTCTGAGGACATCGTCAAGACAATTGTTTAATTGTGAATTCAGCTTCTCTTAAACGGCAATCGATACTCATTTCGCAACGGTCCCTTCACGTTCTTCTCAAAGTACATAAACAGCACGAACCACCACGTCCTGCTCAGGTAATTAATCCCAGTCGGCTCCTTGACAGCTTCATTATCGGCCATCGTATGATAGAACCAGAATAACCTCGTGGTGACGAAATACGCGACTATAACGTCTATCGTGTAGTGTCCGTGGGACAGTTCTAACAGCATAATGCCGGAGGCCGCGAGCACCCAATAGAACCAATGCAACCACCACCATCTCCTCGGGGAGTACTGCCCGATGATCAGAGCCGCCATGATGAAGATGACGGTGTGTCCGCTGTAGATGAAGTCGCCGCAGTAAACGTGCTTCCCGTTCACCGATAGACCAAGTCCGGTTAAGACGCTGAAGACCCTTTTGCCTAGATCGAAGACTGATAGTCTCGGGGACTGATCCGCGCAGTGGTAGCTTCTACTGGCCACCGGTAGCACGGTCACGAACATCGTTAAGGATCTGTATAGGTACAGGATGAATATCATGAGGAATATCCTTCTGAGTACGATGTAGGTGTGCCGGTGTATAACCACTAGTACCAGCACTGAGACGATGCAGAAGATTATGATGAATTCCGATAGGTACAGCGCCCATCCAATTTCCGGGATGAGATCCAAGAGAATGTCCGGCAAGGGATGGTACTTGGTCTTGTCCGGTAGCTTTTCGTGGGTAACGCACAGGGCGGCCACGCTCGTAACGAAGCTCAGCAGCATCAGCATCGCGGCGAGCAACGTCTTGCGTCTCTCCTCCGGGAAATCCGGCTCGTCCTCGTCCTCTTCGTCCTCGAACGAGCTGCTCGACTTCTTCTCCGTCGGCTCCTTTCGAGAGTGCGAAAGTTGTAGGACGATCTTGCCATCTTCGCACGTTCGATCGTTGCCGGCGGAGGACTCGGAGTCGCCGTCGTAGCCTTTCGATTCATCGTCGGACTTCGATTCTTCGTCCACCATGTGTACGCTCAGGTAGTGATAGTCATTCCTTACCGACATCGCAGCTCCAGGTGGTGGGGTTCAGGTGACGAGGGTGACATTCTCGTTTCATGTCTTGACAATTGTGACGTTAGGGATGAGGGCGCCGTTCAACGGAATTCGGCAGCGCCACCTGGTGCAGCTTCGCCACGATTGCGTAACGTAGGTGCAAAGTACTACCAGCAAAAGCGACGCTTGGTCTTCACGCCTGAACAAAAATTTCAAAAGTACACCTATTTGATCCTACAGGGTATTATTACCAGCAGCGGTGCAACTGATTCCATTCCATTGACTAAAGTGATCAGATTGTCAAACAACCGCAATTCATTGATCTCATGGCGCCTGTATTTAGGGGTTTTAGTAGGAACTTTAATTTTTTCCCCAAATTTCGATCTCCAATACCGCGAGAAGACAAGTTTGGTATAGCCTGATTGGTCATCTTGGTGGCGTTACATGGTTCCCATAATTGTATCGTGATCTTGCCGATTCGAGTAAAACGTCAAATGGTGTGAGGAATGGCCGTCCTCGTCTTTTCCGATGCCGTTTTGGTATCGCCATTTTGTCAAGGCGGACATAGGTTTCGGGGAATGCCCAGAGGCTTAGAGGAAGCACAAGTTGGTTTTTAAGATTTTTCTTATAAAGAAATCCTATTTGCACGTACTGTATTCGAACAAAACAGACGATTGATTCGGTCCTCACAATCGGTTGGTAGGAAGAAGGCTTACTAATAGTGTTAAAACGTTTGAAATAAAATAGATATTTGTTATTATGTATGAAGTGATGTGGTGAACGTATGTCCTAATTTTGACAAATGACACGAGGGACCTTTATGTGACAATTAAACACAAAAAAGCACTTTTGGTTTTATTGGAACCTAAAAGACGTCGGTTTAAAAAAAATTTATCGCTCCATTATCCATCATCAACCCTTGCAATAAAACCAATAGATTGCACCACACCAGCTCCGGGTTATTATACACCAATCAAAATTATATGACCAATAATAAAGTGATAACTATCTATTTTATGCGCTTTGTCTTAAGAAAACATAAAATCCAAAGTCATGAATTTTTATTGGGACCGGTATAACCTTTTTTTTCTCCTCTTTCTTTCTTTTAAACGCATCAACGCGCTCCTTCGAGAAGTAACCATTACTTGTCGATACAAATCGAGATAGCCGTGGCGAGCCGATTGTTTTATCGGGGTCCGGGGTAATAATCATTAGTGAACAACCTGGGAAAACATCCGAACGACTATGGACCCTCCACTTCTATATATATATATATATCTGACGGTCATTTGGTCACCAGTTTTTACGTGTTTGCGCCACCGTCGATAATCCATCGGCATTCCACCGGTATCGTCGAAAATCTCCGTATTGTTCTCCACCTTTCACTTAAATCCTTGCGAAATATCGATGTTTCACTATAGTCACTCGCTCGTCGATAAATACTCGAAGATCGTCAGGTGCGCCTGAAATTCATTTTCGGCTAGTAGCCCCATCAAAAATCGAACTATTTCCACATTACTTATTGCCTAAATTCGCCTCCTTTACGTAGAAAAAAATTGGAGGAAACGCAAAAACGCCTCACTTTGTCAGTAAAAATATACTGCCTTTTACTGGCGCTTTTACAAAAACGTGGATACATCTGGGAGTCGCGCGTTCCCGTTTCGAATTTTCGTTTCTTGAAACGGCGCGCACACGAGACCCCTCAGATTAATTAATAACAGATATTAGCGAAGGACACTTCACTAATCCCAATAGTGCTACATCTAAATCAAGAAATGACATTGAAGATACAATCCTACGGATTAAAATAGATAGACAAGGATTCGGATAGGATACGGTGACGTCTTGTAAACCGTGACACGTCTATTCCTAGTCGAATCGGGAAAATTATGTTATCGTGTCTACGTCGTTGGGAAATTCGGTTTTTGACTTAGAAATAACACGATTTCGTGTATTACGTACAACAACCAAAAATTAATGGTGACTTTCAATTGTAACAATTATCTTATAGTACATAATTGGTAACAATTGATCCTATTTGTTGCCACGTAGGACGAAATGTAGGCAATGCGACAACAAATTTTTTTAACAGTCATTTTCATTGAATTTTCTTAAAATCTAAGTTGTCTAAATGAATCTATAACACATTACATCTCTATTTTGGTTGAGGTAATGTTTTCAATTTTTCTGAAGGAAGTATCTGCAAAAATATCACAAGCGACAACCCCATGAATCTTCTTGGAAGTTCTTGGAATTGTTTTAAATTTTGGTGTATATTGTTAATAACGTAATTGTGCAAAAAATATTCAACCGACAGCATCCAACTTTGGCACGTTTAAAATAGACATGATAGTCTAATGTTTCACGTAAAATTAGTATTTCAGCTTTAAACCAGATAAAGCTGTGAATTTCTGAAAAAAAAAGTTCATTTTAACAATTTTTCCGAATTTTCTCAATGAAAAATTCTCCGATCACCTTTTAGAAATACTCATTGTGAAGGTCTTTTAATTCTCTACAAATCGTCTGTACAACGTATTGCGTTTCCGGCAATAATTTTCACGTTATGGTGAAAAAATGGGAAATTGACCTATTTTCTTTAACTTTCATTGTTTAAAAAAAACGCAATAGCTCAAATTTGTCTAGACTTTGGGTTTTTATCATCTCTGATCCGTTTTAAACAAATGATCTTGTCTGCTGTTAAATTTTATCTACCAAAAAAAAAACTATAAATAAACTGGGCTAAAAGATGAGAATCGATTTGCATTCAGAGATCCGACATAGGAAAATTTTGGCTATAGAATATTTAACTCAACACAAAAACCTTTGAGACAAAGTTATTCCTACGAACTGTCTAGTACTGTCAAAAACGTAACCTCCAATCACCAATTTCATTAGTAATGGAGAAACGGTACTCCTCCCCTCAAATTAATAATTAAGAGGCTTCTAATAATGCTGAAAGATAATTTTACGAGAAATATTTAGGCCATAAATAGCTATCTATATGAAGAAAATTAAAAAGCGGTGAAGTAGTGAATTTTTAAAGAAAACGTTGAATTTTCCGACTTTTCCGGCTTTTCTCCGGTCGTAATTATCCGATCGGATTAATCTACCCCTCATTCTCTACGTAATTTCATTCTCTACGATTCGTCTATTGATAACATGAAATTTACTGCAACAGTGTCCATTTTATAAGCAAAAAACTAAAAAAAGTGCAAATTTGTGACGAAAATTGTCAATAACGAATTTAAAATTATGATTCACGAGTTTGACAGTGTGCAAAATTCATCTACTAACTGTTTTCTCATAACTGCGCACAATTCCACCAAGAATTAATAATTGTTAGCACAATAATTAATTTTATCAGGGAAGTATCCAGGATACACGTCCAGGAATTAATATTTTTAATAATTTTACAACGATCACTTGAAAGTTTTACCGTGTGCGTCTGCCCTCGTTTCGCACCTTTATTCAAAATCTTCAGAAAGAAGTGATTCACAGTAAAGTCCGAAGAACTAATTAAAACATTTCCTTTGTGTGCGTGCGCGCCCGTTTCTATTTCAGCGCGCCGAGGCTCTCGCAACATATAAAATCGAAAGCAAACAGCGTATCTAATAGCACGTTTCGTATCGATATTATATCGATATTAGTCGATCATTACGTGTGTCCAGAGATAATTGATAATTTGTACGGTCGAGGAGGCGCGAGAGGCGAAAGCGCGCCTTATATCTTATGCGCGTAACGGCCGATGTCGTGGCGCCTCCCCTCGGGACGATGTAGGTGGTATAATTATTAGCTGAAAATCAATTTCGGTGTGTAATGGTTATTTGTTAATGTAAAATATGGATTGTGTAAGAGACTTTTACGGTACGGACGGTCGAAGGCTGATAAAATTACACGTCGGCCGGCGCGAGTTTTAATTGCGAATCGAACGCCGGATCGAATAATCGACGGCCTCTCTCGACGTTTCAATTCCGCGGCTTAAAAAAATATACTTTTAATTTATTCCCTTTTGATGTGATTCCTCCATTCACCGTTAACGAGGTCACGAAGAAGTCGAAAGAAACCCCCTTAAATACCTTTCGGATTAAAAGAAATAAATCAGCCGAGTGTATCGCTGAAAGAGGTTGCAAATCAATGGCGAACTCGCGATTCTTTACAAAGTCCTTGTATTCACCGGTAACAAGTGTATTAAACTTTTAAATAGAATCCAAAATTTATTATCCAATAGCTCGCAACCCTTTTTTTAATTTAAAGCCAACCCTTGTTTTATAACTCGCCCCTTATCTACCTACCGAAAAAAAACCACTTAATTTGTGATTTATACGTTTTTTCTTACACAAGTTTCCTTTGTAACCCTTCTATTTAAACTTGAAATTGCTGCCATAACTCAATTTGTATTCGATATTATTTTTTTTAATTACGCGTCTCAACACTTTTAGAGTTCTTTAAGAGGGCTGAATTTCTGATAATTTGATTTGCGACTACGGTTTCTTTGAGGGGGTGCGATGTTTAATTGGCCGAAAGGGTTACTTATCTGAAATTCCTGAGACGGGGATGCATTCAAGGGTCAATTTAGGGAAAGCTGATATTCCGGAGGAAAATCCCATAAAATACCAGATAAAGAAAAAGGGGAGACTCGGAAAACGCCGCCGTCGATATCGAATTTTTTTAAATCCACCGGTAATACCCATTAACCACCTTCTAACGTATTCCACGACGTCCCAGACGTATTCACTATGGTCGTGTGATCGGTTAAAAGATTCACCCTATCATCCCCTTCCCCCTTTTTTTCTTCGCTGACCCTCGACGTACGTGCGAACTGGATTAGGAATCGTTATCGTCTTCCTTTCTTTCGATTGTTGCGCATCAAAAAAAAAGCGCAGGTGATCGGACAATCTATATAACGGTCAGCCTGGATGGACATCGGCCGTTATAATAACACCCCATATCGACTGTGGTCAGTGAGAAGCCTCGTGTAAAACACCAAAAGGATATGATATAGCATTAATGGTCTATATAAGACATGATAGAATCATTGTGGTGTATGTCGAAAAAAAGCTGCATTTGCGTAGAGCTTCAACAGAATATCTTTGGCAAATGAAGATTTACTTTTTTGAAACAAACAAAAGAAAGGCAAGTGGCATTATCCTTAATTTAATAATGTAGAAAGGAAGAAAAATCAAAATCACAACAAACGACATCAAATAATCCCGTATTATCCTGGATTGTCAGAGAAGATGTGATTAATAGGGAAAAAATTAACAGTATTTGAAAGAAATAAGATCAAAAGATCAAAAAAACACTGACAAGGAGGAAGAATTAATAAAAGTGTCTGCATGAAACGTTTGGACTACTATGCTGTATGAGATGAAGGCAAATGAATTTCAAGCAACATAAACGTCAATGTCAAATCGACGTTATTGTTCAGCAAAGAGAAAATTTGGAAAAACCGTTAAAATAGACCCTTTTTCAAAAATTTACAACTTTGCCCAGTGTAAATCTGAAGCACTGATTTTGCGTAAAAAGTTAGATTATTATATCTACTTTAAGCATGCAAAAGTTGGATGCTGTGGGATGAATAGTTTTTGCACAGTTACGTTATTAACAATATACACTGAAATCTTGCAAAGTTCGGAGTATTAACTGAGATGGGCAGATTGTAATTTTTCAAACGGTTTTTGAAAGAGGACATCAAAACCTACAACTTGGCTATTTTCGATTTTCATATAAATTTGGAGAAAAGTACGAAAAATGACCTGGAACATCGCGAGAAATGCACGATTTCAAATTTCGAGCTGAGTGGTGGGGGCTCCAAGCAGAACAAAACTACTTTGGCCGGTCAATCTGAATCACCTAATCAATCACACAAGTCAAACCCTTTTATAAATATTGATTAAATATATATTTTGTTTCTTGAATATTTTTTCATAAAATTAGTCTAAATGAGAGCTTAAGTAAATTAAAGACTCAAAATAAAGTATATCATTCGACCATGTGGAAATTAATTGAAACGTTGCGCGTAATTATTATGAAAAACTAATATAATTGCTGCTAATACAGAGATGCTGTCCATCGTCTTTTACGACTAGTGCAAAATTTTAATGGAAACACTAACATTCTAGAATATTTACGGAGCCGTAATTTCTCCACGTTTTACTTACGATGACAATCAATTTGCATACTTTTCAAAATCCATGCATAGTATATTTTTCGGGACGTAAAAATCCATACATTACTTATTACTTACTTATTCATACAGAAGAAACTTATTTCTCGTGGTTTACCAATTACGATGGTTTTATTTAGTACCCATTTTTATTTATCCTTTATTTAAATAATGTTAATTTAACACTTAACTGTGAGTTCGTTACTCCCAATGCTGATGATACAATTGAGGAAGCTGAAGATTCATATTATAAGAAATCAAATGTTATTACATTATTTTAAATATTTATGATTGTGTGTATCTTTATTTCATCAGTATTTATCGAAAAAAGTGCGCATATTTGTAGTTGTATGCATATTTTCCCTTCACTACTTCTAAGTAACATCCACTTGTATCATAATTTCGAATTCGAAGCGAATCCTTCAAAGCCAAAGAGCGTGAATAGCACTTGGTTTTTGGAAAAACTACCAAACGTGATTGTTTCAATTTATTCCCAAATTTTGACGAGGTACCATTAAATACCACCAAGAAGCCCACACAGCAATACATCACAAATATTTTGAAGTGCTTTTCACGTTTGAACCCTTTGGATTTCCATCAATATCATATTATCAAGGTATTAAACCTTTGTTACCATTGTTACTGATCCCCGTTACTCCCCCGATCCCTTTGGGTCGCTCGTATCTCACGTAGGAATCATCAGGTCCGCTCCTGATTCACCTCTCGATAATATATCATTCCTGTCCATACGGTAGCGATGGGCAGAAGTCAGGACTTTTCACTTCTCCTCATTTGTTTACGATCCATTTGTTATGTTATGACTGACAAGTTCGACGCTACCACGTCTCGATTCTCTCTTCTTCTTCTTTCTTTCTTCCTCTTCTTCAAAGGACGTGATGGATGATGATCGAAGATGATGAGAGGAGTCCCGTTCGTGTATCGATACGGCGCTAATGATATCGACGGTACGACAGGTGTCTTCGGGGGAATTTTCAATAATAAGTACCATTAATATCGTCGATTTGTTACTCACCATGGGATCGATGCTTTCGTGAAATGATTGCGTGATGGACTTTTCTGAGTTTCGTGGTACATTCGACGATTTTAATTGCGACGTGGTGATCTCTTATTATTGCATCCCGTGGTGATGCTTTTTCGCCGCTAGGCGGACGGATTGGTACTTTCTTCGATTGTCCTCGCTGGCAATCATCAATAAGTGAAACGATTCGAGAATCGCAATCAGGAATCTGCCCTGTAATTTGGTCGAGCCGCCGTGTAAAACAGAAGCCCAAAATTGTTTCTGTGCTCCTTTTTCCTCCTCTCTCTCTCTCTCGCTCCTTTTCGAAAACGCACGAAGGATAAATTACGTATTTAATCACGGAAAACCCATACTTTTGTCGTAAATTATACGGTGCCGGTATGTATTCACTTACGATCGAGGTATTGATTTTTGCGATGGGATCGTGACTGTTTCGTCCACGTTGGGGGTATAGATTTTTATTGACGGAAATAATATGAATAAACCCACGGTTGTAATAACGTTAATTTAGGCGAGGTAATTCTACATTCGATTGGTAATTTTTAAAATCGTCCTTAACGTCCAAACAAATAAAATATACGCCCCTATCTACATACATATGCTCTATAACTACAATTTTTTTCCTCACTTATTGCATGAATAACAATTAATCGCTTATTAAAAATTGAATTCTTTTCCCAGCGCCCATTAGGTCAGTCACTTAGGTAGTCCATTACCAATTTAATAATTATACAATAAGTATTTCTTTTACTTTCCAAATTTCATTTATGATAAACGTCGTACGCTGCTCCACACGACGTATAAATTATTTTATAAATAGAAAACATATTGCGATATGTAAACAACGTGTTTTATATAAATAACAGTGTGACATGTTGTAATTAAAATTAGTGTTGCTTATATTCCTAACTATAGCATGCTTGACCATATTATAATATTCTGAGGGCTATAAAAACGTAATGGATTTTTTTCGCGTACCTACTGGCGTGATTATGCCTATTATATCATTTAAATATACCTACCGGGTTGTGGGGTAACGAGGCGATAATGCAACGTTCACAATATAACCGTATTAATATACATATAAATAATTAAAGTAGGAGAGGCATTGTTTTGTGGTGGTGAATAATGGAAGCTGCTTACAAGGATAACATAAGGTTTACAATATGCTACTACAGTAGTTCATAAGCTTAACAAAAATGGATTTGTGCCACGTTGAAAATACCAGAAATTTTTATTTGTTTTATTTCTACAAGAAACATGCAACATTTTGCAATGGAAGGACGATCATCGAATAGCCAGCTATTAGTGCAGTGGTAAATTACACCAAACACAAAAGACGAAGTTAGTAAAATTATCTTCTAACAACAAGCATCAGCACCAGCTGATGTTTCCGTGTCCTTTAAAAAAATAACTGAATTGATATTAACAAAATTTGCAATACAATCGTCATTAAAGTTTTACAATTTTTGATCGATATTTTCCCCCCTCGATTATGGACAAAGAATGGCGCAACTGGAACAAAAGGGTTACGTCCTAGGCGTCTTTATGGACTTCTGACAGTATCCTATCGCAAAATGATTACTAAACACGGCAAAAATTATGATTACCCTACATTAGAAATCACAGGAACAAAAAAAATTCGTCAAAATCCTTTTTCGCGGTTTAATTTTGATTTGTGGCACCCACCAGTAAGCCATTTGGATTCCCTTAAAAGTTAGGCAATATAATAAATAAGATGAAATGAGAGAAAATTCCACTGTACCTGTCCATACCTGGAGGTATATTAGGTACAGTATTGTCCCAATAGGATGAGGACCATCATGTTTTGTTGAAGCGTCAGTAAATAGAAACTTATGTTAAGATACTGTCGCCTCATTGGTGGAAGAATGTAGTCGATAAGAAATCGTGTATAAACCGGTCAATGAGGGGACATCTTCTAAGAAATCAATAAAATTAGTAGCACTGACTGAACGTAAAGACTATCTCAATTAATTATGTACATGTATACAGTGTTTAGGATATAATAACGTCTCTTTTTAACTGATAGTTGTTTATTTATGGATCGTCCATAAAATTTTTTTGATATGATTAATTTGGATTTGTGTGAAGGAACCTTTTTCGCCATTCCATTTGAGAGGGAATTAAAATTACATATATCAATTCGACGCTTTTACTACGTCGCTTTCGTAAATGACGCGGTATGATGATATAAATTTATAAGGGAATAATACACACACATCTGATTTATCGTACAAAAAGATGGTTGAAACTTTACCCCATTCATTTTAATCAAGTGACCCCTGTTCGATTGTTAGTCGATGACAAAGGGACAAAGCAATATATTTCTCCCGATCCGGGAAGGAATAAAAAATAACGCTTGTACCGCCCGAACAAATTAGATATTCAAATTTATGTGCGAGTGGACCCGCGCCGAAAAAAATTCTTTTCCAGAAAAATAAAATCGTGCGCCCTCACGTAGAAGAGGGCCGACGGCGGCGCGGCCTCATGCAACATTTATTGCGCGCATTTTCTTTACTTTATTATATCAATGATATAAAACCTCGGCCGCCTTTGATGTGGTGCCGACGGCCGAGGCCACGCCTTTATCGACTAATATTGGCATTTCGATTCCGACGGAGCCTGCCTGATTTTATCCTGACGTGCACAGGTGGAATTTATGCGGCGGCCTGCGAAAGTTTTCGGACGTGAGCGCGAAATTTCCGCAAAAATAAATAAATCCACGACCTGAAATTTGAACACCTCTACACGTCACTACCATTGGACAATATTCTAAATTAAACCCATGGTAAAACGACCAACAGAATCTGTCGAAATACAGTCAATAACTCAAGCGTTAAACCAAAAACTAGAATTTCCAATACTTTCAAATGATTCTTATCCTGCGACTTCTTGAGGAACACCGTACATTATTCGACTATTTACCTTACTTCGAAAAGCCGCGTTTCCGTCCCTTAAGGGATGTCGTATAACAGGTGAAACTTCCCCGTTCTGTTTTCTTATTTTATTATTATTTATTGCCCGGGGTAGCGATAATGGCCGCCGAACTCTCGCCCACCTTTCGGGCATGTGAAAATCTCGATTGTTTGATTTTTTTTTTATTTAATCAGTCCTTCCGTTCTCATGGCGATTCCGAGATAAACACGAGTAACGTACGCGGCGCGGTAAGGAAGAAATCGGGAAATATTTTTGGAAACGGCACCGACTCAGAACTACGGGAGGGGGTAACGGCTCAAGGGATTTTCGTGTGGGCTAAAACCATCGAGCATTGAACGCAGTTCTGATTGTTACTGATGATTTGAAAATATGTAGGAACGTCGCTTTTCAATTTATGCCCTTGTGCCTAGTTACCACTTAAGATTTTTCTAGGTGCGAAAACACAAAAATTAATTTTTTAGTCGAGTTCTCCATTTTAAGACCCATACACTTCATGAAACCTTCTTATGGCCTCGTTTACACTTTGTAATAACATAAACAGTGAAAAAAATTCGGTCTTTATCGTATGCCGCCGGCGCGGGTCCCTTCTGCGGCAGAAAACGGCTCATGATTCGCGAAAAAATCCCAAGAAATCGTCCAAATTTTCTACAGATAACAGCACTTTTCCGACCCGTCCCTGTTTTCCGGTGTACCGCGGGCGCGTACCTTATCGGTAGCGTGGCACGTTCGATTGCGCCGGCATCGCCTTTGTGATCTTCACCACTTCTAATGGCGTTATTACGCGAGAGCCACGTCGGTGGTCCCGATTATCCCCACGTAACACGAACCACGGGAAAGAGAGAGATTTTCGCCGCCGCCCCCGGGACGCATCACCCTGTATGTCGGGCATATAGCGTCAGGCTGGGAAATACCGCGACGACAGTTAAATTAATTCGATGGATGACAAATTGACGATGGATTCCGTATTTATCTATGCAAACATGGTCGAGAATCTCGTTATTAATTGATATTGTCACAAGGACGTGGAGAAACGGGATGTTCTGATAGAAAGGATGAAGGGAAAGAGAGAAAGAGATAGAGCGTGTATGAGAGAGATGGCGGAGTGAATAGTACCTTACTGAAAGATTGCAACGCTTGTAGCTTATGCTTTTGTCTAAAGAATTACTATCTTAACAAGTATCTACTGTGCTTTCCAAACAAAAGTTACTCTAAATACACAGGAGGTAAGCGAGAGAGATTTTCGAATTAAATGTCAATTTAACAAACTTGTGGCAAAAAATCCATCGTCAATACAAATTTTCCTCTAACGGTCCTGATTCAACAATTATTCCATTATTACTTCTTGGAGCAAAAACTTCAAAAATTACTCAATTAAACTGGAAAAGTAATATAAGCATGCCCATACAGAACAAGACATGACAACATATGTAGTACCAATATGCTGTCGTGGGTTTATTTTGGCCCGACAGCTGCCTACAGATTTCATAACCTGAATCAATCATAATCAGCATCTTCAAATAATTAACAGCAACATCTTCATCGATAGTGCGAAGATCGAACAGCGAAGGGTCAATTAGAATCTCTCAAAGTAAAGGGGAAATTACGATTGCCAATAAAATTCGAGTATCTGCCATTATGCAGATGACGTCATACAACGGATATCTGTGACATTAATACTAAGAGTAGTTAGAACCTAGTATGAACACCAAAAATAAAAATAATCAATAAGAAACATGGAGAAAATAAGAGGAATAGCATATATCGCAACAGAAGGCACCTTGAAGGATATTTTGGTCAAAAAAATCGTTAATAAAGATTTTCTAAAAAACCGCAAGTGCATCTAATTAAGACATTGAAATATCCTATTCCATATTATCCATCCTATAATAGAATAAAACAAGAAAATACAATAGAATTTATTCTTGTAATAAATAACTTTCTTAACCTGAATTTTGTACTTATCGATTGGTTGAGAAACTGAAAAGCTGAAAGATGGAAAATTGCAGATTTAATTTAAGCTAGTGCAGCACCTAAACTAAGTAACTTTGTACTAAGTTCGGCTTCATTAACGGAAATCGTCCAATTTTGGTCCGATAAACATAGGGTGAGATTTTGTAAAGAATATGTAGAGACGATTTGCATTTACTATTGAAACTGAAAGTATGGTAATTTTCCGCGTAATTTTTCACGAATCTATCCCTATCAGCGGTTTTATTAAAATCATGTTTGACAGCTCGTAAATCCTCCAAAAATTCATAATTACCTCCTCGACGATGGATGTCAAGATCACGCGAATTTTCCAAGACAAGGGTTGAAAATATGGATTTATCCCAGCGAGCTAATAAAGCCTTGATTGATTGCAATTACTAGAAGATGTTTGTTTTTGATACACGTCCCGGATCTACACGTTTTCCGCACAACCGCCCCCTCTCGCTCACGCCCGTAAAGTTCCTTTGGGAGCGAGGGAAAGAGAGAGAGAGAGACGGGCGCATGGCAAAAGTTTTCCGGCCAAGGAGGGAAATTTGTTAGTGAGTTTTGTTGCCGGTTTGTACTTAGTAAGTTTAGTCATGCGAGGAATCGCAAATTTGCGATTATGGAAAATATATATTTTCTTACGACTTGGGGATTTTATTAATTAGAAGTTTTAACGAGGTAACGCAGATTAAATAGTGGATTTCCATTATGTGCGTGCCTCGCGGGGGCGGAATGGTTTAATGAAAATGGATCAATGGAAAACTGTTCGAATGTTGTAATTACGAATCAGAAATTGTTTCATACGGTTTCCATCTAACATTTTACTGATGAGTGTTACACTCCATCAGTTTTGATCAAAGGTTCATCATTTCTGGATAGAACAATGCCAGAAAAACTTCTCGAAATTCTATTATAGACTCATTACACTAACTGGATTTCCTTTGGGAACAATTTTAAACGTTCCAAATGCACCTGTGGTATCTTTTGTTCAGATTGCTGAAGTTTGAAACTGTTTGAAATTTCCATAAATCTCCATCTTTCAATTTAATACCTAATCTGGCGTTAAAATCCTAAAGGAACCCCTGGAGTTTTCCTTTAATATCTCCCTACTGTTTGAAATTATACGGGAGAACCTCTGAAACCTATTAAAAGTTTTTAAAAAAATCTTCACCTTTTCTGTGGAAAATAAAACAACTTAAAACTTAACCCAAATAGAGACTGTTTTCCAACTATCAAGATTTTAGTGATATCACCTAAAACAGTGACCGGTTTCGGTTGACTAGCAACCATCTTCAGGCGGAAAATAATTACTATAAAGATAAAAGATACCACTAGGCAAGGGCCATCATGTTTATAAAACTCCAAGAAATATGCACATGGATATGCACTTTTTTCGTTACATGCATGCAATGAAATTAGCAGATATGCAAGAAGATTGTGTTTTCTTGCAATTCATTAAAATATAGAATAACTAATTTTTAAAGCAATAAATAACCACACGTTCCTCAAAATTAACAGTAAAACATTTACCTTCTATCTGTATTACTCATATAACAGATAATGTCCTTAATACTATTCCTAATCACTCTAATCCTCATTATCGAGGGGTTTTAGTTCGGTGATTAACGATAATCAAGTATTTCCCTGAATAATATTTTAAGAAAAAAATAAGTGATACTATATATGCTTTCAAGGTGTTTTAGTCAAAATGTAATATAAGTATTTTATGCATTTAAATGAACTTCAAGTGCTCCAAATAATTTGAAACTTATATAATCCGCCTAGAATCGATTTGCACTATCACACTTTCAGTATTTAATAGTGGGAGAGAGGCTGAAATTAAAATAAAATTGTTTGAAACTTTTGTAAACCTTCTAAAATAAATTTAACAGTCTTTCTGGTCTTCCAAAGTCCTAAATTAGCCCTTAGCGTATATTTGGGCATGAATTTGACTTCCTAGTATTTAAAATCGAAACGAGAACGCTTCTACGTTCTACTTGGGACCATTTAGGAAAATTTTGATTTTTCTAGCCCTCGGTGAAAGTTGACATATCCTTTAAACCTTCTAATTCAGAATTTAAGGCACTTTTAGTGATTTTACATTCTATAAGAACCAGGAATTTTTGTTCAAGATTCTATGCAACGTTTAAAATTAAAATTAGATTATTTGTAAATGCATGTCTAAACGCTCTAGATTTGATTTTCCAGCAATTTTTGTGATAGAAGAGCTCTCAAAATGTTTATTCTGTATACTTCAGGCGTGTTTACGATTAAAATGAAAACGTTTAGGCATCTCAAAAACCTCCTAGGTTCAATTCTGAAAGCATGCTGGCTTTTCAAGATTCTAAAGAAACTTGTGGCGTTTCTGCAGATGTGCCTCCTCCTAAAAACCACAGCCCAACCTGTTTATGTCAATCAGATTACTTCAAAGGAAAATGTAGATATTCTGCATAAATTATTTAGGAATAGGAGTGTACATATTTTTTGACCATTTTTCCCCGGAAAAATGGGAAAAATTAATATTATTGTCGAATACATAGTGAAGTCGTAGGAAGAAAAATGGGATGCTAACGTCAAAATGACGTTCTACTCTTAAGATGATTGCATTGGGCCAAAACAATAAGTGAACATGGCGCAGTCGCAAGGAAATAAACTGCGAATTAAATTTCAATCATCAATGTTCGTTATGAAAAAATATTCAATAACATGAATGCAAACGAATCAACAAATGGCATTTACTGCAATTTTCCTCCACTCCTCCACTCGCTATCCTACACTATAATATTTTAATTTCATATTCTAAATACCATTACTCTTCCCTCTAATTCACGTCTGGACGTAATCGTAGATCTATCGTAGATAACCGCGTTAGGATATTTATAAGTGGATACACCATATGGTTGTAACTTGTAACGTCTTTCCCCCATTTTGCGCATTACGTCCAATATTTGTCCAATCCATCTAGTAAATTGCGTCTACTAAAATCAGGTGTTAGTAAAAGTCGCTATTTTTAACACCGTCTTGTCTTATGAAACGCTATTCCTGTAGAACTCGGTGTTTATTAAATAATGACCGGAGAGATTCACGATGAATCTACATTTAATCTTATCTGCGCGTTGTTCCGCAGAATGATACTTATTTAAAAAAAAAATATGCATTTGTTAAATCATCGTAATTAGCGAGTTTATCTCGCCTAATTAAACGAGCGGTTAGGATGATAAGTCCCCGCGAAAAGAATTTAATAACTATTAAAGTTAAGGCGTAACCCGAAGATTTATCGAATCATGAAAATTTCCAATGGCCGTAAATAAATCGCCGGCGATAAAATCAATTATTTACAGTATTTTCAGCATATCTGCTCAGATGCGAAAGTTATAAATTACGATCCCTACTAATATGTTTCGTTCGGATCGGTTTGGGTTCTTAAGTTTAAATTCATGTTTCTCTCGTTCGATCATTTGTCGAATGCCAAACGGCAAATGTTATACAAAAAGAAGTATCAGTCCTTTTGAGATATTTATAGATTGATTTTGTCTCCTCTGCGACTTTCAGAAAATAAAATAAAGAGAAGACGGACGACTGCACTCGCTGAAGGTTGCTTTGCACTTCGACGCTCATCATATAAAAGTACAAAATACATATACCGAAATATTATCGCCAAGGGGTGTCTATAAAATATCACCACACTTATTAACAAGTGTTTTGAGTGTCGAAACATGTAATCAATGAAACCTGATACATTCTCCTCGATAACTTCAAGGCGCGATTCAAATCTTCCGATATACGAGTATTATAGAAACCCACTCTAAACAAAATCGCCGTTCCGTTTCAGTCCACGTTTTATTACAGCGAATAAAACGTGTATAATGAACTCCATAAAAGTATTCCACCAATTAGATAAAACGCGAAAAAAAAACAAAGGACGAAGTAATAACTAGACGGTGTGTAACCAGAAATAAATCATTACCATGGTACGTCTACGGTTACATTAAAATATAAATCACCGAGATGATTAACAAGAATCAAGAATATGAAATTAGATTTATTACAATATATGCATATATGAGACTTCGTTCCCAAATCGAGAAAATCGTAAGGCATTGGCGTAGGCCTTGTGCAAAAATCGAGGAAACTTTGAAACGAAGGGTGACACATTTGAATTTACGTACAAAAAAGGGGACCTAAACCAAAGAAAACACGCCAATAAGAGCATAATTAACACAGGATTCTTGTGCTACAGACTCAAAAAGATAATTTGAGCGAATAAAAGACAGCGAAATATCAGTTCAAAACGTACCACTAAGCAGGTATTCACTACGCAGAAAAAATTACACAAGTGCTCTAAAATTAATTATGACTTAGCTTAGCAGTACTGTATACTTTAAGTAAGTAGTATACATTAATCATTATAGCTTAGCTATTAAAAATGGCTTCAAATCGTTTCGGTCATCTCAAGGAATCACGAACGTATTCTTCTAAGTTTCCCAAATAAATATAATGATTAGTATGATGAGAGTGACGTATGACGGTCATTTCCCAAGTAAAATTCTGCGCAGAATCAGAATCTGAACTCAGAATTCGCGCATCACATCGAGATTTCGAGTTATTTGAGCAATAGCTATAATAGCTGCGTTTAAATCCAAGTTTTCTGCAGCTTAAAGCGATTGCCTTCTTAGCAATCATGCAAAAGCTGGCACGATCCAGGATTTAGTTGAATTAGCAAGCAATGCTCTTGTAAATTGGTTTAGTAATGAAAATATCACCTATGGATTTGCTACCATTGGACATGGCCCATTTCAAGAAGTATTTGTTTGATGAAAGGCACGATACAGCTATTGTGACAGATGTACTTTTGAAGCAGGATACACAGCCAAGGCAAAATTTTCAGAATGCAAATGAAACCTGCACACAACAACCAGAATCCCAAGCCTAATTGTAATGTAAATTTGCAAACTGATTTTTTGACCAACTGAAATAATTTTAAGAGCAAAAATAGCGAGGTAACTAAATGGAGCTCCCTGCATGAGAAATAGAAAAAAAGAACTTTGAATAAGACACTGTAACAAGTGTTACGAAGAAAAATAAATGAACTCAAATTTGAAAAGTGACGACAGGAAAGAAGGTCAAACAATGGTGGTGCAAACATAATTAGACACATTGATGAGGTAAGAAGAACGCCTTTACTACTTTTGGCATGGATTTTAGTGCCTGCAATGTATCTGAACCCTTTCTTTAAAGGACTGAAGTACAAGGAAAGTGTGTAACTTTAACGTGCAACTCATTTTAAGTCCCTAATTGTTGTAAAGCACATTTTCGTGTTGAATCATATGAATAAGTCCCAGATAAATATTGCTCGGTAGAAATGCTCCCGTGTGCTGTCACTGATCTTGAAACAAAGTGAAATAACGAAATAAGTATATCGGCTGAAAGATCAGGCCTGACGAGGTTCGTTTGTGTTTTTCTAAGAAACTCCGTATTACTCACGGCCATCTTTGGGTTCACGGGTCATCTGGTAGCCCGTGGAATTATGATTATTAAAATGGATGTAATAAGGGCGAATGTTCCGCAAACGAAAAACACTTTACGACTTTATCGTGTATAAGCAATAAAACGCGATTCTGTTTATTTATTGCTGTGAAATTTTACTATTTCGTATCTTTATTCGGGACGTCGTGATACAATTATTCGTTTCGGCCGTGTGTGTGTGTGCTTCTTTTGATTTTATTTGCCCGTTAATGAGGTCGTCGTTTGTTACGGATACGATAAAACGAGTATTATTTACATATATTCATGTTGTGGGAATGAAACTCGCATTAAGCAATTTATGACGAAAAAGTTAACTAATTTACATATGTTTTATTTCTCGTTTATTAAAAATCGTACGTGTACGTGTTCGTCCTGACAACCTGTGTATTTGTGAAAAGTGACGGTAACGCGCGTCGTTCGCTCTCTGATTTATACCCAGCTATATTTCCGCACACCCTGTATATAAAATAAAATTCCAATAACATCCACCAGCAGGTGACGCATAACTCATGCGTTCCCCAATTAGTTCGGGATATTTTTCAAAATCGCCCGATTCGAATCACTTTATACTCCGTTTCTTCTGTATGTGTATAGAAAACATCTGACATTCTAGATTACGGGCCCAGCTTGTGGTATATTTCGCCTTCTTCGATGCGTACAAATAAATAACACTTTGACGTATCCATAATTGCAGAACACAACGTTAAACTCGCATTAATTTGATCGGTAGTAATGATTTACGCGGACCCCCCACCAGGACGCCACTGCTCGATATCGCAGAGAGCCGAGTTTTAATTATTTAATTGTACGGATTGATTAAAAGGTAATAAAACGAATGGTCGAAAAAAAATCGAACCTATTGTAACGTAACGGCGCATTCGGAATTAATAATGACACGTTCTAAAGAAAAACGTTAAATTTTTAATGAGAAATCCTTGGTTTATGTTGATTAAATTTTCAAATACATTAACTCAAATTAGGTTAAACAGTTACAAACTCACTAAGTTATACAATGAATAGCTTTAAGTCCACTTTGAGGTAAATTTATTTTTCTACAGCTGAAGCTACAAGCGCTGATAAATATTACTTAAACCTGTATCGTAGTAGATGCAGTCATCAGCTATTTGACTCAAGGATGAAAGGTAAAGAAACCTGTATTTCCACTAAGCCATTGAAACCTGAGAAAACTCAGGCGTTGCTAGAAAGTTGGGAATAGTGTTTCAATCCTCTTGTATGGAGGTTAAAGGATCCTTTATTTCCATGAAGCCTTCGACTTTTGTAGATAGCCATCGACAATTTTCAAAATGTGGAAAACGTGTGGAAACTACTGCGAGAATTTTAAAAGAAGCTTATAGAGTCCATCATGCAACCTAGCTAGGTTGGGCAACTATAGCAGGCTTTATAGCGCTAAAATATTAATTTTTATAAAGCTGTACACTACAGGCTTCAACAAACTTTCTGTGGTTTCCTAGGTTTCCGTCGTCAAGGAATCAATATGATTTGTTCACTTGAGTTCTTGATCTCTGATAACACCTTGGAACTTGGTACACGCAGTACAATAGAATTGGAAAAGTATTCAAAAAAATGGAGGCTAAATGGCCCTTGAAGCTTATAATGGTTTTGATATACACAGAGCTGTTCGAATTACACCAAGTTTTAAATAGAAACAGGTCATGAGATCCCCATGTTTACATGAATAAAAGCATTGAGACTAGGTAATGGTGGTATCATCAGCAGAAAACAATTCCTTGAATGTTAGGGACAACAAATGTGAAGGTATCCTAATTCCAGGTGTTGCCTTGTTCAAGAAACTTGACTTCAAGAAGGCAACAAGAAAAGCGTTCGTTCTGGATCAGCACAGCTGATAATCTTCCTACAAGAGACAGTTAGGAGCATCTCAAATGATCCTAAAGCAGGATTTGGAGAAAAAGAAGCTGCTAACTCGGCACCTGGCCAAAGAAAATTCAAGGCAATTCAGACGGATCATCTGAAGAAGATGCCCAGATAGATTTGATCCAATATCACAAGGAGAGCAGAACGCAGAATGTATTTGCATTGTATCCATGAGCATAGAGTTATTTCGTCATTGACTAGCAAAAATATTGCAAGAATTGCTTTATAATTCAAAAAATTGCGTTGAAAAGTCAAAAGAGTTGGTGCATGGGGGAGAAAATTGGAGAGAATTTAGTCATTAGCTTTATAAGAGGAGTTGGTAGTTGTAGTGGAAGAATTATGTACATATGTAGATCAAATTATCAGAGAGTAGGAATTGGTGACTGTTGTGAAGTATATGCAATAGAGTCATTATTGAACCACGAGTCACTACGTACTACTTTTCATAGACAAGGATTGAAGCGAAGTTAAAAAATTCTGTAGAAAGAGATAAAAAGAAGGATATACAAAAGAACCTTTAAATTTAAGAAATTTCCTGAAATCCTTGTTAAATCTGAAAGAAATGGTACCTGAATATATACGGTTGTTGCTTGAATTCTCAAAACGAATAACGATCTAATAAAAATTTAAAAAATTTCGCCAACGAACTTAAGTGGCAAATTACTCCTACAAACTCCATGTGCCAAAACGCCGTATTGAAAATAGAATGTTTAGTAAAACTTTAACCAATCAAAATCTTCAATTATAGCTGTGAAGGTAATCATTCGAACCTCTGAATTATTCCGTCATTATGAATCGATTAGTCAAAAGAAATGGACCACCCAAGACCTTGCAGTAAAGCAATTGAAATGTCGTATCGATGTATTTAAAAATCGATTAGGTGTCATGTATACCTTGAGATTTACTCTATCGAACAGAAGAAATCTACCATCAAGGAAGCTGGCATTTTTCGCTTTAGTTTGGAATACAATTTAGCCTCCTTGCAAATTTTTAGTAGCAAGTTTTAGTACTTTGATTTAAAAAATTTAATTATGGACACCTTGTGCGTGACAGCCAACGAAAAAATTTCAAAACCGCCCATTTCCGTTAGCGAACGAAAGGCTGCGGTATTGAATCCGAAGTATGCAAAATATTAAATTTCCGTATTTCTTTTCATTCGAGCAACAACTGCAAGTAGCGCATTTCTTTTTGCGGCGAAATTTTTAATTCCGCGCAAAATTTCCAAGTGGAAAAGTGTGCGTTAATTGCTTTTTGATAAGCACGAGAAACGGACGAGGAAAGAAAATAACAATAAAAATGAAATAGTAACATAACCAGGCGGAACCATCGCGATACACGCTCTCGTTCTTTTTGTGTTATCCCCCCCCTTCCCCGTCGGAAAATTATAAACGTGCGGGTGATGTGGTATTTTAATATTTTTTAACGATTCACAATATCCTGCTTTATCTCTGACGTTATAAATTAATAAAACCCTTGGGGCATTAAGTCACAAATATTTAATGTTCGATAAAGGCGTGGACTTTTTTTTTCTTAAAAATTAAACAACAGCGCACTTGATAAGCTCGAAAAAGGTCGAGGAATAAAAATTATGAAATGTAAATAGTACACGGAATTAAAATCGGAGAAGGCTGGTAAATATTTGGCTTGAAAGACGTATGATACCTTTGAATTAAAAGAAGCGAGATAAAGAAAGAAAGAAAGGGATATACAGCAAACGTTGTAAAAATAAATTAATTCCCCGATTATGCATTTAACTTAATGGCGTGTTCAGCAACAAAAAGTTTAAATTTAGAAGTTGTGCGTATACCTGAGAACCATAATTAGAACCGTTCGATAGAGGAGATTAAGTTCTATGTTAAGAAAATCGAGGCGCTTTTCATAACGGCTTGAATTTATGGTCGTAATTTTACCATAAAAAGGTAATAATATAGGGTGAGCATGCAAACCGTGTCATTTATCGTGTTTACATATAATTCAAATTAAAAAATAAATTAAGCCGTACCATGGAACTTTGGGGAATTTCTGATTTATCGGCGTATTTTACATATTAATTGCGTTATTATGACGTATTTATGACCCAGAAGTTCGAAACGGAAAGATCTACGCTCAAAAATGATCGATATGATGTTTTTTCCTTTCCCGCACGTCCTCCGCAACGTAAAACTTCGACAGGTTTAAAGACACTCACCTTTCCAACGGGGAACGGGATTTTTCGTTCCATTCGTCCTCTCGGAAATAAATGGAAATTTGCCATATTCGAAAGATAATTAAAAGTAACCCGCCCGAAGGCTCGTCCTCCTGCATATTCATGGCATGTTTACCTCAAACTTATATTATCTTTAACTTCAGTTAAGTCTACCGTACACATCCGTTCATAAGGATCCCGCGAATTTGACATATTTCGTGACCGTGGAAACCGTCCGATTTCGAAAAAGAAAAGTGCCAACGCCGCACTTGTAATCGTACCGAGGGATCAGTTAATTTTTTTTAAAAATCTGTGCTCGTCATCCTGCTTGATTGAACCACCACTCGAAGATCCTTCGACTGAGATAAGCGACGATTCGCTCAATTTTCCTCTTGAATTTGTCGTCGGACGCGTCGTTTAAAAATTTTTTTCGAAACTTAATAAACGCCTCCTCTCGAGGGGTTAAATTCCATAAGTCGCGTCGTAAATCGCGGCATCTACGACACATTTTTCGGGAGAGACAAATCAAAGCGGAGTGTTTGTTGCAATTGACAAAATGAAAATAAATCAGGACGCGTTTTGAGGCGAAAATGGCACTCGACCGTATACCTACATACACATTTCGGGAACGGTTATAGCCCGGGAGAGGGAGCGGGAAAACAGAAGGTTTAAACATTGAAAAATAAGCAATCGAATGTGAGTTGTGAAATGCCGGAAAATGCCCACTTTTTGATCTCTCCTGATAAGTACCTATTTTAAATTTGGACGCCTAAACGGCCCATTTTGTGTCAAAACAAATTACCCCGGGTTTCAAGGAGGTAAGTTGCCTTAGAATTGCCCTAGTAGTACACCAAAAAATATTCCTTTTCACAAATTTATACCCTCCTAGACACTGTGTAACCTCAATTTACCCCGTCGCCATCTTCAAAAGGCAAGAGTGACTATAACTTCTGGAAGAGATTCCAAAAAGGGATTTTCGGGTTTACGTGTTCCCTTGATGTATGTTTCACAATGGCGATTTAGGTATATTTTTCCGATTGGCCAAAAACAAAGAATTTGAAAATTAATCTGGCAGTCTGGACGACAGGTCAAGTTAGTCAAGAGAACGGCCATATTGATCTGAGGCAGTTCTGCAACTCCTGGCCAGGTAAGAAATTTGAAGGTTATGTCGACATTTACTTTTCACTGATCAAATTGACAGAAGTGACAGAAATTTCGCTTACTAAATAAGGTTTCGATTGAAAAACCTTTAATAGTAAGTAGGATGATTAATTAAGGGTCTGTCTAACATTTTTATTTGAACTGATTAATTAAGGGTTATTTACTATTGCGACAGCTTTGGAGCTACTGCCTTAGTGTGCATAATTTGGGCACAGGTGAAGTTTTCATCCCATTTAAATCCCATGTTTCCACATGGAATCAACTTGCTGCTTCCAGTAATCCTCAAGAAATAGGATTGTCTATTTCCAGACTAGTGCTGTGGCCAAAAGAGACACATTATAACGAACCTCTATGCAATTACATAGCTTTTTCCAATATAAGTGCCGTAAAAGGCGTTCACCATAAATTTTGAACCAGTTGCTTATTCCTTGATATCAGCATTTTGGGCTGGTCAAAAAGAAAAATGAATTTTTTCAAGAAGATTACAGAATCTGCAAGAAAAACACAACCTATAATGCTCGTCTAGTTGTTGGCCTTTTTGGATTAAGAAATAATAGCCAAAATCGTCCGTTCTTACACTAGTCTTTCATTTTCCTGCAAAAGAAATCTCATAGATTCCAGAGCAATTTCTCAAAATGCCCTCTTTTTCTTAAAAAAATCCCCTTCGTAAAGGTTTTACCATTCTAGCTCATCTAGAATATGTAAATTTTTACTCAATCAGAAAAATTATTGAAATTACACACAACCTTTGGCTATAACTTTGGGTACTGCCTCAGAAATAACAAATCAATTGCTGCAATTAAGTATTAAGGGAAAACTATAAGGGAAATGGCGGAAAAGGAAGCACTCCCAAGTCAAGCAATCTGGATTAAGAACGTTAGTAGCTTGACGAACATAAACACCCAGGCACAAGCAGCTCAAAATAGAGCCAAATTTGCTGTACCCTTAGGTACAGTCACTAAAAAAGCAGAATTTTTCCATGGCGTCCTGCAACCAGGATTAAGCTAATATTTTGACCATTCATCGTGTAGATTTTAGTTTGCATAAGATATGTTAAATTACTAAATTGTTTCCAAAAACTGGAAGAAATATTTTTTCCACACGTATGCAGCTGAAGTTATTAGGCACAGCGATATAAGAGCCCTTGGGTGCCCTCGATTTGCTCGTTAGGTGGTGGTTACCGTGGTCCTGACATTAATGCAACCAATGGAAGATTCAGGAGAGCAGATTAGTACTACCTTTAGCTAATTGTAAGGTGGGCGAACTACTTACCTACCTGACTACTTCCAAAAATCAAATTTCGCAAGTGAATGAATTATATCATTTTTATGATAAGAAAGTGTCACCTCATAACACAAGAATGTGATTCGTTTTTAATTTTTTAACTATCACTACGATACGTCAATCATTACTCCTCATAAGTGTATTAGTCTCTTAAGATCACGAGAAGTCATGAAATTAAGAGTTATGAGTACGTCGCAGTCACGTCGGATTTCGCCTCGCCCTCCCGGCCTATGAACCGATCACTCGTCGCGCTTAACGTATACGCCAAAATAAACCAATTGACTCGTTAAAAGCTGTTTATGAATCGGGGAATAATAGACACTTGAAAATTGAAACATCGACGGAAGAAAATACCGATTCGATCGCGGGGGGACCGCGGCTTTTCCGACTCAATACTGCTTTCCGAACGAACGTTATTTATAACAATTCCGGAACAGACGGACGTTCGCGGCGAGCGGAAATCGCTATTCCCGATTGAAGATCGGCTCGATTAATATATTTCGAGACGAAAACAACGACACTTTTGAATATTCATCCTTACGTTGCTTTTTTTCTAAAGCAAGGGCATGAAATTAATTTCCTATTCGAGTCTTGCCGTGAGTTATGGCCCATATTAAACTTATGCAAATCCGTAGACGACCCAGCCTTTTGAATCGTATCATCGCGCTGAGAAAAAACTGGATCCATTGAAATTTGTGACACCTGGTATGTATGGGTTAGAATCGGGCGATTTATCGATTTCATAGCGCTTTTTTGCCCATCTTTTGTTCGATTATTATCAGAGATAAAGGCCGGTCTGGTAAAATTTGCCATCGGTGAACGGTAGGGCTATTGTCCAGGTGTGAGGGGTGTAAAAACACTTTTTAGACACTAATTTATTCACAAGCTGTGTTGTAACTGCGGTCTCACAGGGGCGTATGACTTCATGACCGAACAAACAATCAATCACTTGTTTGCCATCACTTCAAGAGAGTATTTGAGGGAAATTGTAAATTTAACGGGTGGGAACTTGAAATAAGGGCAGAAGTCGCCAGATAGAAGAGTTGATCTTCATCAATAAAAAGATATCTGAGGAAAAAAGGAAATAGCTGGGATAAACGACAAGTAGCGATGAAGTTAAACATCGATGTATCTCGAAAAATAAAGGAGTATTTTAATATCGACACCAATAGATATTATCGATAGATTAAAAAGCTCCTACTGTCTGGGATCTTGGATCAATCTCTGGCAAACTTTATGATCTATTTGTTCTAAATTGTCTATTGTTTCTACTTACATTATTTTTGTAATGGGAGGAACAGAGAAAAAACGACATATTCAAAATATTACATTTGGCTTGTAGTGAGGTGAATTTTGCTTCCGATTCCAGTGATTTAGTAAAGCAGGTATCGTTAAAGAGGTGTGTGTTACAATAAAACTAATGCTACTTCACTAAAATGAAGGATTCATTAAAAACCTGCTAAGCAATTTAACTATAGCGCTTACAAAAAGCTGCGTAGCTGACCATTGCTTTATGATATTTTTAGCAGAACTAAGCAAGCTGACTTAACCAGGAAATTCGGTGCAGTCGACCGCTGTTTTATAACATTTGTAAAAATAAAATAAAAACTAGCAGAACCAAGCAACCTAGCCTAATTAAGTAATTTAGTGCAACCGACCGTTGTTTTAAAACTTTTCTAAAAAAAACCAAGCAGAATCAAGCAACCTTGCATTACCTGACAATTTCTTGCAGTCGATAGTTGCATAATGTATCTAAAAAAAAACAACCACGCAGGACCAAGCAACCTAGCCTAACGTAGGAATTCCGTGGGATCTACCATACGGTTTCTTGGGAAAAAAAATTAAGCAGAACCTAAGTTAAGTAACCTAAACTAACCTGGCAATTCCATGTAGCTGAAAGTTGCCTTATAACGTTTCTAAAAAAAAACAAGTAGAACTAAGCAACCTACCTAACCTGGAAATTTCGTGCAGCCGAAAATTGCTTTATAACGTTTAAAAAAAAATTCGGGACCAAGCAACCTGACCTGTTTGATGATTTTTTGGAGTACACCGTTGGTTTATAACGTCGCTTCATGGAACTATAATTTTTTCCCCTTTAGTGAAAATTTACATACACAAACTAGTGGTTTCGCTATGATGATCGTTATTTGCTGAAATATTCATGTATGAGTTAGAAAATACAAATTTGAATCGCCCCAGGACCCTAACGCCTCCATCACGAGCTTTTGCGTGATAATTTATAAAATAAAGGTAGCAATCAGTAGTCACAAGATTCAAATCCGAAGTTTATACAGTTTCGTACATATCCTATAATGCTTCTACTTGCAGTTTACAATTTGAAAACTTACTATATGTAGGTTCTATCACTTATTTAATCCATTTAAATCGTTTATTTCGATTTTTTCCTTCTTTTCTCAAACTTTTGCCTATCGACAATCAGTAATTTTACTTAAATAGTCAATGAAAATCTTCTTAGCGTTGGCTCTGATAGATTTAAGACACAGTTTTCAAATAAATAACACGTCCATCACCATTTAGATTTTTTGGTTTTTTTTGGGTTAACGAACACCCTTGTATAACAACGTTATGATCTTATTTCTTGGTATAAATGTACAATTTTGTTCAAAACTCTTTTATTCAATGTAAGACAATTTACAAGAACTTTGAACGTCCATGACTTATGCATTTATGTTAGACATGCCTTGTACCTGTTATCACGTTATGCCTTATGTCAAATTTGGACATGGCAAAATGCCAAAACCGGCAACAGGTACTATTTTACAAATATAAGTTCATTTCAACCCTTCATCATTAACACTTCAAGAGTATGTAATTTTCTCCCGGTGTTAAAATTTCCTGTAACTTCAACCTCGCTATAGAACTTCTTTACAGAATCTCACCCAAGATGAGAGGAAAAAAAGGACCGTAATCGCTGATCCCTCAGGAATCGAAATCTTATTAAAATTAACGAGACAAACGTCCGTTTCGAGATCAGGAATTAAATTTAAATTAAATATTGCGAATTTAAAAGTTGTTTCCAATTATTGTTCAGTCAATGTCAGTGACAGACGTTGTTTGGGATCTCGCGAGGAATTAAGGAGGAGACGTCTTTTGCAGGTCCGTAAGAAAAGTTAGTGAGTAGATAGTTGGCGTAGTTTTATCTTTCCGCCGGTAGTTTAATGTAGGTAATTTAACGCAATTGGAAAGCGGGGAAGGAAAGGGGATTCCATTACACGGTTCCAAACTTAGTGCATTTACTAAATGTGGCGAGCTACTCATATTCTGTTTACTTAGAGACGTTTCGGTCTCGTGACGGAACGGAAAGAACATGGACGATTATCGAAATTTACTGGAGTTTCTCGAAAACGACGGTTCCGCTCGGCGGCCGCGGAATTAAGTAGGATTAATTCGAGAGTACCGAGCCTCGAATAATAAACAAAACGGTAATCGATAAATAACATATTTATAAAATTCCGATCGGCCGGCCCTCGAAAGCCTCTTATTGGCGCAATAAATAATAATTAAAACTTCGGCGATCCATTTGAATTGAGTACTTTTGGGGACAGTGGCGTAGCGAGCCAAGGAAAACGTTACTAAATATTGTAACTTCAAAAACTCAAATGGAAAATTGTGGCGTTGTTCATTGATTTTTTTTTTTTCATTAGTTTTTACACCTTCAAAAAGGGAAGGTGGTGGTAAGAAATATTTTTTGGAATTACCGTTTATAAATACATAAGGCCATGGGTTGATTTCCAAATAAAATTATAAAGTACTCACCCTAGCCACAGCAATGACGTCCTTCTGAAAAACAAAAAGAAATTTGTTATGAAAATTATTTTACTACTTGTAGTTCAGTAGTGCAACAACATTTAACGAGTATTATACTTCGCCCCTTTGGTTAAGGCACTAAAAACTGTCATTAAATAACATAGATAAAGAAATTTCAAATCCACATACAGACCGAGAATCCCAGAATGTTTTTGGTGCACAGAAAATGACCCAATCATTCGAATATTTTATATTTGCGGTTTTTTTTCAAGGGGATTTAGTGAAATAATGTAAGCAGGACATGTTTGTGTTCGTCTTTTTGACCCTTAAAAATCAGGGCGCTGTGATAGTATTGCCATTTGATTCTCACGTAGACTTAATTATTTTGCTCATTTTGGATGTTTTAGTTTTGAAATGAAATTTTCTTTTCCCAGACAAACTAGCGAAGTTACATAAAATCTTGTAAAACCAGAAAAACTGGTTAATTTGAGAACATCTTCATAAAAGAAATGCACCGTCTGCTGCGGGGCAAACTAGACACAAAATAGTCCAAGGAAGAAAACCTTGGAATATTTTGTATTGTATCTTTTCCCCTTTTGGTCCCATTGGACAATTTTCGAACATTCTCCTTCCTCGATAGTGGAGACACGATGGATATCAAACTTTAATGCCAAAGTAGAAACAAGCTTGCGCAGTTGAAAAATCTAGTGCAGGGCAGTCAATGGAGAAATAACAAAAACTCCTTTCAATATACCCAAATTTGCTTGCTGTAACATAAAATAAATAAATTACTTGACTAGGGGTTACACCAGGTGTAGTGGTGCACTTTTTCCAAAAACACCCGACAATCGAAAAACACACGTCAACTGTGCAAAAAAAAATATAAGAAACAGTTTGTAATTTAGTGTTGAGGTTACAACTTGAGCAATTATGAAAACTTGTTGTAGGCGAGCAATTAATGGGCAATTCAGTTTCTTGAGCAATATGATATTTTAATTACAATTTTTCCTCATGATGATTAATTGATTTTCCCCAACGTGACGTAATGCCACTGTTGCAATTTCTTCAGTTATATATTTTTTATATCTCTCGCTAATGCCTCCGATGGCTGACTGTGTTACAATAACAAAACTTAATCTTAATAAATGATCAAAAGGCTGATGCGGAGTCATAAAATCAGGTAGCTGCTATAGGCGGGAGTATAATAAACATCCTGTCTATTGTATAAGAAAAGTTCTGAACACGTTAAATGTTATTATTGAAAGTCACGGTTTGGATGAATCGAACAATTTTTAATAATCGGTTGGCTTAATGTGTTAATTTGACGACGGGAATAATGAGGTTTTGACGAAAAATAATAATCGATGGTGTTTAAATTTAATGCAATGAAGTGGCATATTTCGTATGGTGATTATTATGAATAACCCTCGAGTTACCTCGAGGAGAAAATCACTCCTACGTGTTTACTCACAGATTTTTATCTGGTAAAATTATCACGAAACGGCTCTCGATTTTATTTCGTTGTTTTAGAACGCCGAGTCGCATTCCCTACGTACTCGATTCCCGTCCTATTTCGCACTTGTGCTTCTATGTTTCGAATGACGACAATTTGTCACTTTTATCTTTTTCCTGTGTGTAAACATCCACTCTTTTGTCTCCTTTGTTAACATACCACGCAAACTAGTCGAGACATCGGAAAACAATTGTTTATATGTTAACTCACTTTAAAACAAGACACAATAATTACGTTAAAAACGAACGGATGAAACGGCGCTCGTGGGGAAGCTTTTAGAAAATCGCAAGGTAAACTACGAGGGGAAAATTTCTCAAAATGGTTCGTTATTGCATTACGACGCGTACGATGTAAGTACATTTCTCTATTTCTCCAGAGGACCTCTGTCCACAATTTTAACATTACAGATGCGAATGTGAGAGAATGGTGATCCTATCATCCTACTTAATTTTGGAAATAAATCCCATATGAAACAAAAAAGGCGAAATATTTAGTGATTTCAATACAAGCTTACCAATTCATTTAAAGCGAAACCAGCTTAACGCATATAAAAATAACTAAATTGTATTCTGTGAGAGCAAACAACACAAAAACTGACAACAACAACGAAAATATTACTAAATCAAAAAATGAAAAAACTTTTCAATCACATTGAAACAGTCAAACAATTTGTCGACTAACCTTAAGGTATAATTTTGAGCAGAATTACGCCATTAAGACTTGTAAGAAAAGAAGAGCAGGAAGATACGAAGTTTACAGAAATTCTTGCCCCTACAGGGGGAGCAAACAAGGAATGGAACAAGAGAAAAACATGAAGGGGGCAACGTAACTACAGAACACTTGATGGTCGTATGGCTTATGGATAGAGTTCCAGTTTTAACGGTGGCCATGTCATTGACAGATAGTTGTGCACATTGACGCCTTTCCAGGAAGTAAATTATAATTATATATACCCTACTTGATAAACTGACATTGGAACGTTTCGCTAATTAACTATTATCCTAAATCTGAATGTGAAACGGCTAAATAAATAAATAAATAAATACTTACCATGTGAATATTTCGGATTAGGAGAACGTTAGAAACAAAGAAAGCATCAAATTCATGAATATTTAACCGGGTATCCAATTATTTGATATCGTATATATTTAGGTATAATTGAATGCTCGTTCGGAAAGAATGTATCATTATCTATATAACGTACTAAATTAATCTCGAATTACTATACGCTCACTTGTGTGAAAAAATTCCAATTATACATGTAAAATAACATATGAGTCTTAATTGCGCACAATAACTAAATACTTTTGTTAATGTGTATTATATGTAAATCGATTTCGGTTGGGGTTAATTATTTATTGTTAAGCTTAGAAGATGTAAAACCACTGAAGCGCATTCGGGAATTACCATTTTCTTAACCGGAAGCGAACTTATTTCGATTTTTATCGCATTCGGAATAATTATATGGAGTATTTGTAAGGCTGTTAACCAATTCATGAGAATCCATATTTTAAAGGGAATTTATGAGGTCAGAACGATAAATGACCTGGATACAAACTAACTCCGTTGAACACTTAGATTACAATCTATATTATTCCATCTTTCGGATAATTTATAAGTTAATTAGTCCCATACGATGATTAATTAATACGATCGACACTCGATACGCAACGAACTCATTAAGTTTCCTTAAATTTTATCAAGTGCCCATTCGACGCCAAAAAGGTATTCAACAGGTCGGGGAAAAAACGACAAAAAGAGGAGAAAACCTCGATTCAATAGACCGATCTGGGAAACAATCGACAGCGGAGGGTATTAATCAAACTTTTCCACCGGCGAATCGGAAAATGTGTGTTAACAGGGAGAGATCGACGCCACGTGATATATTTTTCCAGTTGGGGATTCGGGGAGGTTTAAAAACGGAAAAGGGGGCGAAACGAAAAAAGGGGGACGGTTTTGCCAGATTTTAATTTCGTAACGTTGCCTCAATGCTTTGGGTGAAAATTTCGAACAAACACTTAAGGAAAAGAACCAAGAAATCATTTTAATTTAAAAATTTCGGTACTGTTTTTTTCCTCCAGTACACCCAGGAAAACACAAAAATTTCAATTCGACGTGATTGATTCCAATCAAATCGTCCTCTTACAATTAACATTACTTCTTTTTTTTTTATAAATCCTCAGTTCGATCGAACGGTTCGGATAAGCGCGCTCGCTCTTTTCCTTCGAGGCGAAACGAAATAATGGCGAAAACAAGTGAAATAGCGATTTCAAAATTACGTTTTTGTTATCTTTAGAATAGAAATGAAAATGATACGTGCCAGAGGCGTTTTTAATTTTCGGGAAATGATCGCGCATGTTAACTGTAATAAGGCGCTTCAAGATTTTTACAATAGACCCTCTCCCGTCCCACCCTTAATACCTGGTTTACGCATTGTCTCCGTTTTGTTTCAGAGACAGGACCGTACCTGAAATTGTGGCGGAGATTTGGAAAACGAGGGCATAATTGTAAAGGTTTTAATGTTTTCCCTATTATCACACACTGGGAGGCGAAGGATCCCCTAGTATTATTAAATTTTGGATTAAAAGAACGTTTAAGTTGTTACTGATCAATCAGTAATTTTTCAATCACAGTCAGTGATTTGATCTTGATTGAAGGGGTTACGTGAAGCAATAGCGATATCGTAAACGCAAGCGATACTATTTTCGTGATTTCGAACTTACGTTAAAAGACCTACACATTGACTTAAGTAAAGATTTAACCCTCGTACTTAGATCGATGCAATTACTCCAGGCAATTATTTTCCAAAAGCAATACTAATCTGAATGAATGATAACACTGTGCATTTTTGATTTGTAACTTCACGCTCAACTTCAAAAAATTACTGGAATAATGAAAATCCAAAATAATTTTTGAAAATGTTCCAGTCACGCTTGACCAGCTGAGTGAAATTATTATTAAAGAATCAATATTTCAATAGAAATGATGATTTATCTTATTATGACCTTATACTTAAGTAGTTGTAGCTTTATTGGTCTGATTTAGATTGCGTGCAATTATTGTTTTGAGAAGCAATATATATGGGGAATAAAAATGTTGCGTTTATATTGTTTCCTTGCAATTTGTATTTGAAATCAAAGGAATACTGGAATAAACGTAAATCTGAAACGTTTTTAATTCTTCAATCAATCTTGTGAAGAGTCACCGATTTGATCTTGATTGACATGGCTCTTTGCAATTTTTTGTTCAAAAAAAATAGTGATATTATTAATGGAAATAATGATTCGACTTCATAAGTATTATATGAAGGATTAGATTAACAGTCGGGCTTGGGTTGAAGCAATTATTGCAGGCAATTATATAGCAATACTATTATTAGAATTTTTACTCGGCGATTTCGCCCTTAAAATCAAAATAATACTCAAATTTGAAACACTAAAAAAATATGGATAAATCTAGATAATTTTTTAAAACAAACTTGTCAACCATGCTCGACAAGCGATGAGTCAATGACTTGATCTTGATCGATGTAACTATGTAATTAATTTTCCACAAGCAATGGTAATGGTTTTTCTGAATTTTTCCTTATCGGGTGATCGTTTTCAAACAGGCGTACATTTAGATTCATGTAATCATTGTGTGCAATTATTTTTTTAGAAGCAATACTAATAAAATAAATGGAAATATCGTGTATGTATTGTTTCCTCGTTTAAAATCACAATACTAAAGTAACTGTAATTCTAAAATATCTTTTAAAACATCCATCATTTCATCAGTGGTAAAGGCAACTATTTGATCATGAGCATTACTGGTATTTGTGAGTTGCTACCAAGTGTAGTGACTTTTTGCCATAAAATAAAACGAATACTGATCGTCTCACGTGCAATTTATATTATTGATCATTCTTTACCAGACCCTTTTCGATTGATCTGACCGCTTGTAGTTATTTTTCAAAAAGCAATAGTAATACAGCGAAAGGGCAGTTGGATCCCTTTCATTGTACTTTCAGCGCTGGAATAAAAATATTCTTTGTCATTATAAAAACACTCGTCATGCTTATCAAGCGTGGATCCAACGATCTGCTCATAATGGATCTATAATTTATTTCTTCGATATCAATAGAAAACGTGTCGATGTAATCGACTTTTGTAGCTTTTATTTCGCTTTGAAAGTACGAAGGTAATTACCGATGTAACGTCAGTAAGTTTTGCTTTGTGATCTTTCGGCTGGTCCTCCCCTGAGTGCCACACGATCATCCACGCTTAATATCGCCCTCGGCCGATAAAGTAGGGGGTGCTCGTATCGAGGTTGAAAGCAATAAGAGAGACACACCTTTTACGCTAATTGGAAGCCCTCTTTATTTTCTCCTCGCATATAAGAAGAGCACGAGGAATGAATGATTTTTCAATATTTCCCTTCTACCCTTTAGCGCCCCTCTCCGACGACTACTTACTTTAATGTTCGCGAGGAGTAAGAAGGCGCGCGCGTTTTCCATCCAGGTATTCTCACCTAATGGAAAATGGAAAGATCTCGTTCGCTTTTCATCGAGATTAGTAATTGTTTTCGGGACGATTTTTCTCTCCCCGTCCCGACGTTATTGTTATCCGCGTTTTCGCGCCACGTCCCCGCATCGGTTACTTATTTTTACCATAATTAGGCGCATATCTAACGATCCAATTACGATCGTTACACCGCATCGCCGTGCACCTACTCAGAACTTCTTTCTCTGCCCCATAATGTGATTATAATTACAAGGCCTGATAACTCGGAGTGGAACGCCCACAAAAATCAAAAATCCTTACGCTGATGATGCCCTCGGGCCTTATAAGTTATAAATTGACAAAATAACGAATCAGTCCATGGGTTGCACCGCAAGGGGTTGGTGCAGGTTAAATACGAAAATAAATGCCGGCCTACCCGCCTTCGCTTGCCTTAGAAGAACTTTGTTTCTGTCGTTCTGTCTAGATTAATACGAGTCTTATTTATCCCACGCAACGCTATATGTATTACTGCGGCTAGCCTAACGATCTTCCACCATTCCCAAAATTTAAAACTCGAGTGGCATTACCGGTCCCTTTCATTTCCTCTGTGGTTCCTCCTAATGTTAATAGAACGTCTTTGTTGGTAACCAGGACAAAACAAAAAATCTCACTTAGGTCCCTCCTTATAAAACCAAGACAATAAAAATCCGTCCAATTAACGAATTATTACCGCCTCGCCCTTTAACGGCTTGTTACCGGGCGAAAATTTACAGGGAAATCGAAGGCGACCGTGCGGAAAAATCGCGTCGATTTTTCTTCGACGCGCGCCCTCCATCTCTCCCTCTCTCTCTCCTCCTTCGGGAAAGTCTTAAGGGCGCATTTTCAGGTCAATTGGTTCGGCGGTCTATTCAATTTTTCTTTCGGATGCTTCGGTGTCTGTCGAACGCCCTTCAGACCCTTATCAATTTCGAGGAGTCGACTGGCGAGAATTGGCCCCTTTTTTTGTATATATACTTAAGGGGTTGGACCTGTGGGAAGCGGGGAATTTAAAGGAGGTCGACGCGAATCGGGGGGATTTTAAATCTACTTTTGATTCGGAAAATGTGATTTTCAGTTTTCAGCTTGACTGATTTCTGACGAGTTTAACAGTCAATCAGTGAAAATGGCAAAATGACAAGAAATGCGTCACATGAGAAAACTTCAACTACTGGACAACCCAAGAACATACTTTTTGACGAGTTTCAATGGATGCATATGACAAGGCGCCTATGAAAAAAATTAGATTATTTTTAATATCCTTGGAAACTTTCAAATGATTTTATAGAAAAGTGCCATAGAATCGAATCTAGGATGTTTATGGACGTTTTAAATTATTCCACTCTCTAAGGGCCACAGAAAGAATTACTTAGCTGGAAAATTCTAGAGGTTCCTGTAGAACTTTGGAGGGCCAGAATGGGATCAAAATTCAATCTGGAAGAATTATGGAGTTCTAAGTTTTATTAGATTAAAAAATAGATCTAGTTAAGTAGACTTCGCTTATAAAAGCTTTTTGGTTATAATTTAGGACATTAGAAAGACTGAATTATAGAAGAAAAACCTGAATGCAGAAAATTTATGGGTATTTCAAACGGTTCAATGTATATCCAAACTTTAGTAAATATCAAGAATCTAAAAGAAAGCTTCCGTAAGTTCTCGAGGAACTTTCAACGACCAAATCTGCCTCCAAATAAAATCTAGACGGTGTATAGAAGTTCTAATCCATGAAAAGTAAAAAGAACCTAGAACGAAAACTCCTTCTCTCTACTTTAGAACCTCAAATGATAGATATTGCTTTGAAATCAAAATTAGGGTTTTGTGGGCGCTTAAATTTTTTCCATGGGACCTGGAAAAAAAATTTGATTTTCCGTCTCAAGTATCTACCCTATACCCCTTTCGGGTGTCTACTGGACACAGGGTGGCGTTAGAGACAATTTCCTTCGGTGGTTTATCTACTGGGCGCACGATGGTGCTAGGGACAATTTCACTACATTATTATGTAATTTCGTATATATCTTACAGAAGTGCCGTTTACCTGTATACAGACATCTTATACGATTACTAGCAATAATTTTTTTTCTTCACAAAACTTTAATGACTTATTTGCTCTTACTTTATATCAACTCATGAATTTGTCAAGCGCCCTAATCGCGTATCATAACTAGGATATATTCAGCGCGTTCCCATACAACAAAATTCATTAATTGTGTAAAAGAAACCGTAATACGTATCATTTTAACCATTAAGGAAAATTATGTGCAACGATTGGATCCTGAGGCGTCTCGTTTACAAAGAATTAACGTGCGAAATGGAATAACAAAAACTCCGCTCTAATACCGTGAGAATCGTTTGTTTTTTGCGTAATCCCCGCACTCGCGTTATTCAATTATTATTTGCGGACAATAATTTTTATTTATTTAAAGTTTTAACGTACGAGAACAATATAACTTGATTGCCTCAACAATGGGGAGCGCACGGATCTCGCGGGGAATCTAACATTAGTTTGACGTGATTGCCGTCCTGATGTGTACCTAACAGTAGAAATAATGAGAACTTTCGAGATTTGTATGTGTGTTATTTCGCCCGGAGTGGGTACGTTCGGTTTTCCGCTTTCAGGTAAAAGGCGGAAATCGTAAGTCGACGTGATTCCAAAGGGACCAAAACGGGGGAATTCTAAAAAAACTATTTATTAAGCCAACTCGTGAACTTCAAAAAATGCATGATTTTTACTCTCGATAGAACGTCGTTTGAAGCCTTTTCTATTAATCGCGATGAAATTTCGACTCGTTTAGTATCGATCGGGGCGATAAGCGGGGCTCCATGAAATTATTCCCGGACCCCCTTCGGGAGAAACGTTCCAAACTATCCGGACGAAAAACAATCGAGTAACGAAGCCTAAAGGAAAACAAAAGCAAGTCGAACGAAACAATCGAGTAACGTCGGCTGTCGATTCGGATCCGTCTCCCTGGGCGATTTATTCCATTTCCTAAGCCCACCCTTGCATATTTTACTCGATTGAAGAAAATATATATCCGAAATAAACCCTCAAAAGCTCACTTTGAAAGTGGTTGATGTGTGTGTGTTGCTTTACAATTAGTGAGGTACCTTGTTTTCTCCATATTATACTGGATGATAGGTGGCGCCCTGGGCTATTGGTTTAAAATTTTGTCGAAAGGAATACATCAATGGGTGTTCGAAAGGCTTTAGAATTTTAATGAACCCCGATGGAATAACATCGTCGTGTTTTCTAACAGATATCTCCAGTATTAATTATTATTATTCTGTATTAAATTATTCGCGATGGAATCGTTAAAATGCTCCAATTAGTAATACGAGCGTGATCGGTAGGAAGACGGAGTAATTCATTCCACCATCACGAGGCTAACATATTTTGAATGTTAAATAACATAGCGATCATTCTTGTATATTGATTGATAACTAGATTCGCGACCATTGTATCAAAAATATCTTTTTCATAATTGGTAAAATGGAAGATAATTTACAATCGACCAATATTCAAGGTACTCTATTGCTCTTTAAACAGTAGAAGTGTATTATTTTTCCATTCAAAATGTAAAACTATCAAGAGACAAAAGGGAAAATTCTCTTACTGCCTCCCAATCATTTATCGAATTTTTCCGAATTCTCCAATGTCATGTTAAATTTTCAAGCTTTTCTTTGCCCTTTGTGACTTCCACAAATTTCTCTTTGACTTCTTTCCACCCCCTCAGAGTTGAATTTGGGATTATTTGTTTTTCTAAGCCATCCCAGAGTCCAACCTATAAACACCCCAAGATTTCGATAATTAGTAACAACTGTAATACCTTCACCCACTGCTCCACCTGGTATTCGAGGCTGAGACATTTTTTCGGGCTATTTAGGGACTTAACTAAAATCGTGCAAAGTTTAAAGTTCTCAACTACCGGAGAAGTGCCTTAGAATCAATCCAAACGAAACAAATTTTATCACAATTCTTTACCACCTCCAAAATGGAGTTGAGGGGTTAAAGCGTCCTGGAAAATTCCCATGGAAATTCTATGGAGAGGAAGTTTGACCACTCATAATAAACCTTGCTAGGTTTTCTGAAAATTTCTTTGCTACGTACTGGAAACCTCCACGATGTATTTGCTTGCATTAGTTTGATTTTTCTTTAAATGATGACTAAGTAGCTCGACTTTTCTGATGATAAATTACAAACAGCATTAGCAAGTACGACGATGAAATGTTTTGTATAAGGCGTTTTCGTACCGCCCGGTTCCCTAATCGTACCCCTAAAATAATCTTAGATTAAATTTCGTCGAGCTTTAAAAAATATACCGTATGAATAGAGGTTAGCAAGTGCATATGACGTTTCTCCAATGTTGTTAACATTGTGTTTTACTGTGGTCGCAGGCGATACCGCCTGAACCCTTACGGCTGAAAGGACGTGATCCGATCCGTGTCGGGATCCTAAAACCGAACGACAACAACAATGACTTTTTACAGGTTGTTCACGTCGAGGGTGTCCCTCCTTTCGAATCTCGAAACGCTCGCTTTTACCTAAAAATTTACCACCTGTTGATATCTCGACTGGAAATTTATGTCGATCGGGTCCATTCACTGCCAAGAAATTTATCGGAATTTGATTTTTCGAGGCCTACTCGATCTCTTTCGGTATCGGAGGGGTTCTCACGACGATTTCTTCCTCTTCTCCACGGGTGGATTTATTGGCTACGAGGACGCATTGTGAGGAGTAGCGTTTGTAACAAAAAAAAAACGATTCCCTCTTTTAAACGAAGAAATCTCATAACTTCTACTCGAACAAATTCGCCCCGTAATAATAAACTCCCTCTAATACATAAATAATGACGGGTACAGTTGAAATATCGAGTTTATTACGATTCTACGTTGAAAGAAGGCGACTTTTGATTGATTAGGAGTCGGAACGGCCGCCGCGATCACCAGAAGGAGGTTATCAATAATATCTGACGTGGGTTATCATTATAATCGTATTAGGGGTCTTTGGAAATCACCGATCTCCAGTAATATTGATTGTGAACCGGATTATTATCGTTCGAATTTAAGAAGAAAAAACGTAATTTGTGAGAGAAACGGTCCATCACCTCACGGGATTGAACCGTGGAGGATATCGATTAGGAACTTCTCGTAATCACCATTTTCAAATGGTGCATGCATAAGCGAAGCATTTGAGAAATAACTACTTCTACGTTTACCGATAATATTTCGTGATTTTATACGGTAATCGTTTCAAAAACGATTGTTTTTTGGATGTTTTTATAGTTTACAACCATTTAACGCTATGTTACACAATACAATACTCCACTTATACCTAAGTAAGTAATACTAATACATAGTAATAACTTTATGTGAAGTACACTTACACTTAAGTGGAGCCACATGTACACCTGTAGATACAGACAGCATGATTGCCTTAATATATCGAGTGCCTGTACTTGCCTTAAGCGATAAGAAAATACTGCAAAAATGTAGACAACAATCTAAAGTGCTCCTGAAGTATCTAGAAATGGTATTCATGCCCAACTCTTCAGACCTTTCCACAGAAGAGATATGCCACATATTTCCTCCAAGATAGACCATTTCAAATGAAATCACTTCATAACAAACCCATAACTTACGGTTTAAAACAGATCACAGTGAAAGAGGTGAACATTAAAAATGCCCCAAAGATCTGAGTTACCGCCTGGCAGAAACTTCCAAAAGTTACCATGAAATTCTACGAACTAATAACTTTTATCTTGTACACAATTCTGCTTTTCTAGCTAAGGGAAAGTTACCCAAATCGTCATGATCCCCAAATGTGGAAAAAATCCAGAAGATGTCACCTCCTACAGACCCATTAGCATGCCTCCGGTCTAACGTGGTAATTGCTGAAGAGAAACATCCATTAATTTGGATTTTGAAACAGACATGGAATAATACAGCAAGTGCAAAGAACGATAACGTCGCTCATTGTTACCAACCTAAAATACGCGCGCGAATTTCGTATAAGAAACGTATGTCTACCCCCATTGCAGTTGGTGGACCGTAGATGCTTGTTCACTTTAATATTTTGCAATATGTTTAATTGATTCAAAATTCATATCGTGCAATTAGTATCTTTGTGCACTTTCAGTACACCTCCAGTTATTTTCTAAAACATCTCTTTGCTCCGCTCATGCTTATCGAATTTTTCAGAAGGATCTTTTAGTGTTTGAGGCAAGAGTTCGTTTTGCTATTCGGTGGTTTCCACCTTCCGCGAGGAGTATAGGAAGTTTTCAGAAATATGCTAAATGGCATGGGAAGCACATGAGTGGACCCGTCTTTTAAAGGAAGAAGATAGTAAGTAAAATGGTGTAAAATCAACTGTGAGCAACATTACATTTGATCGTCGAGGTAAACACGAAGAGTTTCTCATAGAAAACATTTTCGAATTTTCCAAAATTATTTTTCTAACTGTTCCAGTGTTTTGAAGGACTTTCAATGCACATATCGAATATTTTTGATGTTAAAGTAACCAAAGTTTTCTATTGAATTCAACCACATTTTTCTGTAGTTTCTTCATTTTCCTCGGCAAGAAATCGCAATGTAAATTTTTTCGGAAAACAATCGCAGTAATTTTATAGTACGTGAAGGAAAATTCCATGATTTTCACGTGGATCAACATGTAAATAATTTGGTTTCATTTGCATATGCAAAAGTAGTTTCAAAAGTATTCAAAATTAATCGCATTATAGCAAAGTTTTTCCCCTCGCCATGACTGGCTCACTATTAGATTCTCTATTTAATTAGCAACTTTCAAACTCCCGATTAGCTTTCCAGCAAAGTATTTCCCGACGTCGAAACAAGAGAACCCCGCGAAGGAAACAGGGGAGCAAAGATTATAGATTATGCTAATTAAAATTTATTTATTAATTATGTTCGAGGTGATTAATAATTATTATTTCAGGCGATCGTTAGCGGATTTTTGGGGATTATTAGGTTAATCCCCCGCGTCGAACCGGGATGAAGGATTGATTAATTTTTCGTTTTACAAACAAGAATAAGATAACATGCTAATTTTGCACTAGCGATAACATTACTCGTACACTCGGCTGGAGGTTTAATTAACGTCATTGAAACCTCCCTAATTAGGTGTTAAATTTCATTAATTACCCGAAACAATGCCGTAAAATTTACTCGTAACACATTCTAACAGTTCTCCTTGTTCGAAACGGAGGAAAAAAATTAAAACAGTTATCGGTAGTTGTTAGCGATACACCTAAAAGATAAACGTTAATCGGTTACTTTTATTTAAATTATGTGAGTAACAAATAAAACAGACGGTGCTTAAACTTTGAGAATTGCACATATATTTCACTCGGTACTGTTAACCGCGTAATTTATGTTCTATTCAATGAAATTTAAAAGTAAAACAGTTTGAACGCCGGATCAGATATAATTTTTTTTAAGAGAAAGTTTATTATCTTCGGGACGCTTTTGCATAAAATATACGTTAGGGGCGCACTAATCGCTGAAAGGTGTTGCGGATGAACGAGAAGATATATGACTTCATTGTTTTAATTTCGAAATATCCTCAAAGATCATCGACTCTAAAGTGGAGATTTTCGTAGGGCATAAGGCCGCTACGATTTCCATCTAATTGCACACGGACCGTGAATAAGCGCAAGGTCTGTTCCATCAGAAGTCAAAGTTTCCACGAACGGGAAGGTGTATGTAAGAGGCGTCCAGAAATCAGAAAATAGAATCGCTTCGAGCGTTCCCTCATTGCGCCTCTCGACCACCGAGCACATTAACCTTTCGCCATATGTTCGATCCGATCGCCATTAACATATCAGCGAGGATCCTCCCTAATGACTATTTAATATCATAATTCGATGATGGGCCAAAAAAATCGAGAAACAAGTCCCGAAACTCATTTCCCACGAAACCTTCGATCATCAATTCGTAATAATTCACGTTTAAAATTCCCTTCTTCTTCGTCTCCACCTTGCGGCTTTTGTTTTCGTTAATGACACATCGGCTGATTGATATCAGGGAGGAGTACGAAATTTCGGATTTCAAATAATGAATCGATGGGACGCCTCGGAGACGAGATGAGGCGCGAGGCAGTGGCGGGGAAAGGGAACCGCGGGGAAAAAGCCGGGAAAGAGCTTAGAATAAAAAATCTAATGGCGAACAAAGGCGTTTCGGGTATAAGAGCTACGACATGAATCCGATAAACTGTGTACATGCAGTAAAACGATATTACCTAATAGGTATACAAGTATGGGTCAAGTATGTGGTATAGTATAGTGAAAGTTGTAACGTACGAACCTTTGTAATGAGTGTATATAATGACAAATTAACGCATGTGGTAACAAATGTGAAGACATAAAACATTTTTATTTCCCTAGTCTCACTACAAAGTTAAATAAAAGGTAAATTCACTAAATAAGCCTGGTTTGCTTCTGGAAAATAAAATTTAACAGCAGACGGCCAAGAAACTTTGTTTAATATGGAACAAAGATGATAAAAACCCGAAATCTATACAAATCTGAGGTTTGGGTTCATTTTAACCATAGAAATTTAAAAAAAAATAGATCGTTTTTCCGTTTTTTCACCATATATGGAATATGTTGCAGAAATGTTTGTAGAGAATTAGAAAACCTTCATTTCGAGCTGAGTAGTGGAAGCTTTAAGTAACATAAAACAGCATACTTGCGCCTAGCACTCGGCTCGAAATGCGAAATCCTACGTTTTGCGCAATGTTCGAGACCAATTTTCGCACTTTTCTCCAAACTTATGTGAAAATTCAAGATAGCTAAGTTGTAGGTTTTGATATCCTCTTTCAAAAGCCGTTCGAAAAATTAAAATCGACCAATCTCAGTTAATACGCCGAATTTTGCAAGATTTCGGTATATATTGTTAATAAATTAATTGTACGAAAAATAGTCATCCGACAACATCCAACTTTTGCGTGCTTAAAGTAGACATAATAAACTATCATTTCAAGAAAAATTAGCCTTTCAGCTTTAAAATGGACAAAGCTGTGAATTTTTGAAAAATGGTCCATTTTAAGAGATTTCCCAAGTTTTCTCCGTGAAAAATGCTGCGATCACCATTTAGAAACGCTAAATTTGAATAATTTTCACGCTTTTCAAAACGGAAAAACGACCTATTTTTATTTTAATTTGTATTGTTTGAAATAAACCCAAAGCTCAGATTTGTCCAGTTTCTTGGTCCATCTGCCGTTAAATTTTATCTACCAAAACAGCTTATTTTTTTTGCACCGGGCTAAAATGTCTTCTAATTGTGTTTCAAGCTAATTTGGTTCAAGTTCGCAACCTAACGCCCATTATCGATTACCCGTGCTAAAAATCTATCGTAAGTGCACAAAAGGAACCCACCGGACCAGAAATGATAAACGCGTCCACTTGTTCCTCTCGGTCCCATTGTGATAGCCGATGAGAATTACATGGATTCATCGCGCAAAAATGACGAGAGGAGAAGGAAAGGCGAAATAAGAAAAAATACACATGAGAGGCTCGGTTGAGCGTACAAGGCGTCCCACACTCCGTCGCTGATCAATAGCCAGCCTACTTTGATTTAGTACGTGTTTACGACACTAAAATATTCTTAAGTCTGAGATTTATTGGATCCATTCGATTCCGAACACAAGAAACTTGAGATATGTACAACTTTGGCGAGATATTATTGTTTAGAGGCAGCGACGTGCGGACCGCTAGGGCGAATCCTCGCACGATGAAAAAAATTCTCTCATTATATACCCAAAAAATTCAAACAAATTCTGCTTTAAGCTTAGATCTGCGTTGCGTTGCGCAGTTGCGTAAGCTCGCAGGACGTCCCGATCGAACGTTAACGATCCAATAAATTAACCCCGACTCTGCCCATGCCCGGACGCCTATCGATATTTCATTCCGGCGATATTTACTACAAATTTTCTCGACATGAATCAATACGTATTTTATTTTGTCGCCATTAGAAGTTGGATAAGGATGGTGGGACGCGACATTTGCCATTGTGTCCGCGTGACATATGGGCACTCCGTTGTGTTTTCGTGTTCTTATTAGTATTGCTAATGTACAAATACGAGAAATCCGGATTTGATTCATGGGACGAGGTGACGGTTTTTATGCTTTATCGAACGAGGAATTCGCCAAGAGGGACGCCCGGTAAGTGATATAGTGGGTCCGCGTTTCCTATGAAAGCAACATTAAGGAGAAAAAGTGAAATGATCGGGTCCACTCATCGGAATGGCCATGGGAATGAAGGGAGAGAAGTCTCACACTTCTGGACGTATTCTGATCGGAACTATCAAGAAATATGACTAATGGCAATGCTGAAAACATTGAAATATGCATGTGGCAGGCAGTAATGAGAAGTAAAATTGGCATTTTCACAATAGTACGACATGCATACGTTTTACCTAATGTGAATGTGTATTACAAAGGAAGCGGAGCTCTTTTTTACGTCATAGTAAACTTATGCTTAATGTATACGTATGTATATAATGACGTGCAATACTGCGAAGGGCATGAAAATAGCAGCCCTAAACACCTGTTTCTAATTTTTGATCTTCATCAGTACTATGGAGCTCGTTATGTATCATCATCGCTTGTTCCAAACCCTTCGATCCAGCTGCATAGCACTCACGGAACCCAAAAAACAGAAACACATGTATACGGTTGCCTATTTCACACTGTTTGTGATTTCCCTTACATAAAAGCATCAAAGTGCTATGAAAAACGCTTTTAGTTATGGTTATGGTAGGAAAATATGCGTAGAAAAATATTAGTGGAAGGACGTCAAAATAATTAAGATTTAATCACGAAGTCGTAAAACTAGCAATTAAAAAATTTAAATTAAGGAGATGGTTCGGTTGTGCATCAGCAAATATTTGTTGTAGTGTAGTTTCTAAAACAGCAGCAGATAATTTGATCGCCAACTTTCGATTGGAGACGCCCCACTAAAAAGAAGACTAAAAAGAAATTACGCACAATCTATAAAATATTCCTGTTGTCTTAAAAAACTATTGGAAGAGGCTGGTGGAGCAAAATTATCGGCATTTCATTTCTTGTGGGTTATTTTAGTTACTAAGACGTACATTGGCGCTTCATGCACAGTTTGTGAAATATCCCAGTATTGCGCACAAGTCAAAATCCAAATCTCAATCTTACCGGACCTCGCGTACGTACATCAGAACGCCATTTTATCCTTTCAAGTAACGTATATCCTTAATATCCTGAACGAGCTAACAATTTGTTAGTCGGATCTGGCATATTCCTGATTCAAACGCGGCTCCGTAATAAAGCGGGACGAGAAACTAACACTAGGAAATGTGTGTAATATACCCGAAGTGGAGATGTGATATTCGCCGTTGTGAAAAATTGTAGATTTCTCGAGAAAACCAAAGGAATTCAAATGGGATCTTAACGATTGAATAGAACTTTACTAAAAAACAAATACGTCGTTATAACAAATTCCTACCTGATGTAAACATCGCTTATTAATTTTTTGGCGAGGAAAAAAGTCTGAATACATTATCTGATTTCGGGCTCGCGCTTCAGTAACTAAAAGTATTTTTAATTTACGAGGCACCTCCGGTAATTAATTGAATATCTAAACGTTGTCCCTCCACGTAATTAATTACTTAATCTAACCTTTATCTCCTTCCCATAAAGTAACTTCTATAATTCTATCGGCCACTCGTACGAAAATATCGAGAGATGGGAACACGTGATATAACGGATCGAATAAAATTTCAAAAATAAAATACAATGTATTAAACAACTACAAATCTTTCGTGTACGGCGGACTTCACGTTGAGACGCGGTGAATTCAACAACTAATAAAATATGTCGGACGTCATTTTGTAATTTAGGGCCGTTTTATAAGGCATTAATTATTAATTTTAAGCAGTTCGATTCGGGGCCCCGGACCACACGGTCTCTTTTTTCTCTCCCGTCCTCGTCTTTTTCTTATTTCATTTTTGTCAACCGCGGGAGAAAGAATTAACGTCCGATTGTGATTTCATCCAAAACGCGTTAATAATTCATCGGGGCGATAGAACGGTGGTTGATTAACGTGATTATGAGAAATCTGGAATTCTGTCCGGACCTGTTTTAAACCCGTCGCCTCAGAAGGAAGATGCGATAGCAATACTGCCTCGAACGAGCTAATATTTATCATTTTATATTAAAATGAACCTACAAAAAAATATTTTATTACATGAAAAATATCTCCTCCTCTTCGCTATCTATTGCATCGATTTCTCTGCAGTCTATTGCATATAGGGTCATGTCAACGCAATTACGTTTTAATTGCAATATTTATATCTTCAATAGCTTTGGCGCATGATGCAACTCGATAAGGGTCTCTAATGTGTTCAATGGATTTCACCCACATATCTTTCGAGAACTTATATTGCGAAATTTAGCTCTACGCTACCAAAAATATAATGGTAAGGCGTGCTCTAGCAGGTCAATAACTATTTTGATCTCCAAATTTCAAAAAATTGATCCCAATTTCCCAAAATTTTTATTTTTATTTAACCCTTTTACACACATGTTCCCTTGGAAACGATTCATGATGGTTATACAGGTTTTTGGGGTCACTGATCATGAATCTAGCATCAGATTTCCAAATTCAAAATGGTTTACAAGATTTTCAATAATCAAGATGGCATTTCCAATATGGTGGATTGGAATATAAAGAAACTGACAATTTGATGTAGCCGGTTAAAATTACATAGTGGTTATTGGATCTCATGTTCTAGTAATTCAAGATGGCGATCAAAAAACGCTGTCATATTGAATGTTGACGATATGACGACATACTCATAATCAGTGTGCCTAGAAATCCCTACGTACATACTTTCAGCTCTGAGTTTTGAGATACTTATCGACCATTTTGGATTGGCCATTTTGAATTTTGAAAATCTTATGTCTGATTTGGTCATCAGCACCTCAAAAATCCTTTATAAACATCAACATTTTTGTCGTTGCGGAATTCTAGGAATTCAAGAAGGCGAATCGAATATGGAGTACTGCATACAATCAGCAACCCCTTGAACGTATTATATACAAACAGTATTGAACATTTTTCGATACTGTACGTCGTATTAGAGCCGACTTCTTGAATAACGAAAACATGAGGATAAATTTGTAATCAGTGTGCCCGGAAATTCCCGAAAAGGTGAAAACGTGGAGTTTTACGGATAACACCATATTGGAGTGGTCATTTCGAATTTTGAAAATATTGTTGCCAGATTTGTAATCAACAACCGTCTACATTTTCGTTGTTATTTCAAAACCACGATATTTTCGGCTTCTAGAGACGCTAGTTACGAACTCGTCACAAGATTTTCAATATTCAAGATGGCGGTTCAAATATGGTGGATTAAAATACAAAGAAATTAGCAATTCGCTATGGTCTGTTGAAATTGCATACTGGCTTCTGGGGTCTCAGGTTTTTGGAATCCAAGATGGCGAATCAACAACCCCCAAAACCCCCTTTCTACCAAGAGTATGGAACTTCTAACTTTTTAGTGCTGCGCTCTGCCATATTGGACCCGCCATCTTAGATATTGAAAACGTGAGGGAAAATTCGTAATTAGCGTTGTCAGATCGATTTGCGAATGCCTATCGGTCAGAAGTGATTTGAATTAGCACATCAAAAACATCTTGGCTGTAGCACTGGGAAATTTGTTTTTATTTTCGAATTAATTTAAGCTCTAACGGAGCTTACGACCGGGGAAACCCTAAAACGCCTGCATCGAATACCTCCCGTATAGATTATTAATTTTTGAATAAATTTGCCTAATAATTAACTTCTGAAGTTGTCGTTCGCGTTTGAATATGAGTTAGATGCGGAACTAAAATTATACGCTGAAATATATCATGAATAACAACTTTCGACTGTTTCCTACGTAGGAATTTAATCACGTGAACGGTCTCTATTGTCGCGCGCCCCGAATAAATCGTTATAGAAGTTCCGCGATAATTTATAATACGTAAAAATAAATTATATCGCATAAACTAAAATATCAGGAGGTATTAATGATTTAGTTTAAAATCCTCCCCTCCGATTCCTTAAGCTCGCGTTTAATTTATACCACTTTGTGCCTGACTTTCGCCGATACAAACTTAACGAATTAAAACTATGAACGCGATACGATAAATCCACGATCTATCGCATAAATTATTTCATTTCAACGTTTTCCAGATCTCGATTCGACTCATTAATCCCCACCACGTACAATTTTCGACTTTTATTTACTAACACGAACCTCTCGGAATCTCCACGCCAATCTTTGAACGCTGATAGGCTTTGATTAGGGCGGTAGATCTATGGGGCCTCGAAAAATGGCTACACCGCTTTTTTCTTTACTACGTGAGAACGAGTATGTTAAATACTAATTTTTCCATAATGAATGGTCACGAGGAGAAAATTTCCTCCTACGGTAGGCAGGCGTTTAGCGACGAATTGATTATGGCAGAGGAAATTAAACAATTTGGGAGCCTGAGACCGGAGTGGAAATGTATCAAGGGCGATGGAATCTGTGGAAAAATCGATAATAGTCTTCTCCATAAACCGGTGAGAGAACGACACAAGTGATCTTCCTTGATCGAGCGGTTTTCCTATTGGATTGCTTAACAGCGTTAAATTTTGACTAAGAAAAATAAATATACGTACGAAACAACACTGTTTACACTGAACACACTGAACTACACAACACTAAACAGCCTGGAATTTATAGTGACTTTTTCACTGGACTACAGGTACTATTAGTCAAAAAATAAATTTTTAAGGACCCGAATGTAGACGAAAATCCTAAATTTTTTTCAAGTGCCTATAATTTTAAGGAGTCACATCGTGGCATCGATCATCCCATTTCAACTCCGAGGCAGAAGCGAATACCGTCCGTAGAAACGGAAATAAAATATCCGACCGTACACTTATGAGCGTACCGAAGTCCAATAAGAAATAAGGGACCTTCATAAGAAAACGCCGCAGCTGAGCCGAAAAAGGGGCCCGCACATAGATTTCTCGAAATCACGCAATACAGCTAATTGAAACGTCCGTTTGGACATATTTATAATTGAAACCACTGCAAATATATTTGGAATAAATAGTATTTTCTCAATTCCTTTCCTGCCAAAATATAATTGTGTAACATGCGAAACGAATTTATCGCATGGCACGCCGAGGAATTAGTGGAAAAATCGTCGGTATCGCCCCCCATTTCCACTCGATTTTTGTTCATTTTTCCGCAGTTTCTCGATAGTTGTCAAGTGAATTTCGGCACGAAAAGTTAAATTAATATTCTGAAGGGCAATTTAATAAAATACGTGTCTCGTTGCGATTTCGGTGACGTTAAACCGACAATTCTGAAATATTTTTTCCTGCTTGGAATGGCAAACGTTTGTCTGCGTTATCGCATTACGTCAATTAAAAATTGTTATTATCTATCGTCCCGACAAATCCGTATTATGCCCGATATCAAATTGTTTTTCTCGTTTTTACATAGTTCTAATGGATCTTACGGTGACAAAGATTTGTATAGGCGTTAAACCTACGGCGACTCTGATAGATTACTTAATCTCACACGCGCTATGTCCATGTCGTTGCTCTATTGTTGGACAATTGATGAGCTCGACCGCCTTGATTTTAATGTCGTTGTGGCTCTTTCAATGGATTCGTGATTAATTTTAGTAGTAGTTTCGGGGACGAAAATACGATCATTTTTCAAAAGGCGAGGCGTGCACGAATCATATAAAAAAATACATATACACATTATGGGCCTAATGCGCGGCATTAGTTTCAGTGACTTTTTATCGAGATGCTATCTATCGAATTTCGGGAGGACCACTTCCACCAGATTAAATTCGGCCCTTCCCTATTCTAAAGTTACCACGGGACCGGCTAAAGGCCTTCTGGTGTTGTTTTAAACGGGGAATTAATTTTAAAGATTGACGACCAGTGAAAAATTACTAGTGAATCGAATGGAGAGGATTTTAGGAGAATTTCACATGTTTCATGGCTTTCAAAAAAATAAAAAGACAAGAAGTTAAATCAAAAATAACGAACGTGTCTATTCTTGTACAACTGACTCCAACAATTTGTCAAAATATGGAAAATAGCATGTTCTAAACATATTCATATGGATGTACCACAAGGATCCGTTTTAGGGCCGATTCTCTTCATATTATGCATTAACACATCGATGGATTTAAGTGTTTTCAGGCCGATGAAATTCCTATGGGATGAAACATCTCAGGCGCAAAGAAAAAAATTACCGAAAAATATATTTTTCACCCAAAACAGTTTCTTCCCAAGAATTTACTCAAGAGATTGCCACCATAACTATAGAAAATTGAATTATCTTCCCACTTGCAATTACTTCCCATCTTCGTTACTTTCTTCAAAAATGAAAGCGACGTCCAGCTTACGAAAACAAAAAAAATTTCGACTATTCCCAGTTCCACTTAAACATTCGTGTTTCGCCATAATTTTTTCCACCTGCCCTCCTACAAATCTCATCAATTACTAATTAATGAAAGTTGTCACGATCTCCGTTACACAAATACATTCTACCTGTTATCCTCTACCTGTACACGATCTAACACTTTACTTTGCGATCTACTCGGCCACTTGATATTATTCCCTGACGTTAAACATTAGTTCACGTCATAAATATTATTATGGACCGTAATTCAAACAACAAATTGACTGCAAACGTCAGATTAAACTCATGTAAATGAGTTTGGGACGTATTATTGCCTCCTCTCCTCTCTTCCTCGCCGTTCCCTAAATATCCTTAGAACTGGAATGGAAACGAGGGTGGACACGTGCAAATGTCCGGTCGGGGTTTTTTTCTCGTTTTGTTTATTAAATTGGCTCGCCGTTGGAACTTTTTAATATTCTGACGTTTGATGTTTAGGAACAAATTTGCAAAAAGAATTAAGGCGTGGGACTCTTAAGTTTTATGCAGAATCGAGAAACGTTACTTTTATTGAGTTAAATAAAGTGGAGTGCAGTTCAACTGAGGATGCATAAGTAAAATTGAAAAACCAGAAGTAGCAATAGTATTTAAAATATGAGAAAATATTTTGAAAAACATTTTACAGAGCGTTTTCGACTATTCTAAATTTCTAGCAAATGTAGTTTTTTTTTAATCCAAACACAAATTTTTCTTCTACAATTTCCGAAATAAAATAATCCTTAGGACAAATCAGCAAAGCTAACCGTTATTACATTTCGTTTTAACAAGAAATTTTAAATGTACTAAAAATATAATACACCATTAATAAAACATGGATTGCGATCGAATCAAAATAATTAGGGGCTAATAATTTTTTAAAATTTTTTAGAATTTGCGAAACATGGTTAAAATTGTAAAAATAGCATATTTGGGTGATTTTCTTTGAATAACACTAATGGAAATTTCCTTTAATTTGTTTTCATACTTTACATTAAACTACAAAGGTACTCCACATTCTTACAGGAACGCTCGAACTCTAAAATGTAATTAGACATTTTTTTAACTTGTAGAACATGGATAAAAACGAAAAAAGTAACTTTTTGGGCATTTTTTAGTATTTTTTTGAATAGTATAGTAGAAAGTTACTTCAGATTCCTACAGGATGGAGCTGTGAAATGGCGTGAAATCATGATAAGCCACATTTTAAGTATTTTTTACCTTTTTTCCTCTACTTTATACATATAATATATTTTTACAATCGACAAATGTTTTTCTATTGGTGATTTTTGTAACATATAATCCTATAAAACCAGAGTAACATTGTAGAAAAAAGATTTTTGTTTACGTCGAAACAAGGAAATTCATTTTTTTTTTTGAAATTTAGATCCATAAAACCAACTCTTACTGCAAAAACTTTTCTTTCTGCGTTTCTCCATCTAAATCTGCATTGAAACGAGAGTCCTGCAAACTAAATGGCTTTTTTGTATTATTTTTCTTCATGGTTCCTCAACCATGAAGGTTATTGGAAGAAAATCACTCAGAAATAGACAAAAATGGAGTTTTGGTGAATCGGATCATGTACTACAAACTCAAAAATTTTTAAAATATATCGTATCGCAGGCAATATAAAACCCTACAATTTAGGCAACAAAAAAGTTTTGTTTGAAGTTATGTGGGAGTGTAGTGGCCTCAAAAATTGGAGAGAGGTATACTTACTGATGTACTAAACAAGAGTATTTTGCTACTCTTTAGATTTACAATAATGTGATGGAAACACCAAAGCACATAAGGGTATTTTTGGAGCAAAAATCTTAAAAACTCTAATGAGGCACGTTACTGTACTGGCTAAGGACTTTCATCAAAGATTACCAGTATAACCTAGACGCGCTGGTGCTAAAGAACCAAAATAAACTGGGAGACAAAAGTATATCCGGAAGGATCTAAACTAGCAATGAAGAAGGGATGATTTAACTGCAAAGCAACACTTTACTTCTATTTAAGATAAAATATTTTTCGTTGTTAATACGCAATTCGGCATTTAAAAGAGACTTTTTTCCAATGGAACCCCCATCGAAAGAGGGACCGTAATTTATGTTTAATTGCACGACGTTCGGAGAACGGCCCATTTTTGAGGCGATAATATCGTACATGAAAATACGCAACAGCTAGAAGTACGACCAGGGAAAATAAACCTGAAAACAACGTTACACATTATTTCCTATCTGTTTAGGAAGGGTGCAAAAGGAGGCAATAACAATATATCTGTATCATATCACCAATAATCTTAATGATACTTCGAGAGATGAAAGAGAGAACGAGAAGCAGAACGAGAGAAGAAAATTCGCAAAAGCCATATTAATAAATTTATTACAATAATGGACATTGGATTCGGGTGCGCTATCAAAAAGAAAACGTCTGTTGTCGGTTTTCGTTATAGGAGGGGGAAATTGTTTCGTTCTTTATACTCGTGAGCGGTGGTAATACGCTCGGTTATTTTTTGTTCAGGGAGGCTCGTTATGTTCCATCCGTAATCGGAAAATTAACTCGGCTCACCCTGTAAGGGCATTAACGAATCCCCGCGTCGATCCCCGAAGGGACCCGCCAACTCTCCACCCTGTATCATCCACGTCAGAATCCAGAGATATTGGCAATTCCCTTCGGCCAGAAAGGCAGGTCGCATTCATTTTCAGTTATCAATCACGTGGTCGTAACCCTTTTCGTTATTCCAGAGACACATTCTTACACCCCCGTCCTCTAGATGATGTCCATATCTCATTCCTTTATATGGACGTACGCCCAATATTCATAGCTCATGAATATATTACGTTTAAGGGGCGACCTGAAAGAAAATTTTATGTATAGTTTGTGCATGAAAACGCGCGGATCCTTTCGTAATCTCGGCCACATGTGGATGATTTCGCTTAAGATTAATATGCCTCCGGGCTAATGGATTTTATTAACGAGGATTTCTTCTATATGATGAGGTTTTCGCGGACTCCGGGCTTTCAATATGGAAATGACCGTGGCGTCGTGTAGATGACACGTTCCGGGATCGAGCCGCTTCTTTAAATTCTTCGGATTCGTTGGAAAATAATGAAGATGTTATATTGGTCGGTGGAGGAAAATCTAATACGTTAATCAGAAGCGAAATTACTCGGCACGTTCCTAATTTCCCTTATGTTGATGGTTATTTTTTTTTCTTCTCCTTCGTGGTTACTGCCGACCACATTAGCAATTTTTTCAAAATCGACCACTTCAACATTTCCATAAATTTAATTGAAACGATGACGCGTCGCATCACGTTATGTTCCCTCGTCCGTTATCTGGAATAGCTTGTTGACTGGGATCGATTTTCTTTTGTTCGTCGGAAGCAAAACAAGCGAAAATTCGTCGGGGGCGGGTCCCCGGGATGCGACATCAAAGCGTTCCCGTGCAAGTGTTTAATCCGTAATTTCGGCAGTTAATAACAATAATCATGGGTTAAATATTAATTTTTCGCATAGTTTGAATAGGGGGAGGGGGCGCTCCTTTGAGGGGATGAAGGCGCTTTGATCCTCCTACGGTGAAGTGGAGGAGATGCCCCAGGTATCGGGAATACCGAATAGTTGATGAATTCCTGACGTTTTCTGTCTCCTCTTAAGTGGATTACGGGGCGGGACGTGAAAAATTCCGTAATTATTCGACGGCAGGAGGAAAGGAAATATTTAATAACATTGCACAGATTTCCAGCTTGTGTACGTACGTTTCTTAGGCGATTTCGTCAATATGGTAGCAATAATGCTAGGCACAAGATGGAGCAAGACTTGTCCTTGTCGAAATTGAAAAAAGGTCAACCAGGGAAATATAGAAACAAGAGTAGATAAAATTTGATCTTGTCTCAAAAAAATCTCGAATTTACAAATTTTCGACATAGAATACATGATGTCTCACTTTTTTAATTAGCCAATATCTACTAATTGCACTTTCCAAAAATGTCTTCAATTATTTCAACAACTAATTTTTAAACTAACAAGTTGGAAATAAAATTTTTCTCATAATTTACACGTGTTTTCTTTTCTAGATCTGTTTAAGTGTTCCAAATTTTAGGGAGGAGAGGAGAGGTTTATTTCATATGCTCTTCAAATTGTAAAAAAAAATTGTCAAATTTTGTCATAAAATATAAAAGCTGCGAGCATTTACCTAACGAGAATTGGCAACTATAAGTTTTTTATTTCTGCTATATCTGCTGTATGTATAATTCTACTCTCTCTCTAATGTGTGTGTCACTGAACTCCTCTTAAATCACTGCACTAATGAAATTTTTTGTATGCGTTTGACTGTGTGGATGACTTAGAATGACAGCTGGACCAAGATTTTTTTATTTTGATTCTGATTAAATTTTTGTTAATTAAATAAATTTAATACTTTTTTTAAATATCTTAATTTGTTTTAGTTAACATAATAAAAAGTGTCCAATTTTTGTTTGAATATAATAATTCATTTACATCATAAAAAATAAATGAAATAATTATTATTATAAATACACAAGGCATAAAATAACGTTGGACTAGTTTTCGAGGTAACATAAATACGATAATAAAATGACATAATTAACAGATAAAATATGATTAGAATAATGTGCCCTCTGATTTTAACTGCATTTAAACAAAATTTCACAGATTCGAGTTTTCAGGGGACCAACCCCAGAAACAAAATTTCAGGATTTCACTACTACAGTTTCTGAGAAAACGTTTCAGATTTTTAGCCTCAGAAAACAATCGTACAGACAGAAATTTTCATAAATGGTAGTTGGTTGAAAAAAATTATTCAATAACTTTTAAAGAATGATTTTTCAGAAAACTTTCTGAATTAAAAATTGTAGAGGATGCGATTCCCACAAAAAATCCCTAATGAAATATTTCGCCCAAAGTGAAAATGAGAGTGAAAATAATTGGCTAATATAATGACGAAATAGTCGTGTTGTCATCTCAAAGTAACAATTTTCCTTGATATTAACGCATTGCACGTTTTAATTAATTTGTTTTTGCTACTGAACATTTTTCATCAAAAAAAACAATTTATTGACAAGAGTGTAGTTGAAGAATTACGTACATAATATCGTAATTACCTATTAGCATCTGTCAATAATAACTTTTGAAATAAATTACAATTAATGTTGCATACGTTTTCATTATTTAATAATAACAGCCTATTAATTAAAAAATGATAAAGAAAACAAATTAAAATGTAAATAACGTTACAATTTATCTACAAAAATATGCAAATCTTATTAATTTACTTATGGTCTATTTAATCAATGGAATTTTAATTATATACCTTGGATTTTTAATTACGCAGGTATGATATATCGCGTTTTTGTAGAGGTATCTTCATTACTAAATGTTATAACGAGCAATTTCATCGATACGATAATGCTAAACAGTCCCAATTATTGGGATATTATGCACGTACCCGAACGATTTCAATCCCTCGCCTCCTGCTCGCACAGGTGGATCAAAATTTGCTCGACAAGCCGGTGAATAAGTCCTTAATAAAAATTTTTCCCGACGAGAGACAATGAAGTCGGGCGAAGAAGCAACGAGCAATTTCATCAATCCGATAGCACTAAACAGTCCCAATTATTGGTTCACAAAGTGCCTCCTCGAAACCTGTTCTCTTTCTCTCGGCGATCGTCAGCAACAAATTTACGTTTATTATCTTTAATTATTCGCCAATTTAAAGCTGACAGCTTAAAAAATAAATCAGATCTTGTTATATGGCAATCGTCAATAGTTCCAATCACTAAAATTCGCTAAATATTTATATAAAAAGACTTTTGAAGTCGGCCGCGCCGCTGCCGGGAATGTCCTTTTAGAAATATGCGACCGCGAGCGAATATATGTCGGAGAATTTTCCCACCCTCGGAATCGTCTTATTTTCAAATACTTCGCGATCAAATATTATTAGGTCGAACTTACCAAAAATGTGCTAATTAACTACGGGGATTCGACCCGCTCCGATTTATCGTCGAATGCTTCGAATGGGAAAAATACCAGACGGGAAGGAAAATAATCATCGATACTGCAGGAAATAATTGATGCATACCGCGAATCGAGGTACAAACGAGCCCATCAGAGGGCGGAATTGATGTGCTCACCCTAATCGTATCATAGGTACTTCTAAGTTTAATTTAGGACAACTGAGTTGCAATGCGTTCCTGATTACCTGAACAATAACAATAGAAAAAAAAATTTTGAAATTCCTATAAATCTTCCCGATTTCCTACGTAGACAATTTGGAATGTTCTAGAAAAACCTTTAAGTTGAAATTCCAATTTTGAGTACTATTATTTTTCTTGAAGCTGAGCTTATAAGCTATCGCCTAAAAGACTGCTTTTTGGAAATTAATATTCTGAAGTTGATAAAAAAGGTATTTCAACTCCAAAATTTTTAAAATCATGCGCGTCATTAATTTGAGCGCCCTTAGCTGATTGTTGAAATTTCAACCTCATTGTGAAGGAAATTCATGAGTTTTATGCATTTTCCTGAAGTTAAGCCCGTAACTTGCATAATAACAAAACTCAAAAATTCCTAAAAAAATAACCGTCACTCCAAATTTATTGAAACTCATCTGAATTATTAACTAGAATGTCCTTAATGAGTAACGATAGTTTCAATTATACGGATCCATTCGTGTAAGAGTTATACTAGTTTTCTTGCAGCTGAGCACAAAATTCGAAATAATAGCTTCAATTGCAAAAAAAATCGAATTTTTTTGAAAATGACTGAAGTTTCAGCTGCACCAATAAAAACATTATGGGAATTTAATTGGAATTATGGTTAAAACTCTATGCAAACAGGAATTACAAAGTAGATAAAAAGTTATTTAAACTCAAAAATATTAGATCTCATGCGAGTCATTAATTTGAACGTCCTTAGCTAATTGGTGAATTTTGAACTTCATTTTGAAAGAAGTTCTTGAGTTTGATGCATTTAACTGAAGTTAAGTCCGTAACTTGCATAATAACAAAACTTAATAATTCTCAAAAAAATAACTGAAATTCCAAATTTATTGAAACTCATCCGAGTTATTAACTAGAAGGTATTTAATAAGTGGCGATAGTTTCAATTTTTTGAGTCAATTCGTTTCTGAGTTATACTACTTTCCTTGCAGCTAAGCACAAAATTCGAAATAATAGCTTCAATTTTAAAAATGAAAATTAACAAATTTCCAAATTTTTTGAAAATGACTAAAGGTGAAAAGTTGTTTAAATTCCAAAATATCTGAAACACACGCCCGTTAGCAATTTGAATGCCCTAAGAAGAGTAAGACTTACCTACAAAACTACCCCTAATATAATGTTTGTATAGAATCAAGCACATTGTCAAATTTTAGTTATGTATCTCGAAGTGATTAGAAAATATAGAGAAAAATCTAGATTCCCTCTCTATGATTCAAAGGGACTTTATACCTACTTAATTTAACGACTGACTCCCAATATTTTTTTAAAATTTTCCCTAAGTGGAGTACAAGTATGTCCCGAGTGGATAGAGTTTTTGCGTACTTAAGAAAAAAAATTGAGCTGATTTCTAAGAACTGGGCACAAACGTAATTAATTTTCTGTAACGCCTGAATTTAATTTCGCCCGACGCCGCGCACCAAAGCCCAAAAAAAAAATCAAAATACTCAATTAACCGAAGTGAAATTGAAATTTAATTTAAAAAGTGGGGACGTTTCACGGGGTAAATAATCCTCCCCCGAAACAAGACCACGAGGACCTTCCCACCCTATCGCCGGGTACGTTAAAACTGCGGACAAATTCGCTTTTTTTACACCGTTTAACCTTTTATCGAGTGTATTTTTATTTCGAGAGGGATGCCTTCGCTACCCTCGGGACACTTTGGGGCCGTGTTTCGGATATATTGTGACTTGTTATCAGTGGCTTCAATGGGCCGATGACCAATACGAGGGGGTCGCTTTATGGTGAGATAAAAAGATCGATTCCGGGGCTGTTTTCGGTCCTGAGATTTAAAACGGCGCTCGGGGATTCAATTAGGGGTCCTTTTGATTTTTTCCGGGGGGATTTTATGTACTACGGACGGCTTAATTGCGTTCTGAAAAAGATTTATCCATAAATATATTTTTTTTAAACGTACGTTCTAGTAAAATGACGGCCATTATCTCGGTTGACGATCTCCGTTATTACTTTGTTATAAAATGTCTCCTTATCGGAAGCAATCGCGAAAAATCGTCGAAGTGAGACAAATTACTTCTGGAGGAAACTATTGTACTTACATCAAAGTTAATAAGCCGAGATTTTGGTCGAATATGCTATGGGGCGACACGCAATGGTTCGATATCTCCACGAAAAGTAACAAAGGATAGAAAATTATTTTATCGTAAAATCAAAAAGTTATCATTTCACATGTTGTTGTCTTAAATAATTATACTCGAGCACCGGGCCTCCGAGTGTCAGTTGTGAAGACCTGACCATTTAATAATACAGTGACAGTATATCCATAAAGCTGAAAAACAGTGAAACTAAAATTTCCTTTTTCTGCTCCCAAAATTTTATTCTACGAGTAGACTTTTACAATGTAATAGAATCAACAACAAAGGAAAAGTTACGAGAAGACGTACAGCAATTTTTCCACCATTTTTCCAATTGTAATTGTATTTCTCTAATATTTCCACCATAACAGTGCGATCCAAGACTCCAAAACGAACAGTAAATGTAGTATAAAGCAGTATTTTTCAGCCAACCATGAAGATAATACAAAAAGTGTATGCAGTATAAATTGATCAAATTTTACGATCTACAGGTATTCTGAGTACGTCGGTAAAGGCCATTTTTTCTTGACTGTTGATTGAATAGAAAGTAATGTTTATGACTGTACAACAGCGTTTTAGCATTACGTAAGGAAATTTTTAATCCGACCTTATAATATGGAAGTAAATTTTAATGACAGCCTCAAATTTCATCAGTATTATAATAATACCGTACTAAATACCGCTAGAAAAATTTTTTAAAAAAAACTGTGGCTTCATACATTTTTTGTAAATTTTTAAATTCCAACGTTATTAAGCAGATTCTGGTAATGTCAAGTCGCAATTTTATTTACTGAGAAAATTCAGATAATAGTATCAAATTTCGTCAGTACTTTCATGAAATTGGACTATAAAACTATGAGCAGTTTCATCAAAATTGAAGTTTCGATAAATTTTCTACGAATTTTTAAAGTTCAGCAGATTTATATAACATTTCGAACTCGAGTTCATATCACTGAAATAACTTTAGATAATATCTTCAAGTTTATGCAGTGTTTCAACCAAACCTCACTAAATAATCCCTAGGAGTTTCATTAAAGTTGAAGTTTCCATTAATTTTTTGTGAATTTCTAAACTTTATCGGTGATATTATTGATATTTCAAACTCAAATTCATATGTCTAAAGTGACTGAAGATAATAACTCCAAATTTTATCAGAGTTATAATGAAAGCGTACTAGACAACTCTGAGGAGTTTCACAAAAATTAGAGCTTCTAGAATTTTTTTACAAAATTGTAAAATTTCGTAATGTAAATGAATTTTTGCAATATTTTAAATCCAACTTCATATTATGGAAGCAAATTTAGACAGAAGCCTCATGTTTGGTCAGTGCTTCAACGATACCATACTGAAAAGTAATGGAGAGTTTCATAGAAATTGGAGTTTCCATATTTTTTTTGTAAATTTTTTTAATTTCACTTTATATAAGCAAGTTGTAGTGATATTGCAATATCAAATTCGTATTACTGAAAAAATCGAGATAAAAGTCTCAAACTTGATTAGCACCTTTATGAAATCTAACTATACCACTATGACCAGTTTCAACAAAATTAAAGTTTTGATAAATTTACCATGAGCTTTTAAAATTTAGCAGATTTATGTAAAATTTCGAACTGAAGTCCATATCACCGAAACAAATCCCGGTAGTAGCTTCAAACTTATTCGGTGTTTTAATGAAACTTCAATAAATATATTCTAGGAGTTACACAAAAATTGAAGTTGCTGTTAATTTTTTGTGAATTTCTAAAATTTATTTAGAGAAAAAGTAGTAAATCAGTAAATGGAACTATAATACATATAGTTTCATTAAAATTAGATATTCAATAAGGTTTTTTTCTTTAGTAATTTAATCCTCAATCACTGATATCGTATAGAGCTTAGGTAATAATGGCATCTATCATTTCGATAGGTGAGACGTTGTAAATTCTTCTTCCCTATGTATATTGCACCTCTATGGGGATAAATTTATGGAACACACATCACAGGACATTATCACCAATTATCAATTATGATCCTGGTTCTCCAGGTCTGATCGTAACCCAAAGCCATTATTCCAGTCCGTTTAGCCAAAATGAACAGCGAACGCAACATTTTTCTGGTTCCAAGGAACCAAAAAACCCTCGATCCAAAAATAGTCGTATCGTAAGCAAAACAAAAAGTCCCGGGCGAGCGGAGAACGTTAGAGAGAATAAAAAGTCCGGAGATGGATGAAAAATGACCGATCCTCAAGTCCATTAGGGGCAAACCTTACACTAAATTTTATTCAAAAGCACGAAATCAATAATTTGATAATTTATAACTCCCTAATAACAATAACGACTCGGGAAAAGGGATAGACGGACGTGTGTCCCCACCCACAGTCCCCTCCCCCTCCCTCCTCGCACTCTATTGTTTCGAAATAATCCACATCTCGTGTCCAGCTCTCCAAGTTGATCCATGATTCCTTCAAAGACTGTGATTAGTCAGTCCCGTTATATATATATTGTAATGTCATGGCGTTCCGGTGATATATGAATCGAATCATATATCAAACAATATCAGGCTAATTCCTGTCGCTGGAATTTCTGCAGAGGAACAGAGACAGGGCGGAAGGGGACAGGGAGGGGGGTGTACCGGTGGTTATCTTTCGGTTGTGCATCTCTCGATTCCACCCCTTTTATATGGACACGTGAATCATGGAAATTTACCGATAATAAGTTGAATGGAGAATTTTAAGGGCTCAAGCTTAAGTTGCGCCATCAAATGATATAAGTGTGCTTAATTTGCTGCTTTAGAAGCTTGAAGTTACTATGAGTAAACGTATGAGTAAGAACCCCTTATACCTACTATGTAAATGTGTAGGAGTAATTCTGAAATTTATCCAAGTGAATAGTATTTGGTCTCAATTTTTTTCCGTTTTGTACGTCACGTATGCTGCTTTCGGCCATTACGAGATTTCGTGAAAACGTGATCCCCTATACCCCCCCCCAACCCCTCTCGACTCTGACTAAACTCACCAATTCGTGAAATGTGAAAATAATAGCGATCGCCTCCTGAGCAAAAAAATAATCAGATTTACCAAAGCGTGTCGCGATTGGACACCTCCGTCTGTCGTTATATTCGTATATTTATTATTGTTAAGGTTACGAATCCGTGACAAAACTAACACCTGAAGAATACGGTGGAACGTCACACCTTCCCGGGCTCCACTCGGGGATCTTGCGGATATCCGTCACATTTCCACGATCCCTTCCCGGCCCGTATCGACGGGACGGCTGGGATTCGGGCCGAGCGCGGGCACAAAAGCGTCGAAAAATCAAATAAAACGTCCCGAAATAAAACAAATTGAAACAAATGAAGCGCGAAATAAAACAAGACCGTCAAAATTCGTATCAATCAGACGCGGCGGAACAAAACGCGCTTGAAAATGTTTCAATCGCGTATTAAACAAAACGAAATAAATCAAACAAACAGCGTTTTCCATTCATTTCTGGCTTTTCAATCAATCTACCGGAGAGAGTTTCCCATTCAAATCCCGCGAGCAGCTCATTGACGTTAACAAAACGTTAAAAACAAACGAGCAACAACAACAACAAACGTTAAAACGTTCGCCCAATAGCCGTTAACAATACCCGATTAATCTCGGAACAAATGAATGACAAGTGACAGCATCAGAACGATTCGAATTTGTTTGCGGAATAATCAACCGATTTTCCCTCGGCTTTCCCTTCTCCACCCCCCCCTCCCCGGACCGCTCTCGCTCTTTTTTTTATATATATACATCTATTACGAACGACACGCCTAAAATGACATTCGAACAAGCTTTTAAAGCCGGATCCGGCCATAAAATACCCCATTTTCCAATAAACAGATATCAATAGCCCCTCTCGGTGCTACCTGTTGATTTTCGTTGGGGTGAAAAAATAGGGAAAATGCGATCCGATCCCACAGAAAAGGAGTAGAAACGGTAGCATTTTTTCGCCATCGCCGATCCCTCTCACATTTCTATTCGACGAACTTTATTCGATCTGGCGTTAATCATTAATGAAATCGTAAGATGTTCGAAGTGCTTATGAATGAATTTTCAAATTTTTAAAAAAAAAATGCTGACGTGGTTTCAAATGAAATTATATACTTTCAAAGTATAGAATTTATCAAAGTTTCAAATCTTATCATAAGGTATTAAAATAAATTAGATATTCTGACACACTTTAATAGGCTAACACAAAGCGTAAACGGTCATTTTTACCGATTTCCTATCTAAATGCCTCTCAGACTATGGAAAATATAATCGTTTGATAATACATAACCCAAAAAACTAATGAGAAATCATTTAAAACTTCGCTAAGCTAATATTACTTTTACATTTCCGCTTGTTAATTTTTTCTGAGCAAAGATTCCTATTCTCTTCTTCAGAGAAGAAGAAAGTAAAAGTTACATCGATTAACGTGCGTTTCTGGTTAAGTTCCCACGATCAAAATTGGCTGAGATATCGCGATTCAAACTATAATTGCAGAATGATAGAAATTCAGTACGCCATTTTTGGTAAAAATTGCTTGGGGGTTAATTATGGCAATGCTACTGTGTTAGATCTATCTGAAGAGAATATTAATGAAGACATTGACAGTATAATTAATAATATATAATAAAAAATATATAATACAATAATACTTAATTGAAAAAATGAATTTGGAAAACGGCGTGGAATTTACCCACTTATCGGCTTAGCTCGTATGTGTATAGTATGTATTTGTTACCGTGATAGCATTCCAGCCGCGTATAAAACAAATAATACGATATTCGAATATGAAGAATTAACGCGTGACGACATTAAAGAGAAGAAACTTAATTATCATCGAGGAATTGGACACGTTATTAAATTATTATTATATTATTTGTTAACAAACTGTTAAAAGATGAAAGAGGGCGCGCGTATCGAATCGCCCAGAAATTACGATTATAATTGATTCGAAGGCGATGGACGGTGTTTATAACGTCGCGTAATTGAATTTTGAATATTTTTATGCGGTAATCGCCCGGCCATAACGAACTATTCAAATGAACTTCCCGAGACTCGTTTAACAATCGATGCCGAAAACAATAAATTTCAATTCCCGATAAAGGATCCTGCTAAGCATCTCGGGAGGCTTTTTGCTCTTAGTCGAAAGGGGTTGGAAAGTTATATATTTTCTTGCAGAGGAAAATTAACAGAGAGTCATAGATCTTTTAGAGACAAAAACATCTGAACACTTAATCGGGGATTAGTTGGAGGGGGTAAATGGAGAAGGGGTGGGGAGAGAAGGGAGGTTTTTCACTATGGAAATCGATTGAGCGCGCTACATTGATAGACGTCGTTTAAGGTTGTTAACAATCGGGGATAAACACTTTCAAACGTCGATTTAGTAAGAAGATTTATAAAGATTTTAATAAAAAAATGTGGAAAGGTGATGTTAAAATGTCTCCAAAAATGGCAAAATAGGAACTACCCACAGTTTTTCACGCCCTTTTGGCATGATATGTTTTCCTTTCAAATGCCGAAGCAAAACGAAAGCACTTTTTGTCATATTAAACCCAGTACCTAACCTAACCTTTTTAGAGACACCCGGTATAAACCTAGTCGTCAATTATTAATACTGCATCGATTTTTAATATAATAATTGCGACATTTTGTTACACTACCTCGTACATAACAACGCTAATTATTTCATCCCTTAGCTGAAACAGTTTCCTCAAAATTTCTGGAAAACTCGCTCTTCATGAAAACATTCTGACTGTAAAAAATTCACCTCTTCTTTCCATTTCCCATGCTTTTGAAAGTTGCGAGAGTAACTTCTTAAAATTCCCGCCCCCTTCCCCCCCTCGCAACATAGTTCTCTACCTCGAGCCTGAATTTGCCATAAATTGCGATTATTCTCAGTAATGATTTCCTTCGGAGGTAAAAATATATCGCTTTATGATTTCCATCCGAGAGCTTTTGTGGAAAATATTTTAAATGTTGTCTGTAATTTTCAATGAAAAGCGGTTATGGCCCGAAAGATCAAAAGGAAATCCACCATTGGTAGCAGTTTTGCTGAAATATTTCGTCGATGTTTAATCAAAAGGAAAATATTTCATCTCTTTTGGTGCATGTAATTGAAAGGGGTTCGGCTTTTCGTTGGAATAATCGCGCTTTAGTTTTAACGTCGCCTTTCATGTATTTCACAATAAAAAAACAAAAAATACCCGCAATATTTCACCTCAATAATAAAAATTTAATCAAACGTGACGATCGAGTGGATATTTAAAAGAAAACCTGTTAGTACTTTCATTATCAATGTTTGAAAAATGCGCACTTAGACCATAAATTTCAAGAAAAAGTGGATAAGACTTACAAAAAAACTGTCAGCGCCCTCAATTTTCTTTAAAGAAATCTCCCAGTTTACACTTGAAACCATTTCGTTCCTCCACCGTCCTTTATTATCAAATTTCATTTCTCCATGGTTTTTCGTACACCTCGCTTTTACGTTTCATTAGTAGAATTCAGCGTTGCTCTCCTAATTGACAGACTCGGGTCGGTAACAAGGGGCCGTAAGGGGTTAGAAGTTGTGACAGAAAACCTTCAACATAGGTCAGCGGTTTGATAGACGGCGGGGCTAAAAGCGAAGTGATTTGTCACTTGACCAAGGAACCCTAAGGAAAATATCTAAGACGGAGGAATATCTAAGTGTATTTACGGGCTGTTGCAGTCCCTGATCTTCCCACCGCGTCCCGATTCCGCTAATAGAAATCCGAACGTATCCGACGACGACGCCGCTTATGAGTCCCGTCATTTTCCTCCTCTGCCATCGATTGTAACGATGGTTCATAAAAGAAATTCGTTTATAATGACACAGTAGCATATCCGGCGGAAATTCGTCGTTGTGTCTGATGCACGCATCTTTTCTTCGATCTAATAAAATATTACGATCGGCCGGAGAATAAACATGAGAGACGGTTATTCGCGAAAAAATTGCCGAATACGTGGGAAAATCTTTGAGGCCACATCATGGATAGTGCGATAAGTCACGAAACGGCTGTTGGGATTCTGGAAAGAAGATTCCTTTTGTAACTTTGCAAGGATTCCCACAGGATTTTTAAGATGTATTTTAAAACTATGTTATCTAAACGGTTGTTAGTAAAAATACGTAAATTTAATAACAGGAAAATCGTCAGCAATTTTATTCAGGCTGTATTTTACAACTGCCCTCACATGGTCTCACAGTTTCATCTTAAATAAAAGTAGAAAAATACTTGTTAGAAATTTTTGAAAATTTCTACGAGTTTTAAAATTGACTCAAATATGGTGACACTCATATTACTTGCTGTCTAAAAACGTCACGCGAGGAATGAATGTCACAGACATGGGCGATTGTGGCGCAGCCCAACGCTTTGTGGTAGAACACTCCACTAATTCAAGTATTCCTTGTCTAATTCGCCGAATCTATCTATTTTCTCTCTTGGCCAATCAAGCATGGAAGCCTCACATGGGTTGCCTACCCTTCAGGCGAAAACTTAAGAGCTACAAGATGGTTTCTAAACAGAATACGCCCTGTATAAATGGAAATGTATTGGCACTTTCAGAAATCCCGAATTTTCCTCTGTAAAGGGATAAATAGTGGGGGTGAAACTAATTTTTGTCGATTTTAAGTACTTCTCGCGTAATAAGATACTCTAAACTGCGCACGGTTGTAGCTACGTCCTCCAATTGGTTCGGAAAAATTTAAAGCTCCAAAAATTCACTTATCGAGGGGTGAAAAAGATGGTGAGATTCATTTGTACGCTCGAATTTCCAAAATATTTAAACTTGGCACACTTGTACAAACAATAGTTCAGAAAAATATTATAACCCCGAATTTTCCGGTTCGAGGGGTGAAAAACAGGGGTAAAAACTATTTTGCCGGCTTTTTCTAAGGTTCTAGCTCCAAAGTGGGAAATGGAAAATGATGTGAAAAGCAATCTTTACAATTGTTACGTTAGTTACATTTGTTAGTTCTATCATAATTCCCATTAGAAACTGAAAAAAGTCGTTATATGAATCTAAGTATGAAGTATAAAATGATAGGCAAACCCTGCTTTTCTGAAATTTTTGAGCAATGTTGAATACCGCACCATTAACTGGGTAGAATTGGCACGAGGGGTTCCAAAGAGCATGTGGAAATTTGTTCCACAACATATTTCAATTTATTAACGCCGTTAAAAAACGACAAACACTTAAACCTATTTAAAATATCATAATAATTAGAGGGCGAGTGTTCCACTAAGAACATAAATACTTAAATGTTTCGAGAAGGGCCAAAAGCATTGTAGAAATGAATGGTAATTAAAATGAAATAGAAATAATTGTAGAAATATAATGAAATTATGGAAATTATCCATTATTTACTTGGGATTTCACATAATTTTGAATTTTAAAATTTTTTGGCCAACCATTTTGTAAACCGATAAATACAAATGTTAACCAAGTGTTTTTTTCATTTCCTGGGGACGAAAAAATGTACAATTCTCCAATTTTACTTACCAACGTGAGAGAAATTGTTATAATATTTACTAAATTTCTCCACATTGGAAATTTGGTAAAGTTGAACTCATATGGTACAGAAAATCTCAAATTTCAGCTTCTGAGGGGATGAAAAAATGGGTCAGGTTGGATTGCCGGAAAATATGTAAAAATCTCAAAAGAAAAAATCAAGCATACAAAATACCGAGCAATATAAAGGAAGTATTGTCGACTTAGAAAAGCAGAAGAATGTGCACGTAATATGGAAAATCTTAGAAGTACAACGCGAAAAAACGCAATACATGTATACCGATTCAATTTTTAATGAACATGTGCCCAAATTTTTCCATGTAAGACGCTATGAAATGGAAAGAAGTTTTCCTAAATTTATGACGTACCTACAACCTTTCCTAAAAATTTCTAGTATTTTCTACGTATTTTTCAATTACTTTCCAACGGATCCATTAACTATAAAACATCCTATGATGTGATGGAATGGCATTATTAATCTACATTTACGAGATCACAGGCGACTCCACCCAATCGAATCTTATCAAGCTGTGACCATTTTCATTGTATTCACGTCTTACTTGGCCATTTTATGTACAAAAGAAACACAATGTAATAAATTTAATCCTTCCCAGATAAGAAGTTTCGTCCATGTTAAAACTTCGAGTCTATTCACTCCCTGTATCTTCTTGCAGTTTAACTTAAACGTAACGTCGTTTAAGTAAGTAGGAAAAATAATTGTTCGACTTTAGAGGTGATCGATATTTGCCCGGTGATCTCCCGATTCCACAAAAAAAATTCCCATCATACACTTCCCATAGCGAAGAGGTATAATAAATAAAGAAAATTAATCTCGTATCGGACACATGAATCTTTCCGATGGTCGAGCATCTCGGAATTATTATTGCATGCTTTTGCCCACAATAATTTCTCATACGACAATCTTGCCTAAGCAATTATTTTATCGTTATGGATGCATAGATAGCTCACGATTTTTTTTTCATTCTCTTTTTTTTTATAATTACATGTATGACACACGGGGGCCTTACGCTTTAACTGTTACAGTCGTTACTTTATCCCCGGATCGTTTTCCGATAAATCCGAATAAGAGCGCACAAAAACACTTTCGGGCACTTGAGTGAAATTCCCCATTAATGACCATTAGTCCGGTAGGACGCCTCCTTCCTAACTTTCGATTTGTTATCCTTGATGAATAGGGCTGTTACTATTTCGATTCTTTACAGCTCGTCCTCGTCGTATATTTAAGGACCTTCGAAACCTGTCGAAACAACAATAAATAAAAGCAGGTGCGAGAGCTCCTCATATCGACAAGACGATAAGACATTACAATATTAGTGTTTGTGTTAGTTTCTCACCTGCTTCCTGGCAGAAGAAAAAAAATCATTTATTCCCCGTAATGAGTAAATAATTACTCTGGCTTTGCAGATAATTCGATTAATTCTTTTAATTTGTTTCTTTTGTGTCGCGAAGGTGCCGCGCCGAAGCTCTTAAAAGCGTTTATTATCGACGCGAAAGATTATTATTACCAGCAAATCTGGTGTAAAGTTATTTATTGGTTGTAAGCATTTATACCGAAGTTTAGCGATCCGCCGAAGAGTATTACCGATGTGTTACCCTATTTTTATTTTCGTGTATCTCGGCCCATGTAATAAACGCGACAACAGTTACAGACTAACGTTACAGCGGTGATTTTCTGATTTTTCCCACGTGTTCCGGATGACTTGGTGACCTCTGCTGTCCATAATTAATACGTAGGAACGGAGAGCGGACAGGTCGACATGTCCACAATCAAACCGGAAGTCAGATTTACTTGGAAAAGAGCCATTTTTACTTCTTTTGTGTACGAAATTTAACGGAGAGAAAGAACGAAAAGCGCTCGTCCATGCGCGCTCGGTCGTGTAAGGAAAATACGAGGACGTCGTCATGAAGATACAAACTTCCAAGGATTTTCCTTGGGGAAAATTTGTGAGTTAATGGAAGCATATTGATCGGTTTGGTAGATGAAGTGCTAAAAACTTCTAAAATTGACTTCAGCGTAGCTTAAACATTATATCCTTAAGGGGTATAATAGATATTCCGGGGCTAAGTAGTTCCTTAAATATGCGTAATCAAATTTTGATAACTGCTTTTGCGTTATATTCTGTCCAGAAAATCTTAAAAAAGTCCAAAAATATTTTTTGATTTTAAGACCCTTTGCATCGATAATGCTTCATAACATAAAATTATTTTGCTATTAATTACAGCGTAACGAATTCCTAAAAAACCATCGATACGTGTCTCCTAAAAACTTCCTGGTAGTAACAATACCGCTTGTTACGATTCTATTTGTTCACCTAAAATTTCAAATAAATAATAGCTTAGTAATTAGACAAACTAAAAATTTTTTAATCACTTCTACTGATCTCTACTGAATCTACTGAACTACTGAAAAGGTTGGAAAATTTTTCAAAAAATTGTGTATTCAAAAAAACTTTGACACTAAATTTTGTTTCTACAAAAAAAACTGAAATGTCAGAAACTTGAGTTGCGCGTTCTTACCAAAGGGGACCTAATTAGCATGTCTCTTGCCTTATACAATGTAGCTTAAAGCTTAAGAGCAACCCTAGAACCCCTGGTAAAAAAGTGGATCAGTTATCTATAGAATAAATCAAGAAAACGTCATATTCAGAAATAGTTGTACAAGAAATAATATTACTGTTGAAACTAAAAAACTAATTTTCAAGAGCTGTATCAAAATCTATATGGATTTTATGCCTTCTGAAAGCGAAAAATTGAACTGAATTGAAGGTTTATAAACAAACTTATGGTTGCCCTTATTGCCTTCAAAAGAAAACAGTTTTCTAGTACCTTCTTAGCTTGTAAAAAAAGCCATAATAAATAAGGGTCCGATATTTACTTATAAATTCTTTAAAAATTGCTTCAGATTTACTCTCAACACTTTTAAGAGCCGTTTCACATTTCACTTCTAAATTCGACCCTCCTCGTACATCTTTCTATCATAATCCACGCTTATATGCACTTGTTATGTCATTATTCCTATTATATTTTTATTCTTGGACACACACTTGTTACGTCGGTCATTGTCATTTCGGTTTCGTTGACTGGCTCGAATGAATGGGCTTCAACTATTTTTCGTGTAATACGTTGGCAATAAATAATTTCTCAACGGTAACGAACGTCTCCTTCTCTTTCGCTCATATTTTTTAATGACGAACTACGACGCGTTCATTTTTTAGTTGCGTTAGTGTCGTCGATTTGGCATGGGTTACCCTGCCAGAACGGTCCAGGGTGTTGAGCGTAATTAACGTCCCAATTTTTCTCATCGCACTTATTTTTCTTATAAATATTTTGACGATCTAATTGATCTGTTTAACGCTAGGATAAGTGTCGTAAGAAATTATTTAGCTCGCCCCGATCGATTCGAGTGATTTATGGTGTTGATTTTGAGGGCGAGGCCAATGGAGGTACTAAATTACGTCACATTATGATGTACTGAACAGATCTGACGTGGTATTCAAGACTCGTCTGTTTGACCGTTTCATTAAAAATTTCCCACAACCTCGCCGAAGACCCGAAATCAATTTAAAATCAAACTCTCCCCTTCTGTTTCCTAAATAGTCTCGACTATTATTTTATAAAGTTTATCGTCGAATTACCGATTCTAGGGATACCGTTTCAATCACATAAAGTGACATAAAAACGTCAAAGAACAATGGGGCCAAACCCCGAACGCCTGACGTTATTCGACGGTTTTTTATGGATTTTATTGGCTCCCCGCGGGCGTCCAACCCTTGAAAACTTTCACCGTCTTCAATCAAACACAAAAAATATATCTCTTTTATCTTCGTTATTGATCATTTGGTGTCTATTGCAAAAAAACACAGGTATATCGGTAGTAGGTATAAAGCGGGACGAGATTTTACGAACCCCCGTAGGCGATATCATTGTAATCCGAACGTTCGAACAATATTTTTACTGTTTCAACGCGCTTTAAGGAAAAGTTCGACTCTTGATTTTAATTTCCGAAAGATCCTCACTCTCCTTCGATCGATCGGCGTTTAAACGTGTTCGGATTAACGAGGGTGATTACGATTTCTTCGTCTCGAATATTTTCCTTGTACGTAAAGAATGTAACAAGGATTCCTGTGATCGCAACAAAAAGAGACAAATGAAAATAATAATATCGAACTGTTGATGCTTAGCGGGTATCGGAATTTACTGAACAGTAGTAAATTGTAATAAACGTCCACGCTCCGAGTATAACGACTGCATTTAATATCCGCCAACAAAAAATTGCAGAAAAATTAAAAGAATAACGTAAATCAACGGCATGGCGTTGTATATCGATTGAAATTTTAGAATATATACTTACGAACCATTTACTTCTCATTTCCATAGCGGTTCGTTTTAAAACTACGTTTTTTGATCATGTAAAGGTAATTAGGCGATGTATGAAGAAGGTTTGGTAGGGCAAAAAATATCAAACCGATGTTTATAAAAAATTTTATGGAAACAATGACGATTCAGGTATTTATAGGTAACCAACCACTTGAAATGTAAACGTCCCTTACAGCAATATTCAGAAATTTTAAAGCTGCTATGAACAGTGGAGAAAACATTAATTATAATATCCGAGAGAAATATTTTGTATTCAAAAATATTGCCAGAAAATTTATCGCCACGTTAAGAGATATTTCTTTGTTATGATTAGATAACCTGTTATGTTTCAAAATATTATGAAGCAATTACTAACCATGGTATTTTTATTATTTCAGGAATGGACCAATCGGCAAATACTGATGCACATAAAAATTACAGGCGAAACTAAGCAGGGATTTGGCAACGTTTCCAGAATAATTTTTCGTTTCGTAAAGATATGCCAAAAATTCTTAAAGTGATTTCATGGGTCGAAATTACAAAAAAAAATCAGATTTTTCCATTAATTGAAACCTGAGGACACTTCTTTTTCAAAATATCAAATTCAAATAACAATAGCTTCGTCAGTTTTCACCACTTCAATTTTTGCGGTATGTTTATGAAACATTCTGTATATATCGCTCATTGTGAAATTATTATACAGAGTGTTTGGTAAACATGAGGCAAAACGGTGAGGGGTTGTTCCTTGGACTATTCTAAGAATATTTTGTTCTTTGACGATTTTTGGAAAACCATATCATTTCGAAGATACAGGGTGAGAAAAATTTGAAAGAAAAAGTTGCTCAATCTACAATAAATGTTCAAAATGACTTCCTCCAAATACAAAGATGCAATCTTTAAAATATTCAATTTCTCAATTCAGTCAATGATGAGAAGATTGATTGCTTGTATCAAAGCTGAATTTGAACATTTATTTATTTTTGATAACAAAATGTTGTTTTTTAGCGAATTTTGAGCGGATTTTTAAAAATCATAAAGGAACAAAATGATTTTGGTACAGTCCAAGGAATAACCCCTTAATTTTTTGCCGCATGTTTATCAAACACCCTGAATATAACATGTATTTCGGTAGTTATTGTATCTAAATAGGACTATTTTATACATTTATGCCACTACTGTATATATTACTCATTTAACACAACTTAAACACATTTTTAAGTTACACAATTTTTACGTTACACATGTTTTACACACATTGTGTATGTACAAAAATATATAGTGCATTTAGAAGTTTCCCATTAAATGAAACACTTTTTCAATAAATATTTCCATGCTATATTTTCTGGCATATTGACTTCTTCTTGACATATTCTTGACATATTTTTCGCCAGAGACCGAAACAGATTTTCTGGCTAAACGAGCGCGAGGAAATCGTGAAAATTTTGGTGAGAATTTCCCAACCATTCTTCCACCTTCGCAAACGCAGAATTGCATGTGGATAGTGACGATATTCCTCCTCCATCATACAAAAGGACATACCAAAATAACATGGTTCAAGGGAGTTCACACGCAGCAATGGCTTCCAGCTACACAAGTTACCTAGTAATATAGTCTAAAAATCATAACCTATCTTGAACAAGATTTCAGTTTTGTATTTTTACTCCTGTATTATATACAATATTATTTCCCTCCCAGGCCTCATTTCCCCTTAATCTTCGGTATAACATTTCTCGACATACAGAAGCGCTCGTTAAACTAATAGACGATAATCAATCAATGGACATACTCCGGAGAAACTCTCGGGAGGAGTATCGGGAGTTGATCTCTTAGGGCTTCCATAACGGAACTAAATAATGATCGAAGTCATAAAAAGAAAACGATGATCTATGGAGTTAATCAAGTGCAGATGGAGAGCGAGGGTGGATTAGTCGATATAATGCGATCGGGATGGGAGTTGCGTTTTTGGTCCGGCGGTCGTCTTTCATCGTTTTTTCATATACCGTACGCGTAAATATTAAACGTGTACAACCGACGCGTTTGAAATATTAACACGAATCCCTAACCTACCATAAAAAGTGAGCAACGAAACCCGTGTTGTCTACCATTCACAGTTTATTTTACCAATAATGATATGATAATGGCCGACTGAATGGGCATTAATTCTAGAACGGCGTGGTATTTTACGGTTATAACGTACGTTTTTATGATTGTTTATGCGATACAGATGATTGGTTAGTATTGCTAAGAAACATAATCTTCATAATGTCCGAACCCCACTTATAATATAGATCCGTAATTAAATGTGATATTTGTGTTTCCAATTTGCATTCGTTATGTACGTGTGGACTCGAAACCGATCCTCCGAAGATTATCATTTTTTTCTCGATCGTAAATATTTAGTCGGAGGCATATGAGAAAGACCTTATGCACACTGAGAAAAATAAGAAAATAATAACGCCACTTTTAGGCGAAATTAGCCCACGTACTGTGTATAAGTATATCCTCATTCAATATATTCTGATACAAAAGTGTTATTTTTGTGGCGTAGAAAAATATCATTATTACATTTCTGAACACGAAATAATGTTTCTTCTACAAATTTATCCATGATTTAAATTTATAACATGCGCAACTCTACAATTTCCACAATTATTCCATGAGGGGTGGATTAGGAGGAGGTAAATTCAACTTAATTACAAATTTTCGTGAAAATCTGAATCGACATAACTGCACTTGTAATGATATCCGCGTTAATTGAATTTAAATTAATTTAACCATTATTCCCAGTAACCTTTTCACCTTCGTCCCTGATATTTTTCCTGGAGATCCCATTTCCGTCGATTTCATCCGATAAACCTCTTTATCTCCCCGGCAGGCATGTACACACACTCACACAGTCCCATATAGTACGTATTAGCGAATTTATTTGCATAGTTGGTAGCATTGTGTGTAGTTTCGAAAGCCGATTCCTTTATACAGACTTACACACTCTTGCCAACAGAATCTGTATAGATATATACGTATATATGCAAGCCCCTTTCTTGTAATTTACAGAAATAAACATTAACGCTACTAAAAGCAATAAAATAAATCAAGCAGCCGAATGTCGTCGTCGCGAGTGCTCTCTTAATGGGATGTACGGGGGGTGTTTGGAAAATTTTAATTCGCGCGAGACCCTAAGGGCGAATCACAAATTAGCCCCCGTTTTCCAAAAGTACTGGAATGGCGTCCAATCTTCCAGATTTGTTTCTCTCTTTTAACATTCTCTTCGCCATGAAGAGTTCTGCTTAATGCCCAATCCTGGCCCTGAAGCAGGTTCAAGGTTCTGAAGTACCGGTCTTCATTTATTCCTAGTTTTGAAGTGACACTAATAAGAAAATGAAGCAAATGACACATCCAAGGAGCCAATCAAACAAAGACGTCAAAACTGGGGAGAAGAAATGACAAGCCAAGGAAAAATGACGAAAAAGGTGAAAGAGTAAAGGAAGAATGTCCCTTCATTCAAAAATCGTTATATAGCGTTTACAGCTAGTGATATGGAGCAGAAATCATGGCAAAATCAAAAATAAGAACGGCAGAAATAAAATTATAACAATGGTTCATGGAACGACCCTATAGTGCGAAACATTAGGAACAAAAAATTAAAAAGGAAAGCACAGGAAAATTCACAAGAAAAAAACCATTTATGGAAATACCTAGATGGAAAGAAAGCGAATACCAACACCCCACACAAGGTGATGGAAAGAAAATTGGACCTTCACATCAAAAGAGGTGTAAATTGCCGAAAACCTACTTAAACTAACCTAATCACCATGATACAAGAAGAGACATTTATGACCTCTGAAGCTGACCTCAGATATTTGCTAATGTTCAGGCCTTTTTGATGTTATTATCTCCATGTTACCATCATCGTTAGCATCAACATGGGTTATACCACCCTAACGAAGCTAATAACAGAAACACGTGTCGGTGGTTACCGTTTCTGGCAGTTCTGACGACTACTTCGTGATTTTTCCTCTAATAAGTATTATTTTTGAGTTAAGTTTTTTAAATAAGTTTTTTTTCTGATTCGAGTGTTTCATTTCGCTTCGAAATCCCTGAGACATTAGTAAAGCTCGTAAAATCTATGCACGAGGAGAGAAAAAGTGGCGGCGTGCTGCTCGCCGCGATTCGATATCCGCCCCCGGTACATTTCTAAAATCGTCCGTATATCGGGAGGGAGGCCGTGTAGTCGAAACAACCGAACTACGGAAAACAACAGACGATCGCTATCGGAAGAGATAAAATGGAAACATGCACGAGGTATCCGAGGAGTTTAATCTCGGGATTTTCTAATGATTCATCAGCGACATTCGGATTCCTGAACTTCTTACCGATTTTTTCTAACTCTAACTCGACATCGAGCGCGTCAAATTGTCTGATTCGCTGGTAAAAACAAAGGAAAAATTATGTCGTTTGCGTGGCAGGTGTACCTTCATTAGTATTGTCCGTTTAACTTATGACTCGAGAGTCATTAAACTTATAGATTAAAGCCGATCGCTGACGATGGGAAAGAAGTGAGAAAGGGTCAATATTATTTTCTGATGAACCTTAGGCCGTCGGAGTTAATGCACGATTTTCCCTCCTTTTGTGTTCGAAAAAAAATATATCATTTGAGCGCCTCGTTTGGCCCGTATGGCCGCCCTAGGAGGGCAATAAAATTAGTGTAAAATATTAAATATTCATTAAAACATTTCGACAAACTATGGCAAGTTTCATCTGAAGCGAACACTAATTAACCAACAAGATGCGGGCAGTATTCATTTGTTTTTAATTGAGATAACTTGATTATTACACTCGTATTCTCTCTCCTACCAGAAACGGACTGGGATGTAAAACTGGCTGCGCTACTCATTAACAGTTTTAATAATGATATCCTAATAAAGTAAAAGTTTGTTCACACGGAATATGACTCAGATATTTTTTTGAATTATCGCCCGCGTTAATAAGGAATTGTTGTCGTTTTAATTTTTTAATGGTCGATACGTGGTCGACATTTTTGCTCCGTTTCGGGATTTATATTGTGGGAATTACTCGTTCGGGTTTATTTAACTCCGTCTCGAAATATTTTAATTGCGCTCAATTAAATGAAAACTATTCCTATTACAATATTTAATGGTACGGATAATATCCCCTGCGTTCGAGAAAATTTATCGCATAGGCCCGTAATTATACAACACTTGCTTCATCTGTAACTTATGGGCGTTTATGCAGCATTTTAAAAATTCGCCAATGACGAAAATGAGAAAGTCCAAAGGGCAACTTAAATACAAAAATGTTGTACTGTAATTTGACAACCACGCCGTTAAAACAACTTAGTTAAATTGTCGATAAAATTAATAGCAGTTTTTAAAAAATGTGTTGGTTATATTACCATTACTAGGGCTTAGACAAATTCACTAATACAGTTTCAAAGTATAAAAGCAATGTGCGCCATAAAAGTCGCCGAATTTTGAATTAAAAATTCATTTTAATATAAAAAATGGAGATATATACAAATAAAAATTAAAAAAAAATTATGCGTAGATTAATAAGGATTAATATTTTTTACATTTAAACTTCCTATTATCGACATTAATTTGCTTTTGGTATGTTGCATTTAATTAATTGATTAAAAGACTAAAAATAAAATTAAATTATACTATATGCTATAAAAGTATAGCATACTCCTAATGCATATTTCCTAATGATTCAGTTATGTTTTTCATAGATATCACTAACTACACTTCAAGGAGTCTGCTTGATTAAAACTCTAAGAAATTATATAAATACTTAAATGACATAAAAGTTGGCAAAAGCGTCTAAAAAAATGGACTCTTACTTTACACTTACCCTTTAAGGTCCTTAAGACAAAAGGCTCGATACCCAAAATTCCAAAATCAGGAGTTAAAATAATTTCTTGCTTCTTCTGCGACTTCTCTACAAAAGAGTGCAGAAGACGAGTTTTGACGCGATTCAAATTTTACCCGAAGGCCACTTTACAAATTATCTCGAAATGTGCTCCAAGAATCATTTTAAACTTTGAGTAATTTCGATATTACACTACGAATTTTTTAATAACCACGTTACCACACCTACAGATAAATAATATATGCATGTATGCATGCATTTAATATATTTTCCTTGCTATATTGTTGTTCTTCATTATTCAAACAATTTGTTGGTTGGGTACGCAATACACTTAATATTTCTCGAATTGCAGCGTCCTTTGCTTGAGGTAATCTCATTTACGATTACGGCACGTAATAAATATGTATGATTGCTCTATAAAAAAACTAAACACGTAATTGTTCCTTTGTATAAATGTCGCGAGCGGTAATTACTAATTAAATAATTCAGAGAACGAAAAACTCGTCCTCTTTCTCATTATGTGACACAAGAAATTTTCGTCAGTCCCGCTTAATTATTATTAAAAATAGTTTCCCATGGTCACGGCAATTCGGTAGCGCGGTGATAATCGTTAAAATGTTTAAATTTTAATCATTCTAATTTCTTAGAACGAACTACGTGGTTTTATTAAAATTTCCAAGGCATGTCAACGCGATGGAACATGAGGGAAAAAGAACGGGTTTTCGAGGTATTCGTCATTTTAGTATAACGTGATATTTTGAATAAGCAATTTGGGGGGAATAATGATCGTCGTTCGCGTAGCCGCAAATAAGTAAACCAGTTATTAAATGGTTCGCCAAGGCTATTACCATATTCGCACTCGAAACGACAAGAAAACATCAATTCCGAACATTCAGCCCAATAAATCGCACATCACCTCGATTACTCATCCCGGATACGTTCCAATCGACTGATCACAAATAGACGATATTAATAGCGCTTAAATACCTGACACGAAAAAGTTTTTTCCCCTGTACTTCGCGCATAAATAATTAAATTAATAGCCCGTTCGGTAAGTAACGATTTCCGTTTCTCTCAAGAAAAATTAAAAACAGTGATTCACACATAATAGAAAGATCCAAATGTGTAACTACCGGGCAGGTAAAAATTAATTTCCTCCGAAGGATGTTCCTATGGGAACGCGCAGAAAATCAGACAATGACCAGTGGTTGGAAAAAGTTCGTCCTCGGACACTCGAGGAAGCAGATATCCGTGAGATCGAAATTTCGCCCGTCGATAAATAAAACTTTAATAACCGACTCTCCGAAATTACAATAATTTCGATTTCATTGCGTCCTAAAACTAAAGGCGAATAAAACGTGAAAACGTCACTAGTGTGTTGAACTTATAGCGTTGATATTTTACCCTGAAGTTTTATTGCCGCTATCGTTTTAGATATACTCGAAACAAAATGTTCGTGAGATCGTAATGTACGTTAAATTTCTCACATTGAACCATTGGTGAATTAGAGAAACATACGAGAATTAAGATATATCTAAGAATAAATTATTTTGTTGAATAGATTAGCATTACCTACCTTAAAGAGGAGGGTGGTGACGCCATCTACCATCCCTGTGTAGATTAAATGCTGAAAAAAAAAGAATGATTTATTAGAAATCATTGCAATAACCCAATATACGAAGCACACATGTATATAAATAGTTGTTATATTGTCTTGAGAAAATAAAATTATTTCAACAATTTTTTCCACTGTCTAGAAATACTTCAAAACTTCACTCACAAAACTTTCGCACCCTTTTAAAAACTTTTATGAATTTTGGTACAACCCTCGTGTGGTCATGTATGGATGTATCGTATGGTTGTACCAAAAGTACTTCCATGTAGTACTTGAAGAAATTATTGTTCTATCGAATTACAGCTCGTTGGACCATTAAATCAAAAATGTTTCAACATAAATCAGATTGTACTAACAGGTTTTGCTCATTTTTGGTTTTTGTTACCGCCCAAAATGTGCTATTTTACAGTTTTGGCGGGATGTTTAATATTTGGTTTTAAATTTTTAAAGCGAGAAATTTTCAGGCATTTTCCTGTAAAAATTTTTTTTGTTCTCCTTGTGTCAAATTATCACCTAATTTTTCGAAAAACAATTAAAACACTATTTTTCCGGCATTTCCTCCATTTCAAAATATCGATACAACCAAAAATAACTCATTAATGATACGTTTGTCATTTTTGTCTTGGTTTTAATTAAAGTTAGAATACGACACTTGACATTTCCCTTATCTAAATAATTCAGATTTAATTTTATTAGATTTTTAATCCCTAAAAGAAAAAAATCCAGGACATAATGCACCTCCTGTTTACTCCCTATTTTAAAACAAGGTAAAGTAAGTAAGTAATTTCCTCCCACTACAACAGTAACAAAAAGAAGTTGTGCACTGGAAAATTTGTAGAGAATATATGAAATGCTAACTAAATGCAACAGAAAAGCAATGAAACTTGAAAAAAAAAATACTACTGCAGGGGTAAAAGGCGTAAAAATGTTAAACATCGGAAAATGTGATTCCTTTAAAATCATAATCTACTTTTATTCCTCAAAAAAATCTGAAAAATTTGGGAATTTACAATTTCCTTGGGATTGGAAATCCTACAAAGGAAATTTTCCAAGCACTGGAAGGGAATATGACGTTAACAGAAGCCGATTTACGTTGGAAATTATTTTTTGGGGTTATGTTTGACCATGAACTGCAAAAATTTAGCAATGTAATAGATTGTTGCCACTACCAAATTAAGTTTTTTTGTTTTATATAAGGAAAATTTTGCAATACAGTAACACCTTCGATTTCCACAGAAAATTATTAAACATATTTGTTGATTATCTAGATTTTAACTTTAATTAATTAGCTTTAAAGATAATTGTATCATTAAGGGCTTTTCCCTTTTTTTTTTCAAGAATTATGTGAATTTTGATTAAGGTAATCATAGAAGTACGATCCTTCGTTTATTATGAATATTTTTGTAGTAAGGTCATGTACAGGTACATAACTGTTGAGATATTTTCACGAATAAATTTTCGCGATATTTTGGACTTTTTTATACATTTTATACAGAGATGTAGTGATAAATTTGACAGCCTTTGGGGATCAATAGGTTTTAAATTTGACCGGATACTTGAATGCTGAGTCATTTATTCCTTACTAAGTACAACTTAAGTTTATGTCAAAAAGAATTGGAGTTGCCGCATCACTATTATAGTGACAATTTCATTACCCACAGATCGATCCATGTGAGCATATAAGCACTTATTTTTTTTTATACTGTATGTTATACTGCATGTATATTTTATGCTATAAATGCACGATCTCCATCTTCGAACTTCGACTCTCCCACCCCTCCGCTTCCCGAGACTTAACGGCCACATTTCCGAAATAATTCCGTCATATTGTAAATTAAACAGAATTCCATCTACCATCCTACTGGACAATATAATTTTCAAGTTGATAAAATCTGCGTAATTCGGGAGGACAACGGCCACATTTCGGGCATGTACACGAAAAACGGGAGAGTCGCCGAAATGAGTCTTGACCAAAATTACTACTTTATAATGCGGGGAGACGGAGTGGAAAACATCGGGATGGGAGATTAAGGCCGACAGTTAAGTTCTTTTTCGGAAAAAGGATACCTTCAGATTAGTTCAAGTTTCCATTTTTCCGTGGAATTCTTCGAGCGGCGGACCGACGAGATATTTTCAAAAGCGAATTCTGCCCACGTACAAAATTAGATATAATCGTAATAAGACGAAAGTAATTAACATATCCAGTTGATGGTGTTAAGTGATGTCTCCATATAAATAATTGAACATTTCCGGACTCGCGCATATGTGTGTGTGGGTTAATACTACACACATTAATAGTTCGTTAATTTGTTTAAAATTATATTCGTCTATAGAGAGCGGAGGAGGGACGGAACAATGGCTCGACGGTCTATTTAAAACATGTGACACTCGAGGAGTAGCAATCGAAACTTTTAATTGCTGATAATTATCTACCTTTTAATTAAGGGCTGGCTCTAAGTGCGTGTGGATATGGGCGCATTATTCCATCGTAATTGTTTCGATTCGATCCGTTTTTCTACTCTCGACATGGGGGTCGATCGGACTTACTTCAATTCCAGATGGAATCATAAGCGATTCTATCGTCCGTTTCGCTGAAATGCGCTTTGCATTCCATGTGTAATAGTCGGACATTCTTTGCACTGTCCCTTTCGAAATTATATTTGCCGAGATGAGATGACCCCTCCGTGTGAAATTTTCTAGTTTAATTGAAAATTTTCGCGTCCGATGCGAATTCCCGTATTATGTTAAAGTATTTTTGCGCGTCAAGGAATACTCCGGGTCGCAGGATAATAACGAGGATAATAGGCAGAAGCATGAACAGTTCGAGCTTGCATCCAGGCAATCCACAAAAATTTCTCAATGTTCTCTTGTGAATAAACAGGAAAACGTCCATTTTATTATCACTATTTAAGACATTCTTAAAGATTTGCTCCAGTGATGTAAACTCTTTTTTAGTACACGTAGATCTGGTAGCTCTACATGACCTAAAACCACAAGGAGATGCTAATTTCGTCAAAAGAAAAGGCTACACAGGGTGTGTAACTTCTGCCCAAGAAGTTAATGCTAAAGAAGTTACCCTCGTCAAAATAAAAAATAAAAAAACCTCTTCTGCTATAATTTTAAACCCCTAAATCTTAAATTGTATGAGAGACAACAAGGATCACATTTATCGTCACTATTTTTCTTCTTTTGTAAATTTCAATATTTGCGATAACTTCTTTACCTGCCCCTTCCTTTTTCCTATTTGAAGTGTTTGATGCTCCAATGCTGATGCATCCACCTTTACTTTCTTGAAGAAAAATGTAACAAATGCAAGTAATTACAAGTGATGTACCAGAGACTCTGGCAATAACTTCTTGCTAATTAAGGAAATGGAAATGGTCTTATGGAAACCAAAATGGAAACAAAGAAGTTCCTAAAGTTCTTATCCCAAATGGGTGTCATAAAGTCCCACTGTTCCACGAATATTCTGTATCTATTCAGGCTTATATAAATCAGTCTTTCTTATTAACACAAAATTTTAGTGCTATAATTCAAAAGTGTTACAAATCTAGCATGACACTTTTGAAGTATAAATAGATAATCAAAAACGTAATATTTAGTTATTAAAAAAAGTAACACTGATACTAGAGTGTTATAACTTCAAAGTGTTAACTTCAAATATTAAAGGCCAGAATTTTAGACTGAAGTCTTCTATTCTTACCTTCTGAAGGAACATGAGAATACATGGAACGCTAAGACTCGACTGCCATAAATTGAAAGTGTTATAAATGTCCCACGTCCCTTTTGGAATTATAGAAGGTTACATTTTTTACTGAAATCTTCTATTATTGAGTTGTAAAAACGTATGTTAACAAAAGGATGGCTGATAGTCGAGTGTTAGAGCGTAAGAAATACATCAGGATATTTTCCTGAGGATTTATGAACACAAAACGATGTATTTTCGATTTAATTCCTTCTCTGTTGCTGATAGAATGATCGCTAGAATCCGAGTGTTATAATTCATGTATGTATGTATGTATCAGTAAACTTCTGGGGTAAAACATGGTAAATTTTAGACTGATTTCTCTTATTTTGCAATAGGAATGCCCCCGTGAATAGGACAGCTAATACTAGAGTCCTACAACTCAAGAGTGTTATAAATATCTCAAGATACTTTTGCAATATAGAAAGCTAGATTTTTAGAGTGAATTTTTTGGAGTGGAGGTATATGGAGAGAGATGGAACGCTGATACTTGAATGCTACAAATTAAAAGTGTTATAAATGCTTCAGGTCCCTTTTCGAATACAGAACGTTACATATTTGCGTCGATAAACGTACGTGGAGAGAAGGAAAACTAATACTCGAGTGCTATAATTAAACAGTGTTATAAATGTGGCACGGCACTTTTGGAGTGCTATAATTCAAAGATGCTATTAAATATTTCAAGACACTTTTGGAATATCGACGATTGTATTTCTAGATTGAATCGTTCTTTATCGACAGGTGAAGGCACATGTGAATCCATGGAACGCTAATACTCAAGTGTTATAATTGTTTCTTGTTGCTGCTCGTTGTTAAAATACATTATTTGCTACCACTTTTGCATGGGGACTAATCACAAACAAGAAACGTAGAAAAACTTAGCACTCAATTATTCATTTTGCACTATTTTAGAATCTAAGTATTCAAAATTGCGTTCTCGCGCTTTTGTTTGTATTTAATACAGGTGAACATAAGAATAAAATCGTAATTCGAACGGAGCAGAACCCGAATATGTGCGCGAGCGTGTGGATGGGTACGTGTGCGTGTATATTAAACGTATTCGAGCGAATCTCTTTCTCTTAATAAAACCTTCATCAACGTGTTCAAAAGAGAGTAATAATGAAGTATGGCGAAGCGAAAGTCGATTTCATTTCGGGAGAAAAAGCGAATATTCCGTAATGGCTCCCTTTGAATCCCCGAACACAGACGATTTATCCATATGAATGGCCTTATTACTACTACGAACTACCGGGAGAAAACGTATTTTCAAAACTAATTACGCTCGATAATTGTCTTCAATGGCATCACGGTAGTCATATTTTTAAATCCGAAAATAAACTCTCTCTCTCGTCGTCTCGTCTCCCCCTCTATTTCGTTCGGCCATGTTTATTCTTTCGTATGCTTATTTCGTTAAAGGAATAATTTGCTTTTGTTGATTGTTTTTCGAATCGGCGATCAGAAACCCCGGATTTATTTTGAAATTACAAAAAATACATTTACGAAAATGAAAAAAAATCCAATTTACGTACGTCGGATTAGTAAGAAATTTGTTTCTCGAATTCATTAAGCCACTCAAGATCGGCCTAATACAGTATTTTCGAAATATAAATTACTACGAGTCAGGTACAAGATAGAACATAGAATCAAAGCGTAATCTACTTCAAAACGTATTTTTTGTTTCGTGTGTAAGGGCGTATAAGTACCGAAATTGTAAATTACGCCAAGGCGTAATATTCGACGCGGACAAAAAAACATTAAGGGATACTTTGAGGGCCTACATAGAGCCGTCCTCTCTTTATCCTTTTCTAATGGAAATTAAATAATTAAATTTGGTTGGGCAGCTAAAATTCGACCTTTTCAGAAAACCTACCGCCGCCGCCATATAGCCTACGATATTCCGTCGGATTATTTTATTAGCTTCTAATATTCACACTCGAATAATTCATCAGGGCGCTTCCGCCCCCTCTCGAATAACACTACCGAAAAATCACCCTTTTAGGTAACGCGAACTGCCAAACGTATTAGGATCTACGCATCTCAAGGGTAGTTTTATACTTTAATGTGTCTCTTTAAACATTACAGTTAAAACAAAAGCGAAAGGGGTAGAAAGCACCCGCATCTTCAACCCCTAAACTGACAGCCACACGAGGACTCGCTCCTTCCTCCTCCCTGCCTAGGGGAGGAAAGGGACGGAGAATCCTGCGGACGAAGGTTCATTAAGGGATGATTTCTTTACAGAGACACATGTGCTGTAAGGGCTAAAAAAGGGTTTAAGCGTCAATGATCTAGGGAATTATTTAAGGGCTCGCGTAAGGGTGGTGATATCGGTAAATTCAGATAAAGGGTTGGAATTGTAACTGTTGAAAAAGGGGTGGAATTTATAGACGACGCTTTTCCGACTCTAATTAGCAAAGTAATGACTTATTAGGAGAAACAGAGAGAGAAAGGGGGAGAGAGGGGGGAGGGTTTTCGGTGACAAAACCGCGGGGAGATATAAAAATAAAATATATATCTGTTTTTGGTAGACTCGTGGGGATGTTCACCCTTCGACAATTCCCTTTTTTGGGTCTTCGACATAAAACGAATCGCGTTGTTAATTGGATTCGACTGAAACATAACGAGGGACTTCGGGACGACGTCGAATTGTTAAATGTATATAAATAAAACGTCAATTCTATACAAATACACTCGCTCCAAACTCAATATACGAAAAAAAATGTTAATGTGGGGAAATTGCTATCACACAACACAGACATTCCCATCCGGCATAATTTTTTGCAGTAGATATAATCGGTCATAACAATTTTCTGCTAGTTAAATTGGAGTTACATGGAGCGTTAGCCTGTTATATACATTTAATTCCTTCGTGTTCTTGACACGCTTGTGTCGCCTCATTTAGTTGGTCAGATTTAATCACAAACTTATTATTCGGCGTCACATAATTTTACCCGCCATTTGCGCAAAGCGATAGTTCGGCGGTCGGTACCCTGTCATGGTTTTTAGCCACCAAAAGTTCACCTGATAACGTTAGTCAGTATTACCACTTTCTCCCACCAGGGTTATTACCTCATGATTACAGCCTACGTATATGTTTAGATTTAGCTCCACATAACATGAGTCCCCCTCTAATATTTTGAAAAACCGACAGAGAATCTGACGTTTTACGACCTTTTAAAGATCTTCCTCAGATTACCCGACGTGCACAACGTTTCATTACCCCAGCAGAGAGCTCCGACAAGGCATTATTAAAATTAAACTCTATCTCGAAATTAACATTCGATCCGAGGGAAGGACTAATAAACCAAATTAATTCAAACCCAATAAATCCGCGGCGTTTTATAGCGATCGAACACAACTTCTATTTCAGAATTAGTGGAATATGAGAGCCGCCGTATATTTTAAATTTAACGATGTTATTATAGAAACAAACCAGAAGCTGATGACAAAATGTCGAAAGAGCGTAGAAAGAAGGAGAGGACAGGAGCGTAACTTAACTGTTATCTAGATGAGGAATCTTAATTTCAAATTCGAAGAATCGGAATATCATCTTTTCCTGATAAAATATAAAACAGATGGTTTCGGAAAATTGTTGAAATTACTGTCGTTTTAAATTTTAACGCACATACCACGGGAAGATTAAGTCTGACAGTTTCGTGTTCATAGAAGGGAGGAGTAGAAATATGACTATCTGCATCTCATCGCCCCATAATCCCCATAAGCAATCCAAGCCTTAAAGATTACACCGTATTCATACACTTGAAAAAAAAATGGAACAACCCCCAAAATTGAAATATTTAAACCTTTACCTTTAACTTTCGTACTGTACGTGCCTCTTATTACATTCTTGACAATAATTCCTCCGTTAAAAACACCATCGAGGTTTAATTGTAAAGCTTTTTGTCCTCGAGAGTTTTATGGGCCATTCGCGTGGCTCTCTCTACAAACACGTGATTTTGACGTTTCCCGTGTATGTCCCACGGTCTCATCAAGTGGACGAATACGAATTAACCCACCGACGGGGTAGTTTGTAAAACGTGATAGTTGATTCGGAAAAGGGAGAGGAAGATTTACGTGAAATCCTTTCATTTTAATATTTCGATTTAGGTCCGGTACCTTCCAGCGCTTTCGTAACGTTTTTGTCGCAAGTGAAACGGTTATATTGTTACAACTAATTTTCAAAAATGTTTTTTTCGGTACATTTCAAAAAGGATAACGTTTAAAGGCAAGGCTGCAATTTTTTCGCCCTTACGCTCTTTGTGGTCAATGTTGCAATAAAAGATAAGACATGATGCGCAGCCGTTCGAAATTCGTCTGGTTGGCGCATGGGACGTCACCGTGTACATTTTTGCCATGAGCAAGTAGGAATTTGATATAATATTTGTTTCGAGCTTTTATTGACGTGCCAGTAAATTGCCATTGTATCATGAGTCGTTTACTCACAATGTGACGTCAGCAGGCCCCGCCCAATCTTGCGCAGTAACTTTTCTTTCATTATATCGTTACCTAGGTTTGGCTTTACTTAGGGTTACCATGTGCTAAAAACAGCAAAGCTAGTCCTTAAGCCAGCCAGGATTTAACACGTAGGCATATAGCTCCAATATCTCATAACGTGCTAAGGTACTGATTAGTTATTGGGGTCCTGCTTTCACACGTGCAAAAATTAATACCCCAGTTATGTTTTTAAGATTGAAGGCATGTTACTGGTCGATCAACGTCGTCAAGGGTCCTTATCGACAATAAAATTCAGCGGAGTTTTGAGTTGCTTCCCTGTTTTGCGAATACTTAAATGGTTAATGCCGAAGGTAGGCAAGTGAGAGATATTCCTGCGGAACAGGAGGGTAAATTAGTGGATGTTGTTAATAAACCGTGTGATGATTTTTCGTGTAGCTAAGTGAAAAGCGGTTCCGTTCCGCGTGCATTTATTAGCAGCCGCCGGAATATAACCGAAAAAGCCCAACTGGCTCTCTCTCCGGAGCCAACATTTACTTAAAATCTAGTTAGCGGTCTAATCTAATATAAATTTTACCAAATAAACGTGGAAATAGAGAAACAAACGAACGTCTACCGCGCGCCCTCGCTAATAATTCATAAATTGAATGTTACAACCCCCCAACATCATTCACACACATATACACTGGGAGGGAGGGAGAGAGAGAGAGAACGGAGTGAGGGGGGCCGCAGGGGGAGGCGAACGGGGGGAGGGAGGTTGTTGTGTTGGTTCTTAAGCGAAAGCGCAAAACGTGTGCCATTTCGTGGGCTAATTAACTTTGTTTTCTATTATGCTCTGTATAGGTACCGGTTGACCAAAGGCATAAATAATTCAATTTGGGGGGGATCCTCTCTCTCCTTCCGTTTCGCGAGTTACACGTCGGTTTTCAGGAGGTGGCGTGGGGATGGGTCGGAGGGGAGGCGTAGGAGGAGAGGGGGGGGGATTAACAAATTAAGTTTTGCTTTACGTATTTCGCTGCTTCTGCTACAATTCCTTCGGGCGGACGCTCGGAAATCGTGTCGTCACTTTGATCTTCGGCGGAAAATCAGGTGGCTAAAGCCGTGAACTCCCCCCCTCTATCTCTACCCCCTAATCTCTCACACAACAATTAATTGCGCACCCTTACGTTTACAAAAAACATTTTCATTGACACTACCCATAATGATGGGTACAACCACGTCTTATCGATGGATAAAATCCATCTTCCATCGAAATTGATTCGATATATGTTTTCATTTTATTACCAGATCGAGGTGGGTTTTTTTTGAAAAATCAGCGTTGACCAACTTTTCGTCGGCTTATTGCTACAGTCGCAATACTTCTATACAGGGTGTACCAAATCATGACGAAGATTACATTGTTCACGTCGTTTCCACGATCCATCTCCCTGCAAAATTGAGCAAAACTCTTTTTTTTCTCTTGATCTATATTGCAATGTTAGTGATGGAATAATGGAGAGATTTTAATAATCGAATGATGGTGGTGGGGGATGTGAAAATTTTCTTGAAGAAACTAAGACAAGACAAGAGACAATACAAGACAAGACAAGACAAGACAAGAGACTGTATTACTGGTCAAAAATGAGCACATCTCTATGTCACCGGGTACAGAGAGGACCTACTGTCATGTTTCCAATAGAAATATACTGTCTATACCACCGTAAGAATTAGTATATCTCCATTACAAACGAAAAAATAAAATTAACAAATTGCAACACCAAAAACACACTTAACACCATCAAATTATCGACGATTTTTTTGTACAAACCGCCGAAACAACCCCCGTATCCCTCTTCTCCCCCTCATTTCCCGCAGCAGTAGCGTTTTATCCGCACGATTCATCTTCGGACGCGGAAAACGGCGCTCGATATAAGACACAAGAACGTCTTAACGTCCCCCATAAGTTAGTTCGTACCACTGGAAACCGCTATATATGTTTTGGTTACCGTTTCGTATTTGAAAAAAAAAAGTGACAAGATATATCGTTACAGTCGGAAATCGCGTCTGTTCCTTTGTTTCCTTCGGAGGTTCCCTCACAGAGAAGGAGAACGAGATGGAGTCTCCGATTCAATGACTTAGGGATAGAAGCTCAAGGGGGCTGAGGTAATTAAAGGTTTACTATAGGGAGGTTTTGGGAATGTTGCGTTCATTACTTACTCTACGTTTCATATTTTTTTTTTAAGAATTAAGGTGGCTGTTAAAAAGATAGAGCTAATAGAAGGATAGGACAGTTTAACATTAGTATGCACTTATGCTTTAGTGACTACTTATAAACGTTTGACATGATACAGTAGGAAAAACTATGATAGCAACCACGGTTTTGTGAAAGTCCGTGGTATATCACCCAAGAGTTTTAAGGTGCACAAGGATATCAAGCAAGCATTTTCCAAAATTATGGACTAAAGAGATAGTGTAGGCATAGGCACGGCTGAAAAACCTCCAAATTTCACCTGGGTACCGAAAAACCTATGGAAAGAGAAAGGAGACATTAGACAGGGGAATTTTTATCTTAAGATCCATTTGAAAACTCAGATCTTCACCTACAAAGATGGCAGAAAAGTGAGCAAAACTTATGCAATAGTTACTCAATAACTAAAGACTGGAACCTGGCTACGGCTATAGGATAGGCATCTAGCTGAAAACTTTCAGAAAAGCCCAATAACCGAGATTTTACTTGTTGAAAGGGGGGGCAAAGAGGGAAATTTCCCTGGTCGATACTTACTGTACCTTCTTCTCGAGTACTTAAAAAGTTTTCAGAATTATTAGTTCAGTAAGATTTCTCTCGACTCCCTGTATAGAGCATACGGAAATAATTTAAGCATTTTCGTGGGAATCCCATAGAACACGTCCCCGTTATGGGCACACACGACTTCCGCGTGTCAACAATAATTTGCCGCACTAAAGAACAAAAACGTGATGATAAACTTTTAATTGCCCGAATGATAACTGAAAGCACACAAATGGAAGGAGAAATAATTTACCTGAACGTTTTCTTCATACCTCAGACGTTCTTTCTTCCTTCGCCGTCTTTACGCAATGGTGATTTTTAATTTAGATTATGTTTGTTTGGGAATTATATTTAATAAGATAAAGGAGTGAAAGTCATGGTCTGGTGTGGACAGATAACTGTAAAAAGCGACGATAATTATGTTTGGATAGATCTGTGCGTGTTAATGTCCCGTGTCATATAAAGCGATTACGCGTCGAAATACGAAGAACGGTGCAGGTACCTACTTCGAGATCAGATGCGCCTCGACCCGTGAAAAAGATAAAAATTTTTAGAGAAATGCGATCCGAAATCGACGAAGTTTTCAAAAAAACTCCAACTCCGTCCACCATTCGGCCTGCGTTACGATTTTTCGCAGATCAACCCCCAAACGATCCCCCCTCCACGGTATCGAGTACACTTCGGGTATATTTTCCTATTTTCCGTCCGATGTAACACACATTCAGCCACCACCACCCCCCCTATTTGAAGCAACACTCTGACACACATTTTTCTACACACGAACCCCTTTTCTGGGTCAAGTGTAAGGCTCCCCTGTTTCAGTGGTAAATATATACGCCCGGGGGTGGCGAAAGATGCAATTGTGGAGGGTTACACTACTTTTTTTAAAAACACAGCCGGGAGGGGTGGAATGTCAAATGGGTGAGGAAGTGAAGTGAAGAAGTGAAGACAATTTGACAATTTGAATGGCGACGTGGGTCGTATGCAAGGCTGGAATTGCATACAAAATGGTGATAACAGAATGCCTATTTTGCATATTTTTTCTACGTATCTCCTGATCAGCCCGATGAATGCTGATAATGGATTTTAAAAAATATAAATAGGAGTATAAGTGCACACTTTCGAATAGAACTACACAAGGTGCACAAAGTGTCAAGTATGTAATATAAGTGAATAATTTAAGTATTTTCGTGGAGATCCCCGTTACTGACACAACGAAATGATCAATTATTTCATACGGCGATACAATACGCCGAATTTTCCTTATCGAGGGAATGGAAAAGAGGATAAAAAGTATTTAACGGTGCAAAAATAGCGAGAAACTTCAAACATGGCACGCTACAGGCACTGGTAACGTGGTGCTGATGGTAATACTACGACTACTAAGAATTTCTCTTTCCAAGTGGGTAAAAAATAAGGGTGAAATTTATTTTGATGATTTTACTCTAAGGTACTTCAAAATGGACCTATGCTCGCGTATAGTCTAGGCCCCTGAGTGGATCGAAATAATTTATTTCCCTTGGGGGTGGTTAAGGGGGTGAAATTTCTATAATAATCAGTAAATATTAAGAAACGGTAAAGTTAGTAGGATTATAGTGTGGGTTTCCTGAGGGGGTGAGAAAACATCCATAGTGTGTGTCACTATTGAAGTTCTTATGAAATTTTTAAGTTTCGGATTTAAATTTCGGCAAAATCTAAGAGACACCATGGTATAGCAAGGGCCGTAGGTAAAGAAGAGGTAATTGTTCAACCCCCACGGCATGGGCACTGTAAAACCATCTTTCCTTATTATTTTCACGAGACTTTGCATACATCATTCACCATTTTCTGCTACCAAAAATGGTTCATGAAAAATAGCTAGAAATAATAGCAGTACCACGTGCCCGTTTTATGGGGGTGGCCATAATTAGGGTGAACACTAGAAATTACAGAAATGCGGTCTAAACTAAACAAAAATTTTACAATATTCATTATAAAAATAATGTACACGACACCTATTTATGATTGGGAGAAATTTCCTAATTCTTCATCTACAATGCTGCAATGTATATCGTCGCAACGCTCGTTCCTATCTGGTCAGTAATAAAAACTTGTCCTCTTTCATTTAACACATACATACATACATACTTTCCTTCCTACACGTTCGACGTAAATTTATAATCATTGACATGAATCATTGCGCATTTAAAAATTACGTCCAGACGACAAACGACATAATGACAGCAGGAATATTGAGAAATACGGTATTAAACGGATTAATAAAAGCAGCAGCAACATTAGTGTACTAATTTCGAATTATTCTAATTCGACAAATTGAACGTGTGTGTGACTCACTCACGCCTATCATTAAACTATTTATTTGTCGCGTTTTGCAGCGTGAATTTTTATTAAGCTCGATTAGAATTGGGAGGAATTACTGGTTTCCGCTAAAAACGTAATTGTTATCGTGAACAGGCGACGAAACGAGGTTCAACCTCCAATGAACGACATACGTGTTATTTATATATATTTCGGGTCGTCCGGGCCATAGAAATAAAGTCGGACGTTCGCGACCGGTTCAATCGCATCAAAAAATATTACCAAAAATTTTTTTCGCTCCGATAGTCGTACACACGCACACGCACACGCACACACTCGACATCCTCGTTACTTACTTTACCGCCGTGCGCCTCTCGTTCCCAAAACGCGCGGTCTGCATTCGGGGAATATTAAATTAAGCGGACGTATTAACGTTTAAACTGTTGGTCACTTTCGGCAAGTTTCTTGGCGTGTTTAATCAGGACCGTACACGAGATAATTGGCAATAATAAACATAAACGTTAGCAAAAGCCAGAATTGCTCTATAAAAGGTTTATCGATCAAGATACGCCACATACGTACGTACGTGTATATGTACGTTGAACTTGTATTACAAGACGATTCGAGGGATACACATGGTAATGGGAATGATGATGCTTGGTACTAGGGGGATGTTAAATCGAGCGCTATCGATAGTGCTATGAAGTTCCTTTCGTTTATTATCTCACAATTATCGGCGAGTAGATTTAGTCTACCGCTTAGTTAAACTTAAGTGAAGAGATGAGAAAACCGCCATATTTCAGTTCGAAGGTGTTTTAACGTTTCACACTCCGATGAATATACACATACCTTCAATGCAATGCACTCAGTTTGTTCAAGACGATTAAAAAATTGTCACTTCCACTTACTTCAAAAGTTATTTTTTAGGTAAAAAGCTAGCTTTTCACTTACAAAATACTTAAGAATTATTTTGAGTTAAGATTTATTTATCCTAAGGAACGTTCCTCAATACGAAATCTGACGTGGTAAATCTAAAGTAATCGTGGTAAAATTTTATGATCACATCTAGCTTTATTTCAAAAACAATTTTTATATTCTTCAAATTTTGAGAACCCTGTACGTGCCATCTCCAGTTGGGATATTTTAATACTATTTTCTAAAAAGACAGACTTTTATAACGAGTAACTATCTTCCTTAAAGTTTCCATACGCTGCAGAGATCAAGCTATATTTCGATACCCAGGTGGAATTTTGGGGTTTTTGGAAATTCCCTGGACGTACGCATGCTTAAACTATACATACGCAGAATTTCAAGATTTTTACAATCCTATAACTTGTCGAATTTCATAGACAAAAAGTAAGTGACATGTACAGATACATCCTCTCAGTTTCATTTTTATATTTGATATAAACTAGTTCCTAAAAACGTCTTGAATTGGTGTTAAACGCTTCTAAACTGCATTGTATTTATTAAATATGGAATAGTATAGAAAAAGGGTATTTTGAACACAATTTAACGGTTTCGAACGATTTAATACATCCATGTGCTACCTTTCAAAGGGATTGGACAGCTAATGGTTCTATCATCGTAGGCTTTGCAGGATTTAACACCATAAGGAAAATATGCAAGTGCAACAATAATTTCTATAAAAGTTAATGGTAAAATTTCAAAATTTCACTTTTATTACCTAGGCTGCAGTACGATACACGTTGTCTGCATGTCTAATGGTACTGCTGAACCAGTAGAACGTTTATCGCATGCTACTATTAAATTTGAAAATGGTGCAATTCGAAATAACGCAAGTGACGCAAACCAGATGAACTGAACGCGCTTTCTGAAATTGCAAATTTTCCACCTCGTAAAAAGTTAGGATTTACAATAGAAAACCCTTCACGATCTTCCAACAGACCACGTTTTTGGAATCCTGTTCATACTGCATTTCCTTTTCCGCGAGGAATCGCTGATTAAATAGTGAACCTTGCTAAACCTGCCTGTGGTGCAACTACATCCACTTAAAAAAAGTAATTGAAAATCGATCAACGACACCCTAATTCGTCATCCTTCACGACCTCGCCACCCTGCAAACTGGGTCACAGGTCTCTCCCCTGGGAAGAGTGGGAAAGAAGTGATAATAGCCCACCCATTCATAGATTGATCGAATCCTTAAACCGATCTAGTGGAAACTTATAGACGCAGCAATCCAACATCCCACTCGTTAACGATACTTATGAGGATCGACTCCTCAATCTGGATAGCTCATCGCAGTCCATGGGGTGATTATCAAAATGTGCACCTTCGGTGAAAAGAATTTCCCACTCTCCAAAACCTACCCGAATTCCCTCACATTAGTCTCCTGATACCCGATCGGACAACTACTCTCCAAACTGGGCCACACGTCTCTCCTTCCTGGGCCGCGGGGGGGATGCCGAGCACCCCGCTCCCCCCCTTCGACCTCCTCCCTCCCTCGCTCTGTCTCTTTCTCTCTTCTCCTCTCTTTCGCCCCCTTCGGATGGGGGCGAGACGCACCACCGAAGAGGGAGGACGTCGACCGCTGTGTGTTGTTTAGGTTTTCTCTTTCTCGGCGCTTATTGATCGAAGAGAGCTACGACTAGTGTTTGATCAGTCCGGGCCACCACCGTCGTCATAGTCGGGCTGTGTGGTGGATGTCCATCGATGAAGGGGGGGATGCTGCGGGTGGAGAGAGGGCGCCCGGGGGAGAAGGGGGTGATAGGAGGAGAGGCGGGAGACCGGGAGGAGGGTGGGAAGATTGGAGGCGATGTGTCGAATTATTAAGGTTTTTCCATCTATTTTGTACCGGTCAAACGTCGGGAGCCGAAAAGTGAATGCCTCGACAACTCTTTGCCAGAAATAGCGCGCCATTTTAGTGCTATGGAATCGTACCATGGGGATTTGACAGCACGTCAACATACCAATTGTCCACAAACGTTCCCCAGGCATGAAACTTTACGAGCTGACCATACGCACAAGACCCTATTAAGGAACTAAGTACATCAAAGACACCAAAGCGGCTTGGTCGAAACACCCCGTACAAGAATAAGAAGCCACCATAAATCCAACCCTCCAATCGATTAAGTGGCACCCCTCACCAAATCACATCGTAATACAAAAATACATGTACATCGAAATAATCTCAATTAATTACATACACCATAGTAATCGGGTCTGTCGAATTACCGCGGTTTCCTTTTCCCTTTCTTAAAATTTTCCACGTCGAATAATCCCGCCCTGCTGACTGCTCCATTCTCCCGTTCTTGGGTGCACGACGTGGAGAGCCGTTAAATAGCTATAAACGTTCAGATTGCCTGCAGGTAGTCTATTGCCCCAGGAGGCATTCCGAGCAGTAAAATTTTATTCGACGCTTCGATTTCAACCCGTTTCGATCTGGAAATCCATCAGACGAACCTACCGTTAAAGCACGATTATTACCATCGAAGTATCGGTGCGATTTTTGAGCGGAAGTAATCAGAAGATGGTAGTTGTGCAAGTGAAGTAATGGAGTTTTTAAGGGAAATATGGTGATTTATAACTGCCTATCTGTAAAGAACTGTAAAGTGTAAAGGCATCAGAGATACACCGAGTGTAATTAGCGTAACAGAACTGAAGCTAAAATGAAACATCTTATATATCGTTCTACAGAACAGGAACTTCAAAATTTTTTATAAATGCAGCTTTGTAAATGAACTTTTATAATATTTTAAAGGCCAGTTTAAATTATAACAAATTCACATCAAAAGCCTAACCTTCGTCGATACTTAAATAAAACCGCAGTAAATAAAGTTTAGAAGTCTCATGATAATTGGAGTTTCCATCAATTTTTGTGAATTTTTAAAGTACGCGTTACATCAGCAAATTTTTGTAATACTTTAAACCCATCTTCACATTTTTATACAAATTTGGAGTTTTGGACTGAAACTTCGTCAGTACTTCACTAAAATGGCATTAAATAACTTCGAGGAGTTTTAACAAAACCTGAATTTCGATGAATTTTTTATGAATTTCTAAAGTGCAGCACTGCATAAGCAGATTTTCGTGGCACTTCAAACTCAAATTTATATTACTGAAATAAATGCAGATATCAACTCCAAATTTTGATAGAACTTCAATGAAACCCTAATACACATCTATGAGTAGTTTCGTAAAAATTGGAGTTTCTATGATTGTTTTAAAATTTTAAAGTTTAGCATTACGTAAGTAGATTTTGGCAATATTTCATACCCAACATCATATAGTGAAAACAAATTTAAATAGCAGCCTCAAACATAGTCAGAACTTTAATAATATCGTACTACATAACTTTGAGGAGTTTAATAAAAGTTGGAGTTTCCATATATTTATTATGAATTTTTAAACTCCAGCGTTATATAAGCAGATTTTAGTAATACGTAACACCCTGATCGAGCTAAAAAATTTCAGATAATAAGTTCAAACTTAATCAGTACTTTTATAAAACTGGGCTACACTGGGAAACTTTGAACAATTTCATCAAAATTGAAGTTTCGACAAATTTCCTACGGATTTTCAAATTTCATCATTACTTAAGCAGATTTATGAAACATTTTAAACGCAAGTTCCTATACAAATTCAGGTACCAGCCGTAAACTTCGTCATTACTTTAATTTAATAACAATTTCAGTATGTTTTCTATGCTTTTACAGGGAGAATTTTGGCTTAACATTTAGCTTAATTACTTTCAAACTATTTTGTACGTAGGCTCCAACTCCTTTGTTTCAGTTTATTTGATATCGGCAGCAGGAACAAGGCGAATGCGTTAATTATTAGTATTTAGGATGTCTATTCAACGTTTACCTCGGTGCGCATTAGAACCTGCACGTTATTTTTTGATACCCTTGACAACATTGTTAGCTATCTTCATAAATGACGTGCATGGAACCATGGAACATAAGAAATAATTCCACCTGGTGGTAGAAATCGCGATCAACATATTTGCTGAATTCTGAGGCCATGGAATACAAGAAAGAATTAAAAGGAAAGCGCCTTTAGAGTCGTAAGAGTTCAGTCGTTCCTGCGCAGGACAGCAATCTGTCATTATACGGCGTGAGACGGCGTCAAAGAGACAAACTCTTACGCCCCCGGTAAGTAGGTACGGAGTATGAAGATCGCTGATATTCTGATGCAGGTAGGAAGGTGAAACGTTAAATAACGACGCATTTTGTGAAACGAGGAGAGCTGAAGAGGGAGAGAGCGAGAGAGGGATAAATAATAAAATCAATCCCGAGGTATCTCTTCTCCCGCCGAACTCTCCGACGACTCTCCCCTTTTGGCCTCTCTCGATAAGAACGCGATTCCGATATCGGCCTCTCTCTTTCTCCTCTCTCTTCTCTCCGCGTATATCAAACCGATATATCGGCGATCGCCCATTCCCACTCCCTCTCTCATCGACGATTGGTCGAGTTCGGGCGCAGAATCGATACATAGCTATTCTATTGCTATAAATGACTACCTATCGAACCAATCGAGAAGTACATAATAGCTCTCCGGGTACATAACGGAGGACGAACGGTCTATGTACCTGTGGTGGCCGCTCGTGATCGCTTTTACGGTAAATGTTCGACAGAGGTGCAAGGATTCTTCATGGAGGCCCCGGAGCCGACCGCCGTGTCCGCGTCCGCGATCGAACAGCCCGGATCGCTTCCATCCGGGCGTATTAAAAACGGCTAGGGGATTATTTAATGGAATGGAATTGCTCGGATCTTTCAAAATTTTTTGCCGTAAGAACAAGCTTGCTCAGCTGAGGACGATGCACGTTCTACCTTAAAGCGTTAAGTAAGCCCACAAATTGAGACCCGGGGTACGGCAGTGCAAAACTGCGTCGGACAGAAACTGCCCGAGGCAGTGGTTTTCGACACAGTTTTCTACGGAACACGTGCGACGCAGTGTCGGTTATAGAATTTATGCCTAAAATTCGACAGGAGTAGGTAACCAAGCTCGTTCCGACCGTAGAAAATTTAAAAATGCTTTCACATGTGCGTTACTGCATTGCATCTGAAATTTTCTACCAGGATTGGGCTGGTTTAAATAACGTTTAAATGATACAGTCAGTTTTAAATTATCAATCAGTCGATATAGCCAAATTACCCACTAACGATCGCATATAGATTTACTACGTGAAGGATTACGCTATCATCAACATTTCATTAAATAACTTGGAGAAAAACAAGAGAATTGATTAGATATCGGGTGAAATTAGCGTTATCTTTACTTCTATCGATTCGTGGGGTTCAAGGTGTGCAGCCTTGAACTCGCACTCGGTCGGTCCTCCTCTTTCTGTTCGATATTCTTTACGAGTGGCCGTTAAATCTACCAGGAACAGCTACTTGCATTTTAATACCATAATGTTAATTACGGAACTATTACGGCCTTTCATAATCCCACTTTGGAAACGTAATACCGGCAATGCAACCTAACACTAACTCCTGTAATCTGAAAGTCTTAAAGTGGCGTAATTATAGAAATTACGCCTCGAAGAGTTTGATATTTAAGGTGTACGGTTCGTAAATAATTTCTAGAGATGTGGAGACGTCTCTAATTTAAGAGATACTTAAAAATCCCAAGAAACCTGGAGCTAAATTTTGAACCTGGGATCCAGAGGCTCTAACAAGCAAAATTTGGTACCCATTCAGATGAGGCACCAAAATTTACTGCCATGGAGAGCAATCATTAATATCTACCAACCGAAAGCCACAACAAGTGATTACTGAGCGATTTCTGAGTATAACCGACTTGAGGCTCAGCTGAGCCAGAAATTTTTATCGTGCGTAAAATCGGCATGTGCGTCTCGATACATTTCACGAGACAGTACGAGTGATTACTGAGCAATTCTCTGAGCACAAACGACTGGAGCCTCAGCTGAGCTACAAATTGAGTATAGTGCGTAAAAAGTAACATCGGCATGTGCGTCTTGATACATTCTACGGGACAGTACGAGTGATTACTGAACAATTTTCTGAGTATAACCGACTTGAGGCTCAGCTGAGCCATAAATTGGGTATAGTGCGTAAAAAGTAACATCTACATGTGCGTCGATACATTTTTACAAGACAGTACGAGTGATAACTGAGCAATTTTCTGAGCACAAACGGCTGGAGCCTCGGCCGAGAGGCCAGAGGCGACGACACGAACGTAAATTTTGTTTCGTGCGAGAATAATAACTTCGGCATGTCCGACTCGATTCGAATTGAAAATCTCCGGATCGCGAATCGATAAGAGGAACGCGCCGCCGGAGGACGGGAGGATCCGGGCCCGTAAAATCGTAAGCGTTTTTGGTCCTTCGACGTCCGGATCGAATGCTCTTAAAAACGGTCGAGAGCGTGTCCGTTCCGTATTCGTTCGTTATTCCGTTACGATGCCGGGTTGTCATCTGTAGTTCTGCCGCGCTTTTTCTATATACATAACGTATAAGAGAGAAAGAGGAGGAAGAGAGAGGCGAAGAGATGAGGAGGAGCAGAGGCACAGAGAGCACAGCACGGCCGTGACTGCTGAGTATCGATTTTGTACATGTCTGTGTGCTGCGCTTTTCTACTTTTATTAATCTGTTTCTACAAATTACATCGAACAGGGAACTGGACGTGAGCGTTTTACTCAAAGCACGGACAGGATTCTTTATTCCTTCGACGGAGGAGACGGGAACGATCGTATTCCTGCTTAATTTTTTTTATCTTTATGAAAGCAATGTGCAGTGCAATAATAGCGGTTGCGTAGAGAAAAAATTTCAGATTTGTTGGGGTTCAAACATACCACCAACGGCTACATTGTAAGGATTCATATCGATTTAGTAGTCATGGAACTTACAATTTCCTTTTAAAGATTTTTTGAGCCAATAGAAAATCTAAGATGGTCTAAGAAGTACCTCAGAATAAAACCAACGAAAATAAATTTCACCCCCATTTTTCACCCCATCAAAAAGGGAAATTCGTAATTATAATATTTTTCAACTTCGGCTTTAGCAATCATGGAGATAAAAGCATGCCAAGTTTATAGTTTCTCACAGTACGATAAGTGCCGCCATATTTCACATGGATGCATACGTTTGAATTAACATTTAACTATTTTCCTATCAATTTTTAAACGAGGAACGCCTATAGACCGGTCCAGGAAAAGCTTCAATAGGCGCTTAAGTGACTATCTAGAATTTTTTGGTGTTGCAAATGTGCCTGGAAGGAGAATACACCAAAATAGTGAATATCTACGAGACCAGGAAAGCTGAGATTTGCTCTGGTCTCGACGCAAGACTTCCGCCAATAATCGAATGGAAATGTAACGAAAATTTGGCTTGGACTTAGAACTTCCCCCTGGAACACCTCCAGTTCCCTCATCACTACATTCCCGATTATTAAACCTCCCACTTCTCTTCAATTCCACCCTTAATCCCCCATTAATATCACTTACAACTTACGGACGCGCATCATAAGTATATCGCAGACTCTTTGAAATAACAAAGACCCGAAGTCTGCCCCAAACTTAATTTGCTGATACGTTCGCCATTACTATATTTTTCTCGTGTAGCAACGCCAAAAAACTTCTTCCTCCTTCGGACGAGGCTCTCCTCATAAATCTCGCGCGTGGAGGAGAGACGGGGAGAGAAAACGGCGCAACTCCTCAAGAACAACCTAAAAAAAGAGCTCGGGCGTACGAGTGCGAAAAGCAAACAAACAAAAGGAAAAAATATATATACATAGCCGAGGAGAGCGACTGTGGGATGGGGGAAGGAGATGTGAAAATTGTGCTACCTACTTCAATTGTTCACACTTGCTATGAATCCGAACACTTGACTTTATTCAGAAGGAGAGTAAGAGAAAAGATGAAGCGATGCAGGCATGTAAGTACATCTGGATATGATACATGTATGTCGTTGTTACGTGTTTTCCGATTCGAAACGCGGAAGTTTTACTAAAGTTCTCGCTCGTTTACGTTTATTCAAAAAATTCTCTAAGAAAATAAAAACTCATTAACTAATTCAAAAACCTTCTTGTATAGATACCCAAAAATTCCCCCAAAGATCATTTGGTTTCAAGGAAAATTTTAATTGACTTAACTCTTAAACTCCCACAACTGATGTCTCCATACTAATTTAAAACCATCTATATAAAAATTCTCTAAGAAAATTAAACGTCAATGACTGAAGTACAAGACGAATACTTCGCATCTCCCTTAAACTCATTAACTAATTCAAAAACCTTCTTGTATTTAACCAAAAATTTCTCGAAAGATCATTTGGCTTTAAGGAAAATTTTGATTGACTTATCTCTTAAGTCCTCACTACTGGTGTTTCCAGACTAATTCAAAACGTAACGTACTTAAGTACGTTGTTAATATTTTTTTCAAATTTTTCTCTCGATCCCCATCGAGTTAAACCCTTACCGATACGAAACAAAACTAACTGAAATTACAACCCTTCCCGTATCCTCGTCGCACTTTCGCCGTGGGTGTTTCAAGTGCGACATTGCTTATTCCGTTTGACAGCACTTGTTGTCCAATTAAAAATATCCTCATTAGTTGCGAAATAGTATTGTGTGAAAAGATGCAATTGTACGTACGTCGCAGAAGGACCATCTTCTTATTTTCTTGTCCTTGTGCAATTCTCCTCTACTCCAGATTGATATTGTTCTGCATTCGTCACGTGTTTGTTTGCTCGCTGCATTTTCGAGCTCGATTGTGTGTGTATGTTTTTTCTTACTCGCGCTTGTTTTACATTTTCTTTACGAAAGGCACGGTTCGAAATTAATCCATGGAATTTTAAGAATGAACTAATGAAAATAAATAGGAAATTTTTTTTCTAGTGTTATGAGAAACACACACTAGATAATAACTTTAAAATCGCTATGCCCTTCTGCTCACACGCTTAACTGTATGTTACGTACATTACTTAATGTAAAACTATTTTTGTGTGTTTTATTTTTTGTATTTTTTTTAAATTTAGGCATCCCAAACAATTGAAAATTCTATATTGATCTTGAAGAATTAAAATCGATTTTAAAGGTAACTCAAATGCTCTCTATACAGTAAGTAAATGGAAAAAATTTATGTTTGTCTACCACTAGAGGAAGTAATTTTTTAAAAAACAGTAAAACAATTGCTCAAAAAATGTATCCAACTAAGATCAACTCAAAATTCTAAAATAATTTGTTGAAATGAGCTCTCCTCTATCATTTAAATAAGAGATGGAGGAGGCAGGCGTTTTGTTCTGAAAAAAAATTCCTTTGGCCCAAGCAAATATGGTGCAGCTCAAAATATATTTCTTGTCTACCAATGGAATATTTAAAACTGGAATCAACCGAATAAGTAGAGCCTCAAGGGCTTGATGTAAGTTTTACTACCTTTTAACCGTAGATAGAAAATCCTTGACATAGTCCAAGGGAGAAAAAAGTCCTTTACTCTCAAGCCCCACGCAGTTAACCCCAAAGCCAAAAGGGCCTACCTCTATTTTGGCGCCTTTCCTACGACCGAAAGTTAAGGGAAGGCAAATTTCTAGCAGATAACTCCAGAATCCAGATAAAATAAAATCCAGATTCTATTACCCCTGAACTCTAAACGCCAAATGGGTTACTTTATACCCTCGAACCAGGAAAAAAGCTAATCTCTTAAGTTACAGTGACGGTCTACGGTTGGAAGGTAATGAAATTTGCTTTTCTTGTGAATTTTAGCACTAGGGCTACCTATTAAAGGTAAAAGAGCAGTTGGAACTACTTTTGTGCAGTTTTTGAGTAAAAAGTCGTTGTACGGGTATGCCATATTAGATCCACCACGTTGAATGTCGTAAATCTGCCTTTACATATTCATTATTAGACTTCAAAACGCCCATGCTTCAAATTTCTCGTAAAACGAAATCGGAAATTTCCTCCGCCATATTGGATCCGCCATTTTGAATCAATGAAATATGACCCCTGATTCGTGATCAACGATTTCGAAGGTACAAGTTACAAGTTTCACACAAGAAATTGATTTAAAAAATGTATGACAAAAATGAGTTAGTCATATGCTCTTCATCTCATTACGTAATTTTAAAAATAACTATAACTATTGAAAGAAATAACGTATGGCATCATTCGAGAGCTCATTTTGAAGGAGAAGAGCAGTGCTAAATGATGGACGAAGTCTAAATAAAGCATTACAAAACATCTGCGCAACTTCAGCTAAATTAACCATTTTTCATGCACCTAACTTCAAAATCTCACAATCTTGACGTGATGGGATAACTCTGAGCTCGGATTTGGAACCTAAAACGAAGAAAACTTGGAAATTCCTACATCAACACAACTCCATTAGCCCAACAACAATAACAACCGCATTATTTGAAGGTTTCTCTCATTTTTTACCTACATGTGACCGTAAAACGAACCTTAACGCTTGTACTGAAATAATTTCACAACAAGGACAGTATCTAGGCTTTGAGATATCGAGGATTCAGGCACGTCATACTTTACCTCACGATAAATGAAATAACTTATGCAAGTGTCCCTAAGGATGCTTGGGTAAGTAAGTATCATAAAAGAATTTACTTTATGGTCGATAGCCGGAGTTTGTGGGGATTTGCCGATGTCTTTTACGGTGACAATGGCCTGAAGAATTATTAAATTTTTTAATAGGGAGGGTATATTTGAATCGCTGGTCGATCAGTTTGGTTTAATTTATTGATGAGTTTTGTGCTCGTAGAGTCATTATCATTCATCGATATCGAAGAGTGCGTGTGTCGTGCTTATGCGTTTCGTGCACGGTAATGGCTAATTATGATAGGAGCGAATCGATGGCGATAAAATCGTATCGAGAATAGGACGTCCACGCATCCAGTTCGATGCCGGGGATGAAAAAAAAAGGAAAAAGTCTCGGGCCGCATCTCCCAATCGTCGATCCCCCACCCGTTCCCGATAACCTTTAACCTATCAATAGTCACCTTCGACCCGCCCCGATACCCTTTTTCCGCGATATCGGAAACCGATCGAACCAATAACGTCTCGTCCCGTCCTATATACAGCGTACATAAGAGGCGTAGATATGTATAGGTAGGTGGTATATATATACAAGTGTACGTAGGAAACGGCGGCGCAGTAAAACCAGATTGGATAATATCGAACCCTGCGACCACCGCCGCCGTGGGGGGGTATATGTATATATATCGTAAAAAAGTCCGTTCCGATCGGCCGCCCCCCGCGCGCCCCCGCCGCCCCCCTGACCTTTGACCTCTCGACCTCACTTCTTGCGCATTCTAGTATAGATGTTCGATTTTTGCAGACGCCGACGCCGTGTGGGGCGACGGCGGCGGCGGCGGCGGCGACGACGACGGAGGCGGGAGACGCCCAGGGAGAGGCCTCTTCTCTCTCGAACGCCGGCGACGGAGACGACGTCGACGTCGTCGTCCTCGTCGCCGTCGTCGATAACCGATGATCGACGCGACACGCCAAGGGCGATCATAGCGCCGCGACGCTTCTGGGACGCACACGACTGACACATGCACACGTGAACGAAGTACCTACGTAAGTGAGAATTTTACTAGATTTGCATCGCCTTAAGTGCATGATGTTCTCGAATCGAGTATTTCCTTCACGTTGACACATACCCAATGAGGAGCACAAATGCACAACCGTTTTAGTCATAAACCTCTTGACCCTCAGTCAACAACGTTTCTGACTAAGCTATTTTGGTCGTTCTGTATGTGACCGACCTTAAAGCATGTTCTAGGAGGAGATCGAACATGCTCTATTTGACACGTTCTAAGCAAATGCCCGTAAAAATGTTTAGGTAAGTAAGTACCATAAAAGAATTCACCTGCTTCAAACAGGTCAGAGGTGGTGTAGGGACAGTTAATTACGAAAAATATTCCAGCTAGTGAGACTTATGACACATACTATTAATACCAGAAAGGATGCTGGGGGCGGCGCACGGTGCGCTAAAATCCAGAAAAGTTTTTGAATATCGAAAATTTTTAGGCGTTCAGCTCGAGGGGGGCAAGATTGAACATCTTATTAAGACGTTTAAGGTTAAATGAACAAATTCGAAATCTGAACTTCTCACAAGGGTGCCTCCGGCATAATGAATTTTCAGTTTTTTTCAATTTTCTCTAAAACAGTTTTGGACATTTTTTTCTAAACTTCTCTAGATCTCAACTAACACGTCAAATATCTACAATTTTTATTTGAAGCATTTTCCCTGAAACCGTTTCAAAGGGCTCTCAGGAAAATTCTCCAATTTTCCAAATGGTCTTACAAAGCGATGCAATTTTTTATTATAAGGATTTAAATAATGCGCTCTTTTGTCTCGATCGTCTTCACGGCCAAAATAGAATTATCACAATTCAAAATATCTCCAGGTTTGGAAAACAGTAAGACAGCTAAAGTTTCCGTTACATATCGTTACCGTTACATATATATGCATAAAAACATAACTCATGTAACGTTTTTAATATGTTTTAATTAAAAGCCGACTTCGTTGCCAATTCCAGTCGCGGATCGTTTAACATGATTAACACCTGAACAACTCATTAATATCTTTGACATGATTTGTCCAATTTTTGACAATAATTAGTAACACATTCGCTACAATCGTTGCTAATTTTTGTAACCGGAAATTGTCGCGATTACATGCTATCGAGGAGCCACTTTGATCGCGTTTTTATCACGAAACAATACAGATGAAACGCAAACGATGAATATTCGAGTACCGCATCGATACGCAGGGTATTTCAGCTGATGGACTAAAAACAATTACCGTTGCTGCGTACGTACCATAAGGTAGGGGTTTAAAATTTGTTCGGGAGTTAATTACACGGCGGTTCCCTCCATCAATTTCCGGGCGAAAGTTGGCAGAACCGAAACCGTCGCGGGGCAAAAAATCGCGGCAATATTTAAACGGATCTAATTCGAGAGTAGAGGAAATACGTCATACCGGAAAAAGTCCAATTATTCGTTACGGATTTGTCGCTGGTAGCCTTCTCGAATATTTATGTGTTTAGATTGAGATTTAAGTAATGTATGATAATGGAATATTGCGACTGGAAAATGAAAGACTTGGAAAATATCTCATCGTGTGACGGTACGAAATTTTTGATTAAATTGCTTTAAAATTTATGGCTTAGATTCCTGCGATTACGGAGCAAAAACGTGTTTTTCGATTCGGCGATTCGTCGAATGAGATGAGAGGTCGGTTAACATCCGCAGAGGGAGGAAGAAAAAATTAATAATAATAAGATGGAGAAGAGACGCCGGTTCCGTTTTCCTATCTCATTTCTCATCCGATTAAAGAAATTTCTTTTCAGGGAAAGACCACTACACCCACGATAAGAATTCCTTGGTTTAATGCTATTAACAAATATAGTATTGAGTAGTTATTCATTTATTGCGCTAATTCCTTTAATTAGTCGTTTATCTAGTATGGCAATTCATCAGACATATCCATGAACTCAACTTGAAATTTGCACCTTCAAATTGCCACGATTTTATTAAACGCCCTGTAGATTTCATTTAAAGTGTTTTCAGCCTGGAAACAATAAGGCCGACAATGTAGTCAGAATCAAAATTAAAGCTTACAAAAAACAAAGAATTTCATTGTTTTTGTTTAATGGTGTAGCTCGTACTAAGCGACTTATGACTCCTTGCGGGCAATATTTTGTTTACAGTAAACTTATTTCAAGATTTCAACGTTAAAAAAACGGAAAAACGAGAAATTTTTCCGAGAAAATCCTCAACCTTTTTTATTTAAAAAAAATTATTTTTCTCCTCAATTTCGATGTAAGGGATGATTTGTAGGGAAAAATTTGTAATGTATCTTATTATATTATAATATATACTCATTTTTTTAATAATTCCACCATCAAAACGCTCCAAGCTATTGAAAATGTATTTTCCCTAAGTTTTATTGTAAATAGTGGTTTTTAGGGGATGAATCATTTAAAAAAATACTATATTACATCGAAAATACCTTGAAAATATGTTTCTTCTATTTATGTCCCAAAATAAAAAGTTTTCATGCTGTTTAAAAATATTTTTCTAGAAATTTCATTATGTGGGTTAGTATTTAAGGGTAATAACACAGTAAAATACCACAATATCAGTTCCACGATAAAAAACAATAAATATTTGACACATTTGACCATATGTACAGCCTAGTGACTGCTTCAATCTACTATTTTTTAATTTATTCATCCAAGGGGTAGTTTTCACCCCTTAAAAACAAAAGGCGCAAATTTCGAGTGGGTCACTTTTTGAAGTGGAGAGTAAAATGAACTTAATTCCAAATTTTCAGAAAAATAGAAGCAGTTTTAAAGATTTTGAAGGTAATACACTATTTTTACGTTCAGTGACTGGACTATTATTGGAAATTATTTCCTTGGGCAAGAATAAAAAGAAGCTGATACCAATCATTATTCTTTCAAAGAAGTGATATCATTTAAGTTTATATCAAATCTATGATTAACAAACCAAATGTACAAAAGTACATTTATCAGATTTTTATCGTCTCGAGGGTAATTCCATTAGTATATTTTAAAATTTACTCCCTTTGGTTAAGCCAGTCGAGTCCGACGAATGAGCCCTTGTAGCTGCACTGTATACAAACTAACAACCCTTGCCACAGTAGGATAGGCATTCGGGATGGCTCAACGCAACCCATTTTGGAGGATTTCGACGCTTTTTTAAAAGGTACCAGGTCGTACGCCGCCTCCGACTATTTCACATCTCATTTACGTTCCGCGTGCTATGTGTATACGTGTGTATGTGTGAAGAACCGAAGAAGAGAGGAGAGGAGACGAGGAGCGAGTGAGCGAAACACTCTTGAAAATCCCTCGTCAGACAATTGAAGAGTTCTCGGCCTTCTGGATGAAGTGCGTTCTAATGAGCAACGCTCGAGGCCAAGGGGATGATCCAGCATCCGCCTCTCCCGCGGCCCCGCCGCCCCCTCCGCCCGCCATAACACGTATATATACAATACAATAAAAACAATATCGAACAAAAACCGCCCCCCGCGCCGCCGGAACGACTGATTTGTTTTCACCACTTGTAATATGACAAACACTTAGGAGAATTGGAAACCGGGAGGAATGATAAGCAGCCGTCTATCTCCGCTGGAAAAAAACACTCGGAGATTTTTAAGGATCCGGGGGGAGGGGAAATAATACGAGAGGACGCGAGAGATTGATTGTTAATTGAAGAAGAACAAGAAAGGGGTTGATTGCTTCGTTACGACAGGCGAACGGCATGAAAAAATAATCATTGGAATCATATCACTAATTAACGATGGGAGAAGAGTGAAGTAAAGAGTACGAATCCTCTTAGGGAGAAAAATTTGACAACGCCTACTCCATTTTAAGTTTCTGAGAGTCCTTTTTTGCGTTTAATTTGGACCAAACCACAGAACTGATTCATCATGTAACGATTTTACGATGTACCACACGAAAAATGGCGTTAAGGACTACTTTTCAGGTTATGTACAACAGTTTTCAGTTTTTTAATGATAAATAGATCATTTGGTACTGAGATTCCTCTTCAAAATAAGCCTTCGAGTGGGTACCCGAGTAGGGCAATTTCTTTTGGGAAAGTTATGACCATTTTAAGACGAAATGATAGCCATGAGCCACTATAGCCAATAATGCCCATTGGAAGCCTTGATCTATAAACCCAAAAACCTAACCATAGAGTTTAGCATTGAGAAAAGTAACCTTATATTTTAAATATCCTCTGAATACTTAAATAACCTCATGAACATTTAGCTGTTGAAATTATGGTGATTAACTTTGCAAGGAAAAATCATAGAAGATCATTCGAAAGATTGCTCCAAAAAAAAAGCGTACAATTAAATGTTGCATGTAGAAGAGAAGACAACAAAAATTTTGTGCGCCCTGTAGAAAACCTCTAAAATAGCTCAAAGGACCTTAGGCTTCTGGCGTGATGAGAATTTGGACTCTACGCAAGAAATTGGAAATTGGAAAGTAATGTGTTATAGAGGCAACAGCAAAATAAGCAAGGCATGCAGAATTGAGCCACAGTACTACTGTATTTCGAATCATACAGAGTTAATTTGGGCACAACTACAGGGAGAAAAATGATGAATCTTCAAATTTCAGCTAAAGTGATATAGGAACTTTCTTTAGTGGCTTTATTAAAGAAATCACTAGAGTACACCAGAAAATTTAAGCACCAACACTGGTAGCAATAGTAGTGATAAGTTACTTTTCTTGGCATTGATTTTTTTGACTTTAACTGGCTGTATTTCCGTTAATTCTAATCCGACCGCCGCGAAACTAAGAGCATCGTAATCAGCGACCTCTAATCTATAGAGATGCACCAACAAAAGTCACGTTTCCTGACTGATTTTTTCGAAAAAGTTCAAAGGAGGGGTATTGGAACTTTTTCAAAAAACTTTAACTGCCTGTATCTCCGTTAATTCTAGTCCGATCGCCGCGAAACTAAGCGCATTGTAATCAACGACCTCTAATCTATAAAGATAGATCAGCGCATTTATTAGAAGAAATCTTTGTAAAAAATCAAAATCAGTATACCCTCTCGTTTACGAGTTGCCTCGTGGCAATTCTGTGGCACAACTCGTTACCTCCCACCTATACATAAATATCGAGACATTTTTGCTGTCATAACATTAGTTAAACATGTACCGGTACCCACTGCGATTAATTATAAAACGAAATTCCCCAGACAATCAATTATAAATATCCCATAAGCGAAATTAATAATTTTTAAAGACAATGCAGTGGTGACTTGGATGAAACATCCACGCAAATTTTTCTCACCATATTCCCATCCAGACAGCGTCTGCATTCCGACGGGCGTAAAGATATTGTCACCTGCTTCAGGCACAGTCGGATTAAATTTAGAAATCTTTGATTAGAAGCAGAGAGAGAAACGATGCTGATTGGTGGGGGGGACACGCATTCACAAATCGTGGATATGCACATGATGATACACTGTTTGGCAGGTGTATGATGCAGAATTTAATATGAGCGTCACGAATAGATCTTCGAGTAAATTGGCTGTAAGTCACAATGAAAATGTTATCCGGAACGCTGACGCTCTATTAATGTATCTATTCATAATTTCGCGTTTATAAATACGAACGGATGCTAATGTATTTCGGCAGAAAATGAGAACAATCCTTTTTTGATGGTGATGCCGGGAAAATCACGAGATCGCACATTATCGACAGCTTGTAATTACGATTACTGGCTCGAAATGCACCCCCAGAAATTCAAATCGAAGCCCACCTAAGCTCCGATCGCCGCTCGAGTTGAAAATTTTTTCTCCCCTGTATCTTATTCCACTCGCGCCGTCTCATTTTTCCACCTGTACGCGTGGTCGACGGGTGCCAAAGTGCCTTCAACTTTTTCACTGTCGACCAATCCCCGACGCTGGCCAGAATACACGGAAGCGTTCGAATCATTTAACGCACAACTTTATAATTTTCGCTCGTATCGAGCGCGAGGGAAGAAAAAGAACGGTTTCGGAAAATTTTACGGGGGCAAATCTCGAGAAAGCAAAAATACCATTAATAAAGGCAATGATGAGAGAACGATCGTTTGTTTTATGGTACTGTTTGTTTACCTGGTGGCGATTTCGGCGAGAACTGCAGGCGGGTGGACGCTGGTTTCTGGCCCTGGAACAAAATATTTATGGTCAAAATAAGAATGATTGTGTCAAAAACATTTCATAAATAGCATCTGCAGCAATCGACAACAACGTAATATTTTTGCTTCAGAAGCTGTTGAAGTAATGACAATATCTTTTAAGTGTCCGTATGGAAGTTCTTTAGCTACCAGTAAAGAAGCTGTTCTCAAAATGTCCCACAAATGAAACCAGAGGTCTTTTCTTGGTAGATCTACTAATTTAGGTCGCAGATTTTTAGAAATACAGAGCAGCAGAAAAATACATAATTTTCAATAAAACAAAAATCCCGATGGCACAACCAGCCGAAGAAATAATATTGAACTGTTAATTTTTCCTGTATAACTTTTTTGAGGTAAGTTGTATAAAAAAATGTTCGGTACAAAAGTTATAGAACATTTTAGGCTCTACAAAAAAGCTCTATAAGATTACTGCGTCAGATCGAGAACAAAAGAATTACGAATTTTTATTTAATTCAACAGGCCGCCATTTTGTTTTTAATGAACCGATTTGACTCCTTAACGAATATAACCGAGGCACGTAACCGAGATATTTTTGTACCAAGTTTCAGTTGAATTTGTTTACGAATACGCCTTCTATCGTGTTGACAAATTTCGTTATATTACATATATAACGTCTTGAACGGGAGAAGGGGGGGGGGTTGTTTTGGCATTTAGGGACCCAAAAAAGAAGGAAACACTGCATTGAAATTCTATTTTTCCGAAATACCGTCATGCTACTCTAAGCAATAGTCTATTTATCTATCGAAATTAGCCTTACAAAATTTTCAACATCAAAATCAAAAATTTGAATTTTTTCTTTTTTGTTATGGCTTTTTTAATTTACTCAAACCAAACATTTTTTTGACTTCCTGAAATACAATTTCGATAGAAAATTCTGTTTCCTACGAAAAAATTCCTTATAAAAATGCAGTTTTTGAGTTACAGCCGAAAAATCAAAATGAGACCAACCTTCCCCTCCTCGAAAACGCAAATTAGTTTGCACTCCGCGGTTTTACCTCCTTTATAGGCCAATCGGACATATGAAACAATATTTGAAAATTTCTAATTACGAATGTTGCAACTTTCACATAGAAGGAAAAAATGCAGTTCTTGACCTAATAACCTAATAGGTAGGTAGGAATATACATTATTTGCTGGCTCTAATTGCAGGTCAAATTACTTATTACATTAAAATATTCTTTATTTAACGAAAGCTGCATTTCACCATTTTTCTGAAAGATTATCGAAATCACATGAAATTACACAAAGTCACAAATAACGAGAAAGAAAAGGCTGGGTGTGTAATAAGTAAAGGTAATAAGTAAAGTAAGGTAAGTAAATAAGTTAATTTATAAAAATTAACGAAGCTGAGTGAGAGCGACGAGTCGAAAGTTGCTATTAAAATTCTTATTAAATTTTCCCAAGAAAAAAACTTTCTTTTATTCGAAAATAATATTTGACCTTAAGTGAAAGGTTAAAATGAAAATTTAGTGTCTCTAGTCATCAAGTAGTTAAGTACCTTTCTATCCATCCCGGTTTGGATTAGAAATGTCACTTTTGTACTGAACGAACTTATCAGTCTTCTAAGTGTTTTGCAAAAATTGGTTCCCGCTTGCAATTAAGTTAGATGATTTTCGCCCTCACAGAGAGACATGAAATAATTTTTGTCGGACGAAAATTCCCTTCACAATTTATTCTCAAGCCAGAACCGTAAACATGTTTTGAATTCTCTAATTGCTGTATATGCACTTTCATATTATTAGAGACAAAAGTATGCAAAACATTTCGATTCCAACGGTAACATGGATAAAATATCCCGAATCCTGCTCACTAAACCGACCTTTACGCTTTGGCTGCGCACAAAATCAAAACGGTCTTGGTTGTATTTTATTGGAAAACGTATTTTGGACGTTGATATTTGTGTCGGCTAAACCAACCACGTCGGGAATTTCGACCTGAATTTTTCTCGTTTTGTAGATTCCTCGAGATCGGCCACCGACAAATCTCGAGTAAATCCCGAATCCAAGAGAAGACGCGTTAACATTTTACGCGAATATGAATTATATTCCAAAGGAAACGAAACGTATATGTAAATAAGAGTTCTGGCAGCGGCGACTATTTTCACTTTATTATTAGAAACACATAAGTATGTTTATTAGAAAACAATGGAAAACAACCCGATTTCAAAAGAGCTCCCGTCGCGCTAGAAGAAGATACAGCCTATCATAACCGAATTTAACTGTATGTAAAATTTTCATCTGACTAAATCGATCGAAACGTCACAAATCAATCTATCTAAATTGGCACAAACACCTCCGCATTAAACATTAGACAAACAACCGTAAATGAATGAAGAGCTGCGGCGATTTCGTACGTAAGTACATAATTAAATTTCCAAAATCTTTATCGCTTTGTTTTTTGTGTGAAATGTCGTTACGATATCTGTTGGCTCGCCTTGTATTTTCTCACTCGACGCGACGTAATTATTAATCGTAAATTCGCGGACGCTTTGACAAATCTACGTTCGTTTTTGCCAACCGTGTACACGTTATAAAATTCGCTAATGTAGGATATAATACTTTAGTTATTGACAACCGTAACGCATTAAAAGGAGATCAGGTAGTGTATGAAATCGCTGAAAAATACTTTCATGATCATATCGCCGACAACTATAGAGAAAAATTCTTTCGGATCGTTTAATTCACGTGTTTTCCTACGTCAAACATTTGAGAAATGTGTTCCGATCTCGTTCAGGGGCTCAACAGCTACTAAATTACCGTTAGTTATTCGCGTATTAGAAAGACACGCAATATTTTCCGCCGTGTCGTGCTAAAAAGGGCGGCACACGCCGCCCCCGCCACCCCCTCGCCACCTCGCGTATCTCTAATATGAAATATATCTGTACTTAAGGTGATAGCTTTTCTTAAATTCGTCGTTGTCGCAAAACCTAAATAAATTATGTGTGTATTTTTATTTCCGTGTATATGTGCGAATTTATCTATCTGTGCGCCCCCGAAAAATAATGTAGCCTGTGTATACACACAACCACGATTTATTGTTTAGGGAAATAATGCGATTTTTTTCTCTTTGTTTTATAAATGGCTGTGACGACGGCTAATGCAACCTGGGATCTTTTCTTACGTAACGATTCATCCTACGAGCGATCTCCTTCCCTTTCTTTAAAAATTTCCATTATTTTTAAGGCCTGCTGATATCGCAGATATGGCCCAAAATATGGATTTCCCAAAAAATTCACCACTTTTTCCAACTTGCCCAACACAGAAGCAGGAACAGATTTCACAAAATCCATCCATCTATTTTTTAAATTATCAATACAAATTTAAATATATTTTATTAATCATTAATCCATATTAATTTAAATTATCACCCTTTTTCGATATAAGCTATAGTGCTTATAGGTCATCATAACTTTCATTTTACTTTATGCATACCTCTGTTTTCATCCCCTATTCCAAATTTTTGTTTTTTGAATATAATCGAAAATTAATACACACAGAAAATTGCGTTAAACAAAATTTGTTCCATATACCCTCTCTTACAATTAACCCTTGTTTCATTTTTCTCTCAAACCCACCCTTGAAGGTGAAAAAAGGGGTGTCTTGCAAGTTTTTGTCGAAATGAGATTTTTGGAATGCTTTACCATGGCACCGATAAGCAAATTTTTATTAACGAATATGAAAAAAAATGTAAACAATGACAGTATCAATAATTAATAAATAGTAATTAATAAGAGCCTCCATAGATGCTGGTAAAACAAAACATTAATTTATTGCAGGTGAAAACGTGATATAAATGAGAGAAAACATGTTTTTCTCCCTTAGCAGGGAGATGGAAACATGACAGGAGTTAATTGCAGGTAATAGAGAAGTAAAATTTGGGTTATTCAAATTAATTCCAAAAATCGCGTTTCCAGAAAAACATTTACTCCCTTTTTTTTTACCCCAAAGGAGGGTTTACCCAGAATCTACCATTTCCTATGTGTTACGAATATCACAAGGGGCATTGACCTTTGTAGTTTATAAATTCTGAAGTGCCCTGTATATTTATTGAAAGTGTGCATCTGTGCATATGTGATATCCTCCCATATCACACTTTTATTCCACACAAGTTAAGTCTCCTTTTTTAAAAAAATAAAATGCTCTTATGTCAACTTGTCTTCAAATTATTAGAACGTCTGGAGAACCCTGTATATTATGGAAGTTACAACTTTTCAAGCACATGTTTATGTTTTTTCTTTATATTTCGAGTTAAGACAAACTGTCCTTTTGAATGCTCCTTACTATTTCGTTGTAACATGTCATATATATCCATAGGTTTCCAGATTTAAATATACAAAAACAAAATTATTACACTATTGAACACCCTGTACCTTCAAACCTAAAGCAATCATTACAAGACGTATGTCTAATATAAAGGAATTTAATGGTTAACCCCTTAAGTATTAGGATATTTAACTTAATAGTTAACTATTAACTAATTAAGAGATTTACTTTAATAAGAGAGAGAGAGAGAGATACACAGAGATTCTTTAAGATTACAATATTTAGAAAAAATAGTGTGAACAGTATAGAAAGAAAAACCACCCATGTTCGCGCTTGCGTAAGAAAAATGGAAATTACCAAGTTGCCTGCTTAATTGATAAATGTCAGTTAACTTTAACACCTTAAGAAACTAAAGTTCACTCATATGTTTGTAACAGGAATTTTGAAGTACCCTGTATATGCTGTGTTCGTGAAGTATGAAGTATAATGTAACTTTTTTCCGTAACACCCGGTATGTGGATAGTTCGTTCTCCGGGTTACGGGACTTTATTTCTTATCTCCAAGACATATTTTTGCATAAATTTAGACGTGTTAGCCGTGAGGGGGCGTATTCAGGCGAAGTGCGCAATCGCAAACCTTCCACGCCATTAGTTACACGATTTACCCTTAATTGTACTAACCTTGAGACTCCAGCAGGACGGAACCGGGCCCGCAGAGGAAGAGGGACACTCACTCGTTCGATTTAAATCGCGAAACTCCTCTTTCCATCAGGCGACCTTCGAAATATCGGCGCGTTTAAACCGAGCCAGGTTTTCCGTTAAGTACCGACCCCGTCTGATAACACGGCGAAGACGGGGAAGCGGATCGAGGCCGCGGTCGAACCCATCGATCGAACTATTCACGCGCGATTTACCATCGAATAATGAAAACCCGAGCGGAGATTTTCCGTGGAAAACCTGGCTTACGCCGTTACCGATCGACCTGTACGAAAATCAACACGTGGCGTTTCGAAAAACCGGCGAAATTGGAAAGTTTTTGAAAAGGAAAGCGGATCAGTACCTGTACCCACGCACGCCTGATGGAGAAGAGACGTCGGGGACTGCGCACGACGCGTGCGTGGTGGTAGTGCGCCGCCGTTGCGAGGCGACGATAACGACTTTGCAAGGTAAAAACGATGAGATTTTTTTAGATGTTTACAAATTTGTCCGAGAATTTGACCTCATTTCTATTACTTCCTTAAACAGTCGTGTATCGGTGCAGTGGGCTGTAGTGGTGGTTGCCGTTTCGGTGGATCTTCCCCGAGCCGTATTAATCACAGGTGAATTTATTGAATATTAATTATTTGGATGTACCATATAACCTATACTAGAAGGATATGCATGTATACCGGGTGTTTCTCGTCGGCCCTTTCTCGGGAACATCTTTTACTACAGCTACCTCAATGGAAACTTTAATAACAAAATAATCCTAGGAGCATTGCCTGAAAATTATTTATGCCAACTTGCGTCCATCGCTGGGGGGCGTAATTTATTTAAAATAACTAACTAAAAACGATTGTTTACACATTGCTCTTAATTACGGTGACCTGAAGGTACGAAAATCGGGATGTTCCTAATGTTATGGGTATGAAGATGAGTAAAAATCTAACGTCTCTATCTGTTCTCCATTTATTTCTGTCTGTACTCTCCTGCTTGAATCGACACAGACTGTTTATATATGTTTTTAACATTCCCGAAAAAAATATGTGGTGGTGATAGTGGAGGAGGAATTTTCCCTCCACTCGGAACCACAGGAAATTCAACATTCGGTACTTTTAGCATAATCACCGGAAACTTCATAAAGGTTTAGTTCGCTAACTAAACTTAAAAATGAACAAAATATGTAAATGGATGGCTAAATATTGAGATAACGACTATTGAGAATGAAATGGGTAATAAAAGTTATGGGGTGTTTATTGAACGTACTCTAATGAAAGGGACCGATGATCTTAGGTTTATGAATTTAAGTGTTTTTAAACGTTAGGTAAATAATAGGCAATATATTGATAATTGATCAGTACCGAATGTAGGATTACAACACTAAGATTCTCAATACTTATGTTTAAATACGTTTTTCTCTAAGCTGGCAAATAACGCTTGGAGGAAAATCCCGGTCTTGTTACCTGAAAAGCACTCGTGGGTCTTGCTTTACTTTATTGAATTTTAGTAGTAATGAAGAGTAATTAGCCAGTAAGGATCTGCCAAAGAAAGCATTGAGTTGGTTGTAACATAATCTCGTGTCCCCACCCCCACCTCTACCACCCAAGTACTTCTTATGGTTTTTCCTGCGTTCTGCCGCTATTATTTCGTGAATTTACCTACGTCGTTGAATATGAAATAAATTTATATTTTATTACAAGATAGTACTTGGAAGAACAAAAAGATTGACACTAAAAAGGGCATTTAATCACACATACAATTGTTACAATTAAAGGTCAACTTTAACAAGCCATATCTTTGAAGCAAATGAATGAAATCAAATGTACTTTTTTTTAAAAGAAGCGTCGTTTTTGAGTACTTTCGAACGACGTTTTTTGAATTAAATTCTACGAAAAACTGGCGAAGTTACTCAATTTGTTTATGAGTTAAAAATTTGTTACTATTTTTAAAAAAATCCTGACGTTCTCCAAATGAACCGATTTCAAAAATTCCGGTTGAATTTGAAAGCTGGAATGCTCTTTTATGTGCAGAAAAATCAGCGACAAGTTTGAGCAATTTTTTGAGGTACCACATTGTTTATTTAAAAAAATTAAAGAAAGCTACTTTGCAAATTTATTGTGGAAAAACTACCGAACTGATTTTAAAGAAATATGGTGTTTTGTTTGCTTATATCGTTAACGTTTTCTTGGCCGAATATGAAGGTCCAAGAAGTAATCTACATAATTGAAAAAAATTACTGTTTTAATCCAATAAATAATTTTTGGATGTCCTGTTGTTTCGTAAGGAAACTATCGCATATTGAGTTTATTAAAAAAACTCTCTCTTTTAGGTAGCTTACTTATGAATTTTTTTACTTCCATACGCTTTCCCTCTAGAATTAATATTTCAAAAGTTATAGGCAAAAGAAAGGCAAAAACGAGTTTTCTTCTATTTTTTCAGATTTTGAGTTTTCTCAAACTCTGTTTCTTTTTCTTTCTCACTGTGTTTATAGTTGTCAAAATACGTGTTTCTGTAAGTTAATTCCTTAAATAGTTTACATACAACTTATTGTTAGCAGATTTTATCAGATCTTAAGTATGATATTAAATTCTTATTACAATCCAGTTTTTCATAAAAACACATCTAAAATTTCATTAAAACAATTATATTTCTGGATTACTTAATTCTTTTTCGAGGAGAAGATGGATATTATTGGTCAAAATAGTACGTCAAGTGCAGGGGTTATGAGCTCTTGTACGTGGAGGAAAGTCTTGAGAATTATTTTACGTAATTTTTAATTACGATAACACGATTTTAAACGTCGAGTATTTAAATAGTTTCCTTTGTTTCTCTCATTTACAAAAATAATTCTCTTTCACTAATAGAAGGTCACCTGTCCCTGTGGAGACTACTGCAGTTATTGGGGTGGTAATAATTTTATTCATCACATCTGCAATTCTACTTTTTGTATTCTTTTTCTGAAGATTCTAAGCCCAAAGTGAAAACGTCTCAGTAGTGTGTTTTTCCTAATTTTTGATAATCGCCATCAGAATTGCCCGAAGGTTTAGCAAAACGTTAAAATTGACATTTTGCTTTAAATTCTCTTAGACGAAAAACTTAATTGAGGCGAACGAAGGCTAAACAAATTAATAATTCATCTTATCTCAATTAACTCAGTTATTCTAAGGAGATAACAATAGTTTAATATGTGGCAAACTTTTAAATGTACTTAGGTACCATGGGATTAATGAGTTCTAATGAGAAGTCGATTACATCTCAAGAAATATTCCTCGTATCTGTACAAGTAGTATTTACCAACCTTTAAAAGCGTTAATAATTCCAAAATAAAATTACTAACGATAAATTTGACAGCCGCGTTACTTTCCGCGTCCGCGACCCGAACTAAATTAAATATATGGCTGCAAATTTCCCCCGTTGCATTTTTAAATACATTTCTTAATTACTTTTCGGGGCATTTTTATCGTTTTATGTCTTTGCTCGGAGGAAATTGCGTTCCTTTTTCGGGGATATTTATAGGTGATTTTATCGTAGATCCAGAAAATATAACGGACAAACAAAAACGGCGGTTAATGGATTTTTTCGCCGGGACAGAATCCGTAAGGGGATAAATGAGACGGAAGTAAATCGATGAAGTGTTTTTTGCGACACATCCGACCGCATTCTGATGGGCCATTGGGAGGTGGCGTAAATTGCCAGGATTGATTTACGTTTAATTACCGTAAATTTATAAACACTTTAGTTCCCTCTAAATCAATCGCTGCCTCTTAGTGCAAATTAACCATTTGGCACTGCGACCGAGTGGTACGGTAATGCGACATCTACCGGATTACGCATTTATTTATAAATCGAAAAGATACACGCACACGAGCGATATCAAAGAAAGACCACCACACGTCTGACGCGCGCACCGGTCAAACTTCTCGTTATTTTATTGTCGATGTTCCATTTCTTTCCTGTCATAATTACAAAACCTTCGGCGTCGTCGGCCAATCGGAGGTATGCATAATTAATACGAGACGTTAAACACCCGCACTTGTAATCATCCCTCTCCTTGGATCCGATCCAAGGAGAGAGACGCGCGTCCAGAGCCAGGCGGATTGGAAGAGGATCGCAGAGGTGATGCCGCTCAGATATTTGTCATACGTCTCGAAATAGCCGGCTTATGTGTCACTAATTCTACTAAATTAGATATTTCGAGTTCGAGAAATCAATTCTGTACGTGTATTTTAACCGGTCGAGCGTTGTTAGGATCGGTCTCGCGATGGCGATAATTTGTAATTAAATATTAATTCGTCGGATTACACGCGACTCGTCGACGAAGGGATCCTACGGGATGCAAAAATGCCGAAAGCCAGTCTGCACGAGCTATCGATTAGGATCGCCTCCGATGGGATTTTTTAAGGTTTTAAATTAACACCAACTTCGAATTTTATGCATTTTCTTTACTAAAATTACCCACTGGACAATGAACTAGTGTTATATTTATATGTCCAGGAGTTCGAGAATAATAGCTTGTCTCATGACACTACATAAAATTTTTAGTTATTAACTGTTATAATTAATTTTTAGTCTTTAACACTACCACTCATAGGGGCACGTACGTTGAGGGGAGATGGATGATCCACTGTGTACGGTTTGATTTTCAAACCGGCTTCTCATTCTAACGTCCCATATTTCTCTATTGTATTGCACGTTACTCTCGATATAAGACGTGAATAATTTTTCTAGTAAGCTCGTCATATCAAAAATGTCGAAATTAAGGAATTTTACTAGGGTTTCATCCAATTTTAATCATTACAACTATACGAATTTTCGATATTTTTGCGCATGATTTATTTACAAAATTTAACTTGAACATCGAAAATATGATTAATAGTTTTTCATACAATGCTGCTAAAATTTTCAATTCAGTACCCTCTGACTTCGAAAAAATTCACCACGTTATTTTAAGGTTTATTAAAAGGGTAAGGGTGTATAAGGGTGTAAATTCAGTTATTAATCGTTCCATTAACTTTTATTTTACCACTAAATTTAGCCTTTTATATATTTTAAATTTAAAAACATATTTTCTTATGTTACATTTAATTTTTGTTTAAATGACTCTATTATGTAAACATCATGTTACTTTCCTTATTACATAAATTTCATGGGGGTTAAGTGTGAATAGCTTGAGCTAGACTTCGCCCCCTCAATTGTTACCTAAATTATAAATGTGGTACCAATAAAGACGATTATTATTATTATTAATAATAATTTCTGTATGATTCTGCAAAAATTACTTTTGAGACAACAGACTTTTAATTGCGATTTAAACTTTAATCGCAAAACTAAATCATTTAATTTTATTCGTAACTTAGTTATAAAGCCCGATTTATTGGCTACAATTGGCGCCGTCTTAATCTACCACTAAAAAATGTTGAATCTTAAAATATCATAGGGAACTGGTGCGAAGAGGAAAACAGGATTTTCAGGCCCAGTTTCAATGAGAATGGGCACTCTTACATGCAGAGCAGACCTAACTTACAAGAGCTTATCAGAAAACGCAGTATGGAAAAAGCCCCTTCAATTGATATTGAACATACCGAGGCATTAAGATATATATTTGATCACTTGGCGTTCACATTTCCAAATGTCCCCCATTCTCTGATTTAAAAATGATACAAAAATGCTTATGGTCTTCGTCATAATAGGAGCAACCATGATTTCAATTGCACTAGTAGAAATATCACAACACAACTGACTTGCCGGTGAATATTTTTCATCACATTTCCATATCACTTGCCAACTAAACTGCATCAGCGTGGAAATAATATGCCTACCCTTCGCGCAATCGTCAAAAATTCCTCCACCCCTGATATCTTAAATAGACCTTATAACCCTCAAGGATGCATCGAAGGGGTTAATTCATCCCTGATACGTTAAGTACGATTCCTCGCCCCTGATTCGGAGTACGTGACGAATCCCCCATACGAACTCCACACCAAACTCACACCTAAACTCCGTTATTAACCGGACGAATTTCCCCGATACTCCGGGCGTTCGGTGTAACTTTTCGATGTGCCGGAGACGCGTATTGTCCCATAGATTTATAAGGTAATTATCTTGTGACTTATAGGCAATCAAGTGTGTGTGTGTGTGTATGTGTTTAAGGTGAATATATCGAAGGTGTAGCTCTAAACAAATCTGTTTATTCTTGAGAGGGTGCAGGATTAAATGGAGGGTTTAATTAAGAATTTGTTTTGCATAGTTAAGCGTTGTTAATATAATAATAAAATGCAACGGCGAACAATCTTGATGTTATTGCTCGAGTGCTCTTCATAAAAAAAATCGGTGTTCTGAATTTGCGAAACATGATTTAATTTAGCGTACGGAAGTAATGATCTGAATAATATTAACTTCGCTTTGAAAAAAAAGTAAAGTGTGTTCACGTAGGTTAATTTGCATGGGAAATGCATTCACGTAACGGTACGCGTGGATATTTTAAAAAGAAACTAGTCTGGATTAATTAATTGGATTTCAAGGTAAACTACGCGGTTTTTAATACTAGTTGTAGCTCCAGTTCCTCTTCATCGATTACCTACGCGTCCCTCCCGTAAATCTTCCCCCGCTCTCCTCACTAATTGTTAATACTGGTAATAGTGTTGATCAACAGCAGTAAAAAGGGCCTTATATCGTCATTTATTTGGACAGTGACCAGCGAACAACATTTTTGCAATAAAGGGAACTCGACTGGAAAATTAAATTTCGTAAATGTTCCACGCACATTAGTTTTTGTTCCTGTTTAGTGTTTAGTGTATTGTCGCCATTATACGTTTAGTTTGATGTCGGTGCGCGCTAAATTGTCGACGGGTAAAAAGTCACGGAAAAAATTACCGAATTTCGGGAAAATCTGGACGAGGACCGTCCGATCGAATACGAAAATTTTTTTCAGATTGTTATGGCGTTAACGATTTGATTGAAATATTTTTAGATTGTTATGGACAATTTGACTGAATGATATTTTTAGTGTATTCTATGGAAATAATTGAGCTATGAACGTTTCATTTTTCATATACTGGATGTTGTTGAATTGGCACAAAAATTATACAAAAAATTTAAAAATGTACATATGGTGTCCCTTTAAAAAAATTAAATGGAGTTATTTGGCTTTACTTTTAGACAGAATTTTTTTGAATCTAGGACACATATTCGTGATTCCTAAGAAAGGTACTAGATGTAATTAGTATTTCTTTCGTTTATTTAATTTTAATATTACTCCACTTTCCCCAGCTATGCCTATTTAGCCTTTAGCTAATTTTGAGCCTAACTCTAATTTTGAGTTAAGAAAAGTGTTTTGAATCTATGTGACATGAAATTTAATGTATATATGGTATCCCCTTAAAAAAATTAAATGGAATTATTTGGTTTTACTCTTAGATAGAATTTCTTTGAATGTAGGACACATTGTATTTGTGATTTCAAAGAAAGGTACTGGCTGTAATTAGTATTTCTGTCGTTTATTTAATTTTAATATTACTCCACTTTCCCCAGCTATGCCTATTTAGCCTTTAGGTACGAGCTAACTGTAAATCCCTTTTTATTTGTCGCTTAAACGCAGAAAAATCTGGTTTTGAGTTAAGAAAAGTGTTTTGAATCAATGTGACATGAAATTTTTGTAATTTAAACTTTCCAGTCATCGCTATTAAGAGTTTGCTAGTTTCTCGTGTCAACTAATAAACCATTGGTGCACGCGCGCTCTTAGATTCAATTTTTAATTATTGCACATAAAATGAGAGAAGCAAGGAGCGAAAAACGAGGAAAACCCATCGCTCGAAGTAATTTTCCGTAGTTCGTTAGTCAACTATTCAAATATCCTCAGAGAAACTCATTTAATCTTAACGAGAAAATCGACGCATTTCCCGTATTCATCTCGGCACGGCTCTTAGCTACAGCCTTGCAGGTGAAATACAATCTTAATAGCCTCCCATTCTTGCTTTTTTACTAAGGTATCTATCGCTTTCCCGAACCAATTATCGTTTATCATCGGCACGGCGAAAAAGACTAAGAACGTGTAATAAGTATGGATTACCGGCGGGGGAAAAAGGGAAGTGGATTCCCTAAGATTTTTAAACGCTTTTGTTCCCGTCCTTCCTTCAGGAGACTCGAGACACGCCATTTATACACTAAAATATAGAAAATTCCCTCTGCGAAAACAATCATTTATTTGTATGCGCGAGGCCAATCTTTTAACTCCGCTGCTCCTTCATGCGTTAATATCGCCGGCGACAGATCCACAGGGGTTAAAAAAAAAACGAAATAAATATTCATAAATTAGGCGCAAAACAGGCCTAATAATTATCGGAATATAAACTAACCAACCTCTTATCTCCAACTGATATCGAAGTGTTAATACGCGACAGTTGGGGGGTTCTTTCCTTTTCCCGGACAATTTTTCGAAACATTTGGAGATCTCGTGCGGAGATAATCTAACGGTCATACTAGGGGGGTTTTTGTAAAATTAATTACGACCATTGAATATGTAGAGTCCCTTGGTAATTTTTTTGACGGAGATATCGATGGCTCGCGTGTTTTTCGATGAGGTAAACGCCAATGAGAGCTGTCTCGTCTATTATTAAGTTAATTGGTGAATAACTGACAATATTGTTATTTGTTGCTCTTCGGGGAACCTCCGGACGATAAATTCAGATTATGTTAGATAGCGACCGCGGTTATCGAATAATAACAATTCGGGCTTAGAAAAATTATTTATTTACGATTTTCCTTAAAAATATAAACTCCACCTTCCAAGTACCTACTTAAACTGTTTTGTAATTAAAATTACAGCCATGCCTTTATCGGGGGTACCAGAAGCCTTTTAGGCCATTAATATGAAATATGAATATGATATATAGGAATATGAATAAATATGAAATATGAAAATAAAAATAACTATGATGAAATTGAAAAAACAATGGCAGTAATACTAAGTTGATCCTATTGATACTAAGATATGACTACCCCCAAATTGGAAAATATGTACGGGCAAAATGAACACAAATCATTACTTTTCTTCATTTCTATAACGAAAATTCTTTAATATAATGGAAACTTCATTAGCATTACTAACGATTGTATATGGCCAGGTTGATGTTCATTAAAAACTTTATTACAATTAATTAATTACAATTAAATAATGTTCATTAAAAACTTGTGAACACATTTGTCAAGGTAACGTACAATTGATGTAATAAATCACTTCACTGGGCGAAATATTGCGCTAATGCATGATATAACGATCACGGATCAATTTTTGGTTCTCTATTATTTATCTTATAAGTAAATGGGTTACCTCTTTTTGTGTCTCAATGTCATGCTGATGGAACGCTACTGGTTAATCACACAAACGTGAATACTTTTGAAAATAGGCTTTGTAATAGCCTCCTTAGTAAAGTGTAAGTAGCGATCATTGCTTATCGCATAGCCCTGCTAGAACAAACGTTAATAAGCATTTTAAATGCTGATAATTTGAAGTTTTTGGTTCAAGGGCTATATTTAAAAAGTATTATATTTAATTCATGTAATTTGATAAATTCTAAACGCCTTTAAGTAAGATTTTTAGAATGAAGTCTACTGGTAAACTTGGTTCTACTTTCTTTCAGGTCGAATTTTGAATTCCTTGTGAAATACTTGTGGCACAAAAATAAATTTTAATTGTATTCCAAATGTTTCTGTAGGATTAAACGTTAAAAACCAGCAGGAAAGTTATCAAGAGTTAGAAAGAAAGAGTACAAATTTCAAAGGTTCTTCAAGAACCTCATAGGACCAAAAATATCCTACAAGTATATTTTGAAGTATTGAGGATGTTTCGAATATTGTTAATTCTCGTAAGGCCATGAATGACATTTTTTCCTACATTTTCATCAACGGCCCCAAATAGAATCTAGAAGCTTTTTTGTTCTTATTTCAGTTGGCGAAGAAAAATTCAAAAAATTTCTCACAGTGGCGTAACAGCGCAGGGTCTGTTTTCAATAATCTTGCCGAGTCCTAAATTAAATGGCCTGAATTCCTTTTTTGCTTAGCATTGAATAGCGGTAGTAACAATGAATTAGCAAGGTTTTTTTTTGAAATTTCTTTAAATCTAAGTGCTAACTGTTCAGAGCCTTCGACAGATTCTAGAACAGGTAAAACTGTGGACTTGGGGCAGTTACGCCACAAAGAAATGATCTACTTTAAATCGATAGGTTACACAGATACACAGTTTTCCCAGAATGAGATGCCGACGGAGCTACGGGTATAAGGCAGTTCTGCCACAAGTAACATAGTAGGGGCTTACTTAAGCCGACCTTCGTTGATGGAAATCTATTAAATTTGGTTTCCATTTTTAATAAATACTGTAAAATCCGTATCCAACAAATTTTTTCCTCCCCAGATCTTTTGTTGAAACGTCACGTGTTTATATAAGAATTACCCGGGACTTGTGTCCCGGTAAGCGACCGGATCGTACCGAGAAAGATCATTTGTTTCGAGTTTTAGGTCATTTAATAACGTTACGAGGTCTGCATGCAAATTTCGAATTTGCTGCATCCAAATTGGTTTCGGTTAAACCCCGAAACTTATTGGAGAGGAATTGGATAAATAGGATACGGTTAATCAAGCCGCCGTGGCTATTTTACCCGAGGCTTATCCGCCGACGAACGGTACGGTTTTCGTTTAATATTTAACGCCGCCTTTACATTAGACATTTTTAGAGATTAATTCGCTTCGAGCGGAAATGGAGTTCGTTTCGGTTTCTTTTCGTGTCGTGGGTTATTCGGTGGGTCTTCCGATACGGGATTTATGCCGTGAACGAAAATCATAGCGAGAAATTATCCCACAAGGATTAGATATTCCGAGCAGTCACATTAATAAATCAAAATCAATAGACGCGAACCCTTTCCAGGACGCATCCTTACATATATTTAAATATCTTAAGTAAACAAATTAGAAATAAAAATATGCGAAACACTCTCTCTCACACATAACGCACACACACACACACACACACACATATACGCGCTGCTATATATTCAAATGAGGAGAAGGATTAAAGAAGTATTCGTATCAATGGTCTCGATGATATATTAAACCTTTGAATGAATGGTAAAATGTCCTTCAGGACATAAAAAGAGGATTTTGGTTTTGAATTTGACCCCGTATAAAGGATTTTACGGCCGTTTCGATTGCTCCTTATAATAATAACAACGACAGGGAACCCGATAGGGGTGCGTACAGGTAGAATCGGAAGCTTTTGTTGAGGACCCGTAAGGATCGATTTGCATATTGTATATGCCACAAGGTGATACCGTCCCGCTTTCTCATACAACTCCAAAATCGAAATTCGACGATAATAATCGCCATTAATTCCATTTTCACTGACCTCGGAAATTAGCGAACTCATTACCTAAATCGATTTGTCATGGATATTGTTATTTAGCGGTGGTGGCGTAATGAGTGCTTAATAAATAAATTAACTTCAATTTCATTAAATTACCGACGTTCGCAACATTTTATTTGGCATTTAATCTAGGAAATTATAAATTAGGATACATTATTTGTACGTCTCAAGGTAAACTCATGATGGATGGATTCTCTTATGTTAACTTCATTTAAAATTGAAATTTACACATTAACTACTAGTGTTGTAAACAAAGTTGTAATGAATTTTTTAGGTGACTAGGATTCACTCAATAACGCTTTTATAGAGCAGAAAGAAGCTGTTTTGATAGATAAAATTTGACAGCAGATGGACCAAAAAACCTTGTTTAAAATGGATCATAAATTATAAAAACCCAAAATCTAGACGAATTTGAGCTTTTGCGGTTTTTTTTAACAATAAGAATTTGAAAAAGTAGGTCGATTTGCTGTTTTTTCACCATAGCGTGAAAATTATAGACGAAAATACAATACGTTGTACAGATGATTTGTAGAGAATTAAAATGCCTTCAAAATCAGCGTTTCTAAAAGGTGATCGGAGCATTTTTCTCCGAGAAAACTTGGAAAAACCGTTAAAATGGACCCTTTTTCAAAAATTCGCAGCTTTGGCCAGTTTAAAGCTGAAGCGCTAATTTAGGGTGAAGTATTAGGTTATTATGTCTACTTTAAGCAAGAAAAAGTTGGATGCCGCCGGATGAATTGTTTTTTAACAATTACGCTTATTAACAATATACACCGAAATTTTACAAAATTCGGCGTTCAAACTGATATGGGCCGATTTTAATTTTTCAAACGGTTTTTGAAAGAGGAAATCGGAACCTACAATTTGGCTATCTTGGATTTTCATATACGTTAGGAGAAAATGCGAAAAATTGCCTCGAACTGCCGAGTTAAGTGGTGGACGCAAATATACTGTTTTATGCTGCTTGAAGGCTCGAAATGGGAAATCACGCGTTTCACGCAATATTCGAGGCCATTTTTCGCATTTTTCTTCAAACATTATGAAAATCTAAGACAGCCAAGTTATAGGTTTTGAAGTCTTCTTTTAAAAACCGTTTGAAAAATTAAAATCGGCCCATCTCAGTTAATACGCCGAATTTTTCAAGATTTCGGTGTATATTGTTAATAACGTAATTGTGCAAAAACTATTCATCCGACAAAATCCAACTTTAGCATGCTTCAAGTAAATATAATAACCTAACATTTTACGCAAAATCAGTGCTTCAGAATTACACCGGGCAATGTTGTGAATTTTTGAAAAAGGGTCCATTTTAACGGGTTTTCCGAGTTTTCTCAGTGGAAAATGCTCGGATCGCCTTTTCGAAACGCCCATTTTGAAGGTCTTTTAATTCTCTAGAAGTGGTCTGTGCAACGTATTGCATTTCCGTCAATAATTTTCACGCTATGGTGAAAAAAACTGAAAAACGACCTATTTTTTCCAATTTTTGCTGTTTAAAAAAAGCTCAAACGCTCAGATTTGTCCAGATTTTGGGTTTTTACTATCTTTGATCCATTTTAAACGAACTTTTTTGCTCCGTCTGCTGATAAATTTTATCTACAAAAAAACACTATAAACTTGGCTATCCAAGCCAATTCCAATTTTGTATACAGCCGGATAACATCAAAATTTCTAATTCTAGGAGCATAGAATTTTTTTATTTTCGAGTGAGTCAAAACTGCTGTTCGCTCATCAGATTTGCCACACTTTTCAAATTTTTGTGAATACATGAAACGCTTCTAAAAATACCTTTAAATTCCCCTCTAACGCCTCGCATTACAATCGTAGTTAGGGCCTGTAGGGGGCTTTTAAACTTTCGAAAACATCGGAAACTATAAAACCTCCATCGATACAAGCAAAACAAGGCGATACCGACGATTCCGCGTGCACGGAACGAGACCAGAACTCTCGTTATTCCCAACGTTTGTAAACTCGAGCGAATTTGAACAGTGCGATTATTGGTTAATAACAGTAAGCGAAGCCATATGTCTCTGAATTTCATTTCGACATTACGATACTGTTACTATCGCTGTTATTCCCGTTATTCCTGTTATTCTCCGCGGACGGTTCCACGAACGCCGCCGGAAGAAACGATCGAAAAACACACGAGGATGTTCATTTTTCGAAAAAAAAAAATGAATTTAGTTTATGCTAACGACGGAGCTGGGGAGGGATTGATAAACCGAGTCGAATTTTCATTTTCTTGGCTGTACGTTTTCCGCAGTCGCCCTCTCTCTTCCTTTCTCCCTCTCCCTCTCTCTTTCTCGCCCGTATTGAACGTATAATCTGGAATCTAACAGAAATTGGCAATGTGCTTTAAAACAATTAAAACTAAGAGGAAGGGTTGCATCGAAAAAATTGGATGATTTGTAGAAATAGGGGAAACTCGCTTTCCAAATCTCCCATTCGCCGAAGAGAGGCAAGAGTTAATTTTGGGGGAGGTGGATAAAACAACGAAGGTCGCATGGAATAGGGAAAGAGGGATAAGAATAACGCTCTGCCGAGTATTCGTATTCGTTTTTAGGCTATAGAATGTATCTCTTCCTTAACGTTTTCAAAACTAAATCTACTCGGATTTAATGTATAATCAATTTTAATTCCATACTTCTTTTTGCTATTAAAAACGAATCCATTGGTGGCTTTTTCTCAAAGGAACTATTAAATGACAGTAGTACTGATTATCCCCATCGAAAAAGTACTTAGCGACTAAAGGTACTTAATATACCTAAAGTATTTTTCCTATAAAATATATAGTAATATAGTAATATAATATAGTAATAATATAGTAATAAGTATAATATAGTATAGTAATATACCTAAAGTCTTTTCACTCACAGCTCGTTAGATATATACATGTTAGAGGAAAATGCAGAAGGAAAAAAGTTACGTAATTAAATTTTACATAACAATTGCCGAGTTGAAATGAAAAAAATCCTTATTTCTGTTATAAAAATGGCGAATATTAAGAAGAATTTGGAAAAAATTAGGCATTTTTTTGAATATTCAAGTTTGTTATACGCCGTTCATATGTCACCTTGAAAAAATTTTTATAATGTCCCAACACAACACCAAATCCATAATTTTTGCACAATAGTTCAGTTTTTGCTTAAAAAAGGGGAAAACTGAAAAACTTCATTGGAAAAAATCCAACGCTTTGTGATAGTTGCTGATTTTTTTACGTATGGAAAACGTTCAAACTTCCGAACTCGCTTTGAAAAATCCAAATCGGTCAATTTGGACGGCTTCGGGAATTTTTTACACGTTACCAAAATTTCTGTCTTTCCGAGTAAACTTTTTGAAAATAATTTTATCAAAAATTAACAAAGACATTGAATTTGTCTGGAAGCAACGAAATTGTTAACATTTTTAAAAGATTTCCTAGGTACTATTGCGCGCATGTACGAAAATCTGTTTACATATCGATAACGTAACATAACGATACCAACACCTTCTAACGAAAGGGGTGGAATCTTTGTACGCGCCCTCGTGCTCGTAGACGCTTCCCAATTTTATATCTGGTGATATTTGAACATTGAACATCCGCGTTTCGGCTCTACCCCGCTCAAAATTTATCTAAAATCGATGCATCTTTAATTAATTAAATTAAAATTGCCGCGAATTTATGTAGCAGACGCAAATGAAAGATTCAAGCGGACCGATTTCAATACTACGGATCTTCCTCGTCGCGATATCTACCGGAATTACTTTACGTTAACGCGTCAGATTTAATTACAAAAATACGTAAGTGGACGAGTGCTCGGTAGGATTTGGCGGATTAATTTCGTTAGCGTTTGTATGGAGATTTTTCTTGCGAGCCCTCCGTACCCTTTCGTGAAGGTTCAGTTCATACAAACTAGGAACGTTACGTTATTCTTTCTTTCCTGTTGTAGGAACAACAAACCTCATCAAATATGAAAGATAAGGCAGGACCGTACGGAGAGTGAGAGAGGAAGTCTTGATGAATTATGGATCCATCGCAAACTTGCCACCTTCTAAAACTCGAAATTGGCCGATGGTCATTCTATTATATATACACAATGTGTATTTGTGAGAAATTGAACAATACTCACGTTTTACGTTCGGTCAACACAGAAACAATTCTCCTAATTAATTTTTCATAAACGTCGAACTTCTTTGGGTTAATTAATTTTCCGGGAGTTTATTGACATAACTCCGGGGATTGTTTTAGTGGGTGTTTGTTCTGCGGCGGAACGTTGCGTTATTCCACATCTTTAATTTAGAAGATTCAATTTATTATAAGTATTGTCAAGCCCATATACGTACACACACACACACATGCAAGAAAAACGACCGTTGAGGGATCCTCAATATGAGTAATCTAATTCCTTCCTCCCTCCGAGCGTTCCCACCAGAACCTGTTCCGAAATGAGGAATCAATATAATACCGAATAATTAAACATTAAAATATATTCCACCCTTATTAAAAGCATTCGCGCAATCCAAAACACATGGCCTACTTTAAATAATTTTCATTTCTGATCTCTTACACGATACTCTTCCCATCACCAACCCTTCTGTTCGGAATAATTATCAATGCGAAGGTATGCAAATGGAACTTGTTTTCTAGGTACGGAAAGAAAAGGAGAGAAGGAAGAGAAAAAAGAAACCGCTAAATAACATGCATAGTTAATTTCGAAAATGCGTCCATTGTTCGAAAACGAGGAAGGATACAGGATGTGCCGAAGGATTTATTGGGGGGATAACGGTCTTTTTCGATCGAACGGACCGGCGCGATGTCGATTATAATACATATATATTATTTCATTCTTTTCCGTTTGCTTATAGGCAGGGATGCGTTAAATTTATTTTTGATTAGGAACTTATTGTGTTATAAATCGAGGTGCGATACGTAGATCACAATGAAATATGGAGCGAACCTAATTAGACGTCCGCAAGAGAAGTATACGATATTTCAATAGTTTGCTGGAGTATCGAATCAAGCTCAACCCTTTTTAAATAATTTTTACGGGCAGTTCGGATCATTGGAGAACATGCAAAGACGAAATATCCCAAAAGGCTGCGTTTCAAGGGGAGAAAATTAAAAACTCCATTTCAACTTTTTCCCTCAAACGTCACTTCACAGCGCTCGAAAAACATTCATACAAAACGTAAAATTTGATTTTTCTTCGAATGTCCTGGCTTAAAAATGGCAGATTTAATCCAGATTCGAAAGTTTAGTCTTCTCACCATTACCGTTCCCAAAAATTCTATCTAGAATCATACAGGAGTAACTTTCCCTTTTTCTTCACGTCTTCCACCCCCCCGATAGAAAAAATTCAGGAATTTTTCGAGACTGTCCCAGTGCCCTCCAGAGTAGTACCAATAAAAATGACTTTTACTCCCATTTATCTCCCCCTTAGGTAGAAAAATTCGGAATTATAGTATTTTACTAAGCCATCTTACAGCTACTAAACTAAAAGGGTGCAAAGGGCAATATACTATATTGGGGCAATATTAAATAATTTTTACCCACTTTTCTATCTCCTCGGTAACGCAAATTTGAAATAGTTTTTTAAACATTCTTCAACAAAAGAATAACATGGTCATTAATAAAAAATGATATCAATCGATACCCTACTCCAATTTGTTATCTAAAGAAGATAAGATAATTTTCAAATGATTCATGAATTAATCACACAGTGTATTGTTAACGAAATTGGCACAGTTTATTGCAATCTGCGTTTTCTAAAAAACGTCTCCCCTTGATATTTATTTTCGCATTTACGAAGGGTGCCAAAATGATTATTTCTGCCCCATTTTAATACACCGTATCTGTATTTTTCCCTAAATCCTGGCTGTATTTCGGTCGTCAGGTGGAATTTCGGGATTTTTCGAATCTACTTGAGTTTCTGTATGCCCAAAGGACTCCAGAGTTCACTTGAAATAGTTCCACAAACTACACGTGAATTACAAAGTGCCTCCCCTAAATTATGCCCTAATAACTTCCTCCAAATATGTAAGACAATTCAGGTCCTTGAGGTAGACCCAAAAATCACCAGATCACTTAGGAAAAGCTCTAAATTTTCAAAACGTTCTTCTCACTAAAATTTTCCGGAAAATGCCAATTTGGCAGTTAAAAAGTGTCAAATTTTGAATTTCAATATTTTGAAACTTTTCACATTTTTCGAAATTTCACCATCGTCGTCCTGTATAATAGTAGAACGTAGTTTGTGGAACTATTGCATGTAACTCTGCGCATCATACACTTGTCAGTTTCTTTATACGCACCTTTTAGATAAAATAATGGAATATACTTAAATTGTAATTAAAATGACACCATTTTATAAAAATAGAAGCTTCATTCCACTTCTTAAATTATCTCAATGAAATGCCCCCCTCTGGAAGAAACCCTATCGTTTCATTTTTTATTTTTGCGGAATTCTTAACAGGGGGGCGACCGGAGTGGCGATTTTCGAAAATTTACGGTCTTAATGCGATTCTCAATTAGAGCGGGGCAGCAATAGTTCGGTTGTGTGTGGGGGAGAATTGCGCACAAAATGAACTATGGCTCGGTGGAATTTAGTTTTGTACTGTCACTTGTGGATTTATCACCGGTCTCCCGTTTATTTATAGCGGGGCCGGGGAAATGCGAGAGACATGGCCGCGACTTGATGCTCTCGACTCTCTCACTCTCTCTCCGTCTCTACCGTTTGCTGTTCGATTGTAATTACTGCTGATCGCTCCCGTCGTGGAGATTTGTGTCTTTTTGATGCGGAACTTAAGATTTTAAATCGGCATTAGGATTCTGGGTTGTTTAGGTGGCCAAAATATTTGCGTATAAGTACCACATGAGGCTACCATAAGTGCAATTTAAAATTGCAAGAATCAAAACTGTTAATGCACGTTAAATCATTTTCAAATTTTCAAAAATTGTTACCGATTTTTTTTTTCGATAATTTCTATATTAAATTGTGCTTCTGTTGAATACCTGGTCACCTTCTACGTTCTGATAACCGATTGGTGTTATAAATGTTATTTTAAATGGTTACAAATTTTCATAAACGTAATTAAATGACTGCAGATTTTTGCACCTGGCGTGAAAAAAAATGTATGCTATTATTCCACTAATGTAAATTAAAAGCATTATAGGGTAATATACGTAAATTTGTTTTCTCCATTGGTACGTTACGTTCAGTTTTTAAATTTAATGCGATGTCAGCCGCCTTATTCCTTAATTACAACAAATCCTCTAAAATTTTAATTACAATAATGCAAAAGCAAGCCGAAAAATTTTACGGCATTCTTCCATAATAATTTCATCATACATTCATACATATATATTCATTTTCTCGGCCAGATTTTCTTGTGGAATTTACCAAAGTAATTAAATAATTACATGATGTTTCTACGGGAGATGAAAATATAATAACGTCTAGCTAAAATTCATTAGGGGATTTTAAAATAGGAATTATACAGAGGCAAGAATGTAAATTGCTTAGCCGTGTGGTAGTGGTGTACGAAAAGGCTCTCTGTACCCACTCATTACATCGGACGTCACTAATTAAGGACACGAGAAATTAACATTTCACAAATACGAGAAAGAATAACTTTACGTTTGGACAAGGTTTTGCCTTTTCTCGTTCGCACACTCATATACCCGTGGAATCAAATTTGTTTGTTTCATGCCACACGTGAGACGAATCCTCTTTTATTTAAATAAGCACTATTCCGAAAGAAACAATTAACAGAAGGACGTAAAATCCTTATTGAAATTTAAAATGTTCTGCGGAACGAACGGTAGCACGCACGACAAAAATGCAAATGGAAATATCGAAGTCGATGAATATATTCCTGCGCTAAAGGTCGTCCGACATGATTAAATTAATCTAACTTATCAGATATTAGCTATACGAAATCCATAGACTCGTTCAAGACTGTTTACTCAAAGAGGGGTCTGAGGGGTCCCGACGGGTGCGCCGAGGGGTAATTCCGAGGATGGAGTGAAGGGAGGGGGAGTAGAGGGTCAGCAAGCGATGCATTTGTTTCAAAATTTTGACAAACCATTAAAAACTTCAAGTGCCTAAATCAAAATTTCACCCTTTTTGAAATGTTTGCGGGGTTGCAAGGTTGTGCATGGTTGGTGTGAGTTTGGGTCTTTCTCCGGGGACGAGAAAATGTGTTAGGAGATTCCTGAAAGCATCCCTAGTCTTTTTAGCGAGCCTTTTATACGGGATACGGTAATGGAAACTTCTTTTTCCCCCTTTTTGGTTCGCCCATGATAGACGGATTTGCTTGCTGCGCACTTGATCGGCGAAAACGCTTCGTGGCGAGTCCAATTACCTATTTTCGGCATAGATTTTTTATTTTCGTCCAAATCCGAAACGATTCCCGAATGGCTTAAATCACCGGCAGACAATGTCACTTCTATCGAACACCCACTTTATATTATTCGTGTTGGTGAATTCTTGGCAACGTTTCCAAAACTGCTGCTGCCGCTGCTGCTATTATCGAAGACAATAACATACATATGCACCACCTCCAACATTAATAACTTCAAGTGTATTCTTAGACATATCAAAACACGGCTAATTACTCGAACGTAGGTATAGCCGCTCTCTTATCATTCGCACGTCGTTTGCGAGAGGAGGATCGTTTACGTTCTTTCTTCTTTTTCGTTCGTCTCCCGAGACTTTTCTGAAAGACGGGCTCGAAAAAATTCCCGTCGCTCCATTTATTCCTTCGAACGGGATCGGAAAGTGTTTAATTCGTGGTAAACAAACCTCGAGCTCCCCGTATAAACAAACGCGACCCTTACGGAAGGGGTAACTTCAATACGGCCAGGTGTTACTTTCGTAACTTAAAGAAATTTAATACTCCCGGTACTTCTGTTTGGTAAAAATGAAAGTAAAGACAGTCGATTTAAGCCTCCCCCTCCCGTGATACTTTTCGACGCGTGTAAATTATGAAGAGAATTTTCCTTGCGGTGGTGGAAAACTTCGGCGGAACAAGCGTTGGTATTTTTGATAGGACTTCTTTCGCAATATTTATTGTCACTTAGGAGATTGGGATTAGATACTGCGCTTTACATTATGTATGGAGATACATTTTATACATAGGGAACGGCATGATTTATGCCCGTTAAAACGTCGCCGTTTTTTATTTATATCCGTTATTAGGGCGGAGGTGTTTACAGGAATCAAATACGTCGCGGATGCGAGATATACGAGGCGGGGTTTTGGAATTGTTTCGAGGGATATTTTCGAAACGCCTCGTTGAATCCAGGAAAAAGCTCTCTAGGAACCTTAGAAGCCTCCTGGAATCCAGGAAAAAACGCTCTAGGAACCACAGAAGGGTGTTATCGATCAAATTTGCTGTTAACGTTAGGGTATCACCGTGGAAATGTCTTCGATTATGGAATCACATATGGCATATCCCCATTTTTGAGCATTACCCTCGTTAATAATGCTATTTAACAACCACTATGTTCTGATTCTGTAGTTTTGTACGTTCGACAGTAGTTAACGTGAAAAGTTACAAAGATTTTGCTTGTAAGTCTTGGTAATAATACCATAGCAAAATATGTAGAATCGTATCAAATTTGCGCAGACGTAAATTAGGCCATGGACAGCTTTATTGCTCTATGTGTCATAAATAGTCCAGTTACTGAAGCTGAAAATATAGTCACACCTCTGAATTCTTTATAACTGCATAGATTTTTCTCAAAATTTAGGATGAAGCTTATCCGACCCTTCACTTTGTGATTTTAAGGGGTAAAAACCACCCCTCATTGAAAAAAAAATAGAAAAAATACAATTTCAAGCATTTTATGATTCAAATCGTTTTTACATGCATGGTATAAGTATCCTCACGCGCTATTTAACGTGAAAATTGATATATTCCAAATTCTCAACCCTTAACAACCTCTTCTATTAATAAAAATAGTATAAAAAATTTTTTTGAACCATTTGACCCACTTTAATCGTGATTTTTTATTAAATTAAAATTGATTTCTTGGTTATAAAATTTTTAATCGTGGCTTGCAACTTATTCAACCCTTAAAAAATACCTCTTTTGTCGAAAATAAAATGCAAAAGTATTTTTGAAAGACTAGAATAGACTTGTATATCAAAATCGGTAGAACCATTCCCTTGTTACATGCACTTGTGGTCAGAATTGTTCATTGTCACTGTAATTTTAGTTATCCATGTTCGTCCAAATGGTCATCTCCATAAGTTTTCATTATTTTTCCCCGATACTTATTTTTCTTCTCTTTCGAATAACTCCAAGTTAAGCTCAGTAAGTTTTTTTTGATTCGTCATGATTTTCTTTTGGAACAGATTATTGTACTTAATTGCACTGTGCGCCGACGCGCGAAGAAGAGCTTTTGGGTGCGGAGACTCTCTTAGAAGTGCCATTGTTTTTAAGGAATTGGATGAAAATAAGAGATTTTGAAAAAAATCGCGGAAAATGCCGAAAACAAGATTTTGCCGTTTCCCGTCATTTTGGAAAATTAGCAATATTTTCACGAAAAATCTAAAAGAATTGCACCTCCGTGTTCAAAAATGTCTTCAGTAATTCTCTTGTCGTTTTGAAGACGTCGGTATTAAAATCAAATTCTGTATCCTTTTGTCCTCTTACTTGCATACTTTATGTATAAACATTAACGAGTTGCGATCCAAAATGCCAGCTGTAGTGAAAAGGGAAAACTTGTTTTACCTCCTCCAAAGCTTAACAGAACTATCGGCAATGTTTAAGGCAAGTTCGTATAACTGGGCGGTAATTGGTATTTTGTAAAATTAACACACCCGACAACTACTACGTTTGGTTGCCCGGACGTTATTTGTGATGAACTCGTAAACACGCCATCCCTCTTTATTGTCTTATTTGCGTTCCAGTTCACGTTTACCTGCGTGTTTGACAGTTTATAACACTGAATCATTTTATTTCTATTCCTACGCTTCTATTAAATAATTGGATGCACCTGACGCCGCGATGTGTTAATCAGAGTTGAAACTTGAGTTATTTTGGCGTTGCTTTATGAAATTTTCGACAATTGTATCTATTTTGGCGCGTAATTGAGGTCGAACGAGAGATATGAGCAACGTTGACAAATCGCAAAAAAGTGGCATTAGAAATGTTTTCCTTTTGCCACGGGGGGACGCATCATTATTAACTCCCGCCGAATGTATTATTCCAATTCACATGATCGTAAAATTCCCCGACACGTCTCTCCTTTTCCGTTTTTTGTTTCCTCCTCCTGACCCAGATTATTTTAGGATTCACCCTGGGCTGTTCAAACAACCCTTTTTCTTTTTTGTGTGTATGTGTGTGTGTCGATGCTTCTACCTGTGTCTTATGTATATTTCGGGTTAAAACGTTGTTCCTTGGGCCTTTTGTTATACTTTTCAACATTATTTTTTCGACGATAATGATGCATCAATCATCATTGAAGGGCCCGAGGATGGGAGAGCCGTTCAAAGCGATGGGAGTGTTTTAACTCGTAATCGATAGAGGATTTGTGTAAGAGGGATTTTTCGTTAAGTCGCGGTGGTGAACTTAAATTACACACCTGGATTAAATAGGGGGCTCGTGTTTTCGACACCTAAAACCGACGGAATCTTAGAAATCTACGCGTCTAACGGCCTAACGAATCCTCGCTTCCACGATACAACAACTCCTCTCCCAATTATTTCACGTTATTAGTTCATTGACTGAGGCATAATTTTCCTCTTCGGTTTGTTAAACTCGAGTGGTTGAAGCGAAGGAATCCATAAAAAGAAACGATAAATTAATTCATCTGTTCGTGTGTATTTTTTTTTCACTCCATTAATAGGTCGTACTATATGTCCCTCTCTGTCTCGCTCGCTCTCGCATTTGACCGCTCTACCATGACGTTATGACTGCTCTCCACAGTCATATCCTGTAACACTTCAATGCCTCCAGAAGCCATGGGTAATGCGTGTTTCTCCCTCCTCCGTCCGGCGTCCGTTTGAAACAACAGAAAGGAAAAAACAGAAGGAAAAGTCGAAAGGACGGAACGGAACGTTCGGATTTGTCGGTCGAATGGCAGGGCGATGGGAGATTTTGGTGATGTTTTAATTTCGGAGTCAGCAGACGAAGGGAAATATTTTTTAAATGTTACTAAAATGCCAGGAAAATTAGACCGTCTATAACTTAGTTATGCAGCGTGTCATTTTGTGCCCAAACTTCCAACGCCATTGATAAGTACAAGAAAACCAACTCAAAGCTTTTAAAATTTAACACGTGCGCCCCCCCAACTAACAACTACACAACCAAAAACTTCTAGCGGAAAATTCGAAGTTAGCACTCGTATTTTTACTATTTTTTGGTTATAAGGGATATCAGCGAATCCCTGCACTATCAGGCTCGAGGCAGGTAAATTCTTTTATGGTACTTACTCACCCAAACATACTTAAGGACATTCGCAGGAGTCATTTCATATTTCACTATACACTATATATTTATATGTATAGTACACTTACATATAAACCAAACAAAGAACTATGGAGTCATACCAATGAAAGTTCTATTTCTAGGTTTTTCTGGGTTAGAGGGCGATACGACTCATTTACTTTCACACCCTTTACTACAATTTCTTTCTGACTCATCTGCCGCCTCCACTAAAAACATTTTTTGCTCACAGACGCATTGGAAGAGTTCTGCCACAATAGTTTTGGCACTGTTGTAATCAGTTCATATCGATTTAAGTGCTCTCGTGGCAGAATTAGCCGTCTACATAATTGTATTGTTCTCATGTAACTTGTTTTTCGATTAATATGTTGTTGCTTAAGAAGTACAGTGATATTTCTGTAGAAACACCTATTTTTCGACCCACTATGTACCTAATGCATTATCTATATCCTTACCGGTTTCACCCTCTAAAAGGCTCAATGGAAATATTTAAAATTTTAAAATTGTCGTGGCAGAACTGGCAGGTCTCTCATCTCTGTGGCAGAACTCGCAGCCTCCCAATCTCAAACAATTTTCCAAGTGTCTATTTATAATGTTAAATGAAATTTGGTGCACTCATTATTATATTTATGCGCACCGACTGCACAACAGTTTTTGTGACAGAAATGGCAGTACTTACCAACTCTATGGCAGAACTCACGTGCTTCTATACTATGGCAGAACAATTCTACGGCTCAGCTCTGTGGCAGAACTCCCATTACATAAGTTTCCAAGTGTTTATTTGTTACATCGAATTAAATTTAATGTAGTAAGATTGTCCATCGATTTCAACTGGTAAAAACGCCTATACTTATCCACCTTAGTGGCGGAACTAGCCCGTCAAAAATTCCTACTCCACAATTTCCATACCATACCAACTTAAATACCCTCTTGATAGAACTGGTAGGTCTAAAAATTCCATCACCATCATGTGGCAGAACAATTACACCGCTCAGGTCTGTGGCAGAACTCCCATCCTGCCGTTTTCACATAGGTTTCCAACTCTACTCTAATAGGTTGAACTTAAACTCTACCCCTCATTTCTTCATATGAGCTTAGATGTTCCCGTGGCGGAACTAGTAGTTCTAAAAATCCCATCACCCAACTTTGGTACGGTAACTTTATCACATTTTTACCAATTTCACCGTGAAAAAACATAAAAAGGGATTTATTCACACTAACTCATATACCACAAATTTCGTAGCAGAACTAGTAAGTCTTACAAATTTTCTGTGGCAGAACTCACATTCTCCCTTTCTGGCGTATATTTAATATATTGTGTGAAATTCCGCTTTGTAAAAAACGCAACTCCAGCGAAGAATCTAACCTTATGGCTGATACTCTTGTGGCAGAACTGTCAGGTGCTGGTGATCTGTGTGGCGGAACTCACGTCCTCCAGTTCTCATTGATCTCGAATGAAATGGAAGATTTCTATAGAGACGTTTATTTCTCGTCTCACTCTGTACCTAATCCACTTCATGTTTCCCTGCCGATTTCACCCTGTAAAAAAAAACACAGAGTGCCAAAGCGTAATTACAGAAATTCTATACTATATAACAGCGACGTTATCTCCGGCCGTTATCGGCAATTTTTACGCTCGGTCTGAAACAATATCAGAATAAATTAATAAATTAAGCATTAATTACAATTTAAACAACTGACATGTACTAAGAATCAATTCAGTCGCAATTAAAAACGACGACGAAGCGACCGGACGATTGTTAATGCCCCATAATTTTTTATGCGATGCACTCGTATAATGGGTATCGAAAGGGGAGCGAAAAACGCTGTTATTAGAAAGAGTGGAACAGTTTAGCGTGGAAGGAGGAAAATTATGTGGAAGTTAGGTGGACGCGCTTATATGAATTTTACTGGTAAGAAATGCCTTCAAAATGTAAGTCATCAGATGATAATATTGTGGCATTATTACAGTTTGACTGAAAGTCCTTGAAATCATGGAGTAGTTTTATTCCTACTTCCAAAAATAAAGGGATAAATGCCCTTAATTGCCGTAAGAAATCGCTTGGGAATGACAAGGATTAGAGTGATTGGGACTAGTATTAACAACTGTATGATTTATGTGACGCATTTGACAGACCATAGTACGATGATGCAACGAGGTTGCCTCAATAGGCCAAGGTTTATATACCTATACAACAAATATTTATATACCTTTATGGAAATAAAGTATCCATCCTTCTCTGTAGTATCCGTAGTTCTAACTTAATCTGCAAGTGTCTTGTTTAGTCAGCTAAGGTACTATTGAAAACGAAACAAGGGCAGCATTGTCCGCCCTGTAGTTCTGCTTACAGGAAGGACAATGTTGCCCTGCTACTCGCTTGAATCACTTTGGGTTTTTCAGGATTTTCCGGTTCCATTAGCTCTGAATTTCCTCGCCTGTATAGAAAGGACGCGTCTAAACGTCGATTGAATTTCAAGAAGGTGAAATAATTATATTCAAACAGATGGTGTCGCCTTAACCCTTTTAATTTCTTATGTTTATATGTCGCCATGGCGAAAAGGGCAGATGTCTCGACGATATGCAAATCTGCCGATTTTAATTAGCGGGGATCGATGGAAAAGTGTTCCGCCAACGGTCGGTTGGCGCAGCAGAGGGGGGATATAACAATAACGAACGTCGTAGTTGTTAGTTGTAACTTTATTAATGCCCACGAAAAAATTCGTAGCTTCTCTCACCCCTACACACACACGCACACGAGCAGACGTCCATTCCCTCTCGTTTTTACATTTCGCTGCACTCAGGTAGAATTTTTAACAGGTTGAAGGAATTTTTATGGCGATAGTCGAAAAGTTAGCATATATTGATTTAGGCTTTTGTGTTTACCTTTTGGTCCTGTCCCAATTAACACCTCCCGTAAAGGACGAACGGATTTTCGGCCGCGATAAGGCGAAATCGGGAAAAAATTTGTCGCGTAATGCCCTTCCCTCCGCGTAACGAGTGTCGTTTAAAAATTAACCGGGCCGTCAAAATAGAGGGAAAGCGTCGAGTAGAAAATAATATTTTTAGGACGCCCGGTATAAGTCGCTGACAGGACACTGGCAATGACAATTTCTCCATAAAATCTTTTTGATTTTAAACACCACAAAGAATTGAAAATAAAAATTCCTGGCTTAAAACGAAACATTAAACAGTCTTAAGTGTCTTAACATGACAGGTTTAAGGAAATCACAAAGGTAAATTTTTTATTCCAGTCTCTGGACCACATAAGACATCTACATTGTCCCAAGCAGAATTTAGAAGCGTTTTCATTTGGATTTCGAGTACTAGAAAATCGAAATTTTCCACAAAGGGCTCTAGAAGTTCCTTTAGAATTTTGAAAGACTAGACTGGCTTTAAAATTGAATCCAGGAGTTTACAAAAGTTCCAACCAATTACATTTTTCTTGAAATTCTAAATTAAAAGTTTCAGAGAACTTTACGTACTCCATAGTGCTTAAAATCAAATCTGTGGTTTTCGAGCACTTTTTTGAATTGTCTAGACTTTTATTTTCTCAGCTTTTTTAAATTCTTTTGGAAATTTATCCCACAAAAATTGCCTTAAAATCAAATCTAAAAGGTATGCAGATGTTACCATTTTGATGTGAAACCACAAACAATTGAAAACTGACCACCCACAGTATTTTGACATCAAATCCAGCTGGTATAAGGAAATTACAAATTTTTATTACCCAAAAACCACGGAAAACATTTTCTCTAATTGTTCCTAAGAGGCATTTAGAAGCGTTTTCGATTTAATTTCAATACTAAAAAGTCTGAATCATCTCTAAAACCCTCTAGAGGTTCCTTTAGAATTTTGGAAGCTTAGAATGGCTTTAAAATTAAGTTCATAAATTTGCAACCGTTCCAAACAATTTCATTTTAATTTTAAACGTCAAAATGAACCGAAAATTAAGGTTTCAAAGGGTTATATGGAAATAATATGAGATCATCACAATTACAAATTTTACCTCCAATTATTGAATATTAAGAATATTTTGTCAATTTTTAACAATTACATACTGTATCTAAATAAGAAATACACCCGTTAAATTTAAACAAGAATTAAACCATCCATAGATCGACTGAAACACAAAAAAAAATATAAAAATTAGTCATATGGTTTAGGAGAAGTTTATTGTAGGTTTTAATGGTTTATAATAGGTTTTATTGTAATTGTAGGAGAATAAACCACAAAAATTGCCATAAAATCAAAATTATAACGTTTGCAAATATGATCATTTTAATTTTAAGTACTGCAACGAAACGAAAATAAATATTCTTGTTTTTATAGATCTTTAAACCGCCAAAAGTGTCACAACGTGCCAGGTTTAGGGAAATTACAAATGTTTCATTCTTCGAAGACCACAGAAAACATGTAATTTTCCCTAAATAGTCCCAAGTAGAATTTAGAAGCATCTTCGTTTCGATTTTACATACCAAAAAATCCGAATTATCCTGAAAAGGCTCTAGAGGTTCCTTTGGGATTTTGGAAGGCTAGAATGGATTTTAAATGGAATTTAGAAGTTTGCAAGATAGTTAAAGACAAAGAAACATCAAAAGGAATCTAAAATAAAAGTTTCATAGATTTTCCTTGAATTTCAAATAATCAGTAGTGCCTTAAAATCTAATCTAAGGAGCTTATGGGAATAATACTGTTCGAGGACGTCAGGGAAAGGTCTAAGTTTTCCTAAATGTTCTCAAATAAGTTCCATAGAAGCTCTCTCTTCATAATTTCAAGCAACAGACAGTCTAAATCATGCTGAAGAATAATTATGGAGGTTGTTTATAATTTTGGAACGACAAAGTAGGTGTAAAAGTGAATCTGCAGTTGTCCCCAAAATAAATATAAAAGGTTTTTAGAAATTTCTATTTAATTTTATTTCATGAAAGAAATCCGTATCTCAAAGTTATAAAACGGGGGAAAATAAGGGCCCCCGGGGTACATCCATTAATAATAACACAGTGAGCAACTGTATTTTAGGGAAATTCTTGTCTCTGTTTTGAATTTTGAGTTCCTTTGGTTCTTGGTAGGATTCTAAATATTGTTTTAATTTTAAACGTTGGAGAGTGTCCAGAATACAATTCCAGGGGTTCTCTTAGATCCTCAGAGGACCGAAATTGCCTTGGAACTGAATTTTCTGAATTGTGCGAGAATTTCAAATGTTTAGTGATCTCTCTAGAAACTTTTTCGTTTGGATTTGAAATTCTAGAATCCTAGCGGTCTTTTGATGTCGACAGACATGGTAGTGCTAAAAAAGGGCTGTTTTCGACATTGGGTTCCTTAAACAATTCCGTTGATACTCGATAAAGCCATGGTTGTCGTTACAATTTTAACAAATTCCTGCATTAACATAAAGCAAACAGCCGATTACGCAACGTTATCCCATGAACGATTGTTTAACGTTCAACGTGTCTGCCCGAACAATAAACAATTATTCCGTTGCATAAAAAGAGAATAAGCGGCATAAAAATCGGAATCAGGATATTTAGTAACGCGAATTAAAAACAGATAAAAAAATATAACGACGATTTCAATTGTTCTAACTTGAGCAACTTTTTCTTTTGTTTATATCGCCGTTTCGATCCGAGGCGGACAATTAAAAGAATAAACGTCGAACGCGACAATGTTGCAAAATTATGGTTAATTCGTAACTAATATGTCACAAGATAAATTTTTGCCGGCGTAGCGAAGATAAACGGTCCCGTACGTGATTCTCCTTTAATTTTATTTATAAATATTTGCCGAGAAAATATCGTCTAGGAGTTCTCGAAATCGTGAGCGGTGATTTTTTTCCTCTCGATACACTTCGAGGAATCTTAATAATAACTTTTTCGAAACTCTAATGCTTTCGGTAAATTTCCCCTTGAAAAATCAGCAGTAATGCAGGACTTTTATTTAATACGATTTAAATCCCTCAAACCTACCACTACAACTAGATAAATATTACCTGTAAACGGGAGTGCCTCAAAGGGTCAGCGGTTGTAACGACAATAATAATAATGACAGCGTTCGAACGGAAATGTTCTTCTTTCCCTATCGGGACCTATAATCAATAATAAATGCACATCGAACAGTTGCATATCCCTGAAAGAAATTAAAGTGTCTTTTAACCGAAACCGGAAACGTCAACGATCGTCAATAGGAGCCACAGGTGTTTATTCAGATGTTCTAGCGGCTTTTTTAATTAGTTCTAAGGGATAATTAAGGTAGTAATTAAGACGATATCGAGGTATGGCAACAAAGGAACGATACGAGCTCGAAGGAAACGTTTTACGCTAAGGAAGTGTTCGTTTCTTAGAAATTCGTATGCCCCTATCGAGCATTAATTAAATTTTAAGATATTATCGGATTAATAGAAATTCGTAAAAATGTTTTGAACGATCGTTTCCTATTTTTCGAATATAAGACCATGAGGATCACAGGTGGGAACGACAGAGGCCCAAACGCAAACGCAACATCAACCAGTCAATCATAAGAGAAAACATAGTTTTTAAGTTAACATTTATATTAATAACTTTTAGTTACTAATTTATTCCGCCATGACCACTAATTTATATCGTATATCCAGCATTGTTCGTTTCTCTGATTCCGTCATGTTTCCAGGATTTCTCTGGAGATTCCTTTCGTGTTCGAGGTCTCCTCCATTCGCTATCCTTCTAAGATCCTCGAGAGTCAAATCGCCCAGAGATCCATAGGCGGTGTCCAGGGGTAAGTTCGCAAGTTCGTTACGTTATTTCCTGTCATATTAATGTCAGTTGTCCTAAATGAACAAAAGGCGAATGAGGTGCGCTTGCGCGTATATACTTTTTCTAAATCGTGATTAGTACAATTTTCTGTAGATTCTATTAATTTGAGATTGTAGGATATATAAATTTGCGTATCATCCGTGGACGCTTGCAGGTTTAAATTTTGAACAGATTTAGAAACGTCAAAAGTTTAAATGGGGAATAACATGGGGCCTAAAATGGATCCCTGTGGTACACCGGATATAACGCTAAGACGTTCTGATGAATTATTGACAGTGACAACTTTTTGGTGCCGACTCAAAAAAAAAACAACCCCACAGATATGATCACAGCCAATAAATATATTTAAGTTGAGATGTTAAAAATGTATCCTTATTGGAGAGTTGTACTGATCCTAGGGAAGGACCATTTATTATTTTGCCGAAAAATGGCTGAATGAAGGACATACTTTACAAAAACGATGGGTAGACACTTATGTTAAAACTTGGGTTAAAGCTAGGGTAAAACAATGGGTTCCCTGCACCAATCTGAAAAGGGCGTATGCTGATTATCACCCATATTGAAAATAAAAGTGCTTTTGTAAATATTAGTCTGCTAGTAAACAAAAATTTACCACGAGGAAATGACTGCAAATGTTTTTGAAGAATGTTTTAAGCAAGTGTTAAAACTGCTATCAGAGAATGGTTGCCAACATCATCATGGAGGAAAGCAACCATCATTTATTGGCTACAGCAGAAAATTCTCAATCACGACGGTAACATAGTAAAAAGGATTGTTATTTATTACGAGGCAACAAACAGCAAACTTCAAAAAGTTATTTATTGACGAAATGGCTGAAGAAAAAGGAAAACTATACTACGATTACCTCTATAGCATTGTAAACTGAATCCTATCGAGCGCATATGGGCTTAAGTAAAAGGAAATGTTGCTAGAAACATTACTTTTAAACTGCATGATGTACGTCAGCTTCTCCTAACATCATTGTACAAAGTGACCGGCGAAAATTGGAAAAATGCTGTAGACCATGTAGTAAAAGATGAACAAAAAAATGGGACATCTGATCATTTAATAGACGAAACTGTGGAGCTTCTAGTTATTTCGATAGGAACCGGGAACTCATCTGATTCGGATGACGAGGAATTTTATCAAGTGGACCTTTATACCTACCTTTATAATTATATTTCCATGGAAAAGACAGTCAGTTCCCTGCAAACAATAAAACAAAAAAAAAGATAACGGTCATTATTCTCCATTGATTTCAAATCATACATATTCTACTATTTGCTACTGAAGTTTGAGTTACTACTGGGTGGACCGAAAAAAAAGTAAATGCCACAACGTGAAATTCCTATTTAAGCTTGTTTATTATGGGGAAATTCTTCGGGCGAACAGTACACAACCGTTCAGGGATTTGAATTTATAATGAGGGTGGCGAGTTGTCAGTCGCAAACGAACGGATAGTGACAGGTTTTAGATCTGAAAAAGTGATCGTAATGGTAAACATAAAACTGTTCTTGGCCTCCTTAAGTGGAAAAGCGTTTTTGTGAACTTTGGATGTTTTAGTGTAGCGTTCTCCTGTTAATGATTCCCTACCATTGACACGAAGCTCATCCATCTCATAATCTTTTAACGAAATCGACAGTTTATGCCCAATTTGATTGCAAACACTTTTTAGTAAAGCGTAATAATACTTATGTTAAGTAAAGTTCCCGAGATGAGAAGTTACCTCCGCGTCCTACATTTGTTACCCGTAGGTTTACTTGCAGAATCGGGAACAAATCGGTAAAAAGAAAAAGTTTATCGCCGTAAGCACCGCATTCGATTCTATGGCAAAGGCATAAGTAATTTTGCACCGAGGAAGAGGTTTTTATGTTGTTATCCCAGTTACATTATGAACTTCACCTCCTCTCCTTCCTACTGGGAAGGACTCAGGGAAGCTTCCCGACGGCCGACACTTGACCGTTTACCTGATTACCTGAAAAATGCTCGTGCACGCGAGGACGCGAGATCATCCCCCGCCGCACACACATGCGCCCCCCAGAAAATCACCCCTTAACTCTCATCCGTCAAAAAAAACTTACAACACACACACACGTTATATACGTAAGAGCGAGAGAGAGAGAGAGAGAGGGAGAGAGAGATAGAGTGAGAGAGAGAGAGAGAGGGTGAAGAAGAGAGGGAGAGGGAGGAAGAGAAACGAGACGAACGCACGGTGAGTGAGTGCGCGAGAGAGAGATGAATGCGCACATAGATATCTTTCGATTTTCCCTTAAAAAGAAAATATCACAGCCTTTACTTTATATCAGGCGCTCGGTATTGGCCGTACACGCCTGTACGCGGGAGCGACGAGGACCGGCTCGGGGGCCGTCGCGCGAGCGACGAGGACGACACGATGCGATCGTAGTACGCACGTGGCCGTCAGGTGGCGCCATATCCCAACACACCGGAGCCCGGTGGGCGGAGCCAGAGCCGGCCGCGGCGAACGAGAGAGAGCGAGAGCGGCTCCGACGTAGCGAGCGAGCGAGAGAGAGCGAATGAGCGAGCGAGAGGGACGATCGGAATGCATCGCGCGAAGAGAGATCCAAGCGGACCGTGAGAGTGTCAGTCTTGGGGTAGAAATCCCGACGAGAGCACGTGGTTTTGGTGTTTGGGGGCAGAACTGAGACAAGTCAGTCAGTCAGTCAGCGCCAGTCAGTCAGTCTGATTCACTCGACGTAGCGCACCGCATGTGTACGTTGTTTATTGCGTTGCTGACGATGACGTGCCCGGTGATCCGGCGATCGATCGATCGATCCTCGTGATGAGCCCCGAGTACCCCGAAGAGAGGAGGAGTGCGTGTTATGGTGACGATATAAGTGACTTGCAGCGGAAATGCGCGCGGCCTCCCCCACGTTCTTATGGATGTTGTGAGACACTGTGAGAGTCGTTTCGATTTCCCGCGATCCTGGCTGAACTGGAACATATGCAGCCGACGGCGGCGGCGGCGAATCTACCACCACCGCCCCCAGGGGGTGAAATGGACCTGCAGGCGATGCAGTCGATGGATTGGCTGTTCAAGAAGGAGAGGATCTACCTGCTGGCGCAGTTCTGGCAACAGGTAGGAGAACGAGGGGCGAAAAATGCTCGCATGCGAACGATTCGAAAGTACCCCATCGAAATTATTTCAAAAATTACCCCCCCGAGCGATGATAGGGCATGCTTTCCAATTTTGTTTCCCGGAAATATCTCACTAACGTCTCTCGAGATGGTGGCGTAAAGACGTTTGTAACCGACTGCCTAAAGTTTTTCGAAATTTCCTAACGTGCGTTTTGAAACTGCACCCCTTTTTCATCCAACTCATCGTAACTGTCGCAGGGAAATTTTAAAAATATTGTAATACCACTGCGCTCGCAATTTGATTTTTTGAAAATCTACTATTTTCAAATTGGACCTCATAACAAACATTTAAAAGCTGCACATGTCAAGGCGTGTTGGATTTTTCATAATTCTTATATCCGTGTTTCCTTTTCGGATGTGCTATTGAATCGTATTTCGGAATTGTTTTCACAAAAAAATTCTAACTGGTTAACGTAAATGTAAACGCATTTCTGGGAAAATATTGCCATTTTCAATCCATTTCTATGAAAAATTGTTGGCTTCAGCAATTGTAATTTGCAGTCGGAAATTGATTTTCTGAAATTTCACTCGATGAGAAATTAAAAAATTTCTTACATTTTTCGCTAAAATCACTCGTTTTTACCGAAATTAAACCACAAACATACTTACCATCGTGTTGTATTTTGGAATTAATAATTGAAGTATCTAACTACAGAAGATTTGAAAAAAGTGTAATGTTTAATTAACTTTGTACATTAATGTACTACTAAAAAATTTTGTCCCCCGTAATGTTTTGTCTAAAGTTTTTTTGGAATTTCGTAACAAATATTTAAGTGTTGCGCATTGTTTTAAAAATGCCTTATAGCCAATGTTTACAAACAAATGTGCCATTGATTTGTATTTTAAAATTTTCTCCAGAAATGTGTTATATGGAGGGTATTTCAGGAAATTTTGAAAAAATTTGAACAAAGGTCACTGGCAGTTTGAATATTTATATTTGAATATATGAAATTTTGTAACAAAAATTTAAAATGCTGCATTTCTACCAGTTTCACAGTTTCTACAGTATTTTTTGGAAATTCACTCCTGGGAAGATTTAAAATTTCTTATATGTTTCACTTCGATTATTATTCGTGTTTAACAAAAATCTCACCACATTTGCAATCAAGTTGTATTTTGAAATTATCTGAACCTCTGAGAAATTATAAAAGATGTAATATTTAATCAACGTTATACAGAAATCTACGCTACTACATAATACATTTCATCCAATATTTTTAAAAAAGTTTTTTGAAATTTCATAACAAACGTTTAAAAGCTGCTCTCCTCAGGTTCCCTTCATCACAACTGTAGCAGTTTGTTTTAAAAATGCCTTATATACAATATTCACCACCAAATTTGCTTGTATTTTGGAATTAATTTAAAAAAAAAGTTGTATAAGGGTAATTAACCAAGTATGTACACAGTTTAAGAAATGTTAAAAAAGTTCCATCATTTTCAGTCTGTTTCTATGGAAACTATGTTACAAAGCATTATTTGGACCGCGTTTTTACAAACATTTAAAGGTTTTCAAAACTTATATTACAAAAATTTAAAAACTACTTTTCATGCCTTAAAAATAGTGTTTACTATAATTTACTTGTGATGGAATTATATTTTAGGTTCGTTTTCAAGAAAAAGAACATCATGTATTAACGTAATTCATGAATTTAAGTAAATTTTAAGAAACACAAGTTCTTTATAGTCCAATTTTCAGTCCATTCTTATTGATACTTGAATTTCGAGTAATTATGCGAGGTTTTTCAAAAGATTTTGTCAAAACTATAAAAACTACGTTTTTCTTGTAAACGTTACATTTGCAAAGAAATTTCATAATTTATTATATTTTTCACCAAGTTCCCTGGTTCAATATTCGACCAAAAATTCCAGTGTTTGTCACCATATTGTATTTTAGAGTTGTTACCAAAAAATATATACCTTAAGAAGACTTAAAATGATGTCATTTTTTAAGAAAAATCGTCAGCTACCTAATTTATCTTTAAAGGTGCCATACAACCGGTGTTACAATTAAATTTTTGGAAATTGGAATTTTTAGCTAAAAAGGTTAAAACTTTCTTCGTTCCAGAAAAAATTAGACCGCCTAGAAAATTTACCATATAATTGTATTTTGGAATCGTTTCCAAAAACACAGAAGTGTATTCAATCAATTTGTGTAGAAACCAATGTTACAAGAAAATTCCATTGTTCTCGAAATTTCTAAAACGCACCATTAGACTTTTTGTTACTTAAAATTTTGTTGTCTTACTAAAATCACTGATTTGACCGTAATTGGTTCATGAACATTCCTGTATTTGCTCTTAAAATCTCAATTGATTTAATTAATTCTAAGAAATGAAGAAAAAAAAAACTCATATTGTATCTATAACTTGTGTTATGAAAAAATTTCTTTGCTTAGCAATCTGTAGCAGCAGTGCTTCAGCTATGTAAAATTGTTCAAAACGTCATGAACGTTAAAAGATCCCGATCACACTTCAGAACATGACTTCAGTGGTTGTTATTGTTGGAAAATCTCTTATAAACTGTGAAGTTCTTTAAGGTTTGTGTTTATAAATATGTTATGGACTAAATGTGTTGTATTCACAAGTGAATTATTATTTAATTTAACTGGTTATTAATGTAATAACAAACGTGGTAACTGTATTGACAACAAACTGATTTCCCTTCGACATTATTTTATAATATCATCTTATTCCGTAGTTTTTATCAGAAAAACACTAATTATTGTAGTGTTTTAAGAAAAATCAAAATCTCGTGACTACTTACAGAAATTTTCATAACAATCGTTATCACCAAAATTAGATAGACTGTTTGTAGATATTGTAGAACTATATAATTTTAGAAAAATGCCACGAAATGTCATTATGATTTAATTTTTATAGCGAGGTCGGGTACAAAAATGTCTCATTGTTTTTAAAAAATGGCCAAAGTTTTCAGAAACTTCATACCTTAATTCCGCATTTAAAACTACAGGACTGTTATAATCTAAAACTTACCTGTTCGTAACTATCATAAAAATTAATGTTTAAAATTACCCGTTAGTACATACACAAAAAAATTGCTTTTTTAAATTATCTGCAGAATTACTGTATTAATTATAAAAATTCACATATTAACAATATTAATAAACGCATTTCTTTGAAGGTAATATCAAAATTATACACTTATTCAGAAATTTTTAACACAAATCTCTCAGCGTATTAAAATTAAATTTAAAAATATTTTATTCGACTAGATTCGCATGGAACAAACCATTTTGCCGTCTGTCAGGTTTCCACATTATCCAAAGATTTTTTGAAAAATTTTTCTGGAGCCACTTGTTTGTAAATAAAGCTGATACAAGTTCTCCGTAAAGATCACACAAATTATGACAAAACTCTCCTCTAACAAACACTTCAAACACTTCGAAGCGGAATTCATCGTAGTTGTTTTTAACGATTTATTAAAGATCTACCAGGTTCTTTGTAGCGTCTCTCAATATTCTAATGACAAGACTTTTAAAAATTTTATAGACTCGGGGTTGATAAATTTGGAATACCAAAAATGTGACACTTTTTTGGGACAATTCATACGAATTTCGCGGTTTTGGTAAATTCACACACATTCAATAGTAAGTCCAAAGGTTTCTTGTTATCAGACAAATTTCGAAACGTTTTGTTCAAAAATTACAGTCATTAATATGATCAAATGTAATTCCAGCAAAGAATTATCTAAAAATTGGAAATTTGTTATTGGAAAAGTTGCTGAAACATCACAATCCAATCTCGCCTAAAGTTACTGGTGACTGTTTATACTAAAATAAACAAGACCGTTGTAAATACGCCGATAAGCAGTTTGATGATTTCCGCATGTCTAGTTAAAAATTCCACATCCGTAAATAAAACAGTAGAGAAGTACTACCATTTCAGATTATCTTCCATGACAAATATTTTATAAAATTTATATACCTCGACGGTACTAAACAACGCAGTTTTGTTAGTTTTACTGTACGATTCACGTTATTTTGCTCTGGCAAGGGAATTGATCAGTTAATTGGCTTTGTGTCGGTACCCTCGTTTACGCATACCTGCTTATAAAAGTGTCATTTCTTCAAACGTTTACTTTTCTCCGCGTTAATAACGTTTGTCCTCACGTTTCGCCATAACCATCGTTTATAGTCTTGGGTCCAGAAGGAAAATTTTAGTATCAAACTTTCCATCAATTTTGTCAAGTACGATTGTTATATTGCGATTGTTTACCGTGTCACTTTTTGTGTAAGAAAATAAAACCGTTTATTTATCGGAGCCGTTAAGAGTTTAAAAACCTCATAACTCTCGACTATTTCCATATTTATTTAAATTATGCCAATAATTCAGGTTTTTACGATAATCATTGCCGCCTCAGCTTCACATAAACGATTATTGATTTAAACGGAAAAAATAAATACTTAATTTATGTTTATTGTAATAATAACCTTTAAGGTTTAATTTATTATTCTTACCTATATATCCCGACGTTCTATCGGAATCCCACACATGCACGGGAAATTCGAACGTCGCCTCACCAAACAACATAATAAATAAATGATAGATTTTACAAACTCGTTCTTTGTTCTATGACTTTTTTACTCGCTTCTCTAAAGAAACAAATACGGCAGGAGCCGTAAACACCGTCATCAAATATTCCTCTTTTTTTATATATTATTAACCTTGGGGATGGAATTGGATTTCGCCTTTTATTAGCCATTACTTTTCATTATTAAAAGTTTCTTTTTTGGCGAGAACTTATCTATATTAAGATTGAGGTATCGATCAGAGACGTCATCGCGCCCACGGCGAAGAAACAATGGAAATGTGGCGTCAAAAGGAGATGCATTTTTACGTTGAGGTGGGGAGAAATGGTCTCTGGGTTTCACGAAACTCGTATATTAAATATTTTCGTTTTAAATTTTAATTTTCGTCGGGTTCTTCCACGTTTTCGACTTGTCGATCGATTAATCAGACGATTCTCGGAAAATCGTTCGGGAAATTACCAAACAGGCGTTCAGACGTCAAATAATGATAGATTTACTTTATTTCTGATCGAGGACGTGTGTTTGTGTGTGTATTACGCAAGATCTATAAGTGTACGTTTCCTAATGAACTATAGGCAATTAATTATTGTCACACCCTATGCTGCCTATAATTATTATTATCACTGGGATATAAAGAAAGGCAGTGTCTGAGCACTGCCGGACGGGCGAGAGGAAGAGAGAGCGCCGCCGTGGAATCCGACACGTTTCCCAATAGGAAAAGACAGGAATTTTTGCGGTTTTAAAATATCTCCGATATATTTAGACGCGTTATTTTAAAAACAAAAGATTATTGTCGCAATCGATAAACCGGTTTATATTTAGAGATCCCCGTGGTATCGGAAACGGTCTCCGTCCTCTCGATTCGATCAATTCCTCCTTTTATCGAAGAAAAGCGCCGATTCCCGCGCTCGCCCTTTCGAATTCTAACCGTTAATTTGCGTTTTCCACCGCGGCGGAAAAACGCTCTGTATCGTGGCGCCGCCGCTCGGCGACGCGGCGTTTTCCGCGAAGCTCAGACCCGCCGGGAGTTTCCGCGGGGGAGGACGTGCGTTCCGCCTTTCCCGAGGCCTCCGTCGCACGCAGGCGGGACGAAAATCCAAAATCCACATGGAAATTTCTGTTGCCGTTTTCATCTCTTTTCAGAATTCTATGAATTGGGATTAATGGACGTCTCCATGTATACCCGTCGACAACGCACGGGGACGCAGAAACGTTCCTTAAAATTTTTCTTAATTTAAATGCTTACTTAAGTCAGAGTCCATATTTATAACGTCCCCCGGGGTAAATAAAATAATTAAAATAAGTCTTGAATATTTTTTAAGTAAAACCTTTGAAAGATTAGAAATAAAATCTGGGATAAGCTGTTTCTCAACAGATTACAAAGTGATTGAGGCGAATCAAAATAATTCTGAAGTATTTTTTTAAGTAAAAACTTTAGAAGACTAGAAATAAAATCTGGGATAAGCTGTTTCTCGAAAGATTACAATGCGGTGGAGGCGAAACCCAAATTTGTGCAAAAGTGCATGGTCTAAGTCAGAATATTGTGTGTGAAATAATTACAAATTACAAGGGCAAATTATTTCGAAAGGTAGGCCAACTCTTGCTTTAAGCAATATATCAGAAAATTACAAAAATTGCTAATGTTCGCCATATTATAACAACAAATTTTTCTTATTTTACTGGCCATGTATTTTATTTTCATCAGTAAAATTATGGAGTAAACACTATTTTTCCTATTTAAACCAATAAATAAATTAGTGCTTTGATGAATTGGAAAAATGGAAATTTTGGGAGAATCACAATTATTCTCATTGGACAACCAACTAAGAGTTCATAGTAAAATACCCAATCAAATACAAAAAAAGTCATGAAATACTTGAAAAGTTGATAGAAGTCCTTAGTTCCCACGATCAACATGAACTTGAGTTTCAAGCAATGATGCAATCAAGCATAGAGTCATTGAAACTTCCAATAGGCAAAATTACCATAAATTTTTTGCCAAAGTCAGAGGATTTCCCAAAGCTGCAGTTACCTGCTGTATTTAAAGTCTCGTCTTAATAAAGTCAATCGTGTCCGAAAATTAGTAGCTAACTGTTATTATGGGGCAGCTGCGTTGACAAAGTTATGGGGGTTACAGGCTAATCGACCGGCGCTTAACGACAGATTTTTGAAACGGTTTCCCCCAGTCAGCCATTAAGGGTAATGATACTTTTCGCACTAAAGAAAAGAAGAAAAGTGCATCTCTAACATGTTATCACCAAAATCAATGATCAAATTAAATTTCTGATACATAACACAGAAGCGCAATATTAATTGAAATCGAGAATGGGTCTATTTCGGAAGATCGATTTTTCAAAACTTCGTCTAATCGAACTTTGAAGGGCATTTTCGTAGTTTTATCGACCCCTCTGATTACGAGAAAAATAAGGAAAAAATTCCATGAGGCCTAATTGAAACAATACCGCATATGTATTTGAAACCGAGAATGGGTCTGTTTCGGAAAATCGATTTTTCAAAACTTCCTCTAATTGAACTTTGAAGGGCATTTTCGTAGTTTTATCGACCCCTCTGATTACGAGAAAAATAAGGAAAAAATTCCATGAGGCCTAATTGAAACAATACCGCATATGTATTTGAAACCGAGAATGGGTCTGTTTCGGAAAATCGATTTTTCAAAACTTCCTCTAATTGAACTTTGAAGGGCATTTTCGTAGTTTTATCGACCCCTCTGATTACGAGAAAAATAAGGAAAAAATTCCATGAGGCCTAATTGAAACAATACCGCCTATGTATTTGAAATCGAGAATGGGTCTGTTTCGGAAAATCGATTTTTCAAAACTTCGTCTAATCGAACTTTGAAGGGCATTTTCGTAGTTTTATCGACCCCTCTGATTACGAGAAAAATAAGGAAAAAATCCCATGAGGCCTAATTGAAACAATACCGCCTATGTATTTGAAATCGAGAATGGGTCTGTTTCGGAAAATCGATTTTTCAAAACTTCGTCTAATCGAACTTTGAAGGGCATTTTCGTAGTTTTATCGACCCCTCTGATTACGAGAAAAATAAGGAAAAAATTCCATGAGGCCTAATTGAAACAATACCGCCTATGTATTTGAAACCGAGAATGGGTCTGTTTCGGAAAATCGATTTTTCAAAACTTCCTCTAATTGAACTTTGAAGGGCATTTTCGTAGTTTTATCGACCCCTCTGATTACGAGAAAAATAAGGAAAAAATCCCATGAGGCCTAATTGAAACAATACCGCCTATGTATTTGAAATCGAGAATGGGTCTGTTTCGGAAAATCGATTTTTCAAAACTTCGTCTAATCGAACTTTGAAGGGCATTTTCGTAGTTTTATCGACCCCTCTGATTACGAGAAAAATAAGGAAAAAATTCCATGAGGCCTAATTGAAACAATACCGCCTATGTATTTGAAACCGAGAATGGGTCTGTTTTAGAAAACCGATTTTTCAAAACTTCCTCTAATCGAACTTTGAAGGGCATTTTCGTAGTTTTATCGACCCCTCTGATTACGAGAAAAATAAGGAAAAAATCCCATGAGGCCTAATTGAAACAATACCGCCTATGTATTTGAAATCGAGAATGGGTCTATTTCGGAAGATCGATTTTTCAAAACTTCCTCTAATTAATTAAGGAATTCAAGATCTTTTTTTGGCTTTTAGTGGTTTGCCAGCATTTTTCTGCACATCTTTAGAGCCAACCGGACCTTAAATCTACAGGTTCGTAAAAGGTTGCAACTGTATTTGAATAGGGAGAGCCACCAATTTTTTCAAAACATAATTTTAGTATTTTTCACAGGAATTATTGACTAGTGACCCCAAAATTATTGTGCACCTTTTAGCATGTACTTTAACATCTGTTCAGTGGTAAGCACGTATGCTAAAAATATTTGCTGCTCGTAATGCGATTCAACCGGCACTGATGTACGTAGTGTATAGGGCAGTAATAACGGTTTTCAAGATTAAGGGATTGAGGGTAGTTCTGTGATTTTTGGTGGGAAGCTCGAGGAGCAGCAAGGTTGCAACAAATTCTCTGATTATGTTTGTATTATAAAATGGCTTTGTTCTTCACCTTTGTATCTGCTGAATACAGTGAGAAACAGTGGACATCCGCACTTAAACAGTTATTAAAATCGTTGATTTTAGGGGGTTTCTGGAATTTGGTGATCGCGGTCAATCATGGTGAGATGATCATGCGATTTTTGTTCTCCCTCGCTTACGTACTACATCAGAACTTCAAGAAATTTCCGTGTAGCGTTTCGTCAGAATCGGTGATGAAACGAAACGATCCTTACGCGTCTCTACCGACCATGAATGACTCGTTCCACCGAAGAGGATTTAAATTTCAATAGATCGAACAGAAGGAAATGAAAATGATAAAGGGCGCCTCTACGGGATTTTCTTCAGTCGTCGGAAAAACAGAAACCGGGGATGATGATTTTGTGTCGGCGTTATAAGCGGGGAAAATCTCTCTCTCTCTCTTTCTCTCTTTCTCTCTCCCACCCCTCCTGATTTCCATAACTTCTAATTAAACCGAAATATTGCCGAGCGGTTCACGGAATAAAGGGAGAGAACACGTAAATAGTTGCACATCGGAGTTATAATTTAATTTACTGTCGCAAAATGTAAGAATTCCACTCGAATTATTTTCACTTGTCATATTGTGCGCGTTCCATATAACGTTTAAACGCTTTACCCCCATTTTACCCCCTTCGCTATTACCAGCTTACTTATGCACTGATGGATCCTACAATACTCCAGATTTATTGTAGCCTAACTTAACGATCTTATAACGTTACGTTCCCTCTCTCGCTCTCGCTTTGACGCGATTCGTCGAAAAAAGACGGGAGTAAATACCAGAAGATTTAAGTCTGTTACTCGAAACTACTGAATTAGAACTAAAGTATGGCAGATTTTAGAGATGGGGAGGATTAATAAACAATACTCCCCGTTTTCTTATTCCGCGCTCGGATCCGAAGACTTTCCTAGTTTCTAGCGGATCGAATTACGCTAAATCCTTCCATTTAATTCCCCGATATTAATAGGGATAAAAGTTTACGGACGATTATTATTGACTAGGGTACGAAATGGTTATGCTAAGGTAATCGCCGGTGTAGGTTGAGGATGACTAAAAATTACTAGTCAAACGTGACTAATCCAATAGCCATTTCACATCCACGTGTCAAAATTAATTTTGTAGCTCTGCTAGGTTCTAAGTAATAATGGCTACTGCGGCTTAGCCACCCTACTTATCTCTGGAACCATATGAGGTATCGGGTTCTTTCTTGCGCCAGAATTTGCAGCAATTCAATGAGCAACCTCTGCTAGGCTCTAAGAAACAATGGCCTTACTTATTGCCCTACTTATCTGTGAAACCATATGAGGTATCGGGTTCTTTCTTGCGCCAGAATTTGCAGCTCTTCAATGAGCAACCTCTGCTAGGCTCTAAGAAACAATGGCCTTACTTATTGCCCTACTTATCTGTGAAACCATATGAGGTATCGGGTTCTTTCTTGCGCCAGAATTTGCAGCTCTTCAATGAGCAACCTCTGCTAGGCTCTAAGCAACAATGGCTACTGCGGCTTAGCCACCCTACTTATCTCTGGAACCATGTGACATATCGAGTTCTTCATTTCTTTCTTCTTTATAACGAACCAACAATGTTCCAAAATCGATAAGAAGGCTGCCATGAATTACCAATACTGCTGCTTAAAAGTAGTTAAATTTCACCCCCGCGTAATTTTCTAATTTTTCCAGGTCTATTCAGGTCCAAAACTCTCAGCGTGCAACGTTTAAAGTTTCCAGGTAATCGCACAGTAGATGAAAATTTCTGGACTTACCTAAGGACTTTCGCTGTATTCGCTCCTGGCGTGTAACTGTTTTAACGTAAGCTCACACCGTGTGTTCCGAATTTCCCCCCGTTATTAAATGTGATTTTAACTTTCCTCGTACAGTTTACATGAAAACGAATAGCGAGTGTTTAACAACTAACATTACTTGATACGCCGTATCGCCTCGCGAGTAATGTAAAACATGTAAAAAAACTAATTGAAATAATACAATCATAACTTATGTAACGATTGTAATTAAAATTTCTATTCAGTGCGACATTAAAAACGAGATGAGTTTAAGATGATCATCACTCGGTTTTCATATTGTTAATAGGAATTATTTATTTATGACTTGTCTATCTTTTAGCTGCGATAATGGTTTTAAATGCTTTGCTTACAAACGAACCGTAATTAATAGTCGTTGTGTTTTTAGTTTTTACACACAGCATTCCGTGGCCATTTTACCTCTACAAAGCCACAAAAGGCGATAGGTGTCCATCCAGGGTACCAAGTGATCCCACTCTCATGTTGTGAGATGGTGAAATTTACCGACTGTGGTACAGGCATTGGTTAATAATTAGATTATATGTTGTTGGAAATTGTCGAATTTTCGGGTGTATGTGTTATAATTTGATGGAGAAGGGTTATGTTAGATAAAGGGCATAAAAATGACGTTCAGGTGCTAATGATTAATTTGCAATAAACACTTTTTGATTTGATTAAGACTGCATTTATTTGTACGGTGTTATTACGTATTAATACCCTAGTTGGCCGCACATGCCTCAAGAGGAGCCGCCGGCGGCGGCATACAATAAAGACCAGAATTTTTTCAGTCACTATAAGTTTTTTTCGTGGGGAATTGCGGCCAATTGTTCCCAATTATTTATACAGGGTGGATTGGGAAGAAGTACAATTTTTGAAACTTCAATTTTAAAACGTTATTTCATCAAGAAAATCTCGCGTTACTGGCCTCTATCATATTTTTTGCGCGCGATTAATATTGGGAAAAAATTCTGACCATATCACCGTCATCGATAAATCCGGCCGATTGATTTTAATCCCGTCTCGACTTATGGGACCAGAAAGAGACCGAATTAATACCTTATCGACCTAATTGAGATCCGATATGAAAAGCTGTTAAAACATTTTAAGCTCCACAATTAACCGAACGCTCTGAGGCAGCGATAAAACGCTCGAACGATTCATCGGAGAGTACAAACTTAAGACAAAGGATTATCACAATTCCGTCGATTTTCGTTTGATTTTCCAATCCGGGTGGGAGGGGGGTAGGGTATGCCGTTGACACGAAACACGGCGCGTTTTCGCGTTACGGTTTTCTTGTTAATTACAAAATTATTTTTCATTAATCGGGCCGATTAATCGGTTCGATCGGCGAGATCCCGCGAAACTAAAATGTGGCAATTAAAACGACGGATTCCCATGCATGGAACACGTTCATTTTTTTCCTCTCGCGTTCGGAAACATTTCGCCACATCGTGAACTGGCCCAAGGGCATATCGTCATCAATGGAACAGAATGAGGCAGAGAGAGAGAAACGACAATAAATAAAAATTAATAAACACGGGAATGTGTATTGAAAGAGGATATGACCAATATTGATGTGTGTGTATGGTATGTTTTATCCCCTTTAGAAGTTGTTTCCTGCGAGTAATTACATTGTGCACGAGAGAGATAGAAAGAGAGAGAGGGACGCGATGATGGCAGTGAACGAGAATCAATTGGTCCAATAAACGAATTACGAATTATTCACTTATACTCATAAATATATGATTGATGATTAGTAAATTGTTATACACGTCATATCCGGTGATCAAGGGCAATTTCGTGTGCTTTTGCCTGACACAAAGACAAATTAAGAATTGACTGCTTTTGTGTACGGCTAACAGGATTTATTTGTGTTATCGGAGATTTTTATGCGATTAAAGACTCTTTAATACTCCCAATTTTCTCTCTTCCATTCTCCTTCGACGCGGTTTTTCGCTCGCGTGTTCACAACTTTCGCCACGTAAACAAATTTGAGAAAAAGACATGTGCTCATCGCGCCAAGTAAAACAAGCATACTCCGAGGCTGATTGTGTACTTGTATGTTTTACTTAGGTCCATTAGTAGTTTTCTCTTAACAACCTTTGGCAGTAGGCAATAGGTTACGTCATAATCGGTACCGAAATGCGTTCAGAGGTTGAGGAAATGCCCAAATGCGTCCTTGTTCAACACCTTATCGTGGTATTTTAACCCATTTTTCACAATCTTTTTCTAAGTTTTTGTTGTCTTGCAATTATTAAAAAACGCTATGTTTTAGATCATTCAATCACAAATCTTTTCACCCCTATACACTATTTCCTCCATAATGAATATTTAAAAAGTTATGGACAAATGGAAGACAGATAACATTTTTCCCTTATTTTTTCAAATTTTGATTTTTCATTTGCTTAGCACAACCTTTTAAAGTCACGCATGTCGAATTTCTTATTTTGAGGTTATTTCGGAGGCACTTGCACGAAAAATAGCGAGACCATGTTTTACAACCTACCCAAAACCGATCTCGATTGGACTATTTTCCCAATTTCTGCTCAAAATTTTCTATTTTTGAAACACTCAACCAAACTTTTTGTTAACAAAAATGATCGACAAGAAAAACCTTTTGCGATAATTTGTACCTACACCAATTTATTTAATATCCAATTAAGCGAGTTAAACCGTTGGTAACGATTTTCTGGCGATTTAACGGACAGCTTAATTTACCTGCTGGTCTCGTTGTCAAATCATTGGAAAACCTTTCTGCAAAGCAATTAGTGTATCTCGATAAGGATTTATAATCTCGCCTGATTAATCAATTGAAATGCCATCGCGTATCCTTTAAAATGCTGTTTAACAAGTACCAATTACGGGTTCCGTATGTGCGCGTATTTCGAAAAAAAAGATGGCACGTAATTCGTCCGACACGTGATATTCTTCGGATTTTTACTAGATTATCGCGCCATCTTTCTTATCGATGAAGATGACTAAGATTTATTTCCAGAAGTCCGAGGTACGGTCTTATCACAAGAGGTTTCGCTCTAAGACGCTCGAGCGCTCATATCGCCAATCTACATTTTATCACAACTTCTTTTGTGTTCAAATAGTATGAAATCATCGAAACAAAGCGTCAGGAGCAAATCAACAGATTATAAAATGTTAATTCTACCAGACTAACGTAAGCTCTGATTTTTATAGCCCAGTCGACTGGTTTTTTTCTCGCTAATTTTTGTGCGAAATTCTTTGAAACGAGCTCAGAAATAGGAATTTCGATGTACGTAACTTTAAAAGATTGTGCTAAACAAATGAGAAATCAAAATGTGAAAAATTAAGGGAAAAACCCGTTTTTTTTGTCTTTCTTGTGTCCATAACTTTTTAAGCATTCATTCTAGAGGGAAAGTGTATAGGGATGAATAGATTTGTAATTAATGTATCAAAAATATAGTGTTTTTTAATAATTTCAAAATGCAATAGTTTCGTTGCAAAATAACAAAACTTAAAAAAAGTGATGAAAAAAATGGATCAAAAAGCAATTTTTTTCAGTTACTTACATTGCTCATTGGACCTTCATATTCGGTCAATAAAAACTTAACGATATAAGCAAACAACACCAAATTTCGTTAAGATCGGTTCGGTAGTTTTCCCACAATAATTTTGCAATCTAAAAGAAAATCGATGGTTTTATAAACAATGTGGGGCCTTAAAAAATTGCTCAAATTGATCGCTGATTTTTCTACATAGATAACGACGTTCGTTGAATAAAATTTTACCAAAAAATGGCGGAATCGTTCAAAATAATCCTGAAGCTCTCCAAATGGACCGATTTAAAAAATTCCGATGGCCTTCGAAAGTTGGAATGCTCTTTTGTACGTAAAATAATCAGCGACCAATTTGAGCAATTTTTTAAGGCCCCACATAGTTTATAAAGAAATCGATTTTTTTTATGCTACATTGCAAAATTATTGTGGGAAAACTACCAAACAGATTTTAACGCAAGTTGGTATGTTTGTTGCTTGTATCGTTAAGTTTTTCTTGGTCGAATATGAAGGCCCAAAAAGCAATCTAAGTTATGGAAAAAAATTATCCATTTTAATTTATTTTCCAACCACTTTTTGGAATTTTGGAAGGAAACTATTTTGTTTTAAAATTATTCAAAAACGCTTTATTTTAGCTGCTTGAATTACGAATCTTTTCACCCCTGTAGAATGAATATTTAAAATGTTATGGGTAAAAGAAAGGCAAAAATCGAGATTTTTACACTTTTTACACAACTTTTTTAAGTTATTCATATAGAAATTCTTATTTCTAAGGTAATTTCGGAGACATTCGCACCAAAATTGACGAGACAACCAACTCGATGCCTTCTTCGACTGATCCCGACTGGACTATTACGATTTTTGGATATGCCAACGTCGTAAAGGGCGTTTTTATGATTTATCGGCATGAAATTGACGGTAGAAAAACGTCGAAATGGGCAAATCGTTATTTTAAATTTTTTGTTGTTTACACAGTCGATATTTTTGTGCAAAGCGTGCTATGTCACCTTTTCACTTATTAATTGAGACGAGCGCAGGTGTGCCACACACATGGGACGGGAAAAGAGACGATTTTCTCGGTAATAATTGAGAATAATTGAAGAATTCGCCATTAACAAAAGGAATTAAATGAAAATATACTTAATGGCCGACATAGAGAGAGTATCTCGAGAAATTAAATGTTAAAAGCGACGATCTGAGGGAAGGTATTCAGGCGACGTGAAATATCGCGTGTAGAAGCTAAGATAGACGAGGATTTCTAAGATTTTTCCCACTACTGAGGTGATTAAGTAATGCCTATACTGTACGTCCGTGGTAATAAAAGTACAAGTCTCGTAGGAATTATTTCCATGCAGATATAATTTCGTCTCGTCATATATTCCTCGCACACGTACAAAACCGTATTAATTTTGTCATGAATCACGCTAATTAACTTATTGATTAACCATGCACGGTAAGAACGTTAACAAAAGCATCAGAAACACGCTATCAAACTTTATGATTATATATTAGCTATACCGAAATTAATGTTTTCATTTTCTTGAAATCGACGCATTTAGATCATTGGAATAGATAATACACGCTGATTATATTGGTTACTTACCGATTGAATTTTCGTCGGGCCGAGGAAAAAGTGACGATTTTCCGGCGAAAAACGGGAGCTCCCGTAATCCGCACCTTATTGAATAACAAAGGGTATAAAGCTCGAGACGAGGGGTCGTTTATAATTGTGAAAAAAAGGGGAAATATATATCTATATATCACATGTAAAATTTGATATCTCCGAGAGTTCAATAAATCGCTGCAGCCCTTAAAAATTGGTCGAGCAAAAAACGCACACGCCAAAGAGGAAAATCACTAATTCCGACGTGGAAAATGTATTCTAGACACGGGAAAACCCTCTAACTTTGACCGGCCCTCCAAAAAATATCCCTGCAATTTATTAAATCCCTTGCAGGAGGGTCTAAATTTATAAGTGAGCGGTGTATTTTTTTCTACCCTTTTGATTCAGAGACAAAAATTAGAAAGAGAGATACAACCCTTATCAAAAAAGTTCGACGTCGATGCCTTTCGTATCCGGATGGCTAATTATCGTTTCGGGAAATTGTCAGCCGCAAGGGAAATGATGAATTTTCCCTCGGTTCCAAACTCAATTTTTAATATTAATATTTTTATTTTACCACTCACGCCGATGGTTTTTATTACTTCCACTTTAATATTCTCGTTTGGAGTTTCTAAATATTTAATTCAATGCATTGGTGATTATAAGCAATTTCAAGCGATTACGTTTTAATCTAATTGAAATCGCGAATAATATGTCGAAACGAATCATTTATATTCTTCCTTTTCTAAACGTTCGTTAACTTTTTCGCAATACGTTCTACTCGAGTGATAAATTTTCAATAAAATATAATAACAACGCATCCGTGCGGGATAGAAGGGGAGGAGGGAGGAGAGAAAGAGGCGGTTTCATGGAAGCCAAAGTATATTAACATTGGAGTTTTGCCCCAAATTAAATTAACAAGTGATTAATTCTGAAGCAAGCGTCTGAAAGTTTAGAAATTAAAATATATCGACTCCCGATGCTCCAATGAGATATCGAATGCTAAATATGTTTTGGAAGCCTCATGATATATTTCATTAATTTCGGCTTCCGGATTTATCGATTTTATATTCGGGCTTCACTTATTCTTATATTTTATACGGGGCGATTAACGGCAGCGATGGGTTCCTTCAATTAAAACCGAGTGTTTATATGGCGATCGTTATGGAGTTTCATCTCCAAAAATATAAATTCTTTACTAATTTCTACGTATATAATCGAATTACATGCTAGCGAGGCGGGAAAGACACGAATCAAGTAAGCAAACGTTGCTTAGTAAAAACTGTTAAGTTTAAGAAATTTTAGTGCAAATATTGCATGCAGAAAGCGAGGAACAGAAATAACAAGGGAGATTAAATTTGATGTACCTGATCCTATCATTCCAAAATTCATAATATTTAATGAAATTACCAAAGTTGTTGCTCTATGTATAATAATGAAGATATTTTAAATACTAAAGTACTTGATGCAAAATAATTTGTTATAATTAAATTTGCACAACGTTGCATAAAAATTTTGACTGCATTACAACAAAAAAATCCTATTAAAAAAGTGCCACAATTAAAGTCGTCCATGGTGAAAACGTGTGTTCTTTTTAAATATTTATTTAAAGATGTAGTTCTTTTTTTTTTCTAAAATAATAATTGTGTGACGAGTTTCGATCATCACATCATCATCAGGTTGATACGAGAAGAAACATTATACAACAAGGAGGTTAAGATGTTCTTATACAAAGTGAAACTTAGAAAGTCTGAATTATAAAAATAATAACGAAGCTTCACAAGTAGAAATGATCGAATACCGTTCATCGTTCGTATGCAATGAAGTAAAATGACAGGGGAACGTCAACGTCGAACATAAATGCCATGAAACACTATTGTATCATGGAACAAATATTTTAAAAAGAGACGAGTGTTCAAGGCAGAAATGCCATCCATTGATTGCTTTCAAAATTTCTAATAAATTTGACGAAGTATCAAACGGCTTGTCTTTTAAAATATGGTTAGAGAAGGAGGAGTTCGTTTTATAAATGAGTGTTTTTATATGTGAGAACCAGTTTCATATGGCCGTTGATTCTCTTTATAGAAACTCCTACCGGTTTGGCCGATGTAAATAGCGTTACAATTACTGGAATTCAATTGATACACTGCAGAATTTTTTTCTAAGTTATCTTTGATGTCCATGAAGGTCGAAGGTAACATATGGTTTGTAGGAAAATAGTTTTCGCGATATTTCCATTTGAGTGATTGCTAAGATGCATGATTCAGCGAAATTTAATAAAATCATAGTGAGATCCCTATTTCATTGAAATTTATATAATACCCAACCAAAGGTGTTCTTAAAAAGTTAAAAAGTTTTCTTCGAAAACACAATCAATCAAGTTCTGTGACAAAGTTTTAATTTGCTGACTTCAGCAGTTTCGAAAGTATGACGCTTTTTTAGAAAAAAATTAAATTCAAATTTCAAATATACGTTTCTTGAAAAGTAAATGTCTTTTCCTTGAAATTCTATAGGTTTCTGTGACGAGCAAATCATTTCCCTTTGTTTGCCACCCAAATTTTGAAAATAAAACATTAAGTTATTTTTTGAGAGAGAAAAAATACGAGAAGTTACCATACTTCTTTTTTGGGATCAAAAATTATATTATCTAATTTCGCCTTGAAACTCGCATGGTGTATTAAGGTGATGCTTTAGAGTTTGGTGGCCAAGTTTCCACTTGCTAACCACAATAGTTTCGAAAATATGACGATTTTTTGGAAAAAAGCTAAGAAACTAACTTTGAGTTATTCATTTCCAGAAAAGTAACTGTCTTTTTCATGAAATTCTTTGCTGGTTGTCACTAGAAAATCATTTCCTTTTGTTTGCAACCCACATTTTGAATATCAAACATTAGGCTATTTTTTGAAAAAAAAAATATGGTTGATACCCTTGTTGTTTGGGATCAAAAAGTATAGTAACTAATTTCGGGTTGAAACTCGCGTGGTCTGTTAAGGGGATGCATTAGAATTCTGTGGCCAAGTTTCCACTTGTTAACTACAACAGTTTCTGAAATATGACGATTTTTTGAAAAAAAAATCAAAATCCAATTTTGAGTGGTTTCCCGGATGGTTAACGTCTTTTTCATAAAATTCTTTACTGGGTGGCACGGAAAAAACATCTTCTTTTGCGGCCCAAATTTGCAGAATCAAAAATCTAACTATCGTTTTGCAAAAAATCGCAGAGTTAACATTTCTTGTTTTTTAGAAGCAAAAGTTAAGTGCACTGAAACTCGCATGATATATCAACTAGGATGAAGCAATTTGGTTCTGTGCTTAAGTTTCAATGTGCTAACTCCAATAGAAATATGGCGATTTTTAAAAAAATACATTCGTTATATACTTGTCTGTATTATAAAATTATTTCATTGCTGTAACGAGGAAGTCATTCCCTTTTGTTTGTAACCCTAATTTTGAATATGCAATATTGGGCAATTTTTTCGAAAAATCGCATTTGGAAAAGCCACCTGTAGAAATGGAAATTGAAAGAAATTACCACCACTCAACTGGCAACTTAAAAAGAATCTTTTATCGACGTAATTAATCCTGCGCCAAAACACTATTTTTCTATTTCATTTAAAAAATTCCCATGGCAAAAACCGACACGTAACTTCATAAAGTTCGTATGTCGCCTTCGTGATTCGATTAGTGAATGTTAATTTTGCACAAATTATCACTTGTTTTAATCGATGAGTCACATCAATTAAGCTGTTAGCTCATCGATACATTTGAATTGTTAAACTCTCGTTTAATCTGACAATAAAATGATTAATTGTCAATTCTGATCTCGATATTCGGGTTAATGTATCGTGCTGTGTATGTGTGTTATGGATACGTTACTTGAATTTATTTATCGTGATAAATACGTTTTCCTGGTTTGCCGTATCCCCTCGTCTCCTTGAGGCGCGCATAAACAATTTATTAATAATACCTCAAGTACGAAACATAACAAAGTTCCAAAAACTAAGACACAGTTGTCAAACGGAGTGAAAATAAAACGTGATTTACGATCCCGCCACTATCGAAATATCCCGGAAAAACGAATTTTCCTTCATCGACGTTTTTGGGCCCCGAAATTTTTTCGTTGTTCGCCACTTGAATTTTTTTCTTAAAGCGAGTAGATCTCCTACTTTTTTAGACTCAAATTGCGGAAGGTAACATTTTTTTCCCCGGCACGTCTGGAAGATATCCGGTCGGTGGTGAATCGGGGTGTTTTCTCTCGATCGAGACGTCCCATGCTTTACGGGGGGAAGTTCTCTCTCTTCCCCTGTCCCGCACCCGATCGCTCCTCTCTTCTCCCCCATCCACTAATCGGTAAAAGTGATCGGAATCGGGGTCGGGAATTCCCCCGGATCGGCCAGACGGAAGGAAAAAATGTATATAGGTATACCTCTCCGTCCTTCTCCCGTCTACGATCTTGGAATTCCTCCTCGAGAATTCGTTCTTTCTCTCGAGTTTAACCTACTTTTTCCGTGGGAAAAGCCGCGGAAAGAGTCTTGCTCGGCTCATTTTTCGTCATTTCGTCGCCGTACGGCCGCGATTTGTTTTCTTATACATGTTCTCGTTACGTCCTCCTTTAAATTTGTTTTTGTTGGAGTTGCTCGAAAATTCACTTAACGGATCATATCTATTCGCTGATGCGTTTATTTAATCTCCTTATTGAATCGCTCAATCGTTTTTTATTGCTCCTCTTTTGTTGCTCTTATCGCAAATAATAGTTTTGTTTCTTTACGAGAGCTTTGAACCCGACACGTAACGACCGAGGCCCTCGTGCGTGAAAAACGCAGGAATCAAAATTCCTCCGACCTCGAAACGCCCTACACAAAATTCTTCAAACGTTGAAAAACCTTGTGGGAAATTAAAATTTCTGGTTCTACTGGACTATAACTTCGAGCGTAATGAAATATAATTTATTGCATCGTTATTAAATGTTTATGAGAAATCGCTCAAACGTGTCAATTATACTTTTCAAAATTACAACGTTTTTATTAGAAAAACAATAAGTGACGCCATTGGCTTCCGACTAATGACGCTATTATGTGGTTTTTAATGAAACCTGCCATTGTTTTTCATTAATTTAAATTTACCTTAGAATTGTCTATGCGACCATTAAACATTTTGAACCGTTACAGGGGAAAAATTTCAAAAAATAAAAGTTCGATAGTTGACTAACCGTCTCTTTCGAAAAATTATCCAGGTATTAAAAAACAACTTCAGAAGTACATTTTCAGTATTTGAACAGCCCACTATTTGATAAAATTTAAATATGGACGTTAAAATTGTTTATTTTGCTTATTTTTTGAAAACTTTTCTTATGTAACATTCTCAGATTTCTCTTATAAATATTAAAATAAACTATATTTATGAAAAATAAAATGGCTTATGTTATGTTATGTTATATTGGTCTTGAAAAATTCTAAGGATTAAGATTTTTGAAAGACTAAATATTCCTAATTTTGACTGATTTGCTGGATCTTAGGAAAATTTTAAAGCGAAGATTTTTATGTAGAATAAAAAGAGTTTTGATTTGGTTCCAGAAAATTTTGGAAAATCAAACAATCACAAAGTATCTGGTGGCTTCCTTTTGGTCTAAAGACATTTTTCAAGAGTTTGAAGGGGAGATTTTTGAGTATTGTTCGGGATGTTGCTATTAATTGAAATCGTTGGGTCTTAAAATAGTCTTGAGCTGAGAAAATTCTCAGGTGATTTTTATGCACCAACGTTTTCGTTTCGAAATATCCCAAAGGAACTCAAAACACCATGGAATATTACATAACAGTTCTGAAAAATTTGTCAGAGGATGTTGAGAATTGCAAGTCCAACGAAATTTTAAAGGATCCTTGAAAAGGTGTGTTCTGAAATTTGCTGGATGCTAACAAAGTCTTGGGTTGAGGATGTCTTTGAAGACGTCAGAATATCAAAGTGGGTGCTTTAAAAAAAGGTATTCCGGTCATAAAGTCTTGATTGGTTTTATCTTCTGGGTTTTTCGGAAAAAAACTCTCCTGGAGACCTGAGGGGGAGTGTTCAGAGATTGTTAAGAATTAAAATACAATAATGAAAATGTTATTAGAGCCTTTGAAACATCGATCGAATGTTGCAATATAAATCTGCTCGTTCAACAGAAACTGGACCATTAACGTGAATTATGGGCCGAGAAAAAATGTTATGGGTTTCAATAACTACGAACCGATTTCTAAATAAGACTTCTCGATTGTATATTTTTGTTAAACTAATAACCAGAGTAAAATTGAAACGTTTCCATCATAAATCAAGTAAATGCTTATGCAGTAAGCCGGGTTATTTTCCGTTTCGTGTGACCACCTACAAACCACGGAGCTCGTAACTCATTCGTGTTATGCGATATCAATTTTTCGTTATTTTGAGTCGTAAAAAATTAAATAACAACAACGATTAAGGACACCTTGTTTATGCGAATCGTAGCAATATGTTTCATCTTGGCATGGGGTGCACGACAGGAGGCTCTCATGTATGAACGTGCCTTCTTTTTCCTTTTCGTATTGTTTATATCGCAAGAATGCTCATTTCGTTGGTATCCTTTAAAAAAACGCGACACATGTGGTGTCAATTATGAGGATCCGTATCCGTGAAAGATCCGTCCACGAATGCCTTACCGATTTTTGTGGATATATCGACGCGTCCCCGTCTACCAGTTCTATTTATTTCTTTTGTCTCATTTATAAATACTTTTAGGAATTCGGTTAGTAATGTTTGTGTTTCTTTGCAGGTACGTTCAGGCCAAGATCAAAGACCATGAGGGGGAAAGATCTACGGAAACAGGTATCATATGATAGAAAAATGCGTATATCTAGGTGATATCCCCCCAATCAAACTTTCCATACGCGCTAGTCCTACGGGATGAAAACGATCTTTCGTCGCGGGATCGTCTGTTGTTGTTTTTTTTTACGTAAATAAAACGTCTCTCCGTCTCGCTTCTCCTCTCTTACACACATGTTTTCGATATCTCAAATATCTCTCCCCCTTTTCGCTCAAACACATGTTTAAGAAGCTATTAAATTATTTTTCAGGATTTTTTACCCACGAAAATTTATTATGGATGACATTCATTAAGCTTGTTCATTAATATCGACTATCTTTATTGGAGGATCTATAGGACAGATGTCGTTTGATACGTTTTCTAAAAATAATATTTCTACGGGGGGAAGCGATTTTGTCGAACGCCCCACGGAGGAGGTACGTATTAAAAATACCGAGGAGCGAGGCGGAAATTTTAAATCTTTTCTGGTAACCTAATTGCTTTTGTCTCGTATTGTACTAATTACCTATTTGATTGACTAGAAGACAATGATTACTCGATGCTGGTGGTGGTGGGGATAGTCAATGACGCTTTGTTTTTCTATCCCAAGCAACGATCCTGCGCAAATATTTTTTTTTTGTCAAAATCTTAGGTGCTATTTTTAAATTTGTTATATTTGCCGATGACAAATATTTAAGGTGGAGTAATTGCGATTACAACTTTCGGTAATTACCCGATGAGTATGTTTATGGCGGCACAAATTTGTCAGGGGTTTAAATCGCTGCTTTCGAGCCAAAATATTCCAATTGTGCCAAACTATCACAAAAGTAGGTGCGCAGTTCTTTCATCGTTTGGGCTAAGCCACTTGAAAGCAGATCATCAAAATATGCCTAAAACCTGTTTACTGCGATACCTTTGAATCCTCCATTTCGCTTGTACGGCACCTCCATAAGTAAAATCAGTAAGTACCGTTTTACCAACACTAATAACGATCGTTACAAACTAATGATCAATTATTTACTTCTTAAGCACCATATTTTTCTTCGGTAAGACTACACGTGGTAATTTACGTTTGTTTGTTTACATACAATGATGATTCGTGCATTTACATATTTTCACATCGTCTCAATGGAAGGAGTGATGGAAATCATCAGAAACTTAACTGGAATTGATAATTTCTTTTGAAGTCGAGGGTAATTCTGATTTACATTGATTTCAACCTTTCCAAGTATTACATTACCAAAACTTGTAGCAATTTCTTGCTAAATACCCCAATTAGGTATATTTTTATGTTGAATCAATGTTGCTCCTGGTCGTATTTGACCCAAAAACGTGCTCCTCCTATGATCCAAACGCGTTTAAGAAAAATACGTTTGCACCATAATACGTTGTACTAAATACCATTCACCCCCTTTTTCAGAGATTATTGGGTTTTACAATGTTAAAACCATTTAGATCCATTTCAAGGCACTTTCGATAACATGCACTTCTGTAAATTCTTTTAGAAATATATCTGGAACTATCCAGGATTCCACTAGAGGCAGTTGTAGTTGTCGAAGGATCCAAGAAGGAACTTTCCAACCTTCGTTCTCGCCTTGTGAAATCTTCTGGGAGTAGAATTAAAATTGGGAGTTCTGAATAAATCTTCTATATTCATCTTTGAACCTATTCTGGCCTTCAAAGTTCGAAATTATAACAAGAAAACTTCTAGAACCATAATGGTGGTTCATTAGGAAACTCTAGATTTTCCTGTGGTCAATGAGAGTTCAACAGTTTGAATCTTGTCCTAGAAAACCTCTTGGATCTTTTTTTTTAGATTTTTCCAACGTTTAAATTGAAAACGAAGTTTTTTTGACCTCATAACCTTTCCAAAGCTTTTAAGAAAGCGCAAGTATTTTTTTCTGCATAAGGATTAGGTTAGGTTTAGTAACTGTTACATTTCACTTGCTTTTCCATCCCCTCAGTACTTGAAGCTCGTGGATTTTTGAACCTTTTAGAGCCACTTGAAGGTTTAAGCTATAACCGTGCAAAGTTTAAAGTTTCTACCTACTTGAGATGTACCTGAGAAAATAGATTATAGTGTTTTTTGAACCATCTTGGAATCTAAGCTGTGAGCGTGCCATTTTTAGAGTTTCTAGCTATTGGAGCGTTGTTTGTTAAATTTTATTCCCTTTTCTACCCTCTTAATAAAGGAAATTCGTAAATTTTAGAAGGTTGAACACTGTTGATTAAAATTCAGCATTATTTATGATTTGTCTTCAATAGTCGTAAGTCACGGTTTACTTTTTGTATCTCATAATCTACTAAGCCATATTCCAGTACCTAGATGGAATTTCGAAATTTTTTAAATTTCCATGGGTTACCTTGTATATTCCCAAACTATACGTACCCCCCGTACTTCAAATTCCTAGCTATTTTCGAAGTCGTGATTGTTTGAAGTTTTTGACACCCACCTACAGAGTGATCTTGTTCATGCAGCAGTCTCTCAGGGTTTTGTGGCTACTTTTTTAACCACAACATGCGCGGCGGGAGAAAAATTGCAGAAAAAAGCATGCGCCGATGATAAATGTTGCATTGAGTAATTACAAGTCAGGGAGAAAGCAAAAATTAGTGAAATTATTGTAGGGAAATTCTGAGTAGAAGTCAATGGGCTGCCAAGTTTAGGGTTTTTAGCTATTTAGACACTGTAGAAGACATTTCACTTCGAAGTTCCATTTCCTCGGGGAGGGAAATTTTGAATTTTCCTGAATTTTCTGGCTTACACGAATAAGTCAGTGGACTACCAAGTTTTGAGTTTCTAGCTATTCTAGTATGATGTTAACTTCAGAACTCTACGATTTCAGTGGCGTATTTAACAGACTCGCTCTCTTCTGCGTCCCTTTTCGGTTTCTTGGCGGAAGAACCTGATCTCCTCACGAAAAGGGTCCCCGTCAATTTTTCTTTCGCCTTATCGATCGTGTGCGATTTATCAGTCTCGTGGGGCGGCGGATCCGGGGAAGACCCGAGAGAAGACCCCTCGAGGAGAAGGCGGCAGCAGGAAACGTACCGAGCACGTCGCATTTCCAACCGCCTCCGATCCGCTCGATCGAATCCGCCGCCGCCGCAGAAGTTAACGAGGAAGAAGAAGAAGAAGAGAAAAATACAAAAGAACCGAGGAGGGAAAAACAAAAGGAGCGACCGCCGCCGGACAATTGCGCAGAACACGGGATATAAAACTATATATGTAATAAAATTGGAAATCGGAGGCGGCGGAGACGGCGGCGGCGTGGTGGTGGGGCGACGGGGGGGACGCGTCGGATCCGCGGGGGGACGGAGAGGGGAAGAGGGACGGCGAGAGAGAAAGAGAAAAAGAGTTGAAAGTATCGAGAGAAGGAGGAGGTTCCGATATCGGGTCCCACCTCCGCCTCCCCACCTCCGCGTTCACTTTTATTTATCGGGCGATATAGCGGATCGCGAGCCAGCCTCCGTATAATTTTATATACTATCGGTATATTTTTATACATTATCTACCGGTACATACGTACGTACGGCGGACGTATCCTTGCCTACTTTTTCTTCATTGATCCGCTTGCACCTTCTTTGTGCTTCGTGAACTCCTCGTCCGCCCTGTCCGAGGGATAAACGTAACGATATTTAATGATCACTACGATACCTGTTACGTACGAACCGCTGCAGCAGCATTCGATAAATTATCTTCATCGTTGTCTTCTGGGGCGCAAGCCCAGTTACATGAAAACACAAAAAACAATCAATATTTTGGCCAGTCCAATGCTGAATGAATTGGGAAATTGTTGTAAAGCATCTCCTAGTTGTTCTCCTAGACTTCCTCTTCGTGTTAAGCTACTCTTCCTTTTGCACAAGCACCTGATCTCTTCAATCGTTAAATCATTTCCACGTTTCCCACTATATTGGGTACCCAAATTTTTTATCCTTTTTTTCCTAGTTATTCCAGATCTCCCCTCACTTACACTTCTTGCTTCCTTCGTAATGTCCATTGTAGGTATACGTAATATGTCCAATGTATATCAATTGATTGTGACCGTATGTCCATACTAAGTTAGCTATTATTTCCTCTCTTTCTTGGTTCATTACCTGAGTTATTTCATCATTCTTAACTCTGTCCCAATTTGGATTTCATTCCTGCTGTTGCAGGAAACATACATCGTGCTTCTCTTAAAGTATCCATGATTTAATGAAGAGTGTAATGAGAGAAAATGGGATTCTAATTCCTGGAATTCAAGGGAAAACTCTTATTAAACCTTGAACTAAAATTAACTCAGAAGTAGGAACGAGTTAATCGAACAACCTGTGGGATAAATCAAAAGGCAAAATCATTCACACCAACCCAAAAATGCACAGTTATTCCTATTTATGCCAAGTACCTACAATAACAGATTTGCTTTCACTTCAATTGCACTCTCCAGTAGATATCAATTGTTGGAAGTATTACACTGAAGTTGGTAGGGCTGGAGCATAACCTGGACCATGTTTAAATGCTAAGATGCTATCAAGAAGTGGAATGCAGATCTCGTTAAAATTACAAAAGGAAAATTTTCCATTGGGTTCTTTAAGATTGATCTGATTCCTATATTCATCCGAAGGGATCCAATAAGTTCGAAACGAGGATCCGAAGTAAAGCAAAATTAGGAAAGTGATGTGGCTTCAATCCATGAAAACCGTTGGTGAAGGGAGTTGAGCAAGTTTCTCCTTTTGCAATTTTGAAAACTTATGTTCCAATTTGTTAATACCAGCTATGCACATCCAATGAATGTAAAATAGGAAACTTTAGAGGAAATAGTTGTAATTAAAGGGCTGATAAATTGTATTTAAATGCAAAATATCATGTTGTGACAATTCCCGAAAAATGCATATTTTAATAGCCTCTGCATAATGTTGCATATTTCGTTGAATCTATTGAGGCTTAAAATAACAGGTTTTTTTTGCAATGTGAACCCATTTTTAGAACAGGAAAATTTCCTTATTATATTACAATTGATTCATTTGATGGTTCCTACTTTACATTGGTTGGATGTGCATAGCTGATATTAACAAAGTGGAACATGATTTTTCCTAACTACAAAAGAAAAAAACTTGTCAACTTCCTTCACCAACAGTTTTAATGGATTGAAACCACATCACTTTCTTAATTTTGCTTTACTTAGCATCCTCGTTTGTATCTTATTAGATCCCCTCAGGTGAACATAGGATCCGGTCAATTTTGAAGGACCCCATGGAAAGTTTTCCTCTTGTAATTTAAACGAGATCTGCATTTTTACTTGTCCATAGCATTTTAGCATTTAAACATGGTCCAGGTTGTCCAACCCTTGGCCCAGCCCAGGGGGTCCAGCCCTACGATCTTCAGTGCAGTACCTCCAACAATTGATATCTACTGGAGAGTGCACTTGAAGTAAAGGAAAATCTGTTACTGTGGGTAATTGTGCATTTTTGGGTTGGTATGCATTACCCTGCCTTTTGATACTAAATGTGGCTATCAGGATGCAGCGATAGTAGCAGTAACGTGATAAGAAACAATGCAGTTACAAGGTTCGAACTGTTCATTGCTGTTAAGTACATCACGATTTTAAAAAGATTCATCTGTAATTCTCCCACGGGAAAAACGGAACCATAAAAGTTTACCTACTTTCCAGATCGGCTCGTCCCCACCTCTGATTTAATTTTAGTTCAAGGTTTAATAAAATAAGATCCTTCGCTCGAATTCCTGGAATTAGAATCTCTTGACCAGCATTATTTTTCCCTTGCCTTACTTACGGTACCTATCCTTTTATTTTCCCATAGTTTTGCGGTTTTTGCATTTTCGAGATGTCACGATTTCATTGCCACGGTCCGTCTCTCGTTTCTCGCGTCAGGTTTCCCAATAGTCGCGGTCTAACATTGTATTTACCTTGTTTACACTTTATGATAATCGTTGTGTATGTGTATATAATCGATATTTTCGGTATGTTAGTTCAGGAAAAGTTTGAGTTTGTCTTAGGAATTTCAGGTGATCGCGCCCAATGAAATACGAAGGGGTAGAAGCGACGTTCGGCGGCTTCTCGTACGTTTCCGGCCGCTTCTTCCGCTATATCAAAGCCCGATCGAGTTAATAAACCGGATTACGAATTAGAAATAAAAAAAAGTTCCCGAACTCATTACCGGAAAGTTTTAATTCGCATCCGAGAGAGTTGATTACAAAACGAAACCCGATTTCTTTTCGGTTCAATTTCGCGGTTTTTAAAAGTAATCTGCTTTTAATTCGAACGATGGCGAAGTTCTGAAGGGAGAGAGAGGGATCCGCTGTCGATTTTCCACTACGGCTCTGTTTAATTACTATAACTTTTAGGGAAAGCCAATCCTCGTTTCGAGAAAAACCTATAACTTAATTAGATATCTTCCAATTAACTAAGTGCCTCTTTGAGTACGCCCGTCTCTTTCTCTATAATATTGATGAATTACCGAAGGAGGTGACACGTAAAGTGTGTAACGTTATCCCGTATCGGCTAATATTAACTCTTTACCCCGTGCCCTCGACTTAATGCGACCTGTCATACCTTAGGCGGATACTATCATTATTTTTTGATTCATGAATCATATGGTATTTACAATTAGACCGATCAATGATTGGAATTTGCTACACGCTACACATGCTACACACTTGAGCTTCCCTAATTAGACAATCCAATACTTTGGGTTTTATTTTATGAATTCTGGGGTTCTGGGATTGAGACGTTTCAATACTCAAAGATTCCCCAAGTTAAACGTTGGAGAATACTACCAACGTTTCGTCCTATGTTGAAGACATCATCAGACCACTAATAATAATATGTAATACGCTATCACATGTAAAATCAGTTTCCTGCTACCCGCTACGTTTTCAGTGAATCCTTTAAACTCCTTTTGAGAGTTTCGAACCGTCACCGTTTTTCTCCGCTTTGTTTATAACAAATAAAACACTCTGTGAGCGCAGTGAACGTTCCCTACCCCCTTAATTAATTAACGAAATAACGTTACTATACGTGCATACGTTTAAATAATCCCCTGACACAGTTCATCATTCAATAACAGGTCGTCATTTCCTCAACGAAAACTGTCTTTGTAATTATTCATTTAAACCTCGTTTGATGACGGCAGTAATTTGTATTCTTATAAATTAAGCTTAATACTATTAATAATAATAATGCATTTATCATCCAATCAGCCGTACCGAACGGGATAAAGGGGCCATTTTGGCGTTATCTCCTCTTCCAAAGATATTTTCGCGCTAACGATAAAAATTATAACAGTGTTATTGTGTTGAGTTTGATTAATCGTGCATCGTTTAGTACGTAACACTAGTCACGATTTAATACAGTGAGACACACTGTTGATCGGGAATTTGCGATTTAATCATCGTTAATTACGTAGGAATTTTTAAAAATAATGCTCGTGGTTATTAAGAATGGTTCTAAACCTGACGCTTCTTCCCTGTCATTTGTCATTTGAACTCGTACAAGAACAATACAAGGGGGCCTAATACTTCTGGCCGAGGCTCTATGTTGTATTTGGTCATCAAACACATTTTCCTGTGCTTATTGATAAATTTAAAGCACTCACATACACTGTAATGGTCTTCGTGAAGACGACATGTCAGCATGGTTATACTACATTCCATGACGTGTCCATACTGCCCTCAACCCCAGGAAAATCAGTTTGTCACTATTAAATTTTTGGTCTTTTTGGAAACATGTCAGCATGGTTATACTAGATTCCATGACATGTCCATACAGCCCTCAACTCCAGGAAAGTCAGTTTGTCACTATTAAATTTTTGGTCCTTTTGGAAACGTGTCAGCATGGTTATACTAGATTCCATGACATGCCCATACAGCCCTCAACCCCAGAAAAGTCATTTTGTCACTATTAAATTTTGATATGGACTTTACTAGTAAGGGTAATGGAAGCATTGGCGTTTTAAATTTGAACAATCCTTTGGTATTAACATGGCTCAAAACATGCCATGGTCCATAGTGATTTTCCCCAATTCAAATTGCTTTACTTGTTTCCAAAAATATTGTTAGAATTTATTTTTAGATCTCCCAAAAAAATCCTGAAAGTTATTTTTGGAAACAACATGTCAACAGTGTTGCACTTGAATCCATGACTCGTTAAACGCATGTACTGTACAAATAAAAATCGAATTCGATTTTTCCTGATAGACACTAATGAACGCATTATGGCGTCCCCGTGTGTTTTGAGTAAGAATTAACCATTAAACTTACGACTTTCTGTGTACTACCACGCCTAAACAACTGATTCATATATAATTTCATTCATCTACACCTACACTGTCTGAAGCATCAACCCTCGTCCGATCTTCCGTCTCTTTCCCACAGATCGACGAGCCTCGGGGAAGATAAAGAACGTAGAGCCGTATAAATCTTTTGAACTTATTAATACCAGACTACAATAGGTGTCTTTTGTGGAGTCTGTTCTCTGTGTGTGTTTTTTTTTAAATGTAGGCTGAAAATACGCTTTGTATGCTTAAGATTCATATTCATATAATGGGGCTTTAGAGCGTGCGTGTGTGTGTGAGTGGTGAGCGTCTGTTTATTTTTTGTTAGTGCGTGAAATATGGAAAAGGCTGTCGCCAAATTTTCGTAACTACTACCGCGATAAAGTCAAACTTTGCCGAAATTGTGATACGGGGAAATAACTGGAAAACGCTTTCCACCTTTCGTCATATTTAAATTCTCCTCACAACCAAGCTAAGTGAAGATAACGACGAAGCTATATAGCAGTTTCATGTACTGAAAGAACTGCCCGACCCTGACCTGACCAATGAGTCCTGTTAGAAAGTGTCTGGTTGTTTCATCCCTGAAAGGCGTTTTATATTTGCCGATTTTGGGTTTTTCGAAATTTTCTCAAACTCTGCTAGAACTGTTTCTGAACTTTTACTTCAGAAGATGCATAATAAAGTTTTCGACTAAATCTTCTCGAGAGGGAAACTGATACTAATAGATTTTCCAAAATTTTCTCCAAGTAGAACTTTTTTGAGCTTGAAATATTTATTTTACTTTAGAAGACATGTAAGAAAAATGGTCCCACTTTTGGCTACATCTTCTTGAAGAAATTATCAGGTACGCCGGTCTTATTTCGGTTTTTCCAAAATAATTTCAAAATTTCTGTAAGAATTTTTACTAAATTTTAACCGTTTAATCCTTAAAAGATATCAGAAGTTTTAATAACGTTTCCTGATGACTCTCATCTGAAAAGCCTTTTATAACTGTCGATTTTTTGTTTTTCGAAACTTTCTCAAACATTTCATATTTGCCCATTTTGGGTTTTTCGAAATTTTCTCAAAATTTGCTAGAATTGTTTTTGGACTTTTACCTCAGAAGATGCATAATAAAATTTTTGGTTAAATCTTCTCGGAAGGGAAACTTATACTAATCAATTTCTCATAATTTTCTCGAAGACCTGTAAAAAAATAATCAAATTTTTGCTACATCTTCTCGAAGAAATTATCGATTGCACCGGTGTTATTTCGATTTTTCCACAACAATTTCAAAATTTCTGTAAGAATTTTTACCAAATTTGACCGTTTACTCCACTCCCAAAAATATATCAGAAAGTTTAATAACGTTTCCTGATGAATCTCCTCTGAGAAGCCTTTTATAACTGGATTTTTGGATTTTCGAAATATTCTCAAAATCTGCTGGAATAATTGTTTCCAAACTTTGAATTTATATTTTACATTAAAAGACGTGTATATTTGCTTGAATTGTATTACATGAGCCATACCAAATGAAATTTCATCGAAGTTTCTTGTTAATGGAGTCGAAATGGACCACGAGCAACATTGTAACGCTTGCAGTTAGCAGATATAATTTTTGCCTCATTTGACGTAAAATTGTTTAAGTGGTTCCCTATGAAAATAAGGGTGACAACCACTGCACCGATTCAATTTCGTACTAAAAATCCTCTCGTACAATGAGTTTCCATTGGGACTAAAATGGTGGCAGAACTAAAAGTGTCATCGTGATGTTGCTTGAACCAATGGAATGCATTAATTAGCTCTCGTGATTAGTTTCATACACGAAAAGGAAACGTTCTATTGATAATTGGGGATTACCAGCATCACCTCCTTGAGAGAAACAATCGCCGCGAAAAGTAAATTCCCGAACTTTCCCCGATTGCTGCCACATGATCTCCACGCTGTAAACGGTTGGTATCATGACGACTTCCTCGTTTTCGGTTAGTCGACGAAATAATAATTATCGATAAGTTTGAGTCATTTAAAAGCCGCATGAGAACATGTCGGGACGACATATGTTCTGAGAGCGTATCGGTCTTTCAGTCATCAATATATTCAAGTATTTTTTGCGATGGAACATCTGGAAATCCAGTCTATAAGTGAGTGTGTATACCACACAGGAAATTGTATTTAAATCATTCGAAAGAGAGAGCGGCGCAGGGACGTTACATATTGTACGCGTATAGACGGGATAGTCTCTTATTTTTTCTTATCGATGGGACGAGTACTTCATGAAACGGGAATACTGACGAGGGGTCATCGTTTCGATGGTAATAATCGAGGTGAACGTATCGCGGTGTCCGTTTCTTTTATTTCTCCAGATCTGGTTTGGAGTTTTGTTCGATGCTAATGCTGGTCTCGTTATTTTAATACCCGCACTTATGATGCTATTATCGCTGTAAATTAAATTTTCGATAACTACTGGAATATTTACTACGAAAGTCGGTACGAATTTCGACTTCACATGTATTTTGCAGATATCTAAAAAAATAATTAAGGACTATTTTTCGCTTCAAGGCGAAGTAAAATTAATGAAGTGCCCTTGAAACTCATAGGCGCGCGAGTAATCATTCATACGAGGAGGTTACCGATTACCGAGAACTCGGGTGACGGTGTAAGGGCAGGACGTTACGCATTATTCCCACATTTTAGTCGAAAACGCGAAACGCCACTGACATTTCGATATCCGATCGCTTAAACTCCGGATTTCTTTTTCTAATTCTTCGGACCTTTTGTCCTGACACCGCCATACCGGGTGTCCGCTATGTAATTATTGAAAATCACGTGAAAATCAGAACGAAATTTTTTCCTCCGGTACATGAAACATATCCTGTTTTCCATTTTCATTATCACTCAAGTGGTGAACTGAAGCCGTGGTGGAGATCGCCCCTCTAAGGGCTCCAGGGTCGTCCCGAAGACTGCAGGCCGGGTCGCTCAGGGGTCGTATCTCCAGGCACTGCGATGGTAAGAAGGCGTAAAAGTTTTAACCGAAAATCGCACCACCTTCTCGACTTATCGACAGAGGGCGTGGGTTCAAAAAATAACCAAAAACAAAACATCACGTCCTAGAACAATAAACCAATCTCATTATACATCAATACGTCTGCGTCCGTGTGCATACACATTATTTATCGCGACCAACGGATTTCCGTTTTATTTATTTGCATGTTAATTAAAACGGATGAAAAAGGAGGAATAAATAATAATATTATACCGGGTCGAAAAAGTATTAAATGTCACATCGACAAAGGGCACACAAAGCGAACACTCCCACGCGTTCGAAAAAAAGAAAACGGTCCTAATTCAGAAGTCGCCCATTCAAATGGCTCTTTAATAGGATTCGAGACGTGACATCACGCTTGACGTGTAAAAAACCGCGCGAATTTTCAAAAGAAATCACCCAACAATGCCCTCCGAAAACGTCGTATTGGTAATTACGCCGGGCCACAATAAAGCTGGCGCATAGAAATCGAATGTGGTACATTTTTAATCATGAGAAATACTCGGTACAATAAACGTTAGGCGCTGGCGGTTGAAATAATACCGCGCGCGCGCCGCTTTTCTATTTCACCATAAACTCCGTACAAAAATCACCCCGCCGGTCCCCAGGATTTATCCCTTGACAGTTGGCCGATAAATTCTTATCACAATTCGAAAGATATAGACACCCGAAGGATATTATTATTGTTTTGTCTTTTGATATGAAACGAGGGTGATTTCACCCTTGTGCGTCTGTATGTGCGCGCGGTATTTATATACATGTCATATCGGGTGATCTATATCTCCAGTTATTTTGCATATTGACCAAGCGAAAGGGGGTGCTGCATATCGATCGATGTTGCGAAATGCCGGTAATATATAAAAAGAGAGGACGAGATGAGAAGGGAGAAATCGATCAGGTCTTGAAAGTCGTAAATGGTAAATGAATATTAATACAAACAGTTGTCCAAACTATCATTAAAATAGCAGAATTTGTAGATTCTTGCTTTTGCATTGTTCTACAAATTGTAGAAATTATTGTTTTTTAGTAAGATCATTAAAACCCATGCTTTTTGCGACTTTCCAGTGATTAAAAACTATTTCCCAGATTTTCGAAAGGTTTCTTTACTATTATTTCCAATTAGGGCTATGTACGTTGTATTTCTTCCCAAAATCTACTTAAGTGTAATGCATTAGGTTACCAAAAGTCTCCTTTTTTTTATTTTTTATTACTCCACCCCTTTAAGAGGAGGAATGGATAAGTCGACTTAAAATTTGAGCCACATCCGATGAACGGAACTTCAGGAGGAGCACTTAGACGGCATTTTTATTTTCAATTAGTTGCTAACAGTACTTATAGGTTTGGGCAGATTTCCAAAACCCTCCTTCAACCCTCAGCACAGTTATCACCTCTCTAAATTTCAGAAAAATCATGAAAATTTTTTTTTTTTTATTAAAGTGTAATAAAAATTTATTTGACATTTTTAATATACTTTATTGTCCTGCCTGTGTTGCCCCTTTTATATGCATATGCTGTATGATCCCATCTTCTGGAGTTGTCGGACGCCCTTCAGGCTCCGCAGCCCTTAAAGCCTAAGGGGTGGTTTTGGGAATCTGATAGAGTAGGAATTGCAACCAAATTGCGCAGCCAGGCTTTACTTACCATTATAGTTCAGTTTATAGAGTTTCTTTTTTATTTTATTTAAAATTTAACAGCAGGCGGAACAAAAAACTTGAGAATAAAAATTTAAAAAAATTGGTCGTTTTTCAGATTTTCCGCCATAGCGTGAAAATTATTGACGGGAATGCAATAGGTTGTACAGACTATTTGTGGAGAATTAAGAGACCTTCAAAATGAGCGTTTCCATTAGGCGATCGGAGCATAATCTAACATTTCACATAAAATTAGCGCTTCAGCTTTAAACTGGGCGAAGCTATGAATTTTTGAAAAAAAGGTTCATTTTAACGGTTTTTCCAAGTTTTCTAGGTGAAAAATGCTCCGATCACCTTTTAGAAACGCTCATCTTGAAGGTCTTTCAATTCTCTACAAATCGTCTCTGTCAACGTATTGCATTTTCGTTAATAATATTTACGTTATGGTGGAACAACGGAAAAATGGCATTTATTTAATTTTGCATTATTTAAAAAGAACGCAAAGGCTCAGATTTGTCTTGATTTTAGATTTTTATCATCTTTGATCCATTTTTAACAAAGTTTTTTTGTGCATCTGCTATTGAATTTAGCTTTTTTAGCGAAAAAAAGCCAAAACAACTATTTTTTTGCTCTATAACTGGGCCATTACACTACCATAAATCCACAGACTTAAATGAAATGAGTTTGAATCGAAATATTATAATATAACCTTCCTACATTTCAAACCTTCAGTTAATTCAGTTGAAATTGGGATTTCTTGATACTTTGGAGTTGTACACCAGCAAATTCTGACCTGTTCAAAAAGGGCCAGAAAGTCCCCTCACGAGTTTAATAGGGAACGTATGGTTTTTTCAAAAATACACCACAATCCACATAGAAGGTAGCGTTAGATTAAACTTCAAAGATCCATCTAGTTACCTCCAACGACGAGGAGTCCAGATTTAAAGATATTAAAATGTAACGTTCATACATTGTAAACTCTCTTAGTAGTTAGTCGCTCGTGTGGTCGTTTATGATTCGAATGCGCATTCTAATTCCTCATTACTTTGTAGATATTTTTCACGTAGGCGGATACGAAGCAGTTCGATTCCCATGCACTTATTGAAATCTAAAACCATAAATCTCCTTATCGAAAAAGAGAAAAAAATCCGCTTAATTAGTAGGTTCTCATAGGTTCAGCTTACGTGCAAGCAAGATAAAAAATTCCGAGTAATTTCGATTTTGCGTAGCGAATCAAAATCGTTATCTGAGATTACTGTTTTTATCGTCGTAACGTCGTTATAGACGAATACGATGTTCGTTTAGCTATTCAGGCATAAAATACCTGCTGGAGGGCGGTAACAGGACTCCTTCGAGAGGTACTCCCATGGTAAATGTTTACGAGTACTTCGATAACCTGTCGAGCTCTCAATGCGATCTTTGAGGATTTCGAAAATTTCCTGTCCGCCATGTGGCCCGGAGAAGGGTGGAATTTTACTAATACGTAACCGATACAGAAAAAGTTTGTCGTGTTGAAGTGATCGGAGCCATGTGGTTTGTATTAATAAATGATATGTTTATTGCTTCTCGTTCCGATGCGTGGGGGAACGTCTCGTTCATTTATAGATTCTTTCTGGTGATTGTCGGGTAAAAATCGTTCCTAAAAATATAAAAGTTTTGTCCTTAATTTCTCATTACCTGCGCAAGTGTGTTTTACAGTTTTTATCACTGCGGTATTAGTTGTGCTTTAAGCTACATGATACACGCCAATTAAGTAACGTTTATTGCTTAAATACATTAATCGCCCAATATGCAAAACGAACAAATACATATATTCATACTTCAGATAGACAGACGACAATAAAATTTATTTGAAAGTTTTATGATCACTTCCAAGGGTAAACCCATAAAACAAAGTAGACGCAATAAAACACACTATATGGAACATAGGAAAACGTAAATTACACTTTCGAAAATTTTATTTGTGTCCGTGTATTACAAAAAAAGCGAGAACGCGAATCTGGGTCATTAAATCCATCTTAAGGAAACTTTTTTTCGCATTCTTTAATCGAGGCAAGATCGTTGTTGCAAAATTTGCCAACAAAATTCGTATTTGGTAACGTGAGATTAATTATATGCAAGCATTACTTGTATGGAAATAGGATCTAACGTAGTAATTAATAGAAAATAAATTAATCAGCTGGTGCTTTCTGACGCTCGAAAGTTATCGTTACCGGTTTCGATAACGATAAACGGTAGGCTTCGCCTGTATTTTTTCGATGCTCATCGCTGCAATTTTCCGGGCGTATTGAACATATTTTCGCGGTGAAAATCGACTTTGACACTGGTCGAAGCGCGCGGAAAATGCCATATTTAAACAGCGCGGCCGCCGGATATCCGTGACATGTGACGTTTGAAACGCAATTGACGAACACCTGTTCGTGAAAACGAGACGCGGGAAATCGATCGATTTCCATTGTGTCGATAGAAAAGCGATCGTAAAACGTCGTCGGCACTTTTCAAACCCGATTCCCGCGTATAAACAACGAACGTTTTTACGAGCGATTCGTGAAATATTTGTAAATAGACGCGATGGGCCCCCGACTCAATTTAGATGGGTAGAATAATCATCCGCGAGGTTTATGGGAAGCACGGAGGAACATTTGGTCGAATCGTTGTTTCTTACGTGGGAAATCGGAGCGATCTGGTTAATCGCTCGGGTGTATTTAACGGAAACGCGAAGGGAGAAAGAAGGAGGTCGCCGCAAAAAGAAAATTTCCGACAGGGAAACTGAAGCGATTCTATGCAGCTGATGGCCCCAGCGAGTTAAAAAACGAGAACAAAACGTTTATTTCCACTGGACCGATTCGCAATTGCTGCTGGAACAAACCCATAGGAAATTTTGTTGATCTGTGGTCAGCTTCGTCTTGCCCCGGAAAATTCCGCGGAAAATTACCCCTCGTACTTACCTTTCTGCCCCTACTGTTCGATAAATACACCCCTGTACTTCGCCAAATGTACAAAAATGTAGTCTGAGAACTAAACTCTCAATACTTACATCACTATTTTTTGCGAGATCTAATTTCAGCAAAAATATTTTATATGCACTGAATACAATTATTTCCTATATTCCTTTAATTCTGGAAGAGTCTATAACCTGGAACGCTCCAAAACGTTCTCGAATTATCCTGGAATCCAAGGAGGAAATCCCATCGATGGTTCAGAACCGGCTGGAGCATTATGGAAGAACGTTCCAGAACCCAAGCCACGGCTAAACTGTCTGGAACATCTTGATTCAATATATAACATTCTGGAATATTCGGGGGAATTCTTGATGGGACTTTCTCGAAATTTCTGGAAGTACATTCATTATTCAGCATTTTCCAGAACATTGTTAAATGCCGCCAAACGTTCCTTATGCATTATAGTTGGAACAATATCGAAACATTATAGTTGCAACATTTTAGAATCCAGAATCGATTGTAAGATCCTACAACATTTTTGAACTTTTCGAGGCCGAAATTTCTTTAAACTCCAGAAGATTTCCCACATTTTTCTTAAAAATTTCTTAAGAACGCCCCTTAAACTTTTCGCAGGAGGAAGTCCTCTCCAGTCTGGAACCGTCTGGAACAACGTGGAAGATTCTCTTACATTCTGAAACTGGAGGTTCTTCGATGCTCCAGAAACTCTTAGATCATCCTAGAACTTTCTCTAATATCCTGGAACATTATGGAATATTTTGAAAAATGTTTCTAAAAATGCCGTAACACCCTGAAAGAAACTTTACTGGACAACTGGGCAGAACATATTAATTTTTTAATATCTAAAGTATAGCTTTTTACATTAGTAATATTTTACTAACTTCAGCAAGATATACAGGGATGGTTGCTCTCATGTGATGTTTCCCCGAAATATCCACTGTTTCTCGAAAACTGCTTGAGCAACAAAATTAATTTTGACGTCACGTATTAGCAACAAGCAAGCAACAAAATATGGCTTTGAATCGTATCAATATCTCATTGCATCCGGGAGATACAGGGGTGGCTCTTCTAACACTATATTACCTTGGAATATCCACTATTTTTCGTAAACGGCTTGAGGAACAAAATTAATTTTGGCACCACGTATTAGCAACAAACATACAAAAAAATATGAAGCTTGAATCATTTGAATATCTCATTGCATCCAGGTGATACAGATGTGACTGATCTAGCGTGACATTTTCCTGGACTATCCATTATTTTTCGAAAACGGCTGGAGCAACAAGATTAATTCTGACTTCGCGTATTAGCAAAAAAAAGAGCAACAAAATATGCCACTAGAACCATATCGATATCTCGTTGCATCCAGGAGATACAGGGATGGTTAATCTCGTGTGACGTTTCTGTGGCATATCCACTATTTCCCGGAAATGGCTTGCGCAACAAAATTAATTTTGACATCACATGTTAGCACCAAGCAAGCAACAAAATAAGGCGCTCGACTCGTATACATATTTCTTTGTGTTCGGGTGATACAGGGTGGATATTTAAAATTATATCGCAGTTAAAAAATAGCGACCATAAGCGTGGACTAGAGTTTTTTTTGCTTAAATTTGAGCATTCCCTTACCTTCGCTGAATGTAATATATATACTATTGTGGAAAATTCTGGTCCAATTGTTTTCCAATTGTTCAAAAAAACGTGGAAAATCTCTAGAAACCCGGTAAAACATCCAGGAATCTCATCGTTTAATCCCGAGATAAGTAGTCACTAAAAATTCTAATTTTGTCGTTGGGTTCATTTGTGCTCTACCATATTCCTGAAGGATTTGAAAACTTTGGCCTTCTGGACAACGCAGAACCCTCTTGATGCCGCAAAACTCCACAGTAGTCACAAAGGAAGCAATAATCCACCCCAGACATGCCCTAAAGGAAAAATTATACATCAACTATATCAGTTAAGAAATGTACAAGGGCACTGGTGTTCATAGTTTTGCTCTAATTCGAATTGATCCGAAGTTTAATGGGCGAATGCCTTTGGGTGTGTACCCTGGTGGAGATTTTGGGACGTCTCCAAGTTTCCAAAAATCCCCGAGGAACAGTAGCAAATGCTCCGACCGTTTCCATTATTTCGCCCGGAATTCCTAAACGTAGCGAGTTATCGTCATTTTTTCTTCTACCCGTCGTTACCCTGCGAGCTAACCGGATTATTGTATATGGCAAATGTCCATTAAAACAATTGAATTCGAGATAATGCAGTTAATAGTTAAAACCCTATCGAAAATTGGATATTCGGGACAAAACTCTAAGTTTTAGTTTAGCGATTCATTCTATTACGTCGGCTTCTCTTTAAAGCTCTAACGAAATTATTACGGAGCGAAATGTCGTGTTGCTTTTCTCTTTCTCCTTCTCTCTATCTTCCTCTAATGGGAGAAGGAAGGAGAGAGTGAGAGAGGACGAGAGGAGAGGCACAAAAGGCAAAAGTAACGCGCGCACACACACACACACACATACATACAAACGGCATCCGGGAGAGAGTAACTCTATCTGTTAATTTCATTAATCCCTACGTCGGAGAAATGTCGTCCGTTTCTCACTCTCTCCTCTTTGATTTGCATCGCATCCTCTCTTTATTGCCTCGGTCCGGACAGTTTGGAATATTTTAACACTAAAATAATTAGATTAGCTTCGTTTCATAAAAAAAATTGATATTTTTGAATTTTAATTTTGAACTTCCCGCCTTAGAGGGACGATTAGCTACTTTCCACTAGGTGGCGCCAGCTTTCAATATGAAATTTGAAATTTCACATGAGCTTATGTATTTTTGTTTTAGTTACAACTGATTTCTCTTTCTACTTAAATTAACTTTCAAAATGGTTGATTTCTTCAAATACAACCATTATAGTGTAGCACAAAACATAACCTCACTCAAAAGGCTTCGCTCATATATTTGACATAAATTACCTTAGCAACCAAAAAATAAGTAAGTTGCAAAATTCACAACTTGGGAGCCAAAAATCTTCACCAAACACTGTAATTGCATTGAGAGGTAAGGTGTATCATTATACCAGATTTTATTCTACACTGAAAAAAATCCTACTTCCGAATTTGCGCCCTCTGAGAACGTCATTTAAGACCAAAACTGTCTGACTTTGACAACATGCTTAAAGCTTTCATCCCAGGCTCGTCACAGTCATGGACTACCATAATTAATTCAATTTTTTAAGTATACGCGAATTGCTATGGTTGTTATGATTGATATGTATCACATGCTGAGATTATCTTAGATTATCTTATTATATCGAATAGGAACGAAGTTTATATCAATTCAGGTGCAGGTATCCTCAACAATTGTAATGAAGATATGCTGACAGAATAAACTGCAATGAAATTGTTAAATAACGTGCGCGTACTGAGTACGAAATATATTTGATACATTCATCGAAAGTTAGGATGAGTTAAACTCGATGACAAAACGTTTTAGGTAGCGTCAATTAGTTCTCTGTACAATTTGCTAACGAAATGGTACTCTTGTTCAAATTTGATAGAAGTAACGGTTTAGGAGATAATTTGAACGTACCTCGCGCTCTCATCACTAAGCGCCTTCGCCAAAACCTAGAGTCCGCTTAGCTACTTTTGTGACGTGGTGGCGTAGAGCCTTTAAGGAGAGGAAAAAGTCTTGTGTTCGAAAAAGACTTTCTAGCTGATTTTAATAGAAATCCTTCTAACAGCATTCTGGAACCTTGGAATGGTTTAAAGTTTGCCATTTTGAACGTTATATAAAACGAGCAATGCGAAGGTGGTGGAGTTCTGAACACATCTGCAGTGTTTTATGGTGATTTTGAGGCGTTTACACAAATCTCTTGCAATTTTAGCTTAAAATGAAGACGCTTCAAAGAAATGGCGAATTCGCTTGTTGCTGAGAGGGAGCTAAAGAACTGAAATTATCTTAGAAACCGTTAATTCCATCAAATTCAAACAAAATTTCGTAGATTTTAGAGAAAAATTGAACTTTTGTTCATTGAAAAAATTTCAAAAGTAACTTTTCAAAATTTGTGGAACATAAAGCGTTTTTCGATCATTTCTATGGATTAATTATAAATAAAAAAACATAAGTACCGTTAAATTTGAAAGCTCACAATACCCACGTTGCCACGCCATATTGAGCTTAGAACTTTTTCCACTCCACAGCGTCATTTTACATGGCTGAGGAAATATTTCCATAGAGAAACGAACGAATGGCGTTATTTCCATATTTTTTTTTAAAAAATTTTGCATTTTTGTGCCTAAACTAATGATCAAATCTTTATCACACAAGGAGCATTATTTGTAGAGCAAGGAATTCCGGACACAAATTTACTGGACCATGTTGTATGCTTGGCGAATTCAAGAGCCAGCTTTTTAAGCTTCAATTGCCCTTCGAGACTTCAATTTTTTTAGTCCTTTAAAAAAGTATTTTAGATCAAAATTCGCACGATTTACACCAATAAACTCCGATATTACCACAACCCTTATTGGCATCGTGTGTGAAGTGAACGTATTGTAAATTAGTTTTCTCGTCGTTATTAACAATTTCCTGAATACGGGGTGCAAACGTATTCAAGTGTGGGAAATCGAGTGGTGTACTCGAAAAAAAATCTCTTCGATCCTCGTATGATATCAAAAATAATTAACGTTCTTTGATTCAATTCCGATAATTAGATATATGCGGTGGCGTCCTCTACCTAATGACGATTCCTTTTGCCAATCGTAGCGTACAAGATGGATGGGAGAGGAGAGATGGGAAAAAAGCGGAAAGGGTTGGAAAATCAAAAGACTTTAATAAATATCCCGAACGCCGTAGGTACATACTACGTAATTGGAAGGAATTTATATTGAAATATTCTGCCGTATTACTCCATTAATTGCAACTTCAGATACTAGTTTATTATTAGATTTCGAGCTTGGGCCTTTCTCTCTCTCTCTCTCTCTCTATCTCTCTGTGTGTCTCTCGCTCACTCTCGACGTTAATTTAATAAAATTAGCGATAATTCCGAATCCCAGAATCGGATGTGAAATTTTCTTCTTCCGATATCGTTCGTTGCCTTGAAATTTTCGTTTTATCTCATTTTCTCCCCCCTTTCCGAATCTTCTACGAAACGACGACCGCGCAACCCTTGAATAGATTGTTCACACCGCTCCCCCCCACCGCCTACCACCCCCTCCGCCCCCGGATAGGTGATGTACAGACTGTCTAAAAACGTCATTCGCAACAAACTTTGATTAATTATTAGGAAAAGGCTGAAACGTCCCCAATACGAGATAATTAGTGATGCGAATTAAAACAAGTACGGGATTGATCGAGCGCCGCTTTATCCTCCTCGTATTTGTAATATCGCGAAGTTGATCGGCGGAGCGAAAATATCTCCCCCCCTCCCGCACCATTAAAGGCTTGATGAAATATTTATTGACATTTGATAATTATTAATCGATAATCGTCTTACGCCCTTATAGCACTGAAATCCATCTGGAGGTATTAATAATCTTCGGCGGCGTTTATGAACACAAAGAGAGGCCTCGTACATCCATCGAAAACGAACGATCCTCTGGATAAGCGAAAAGTACGATATTTACGAATTTTTCGATTCACCGCTCGAATATCAATACACGTAAAATAATACACGAGTGTACCTACTGGAAGAATAAGGGAGGAGACAGAAAGGGTTGATTTGAAGCGGAGGGTTCCGCAACGCCAAAGGACTGTTTTAAAGGGTTGGAATTGGCGGAATAAGGGAGGGAGAGCGCGAGCGAGAGAGCCACCCCTAGAAGACTAATTAGTAATCAAAGTGTGACAAAATTTTCGATGAGGAAAAGGCTCAAAGTAGAGAAATTCCCTTCATTATTAATCTTTATCTGTGAACGAGGAATTTGACAATCAGAGATGAAAAATTGGCTTCGGGGGTCCTCGACGAATATTAATCGCTGACGAGTTTTATCGGTCATCTTACGTAGCGTATCGATTTGTGATGATGTTGCTTATCACATACACACAAAGTCGCAAGTGAAAAAAGGCTCATCATCGATAAAGCGTGACGGATAATAAGCGAGCGATGTTGTAGTTTAGCGCACGTTTCAAATATCGAATGAATGGATAAAATATCATTATTTATAATCTCCGTTCAACTTCGACCTACATTTATTTGACATTGTTGCAGTTTCTCGGAAATCTAGAATGTGCAAATACGTTAACAGGTGGAATGCCGATTAATTTTCCGCTGAGCGAAGGGAATTGATCGGTCAACCGATTAATAAATAAGAGAGGCGGCCCTTTTGCGATTGATAAGTTTAATTCCGACCGTCCCTCCCCCTCCCCCCTTGCAACCGTAAGGAAGGATCATAAATAACGCGATCTCTCCGTTATTTATAACGCCGAAAGACATCCGAATTTCAACAAGGCGTAATAATAAGGCAACGTTATTCGTATATATATTTCCATGGCCATCTTATTATTCGCGAGAGGGTGGGACGGGGGATGTTAAATTTTTCGCTTTTCCCGTTCGCCCCAACGAACGCCTTATTACGTGAAATATGTTCATAGCCCACCTTTCTATACCGCATAGGGTAATATCTCAATGTTATTATAAAAACAATAGCGAGGAGTTTCATCCACAACGTGAGAGAGGAGGCGAAACAGTGGCGTCGCCCAACAGACATTATCCGAATTTAAACAGAAATTATTACCTTTTCAACTAACCGTCTTATTACTCTACAAGTATTTTATTGCCGATAAGGGCAGTCAGAAACGACCCCTATTGTCCATAAGCGCCCCCACCAAAGATCTCTCCACTAAGTATTGAGATGATGTTATATGAAAACGTCAGCTAGTTCCTAGTGCTTAGTACTTGTCGCTTGCACTAATACACATACCCAAGTAGTGCTTAGTACTAGTAAAAAAGCGCAAGTACAGTCGATTCCATTTAGCAGCAGCAGATGCCTTCGTAGGGAGAGTTATGAATGTAGATTTCACTATTTCAGTTAGCCATGATACAGTGTGAACATTAAGAAGCTTATTACTTATCAGTTTGAGGTTATGTTACGCCGTCCCACCCACGTTTCTGACATGTATCCACAGACAGGCCTATATTATTTCCTCGAAACCTATAGCCGCCTTGACAAAATGGCGAGGACAACCGCTCTGCACTGACAACGAGAGGGAAAGAATTGACATTTCCCTAAAACGTCTTGAAGATCACGATACAATATTGTTTTACCGAGTAGCGCTCTTCCAGATTTGAAGAGAACGGTACCATGTCGCAAAGGACATGAGAAAGTCTAGGAACAGACTTTTAACTCTAATGACTCCACTTAATTTGGAATTACTTATACGTAACGATCACGAAAGTTGTACAATGGAACTAGCTTAAAGACTACGATTATCCAATATACGGTAGAAGTGAGAAAGAGTGAGATCGATCTGGGAGAGTGGCTATCGCTCGCTAGGTGGCGTTGCCAATACCGTAACAGTTTTAAACGTAACACTGTTTCTGGATATCATCTACAATATTTTGGCTACCTCTAATAATTTCCCCATAATTTCATCAAACACTTTCATGACGCAGTTGATATGATAATGATATAAACATTGTGAACTTAGCAAGTGTTATTGTTATAATTGTAGAAGTTGAATAACGCAAATAGTAGTTACTACTGATAATTTTTCAGAACCAATATTGTTCATATTCCCTGTATTATTGGTCCTTTTTGAATTATGTTAAGGCTTTGTGGGCATAAAGGAATATTTCTCGGTGCACGTAGGCAATCGCGCCTCCCCTACGCCCCTGCACCTTATATATACGTCGGTGCAATATATTTTGATTTTTAATTCAAAACTCAGACATTGTTTTACGGTTCTGATACTACGTAATAATAATGATCTTCTTATATATTCGGCGCGGAACGGCAAAAATGGGAAATAAGGGTGATCAGTTATTCAAATTTTCATGACTATCCGACATCCCCCGCACGTATATCTACGCACCCTATTCATTATACGAGGTATCATAAAAATATAAAAAGTTTATTCATTCTAGATCTAGTTTGTTTGTTTGTTAGTTGCGCCCTCATATGTAATCCGGTCGGGCGGTGTAATTTATTTTGATTGTTTTATTGTGTGGATTATTTATTCATAATAAATTAATCATTAAGGATCGATGGGGACTTTAAACTCTCCTCGGATTCGTTATTGGAACTTGGAAAGCTAATTAGGTTCTTTTTTCTTTTGCAGAGAGCGACATTAGCGGAAAAAGAGGTGACGACGTTAAAGGAACAACTTACAGGAAACAACACATCGAACAATTGCGAAAACAAAGACACTTCGAATATGGATAGGCAAAGTTTCGAGAACGAAATTGCAACCAAAGACAAAGAAGTGAGTCAAAATACTTTCTTATCGCAACCGTTCAATGGGTGACGATCCATTTTAGCCAAATTTTAAATTAACGAAATTGTGTAAAATCGCCCAAATCGGTACCTTACAGTCAACTCACTGTATATTCCTTAAAAAACCCCTCGAAGCCACTATAATTCACTCGAACACCTAAGAGGTGTTTAATGTAGTCGAAGCGTGAAATATTTCCCAATCGAGCGACAGTCGATACACTTCGGCGTTTATATTTATAAAAGCATGTCTCCTCAAACAAAATACGTAAGTATAAAAATAGCCGGAATAGTGGGACCATTCGGAATTCCTGTGTGATTTTTTCCTCTCCTCTCATTCTATTTTCTGTACCGTCGTTTCGGCCGCTTAGAAAATCACTCTGTCATCGAACGAGGAATAACAACGGGGGTGGTTCCAAAATCACGCGAATACCTTATTTTCTCTTATCGTTAGGAGATAAGCGCCGTTGCAGTATCGAGTATATGTCAGGGTGTAGGTAAAGAAAGAAAACGTTGCTGTTGCTGCTATTAATTACGCGTGTTCGTTCGTTTTCAATTATTTCTTTGTGTTTTCCAGTGGAGAAACCGTGAAAACGCGACGATCAATGGCCAGTCGCGTTTTACGTATAGAAGAAGAGACTTACGTTAGGTACGCATTTTTCAGTACTCGGGTATCACCAACCTCATTAAACGTGCTTCGTATGTAGACTCCTTTAGAATCCATTATTGGCTTCCGGCGTTAACTCATTTGTTATTTGCAGAATTCATTTGTTTCACGCATGTGTGACTACACGCATTTGTCAAAAAAAAATATATGTACAGCAACAAAGACACACAGAGCTGATAACAGTTTTTGATAAAAAACTTCCGTTTCCGACAGTATTTCTACAAATGAATCGCCGATAAAAATTGAACAATCTAAGTTCAATGCCTGGCTATTGATTAGGGAAAAAGGACGGTCGTGCGGTTTTTTCGAATAACGACTGAACCTAAATTAAGTGGAAATCGTTAGTAATTTTCCAAACGGTAGTGATAAATGAAACGTCCGCACCGCAGATTCAATAAACATTTGATAGAGTTCAGAAAAAGTTACGAAAGACACTTTCCTTGATTTCAATGAGAAGGAGATAATCAAGGATTTAGATTAGTCGAGGCATGTTTAATCTCAGGTCTATTGTGGGAGTGTCGGTACCCGTAATTCAACGATTATGAACGTTGCGTCGAGTTCGGAGTTTGTTCTCATCAATAATACCTTCACACGTTCACAGGCCGGCCTCTAAGTTTTAATCTCGTACTGCATTTCACATTTTAGTAGATAACGAAGTGTAATTAATTAAATGGTGTACTAGTTAAAAAATTCGAAAGGAAAAGAAGGTTAGAAGAACCTGCGAAGGAAATACCAAAGTAAAAGTGCAAGAAAGATTTGACAGAATCTCACGTTGTTACTTACAACAGAAAAATTGCTAGAGCAAAGCAAAAGTGCGTGCAATATTGAACAACATAATTTTAATAGAGTTGGTAGAAGCCCCCTTAACTACCAAAAACAGGAAAGTTGCCTGGACGAAACAATAATGCAAGAAGAAGATGGTAGAGGATTGGATAACATAGATTTAAGGGAATGACCAGAAGCATGCAAAGGTATCACAAACAAAAGTATTGTGAAAACAGTAGAAATGGTAGATGATTGGACAATATACATAGATCGATCAGAATTAACATAAGTTACATAGAACAGAAAAATTGCAAGAACAAAACAAAATTGGCATGCATTAGAGTGTATTGGACACTATACGACCAGAGAGGAAATTTGCCTGAACAAAACAATGCAAGAAGATGGAGGAGGATTCGACAATAAAGATTCAATAGAATGGAGAGAAGTCCACTAAACTACCAAAACATGGAAAGTTACAAGAACAAGGCAAAAATGCAAGATGGAGGTGCAAGAGAATTGGACAATACAGAATTATACGAGGACAATGAAAAAGGCAAGAAGAATGTGAAAGATGACTGGGCAATATAGATTTACCAGAATTAACATGAGCTTGCATAGGGCTACATAGAGCAGAAAAATTTCAAGGACAAAACAAAACTCCAAGAGGAAAATAAAGAGAATTAGACAATATAGAATTAACAGAATCTCGAAAAGCTATCACAAAAAGAAATACTGCGAGAACAATATGAAAGGGCAAGAAGAACATGAAAGGTGATTGGGCAATATAGCTTTAACAGAATTAACAGGAGCTTGCATAGGAGTACATGGTACAAAAAATTACAAGGACAAAACAAAAGGGCAAGGCATACAAAAGAGTATATTGGACACTATGGATTTAATAAAATTGTCAGAAAGTCGCAAATCTACCAAAAACAGGAAATTTGTCTGAAGAAAACAAAAATGCAAGAGGATGCAGGAGGATTCGACAGTATTGGTTTAATAGACTAGAGAGAAGCTGACTAAAGTACCAAAAACCAGGAAAGTTGGAAGAACAAAATAAAAATGCAAGAGGAAATTTAAGAGAATTGCACAATATGGAATTAACAGAAACGCACAAAGCTACCACAAACAGAAGACATGCGAGAATAAAGGAAAAATACAAGAAGAACATGAATGAGCATCTGACAATATAGATTTAATAGAATAGTTGCAAAAACAAAATGCAAGAAGATGGAAGACTATTAGACAATACAGTTTTAACAAAATTGACAGCAGGAGACGACAGAAATGCAAGGAGAAGACTGAAGACGATTGGACAATATCGACTTAATAAAAGTGGCTGTTTTGACTGGATCGAGTGGACTGTATAACATAGATCGTTGCTTGTATTGAATTTATTTATTGACTTCTTGTTAGTAACAAACTTAAACTCTCGCCATCTTTCTCCGCGCATTGCCAACTTAACATGCTTCACGACTGTGTAGTTTAAAAGTCCCTAGAAACCGCAAAAGTAGTGGCAGTGGCTTGTAAAGTTAGCAAAAGTAGAAACGTCTCAACAAGACAACAAAAAATTGCAGCAACAAAACAAAATTGCAAGGAACTGGGAGAATAATCGACAGTATGGATTTAATAAGGTTGACAGAAGTTAATAAAAATTGGAAAGTTTAAGAAACAAAACTCAAAGGCTATAAGAGTGTAAAGGAGAATTGGGAAGAAAATTAGATAAGATATGTTTAATATAATTGGTAGAAGCTCGCAAGCTACGAAAGAAAATTTGCAAGAACAAAGTAAAAGTGCGATAAGATGATGGAAGAGGATTGAACGTTATATATTTAATAGAATTGACAGAATTCACAAAGAATAGTAAAGCTGCAAGAACCGAACAAAAATTCAACAAGAAGGTGAAATTAGGCAATATTGATTCAACACAAAGACTGGTTAATACCAAGACAACGGTCAAAAGACTCTAATACCTAAAATGAAGAAGAACGTTGGAATTTTTTACCAGAAAAATTAAATGTCGACAAGTAGTTCAGAGCGTATGAGGTATTTGTAAGCGTATAAAGCGCTCCGTCTGTATAATCCTTAATGCGAACCCACCAATAATGTGTGAATTTTAAATTGCCGGCCGTCCATTAAAAATCATGAATATTCTATACCTGATTACGAAAAAGTGTGTAATTTACATCGATAGATTATTTAAGTATTACTGAAATTAGCATAAACACCGATCTGTATTGAAAAAAAAAAGGAAAATAGCCGCCCGACCGGAAGTTACTTGCGGGAAACGTTCGTTTTGAAATTAATCTGATCGATACACTTTCATTAAGGTCACTCTGATGAATGACCTCGTACTAATTACAGAAGAAACGGTCGGTATATCGTTTAATAACAACATCAACGTGCTACAACGGTTTTAATACAAAAATCGCGGTATGTATATATTTTTTTGTGTCAAATTAGCGTAAATGACGCCGCGTTTACCTCGACAACGCGAATAAATAAACTGCAAAACGCCAGTTCATAAAAACCGAGCAGCAGCAGCAGCAGCAGCAGATAACAATAAAAAAGCTTAATTAAGAGTTGCGTTATAGAAACTGCATTTTATAATTAATAAATTAAAAGATGGGAAAATCAACAGCTGGGCTCTCTCCTCGGGAGGAGATAAATATTGATAATATATAACACAAAGCATTCGATACAGATTGAGACGATGAAAACTTAAGAGAGGAGCTTTGTAGATTCGCGAGCTCTTGTGCTGTTTTTTCTTCGTAACTACTTAAGTAATAAGAAGATTAGATGGGAATTTATGGAAATTTTCGCTATGTCACGACGTATACGAGGGGCATATCGAGAGAGTCGTACCAGAATTCTACGTAATGTAATTTTTACACCATCACAAATCTGAAAATAAGTCTTTTATTACGTTTTAAGAAAGTGAGGACAAAATACCCGTTTCCTATTGTTTGTGAGCCATCTAATATCCACGTTTTAAATTACGAGGATTTCCAAGGGAAATTTTTAACAATTCACTTGATCGAAATAAGTTAACACTTGTATAATTTACAAGCGCAGTAATTTGCCTATTTAAACATTAAACGACCCTCGTACCTCTCCGTCGTATTCTAAGGCGTACTCGTTCCCCTTTAAACCGATTACAAGGAGAAAATAAGTTTATTTAAGGGTGATTTTTACAAGATCTTGAGGCATTACCGGGAGGATCTTTGCATGTAGCACTTGAGAGGTTAAACGGCGAAAATTGGGAATTTTGTCGAATAAAATTTAATTTCATTTCGCATCAACCTGAAAGTATTGTTATGAATCGCCGCAGCGATTAGTTTAGCGTACACCTTTGCTACCCGATCGACTAATTAGAAGGATAATACGAGACCGTTCGTAATAGTAATACGGATAATAATACAAAAAGAACCCCCCTCATCCTTTCTATCTCTCGTATTTTGTTATACTCTAATGATCACGTTCCATTTGAAGTAACGCGCATATACTATCTTACGCATTAAAACAAAAGAGTATTGAGCTTTTTCGAGCCGTCTGGATCCTTTCCATCGGCTTTTCCTATGGAAGGAAAATAAAGAAAAGTTTCCATATGTGTGTGCGCAGAGCGGAGGCTCGAATTATCTGTGATTTTCTTTTTGGCGGCGTATTCACTGCATCCGCCGGAGAAAATAGTTCTCGCTCGGATTGCTTATTTTCCCTCTAAGGGAGGATACGTCGATGGTTTATAATGGCTGCCCTTTTTCACCCGAACGGGAATATCCAATTTTACTCTATCCATAAAACATTTATGAAGACGGCGTTTCTTTAAAGCTCGACATTTTACAGTTGCTTTAGAGCGTCCGTATCGAATAAATTCAGACGTCTCTGTACCCAATCAGAAGTCCGTATTTCGCTCCCCGTACCACGCCCCGAGATCTAATAAATTTCTCCTCTTATCTGAGTTATTCCAATAAATTAAGAATGCGTTAGCTGTTTGCCCTTTTACCGCATAATTTATAACAATTATGAAGAATTCAGTTTATTCCTATGAATATTTCTTATCCTTATCCTGAAAGAGATCTTTCGTACAATAAAACCGCGTACAGTAAATTACATGATATACACCGCGTTCAGAAGTTTATAATGTTGCATGTTACAAGTGTAAGTTTACTCGAGATAAATAAACCGGCTATTATCTACTCGAGCTTCTGAATTTTTGTTTGTTATTCGTAGACGGGATCGTTTTATCGAATGATGTGGGAAATGATGTCGATAACGCACGATTTAACGATTCGCTTCCTGTTCGACGGGGAACGTGGTTCCCGAAGGAAGAATTGGTTAAAAAATTGCTTTCTAATTACAAGAAACAATTATATTTTTTTTAATAACGTAGGTTTAAACTTAGATTTTTCAAGTTGTTTTTAACCATGGATTCTATTTCTGTTAATTCATTCCAAAGAAAGTAGAAATTTCTGAAAGTTTCTGTTTAGTTTCCAATTGGAAAATTTGTTCTACCGAGTTTATGTTTTCTATAAGAAATTTTAATTTTGGAAAATGTACTCAAAATTAATAGAAAGTGTCGAAACAAAATTGAAAACAAAAGATAATAGAATGGGTTCAGCAAATTCGTTCTCTTGAAGTATGTGGCCCCATTTTCTGAAGTTTTCTCTCTAACTTGTAATATGATCTACAAATTTGTAATCGTTGTAACTTCATTAATTGCGAATCTGTTGATTTTTCAAAATTAAGTTAATTTTGGGCCTCCGGCAGAGGGACACAAAATCTCAAAAAATCGATGTTTTTGGGGGTGGAATCCCCTTTTTGAAAAAATCGCGATATTTTTAAAACCGTTGTACCTATCGACTTGAAATTCATGCCATAGGGCTTAGAATTTCTCCACAGACGTACCCTGCGAGTTTGATTTGAAAATTCCAGAGTTCACATTTTGAGGCCGAAAAAATGGATGATGAACCCCTTACGATTTTCTGCAAAAATGGTTAAAAAGTAGATTTTCGAAATTAAGGTGCCAGTTTAAAGGGGACGGTTCCCTGATGCCAGGAGTGAAAATTTTTCCTTCCTACGACGCATATTTTCCGAGATATGGGCGGTAAAATGGCGGGGAATCACATTTTTTGAAAAAAACGCGATATTTCGAAAACCGTTGGGCCTATCGACCTGAAATTTACATCACATAACTTAAACTTCCTCCTGCGTCATCCCTACAAGTCTCGACGCGAAATTCGAAAGTTCGTATTTTGGACCGAAAAAACGTAGTAGCCCCTGTCGATTTTGCCAAAATTGGATCGATCTCCGATTTTCGAAATTAGTGCCAAACGAAAAGGGACGCTTCCCTGATGCCAGGGATAAAACATTTCCTTCCTACGACCGGTATTTGCCAAATTATGGGCGGCAGAAAAATGGCGAGTTCCTATATCGATCAACAAATATTTGTTTGAATTTTACATGATCAACAAATCCTATAAGAGATATCGCTAATGTTATTTATGTAAAAAAATCGTTTTGATTTCTGCTGCGCTTAAATAATACAGGGTCTGTCGTTTCATTACTTAAAGTTAAGGAGTAATCAGAGAGGCAGTTTTCTACCAATTCATTGCAGTCTTTCGCAAAGGTAAATATGTTAGTGTCATCAGCATGGCTTCTTGTAGGGCCAGTTTTGTCATTTAGATATGATTTCAAGTGATTAATATATATTTTCTGAATCTCCTTTTTGTTCACAATAATTTTTCACGGGGTTGCATTAAAATCGTTAATATTTGAGTCGAAACTTCTCAAAAATTCCCCCGTTAGAAAACGTCTTCATCCCCGCGATTATTAGTCAGTCGGCGGGAATAATTTTCGCGACCGTCGATTTGGCACGGCCTTACGGGAAAATCGGGAAAGTCTCCCGTTTCGTACCCACTCGAGAAAACTTTTGACGTTCGACCGTATGACTCATCGAGAAATCTTTTATTTTTTCCCGATAAATTAATGGGCTATCGTGAGGTGAACGGAGTTGGCACGGCGTCGGCCATAAATTTCATTGGGAAACTTCAAACTCCCGAGTGGGACAGCCGAATCGTCTGTGAAAAATTCCTGGAGTCGAAAAGATACAACGACACAATCGGTATTTATTGAGGTATTTTGTTTATTTTCGTTTTACAATAAATATATCTGCCAGGGATCGTCTCCGGATTATTCTCGGCGTTAGGATATCGTTCGCACTTATTATGTATCGGAAAATGCTCTAATTGATCGCTCCGTGGGTACTTTTTAGAAGCGGCGCGCTGCGCGACGGTGACTCCTCCAAAAATAATCACCTCTTGTTGTTTATTTTCACTTTAACAATAATAAAGAATTGTATTTTTGGAACGTGGAATAGGAGTAAATAAAGCGAACGCCGCGCCTGAAAGACGGATTTACGATTCTTTCTATTATCCGTAATTAAGCGATACTCGTGTGTTGAAACTCTTAAGAACATTCGTACTTACGCGATTATCGTAGCGCATGGCGCGAATTCACCATTTCGATCGTCGTTTATGCGAGTATTATTTCCTAATTTAGAGATCATCGCCCTGTATAAACTGCTACACTGCACCGTATCATTTGACACATTTTAATATCGCAGCCTTCAATTAAATAATTGATCAAATGTCGCAATTCCAATCGTCAACTTATCGCAATTTGTTTTCGCGTGTGTTCATCCAAATTCTGCAGAAGGTTAAGGCACTATTAATTCATCGATGAATTTCCTTGTTTTTCGCAGTGCTCCCGAGGGATTTTCATTGTTTTTTACAGAATCGAGTAGGTGCGGTCAAGAATGTGTTTTTTTTTATATTTCTATATGGCTATAGGAAGCCATTAGGATTCGACAGATATAAGAAGGTTATCAAATTTTAATGGCAGTAAAAAATTGATTCTTATTCGTTTCCAAGATATTGCATGTGTTATGATTAGTTGGGTAAGTCGATTAACATTTTTATCCTTTTTACTTCTTGAATATAAAACGGTACACGTGTGCACTTCCTAATTTATAATTATTTTCCTTGCTCGCAAATATGCTTAACGTTTTTCGTCTCATTTCAATTTACTTAGTGTTACTAAATTAGTAATTTTCTCCTATAACTTTTCCCATTACATTACACCGTAATTACACTTTTCCCATCAATCCGAAACCAATAACACTAACCAAATAATTTCAC